>VDFB02000003.1:424479076-424539138 GCA_007258455.2 Sequoia sempervirens | reverse complement strand
CGACCTCAATAGGTAATGTGATCATCCGAAGTGGTTGCCTATCAACATTGTCAAAGCCACGAATATGAACATCATTAACTTCAATGAGTTTTTTGTCCATGCCAAGTTTATGTAGGAGATCCATGCTACACACATTAATCTCTAATCCATTATTGATGAGAGTATTCCTAACTAGAGTTTCATTAACGATCACCTTTATTGTCAAGGGATCATTCATTTTTTGAATCTCAAGTGAGGGTAATTCATGTTTAGGGAATGTGATTTCTGATGGAGTGGATTGCATGGGATGAGGGGAGGATGTTACATGATTCAGTTTTATGTAAGATTGGATCTCTTCCTTTTGTATTTCCAACATTTCATGGAAGAGAAGTTTGACTCTTGGTGAAAGTTGAATGAGCTCCCATATAGAGATATCAGCAAGAGTCTTTTTAAGGTCTTCAACATGAGGCACTTTTTGAGGAGATGGTAATAGTGTAGGAGTGTTGTGTGGTCCTCTAGATGTTTGCTTCACTGAGGTACAACTTACTAGCTGCAAAACATTGTTATGAGTAGATTGCATGATGGATTTCAAGACAGCTCTGAATTTTTTGTGTTTTTCACTAATGGAATGTGATTTAGGAATCTCACTAATTAAAGGAGATCCCACAAGTTTGTGTCATCATAACCTAAAAAAAAAAATCTTGATTGGCATGATATGTTGGTGAAGGGGATTCTAAGCCCACTTTATTATCATCTCCTAAGGAAAGGTTAGCAGTTGAAGGATGTGTTCCCATGGTCATATTGTTTTGCATTATGATATTCTCCCTAGGAGAAGAGTTGTTAGAAGAACTACAAGCCAAATTTTGTTGACATTCAAGGTTTGGTTCTTCTAAAATAACATCATTGCTAGTAGGGGAATGATCAATGGGTGAATGATTGTACTCCATAAGGGTTTCCCTAGGAGAAGGGGGACAACTTAAATATACTTAACCTTCCTCAAAAAAATCATCTACTTCGTAACTATGAGAGACACTAGGAGAAGGGAAAATGTTATTATCATGATTATTTGTACTTAAGTTGTCTTGTTGCTCAATGCCTTGTACACTAAGAGAGGTAAAAGGAGAGAAACAACTTAGATTCTCAACACTCTCATTGATTGGTTCTTCTATTACCAAAATATCTTCTTTGCCAATAGGAGAGATATTAGGAGAAGAACAAATATGATTGTGAGGAATGGCCAAAGTTGTAGTATCTTTCACTAAAACACTCTCATAGGGATGGGATAGAAAGTGTTTCTTAACATGTTTAAATATGCAAGGTACAAGCATTGTTTGAATAAGAATGAAAAGTACATGTAACCATTTTATGCAATGTTTCAACAATATGAACAATATATATGCAAAGGTACAAAACATTCTTAATGAATATATGCAAGATTTGAAGAATGCAAACAATGTACATGTAAGAATGAAAAGAAACTTTAACAAAATTATGAAAAAAATTTACGAACAGAAACATTCTATATGCAAAATTGAAAAGTACTTTTATCAATGTTATGCAAAATTGTAGAAATGGAAACATTTTCAGATCTAATGATGCTTGGAATTGAAGTGATTGGAAAAATGACTATCTTAAATTAGTGTTTTTGAGATAAATGCATAAAAGAAATGCTCCAAAAACCTTCCATACTTATACTATATGATGTTAGGAGGCTTAGGAAGCACAGAAATGAGGTTTCAGGTGATGTTTCAGTTAGTGAAAAATCTATACAGGGACTGATTCGCCACATATGGCGAATGAGTCCTAGTAGGGGTGTTTTGCAAAATTTTCAAAAATTAGGAAGGGTTTGTGATGTGTGTGAGGTTGTAAGGTGCAGACCTAAGATGGAGATGTGGAATTTCAAATATTTTATAAGGAAATTGTATGAAAAAATGCAAGCTAAATGTACTTTTTTCTAATGCAAAAATTTGAAACTAAACAATACATGAAATGAGTTATTTTGAGTGAGATCTACTGAAATGCATGCTACAAAAATGTAACTAACTAATATATACAACTTAAGGCACCAAACAAAAGCCTAAAAACAAATTTTTGAGTTTTGGAAAATGTTGTTTTAGGGGTCAGAAGGGATTGATTCTCTGAAGGTGGCGAATGAGTCCTAGTATGGACCTTTTCTCAAAAATTTCAAAAAAAAATTAGGGATTTTCATGTGTTCTAAGTACTGTGATGTAGTCCTAAATGAAAAATTCATAATTTCAACAAATCTAAATGAATTTAGATGGTACAAATGCAACGTAGATACACTTTTTATGAATGCAAGTTTTAAAACCTAGCATACAAACTAATGCAATCCAAATGCAAAACAAATGTAAGACTAGATAAATGATAAATGAATCCAAAATAAGATTATAAAATATTCTAAAAGTTGGGTTCACCAAAAATGTGACAGATTTTTGGCACCCACTTGCTTTCTAGCTCTCCTAGGGTTTTTCACCTAGAAGGAGAAAGATGGGCCAAAAATGCTCATGTTACATTCAATTTCAATACAATATGGATAGAATAAGGATGGATTATTCCTAGATAAAATTCTTGAATGCAATAAACGAATGATATTAATTGACTAATGAATAGAAACTAAAGGAAAACAAATTGTTTGAAAACACATTGTGTATTATAAAATCACCTACAAATGAATAGAAAAATGCAACAAAAGTGGATTAGACTGGAAGTGTGCACGTGGGATCTTGATGAAGAATGGAAAAGACATCTAGAAGGCTGCTAATACTAAAATTTAGGCCTGGTGGGACTCATTTTCCACTCTGGGTGAATCAGTCCCAGTTCTGGATTACTGTACTAGAGCCCGTTTCTGGCAAAAGGGTACTCAAAAATGTTAAAATCCAAGAATTTACCTTTAAGGTGGGACTCATTTTTACCCATGGTGAATGGATCTACTGGACTTTCTGAAAACTCAAAAATGGAATTTGTGGCTTTTCAGTTACTCAATCTGCCTCTAGGTCTCGGTTGAAACTACCAAATTCGGGTTTGTAAGTGACCTTTTGCTAATGATTTGACTTATATGAATGAAGAGATGACTTGAATGACTTTTAAATTCAATATTCAATGATTCCCAAGCTTCCAAAAGTCCTAAATCTACATACAAACAAGACAACAAAGAGAAATTGTTGATTGTTAGGGCATGGGGGTTTGCCTTGGTCAAACCCTATTTAGGTAATTAAACCAAAATGATGAAAGAATGGAATGAAACATGAAAAATGGAATTTATTACCTTTCCATGATGATAGATCTTGAAATTCTACAACAAAACATGTAGAATCTTCCCTTCAATATCCTAGGAAGCAATCTTAATGAAGAAACCCTAGCTTGCTTAACTTGAATGAGAAGATAGATGATGAATTAATGATGAGAGATGAATGAATGAGATATGATATGTTGTTAGATGTAAAATTAGGATAAAAACATTTATTTATAGACAATTGTGCCTTAGTACCCGATGATACCTCATCACAGGCTGACATGTAGAAAAATTGAACTTAAAACCTAATTTTTCCTGCTCAAACCTTGAAAATGACTCAAAATGGGACTTATTCACCACTAATGGCAAATGGGTCCCAACTAGATGGGAATAGTTCACTACTAATGATGAATGGGTCCCACATGGGTCATTTTTGCTAGTTGGAATGTCAAGAAGTAAGAAAATTAAGCTTATATGATGGTTATGTCGGTTATTTGATCAAATTATACCTCGAGATGCATAATATGGGTTAAGAGATGCCTATTAATGATCATGTAAATGTAAAATAGGTTTTGGGACACATAATTAAATGTGAAAGTGTGATTAAATACACTTTACAACACTAAAATGAGGTCCACATAGCCTAGGAAGGTACAAGAACCAATGTGAATGTGTAAATCACACTACAACACTAGTTTTTCATTAAGTTCACATTAAGAATCTTCTAGATTGATGTAATAATGTTATCAAACACATTTTATAATTTTTAATTTGGAGGAAATGGGTTCATTAAGTCTAGAAAATTGTGAAAGCATCTTACAACACTTTACAACACCTTTACAAGACGTCATTAAAAGCATTTTATTTAATTTGCAAGGGTCCAAGACCTAGTGTGGACACATAATATGCCTCACAACACCTAAATCAATGCCTCATTAAGTCCAATTAATCATTAATTATTCCCATGTCAAGCAAAGGGTCCTTTTTTCTATGGCACATCCCTCATTCAGCTTCCCATCAAAACCATACCAAATGTATACCTCCTGATAACTTTAATAAGGTGCCATGAAAAAAACAGTTTTTGAGCTTCATGAGACATACAAAACTTCATTTTCTTGGAGCTCATGAACAAACAATATGGCTCCTAGGCATGCAAGCTATGTTATGCAAGGTGTCCATATAACTGAAAATGAAAAATTTAAAGAACATTCAAAGGATTATTTGTTAGTTCATGTGAGGTCTTAACTTAGGGGGCATTGTGCCTAATGTCTCCAAGAGGGGACCAATCAAAGAAAAAAAGATTCGCAACTTAGGGGATATAGTGTGTCGCATCAAACCACTAAGAGGAATGTAATATGCTAAGATATGCCATGCTCTTGAAGGAAATCACACCCAATATCATCCACAAAGTGAAAGATGCACTATATAAAGTAAAAATGATGCACCATGAACCATGCAAAAGAATAATGCCAATGTATGCACCCACTTTAATGAAATTTCTAAACACCATGCTATGAGCAATTACTTTAAATTAGCAAATGATAGATGTTGACAAAAAAGAAGACATGAGAGCTAACTTGGAAAGCCCTATGCCAAGTCATATGTTTCCAAATAAAGTTACGTCATGTAAGGAGAAAAGATAAAAGGAGTTGCCCCCAAAAATGAAAATCCAAACATACATAAGGAATCTATGGATTTGGGTTTAGTGTTTTCTTGCTACAGTGTTTTTAAGAGAGCTCAAAACTATCATCATTCCCCAAATATACATAGAGCTAGAAGAATGACACAAAGAGAGTAAAAACAAAGAAAAACCTTTTAGGTCAACATGGAAGAGACATGAATGTCTCAATGCCTTTTTTCATCCCTGAAAGAAAAACACAAGACAAAGAAAATGGAAAACCTTTTGGATCAACATGGAAGAGACATGAATGCCTCAACACCTTGTGTCATCCCTAAAAGGAAAACACAAGACAAATGAAAAAAAAAATCAAAAAGATGTATGACATATAAAATCAAAAAGATGTGTGACATAGAGAACAATGAAGGTACAAATAGAGGAATGTCACAAAGAGAGATAACATCAAAAAGAATTTCATGGGGGATCACAATACGTACATGCAATCACACAAAAGAAAAAGAAATAATGCAAAGAAACTAGTAAGGAACATGCGGGTCAACCTAAAGCAAGTCGTCTGCATCACAATCATGTTCATTGTATGCATAAGGTAGACAACTAAGGGACAATAGCAAGTGTCGAACTAGGTTCATTACCAAGTTCAACACTCTTCTTAGGAGAATTTTTTTTAAGCTCATAGAAGAGGAAAACAATGTATTCAATTCATTATTCACCTTTTTGACAATTTTTGTAATTTCTTCATCATCATCTAAGTTAATTACAACATGAGGTCAAATAATAATGTCTAAAGAAGGGATCAACTCTTGTTGTGGTTGTGTTATAGGATTTTTTTATTTCGGAGAGGGGGTAGACTCATCATGCATTACTTCAGTCAAATTTGGATTTTTATTTTCTTTGTTTATTTCTTCATGCAACCTACGATCAAGGGCACAATTTCTACTCATATTCTCTCCAGTGCCTCTATTTCTTTTAGTTCTATTTTCAAGTTGCATTTATGTAGGAGCAAGTTGGTCAACCATAGGTTTCTTTTCTTCCCCAAGGGGAGGAATGGAAGGAACCATAAGAGGTTGTTCACCCACTTTCTCTTTTACTTTGTAAACTTTTTTATTCTAGGAGGCATGACGAGGTTGTTTTCATTGTCTCTTGGTCTTTTGTATGAAGGAGGTGAAGGTTTTGTCTTAGGTTGGTCTTGGTTGTTTGGAATTTATGTAGGTTTGATCATGGTTTCATCAAGGATGGTAGGTTTGATGGTAGGTTGAGGCATGTTTTGAAGGGATAAATCTGCTATTTTCTTTGCCTTGAACTTTTGATAGGTTAGGGAAAATAAGCCTTCTCATGGTTTTATAAATTATATAGGCTTGGGCCAAAAGAAATCTAAGGAAAAATTTCCACATGAGGATAAAGGGTTAAATACACTATGATAGATAGTGAAGATTTCATTGTCAAAGGGAAACTTTAAACATTTATGTACAACCAAAGGGACTACATTCATGGAGCGAAGCCATGGATAGCCTAGATTCACACAAAATTGGTTCGACTATGGGATGATGGAGAATGACATATCTAATGTTTTTGGTCCTATTTGTAAAGGAAGGGTGATCAATCCTATCGTAGGGAAAACAAAACCATTGTGCATCTTGATCCATACTTTCAGTTTATTGTATATTTATTGATAGAGTTCAGGCAGAAGTAAGAATTCTTCAGTGATCACATTCTCTCCACCGACAGGATCTATTAATATCCCATTGGTGGGCTTATCATACATATGGCCAGCTATGTAAAGAGGACCATCAAGTGCATTTTTAAGTATATCCTTAGAGGAGAAAGCAATTTCAAGAGGATTCTTATTTCAACCCTTACAAGGGATGACATCTATCACTCCAACCATATCATCCATAGGATCATTATCTATAGAATCATGTTCAACAATATCATTATTATAATCATTTGTGTTATCACGAAATCTAGTATCGCTCGTTCCATGAATAACCCACTACAAAACTTGTCTGTTTCCTAGGTTCGTGAAGTTCAAACATGCAAAATGAGGTGATTTTCAAGACACCTTGAAATTTGTTCCAAAGCCTCAAATAGTCAATTTGAGCATCCCCCTATGTTCACCTCACAAAGACCTTTGAAATGAACTCCTTCACGAAGTCTCACTATTCATACTTAATTAAATTGTGAAATATGCAGTTGCACTAAAAAAGTGTGCTCTTGCTCACAAGCCAAAAAATTGGCTAAGTGTTGAAAGTGCAGGGGTGCTGAAAATCAGCACCCCTACATGAAAGTTATTTTAGAAAAATGTAAGAGCACTGAAAAAGTGCACTATTACACTTTGTGTTTGGACTTAGCCATTTTTGGCATGGGCGTGTTTCTTCATGCATTTTGCATTTTTCACTCATCGTGCCACTTTTTGTGCCTCAATTAATTGGGTGACTTGAGTAAGGTTTTTGTGTTTCCCATTCACTTAAAAGTGTTTTATATTTTCATATTTATTATTTGTGATCTTCAAACTTCCTTCCTTCTTGCTGGGCAAAATCTTCTCAAGCTGCAAAACACATTTTTGGAGAAATTTGAAGTTCCTCTTCAACCAAGTTTTTGCCTCTCTTTTTGATAAGTCATTTTTCTTACCTCCCTCTTTTCCATTCATTTTTAACTTTGTTTCATGTACATTTTAATGGTTTATAAATGTGTTTTTCTTGATTTCTTCACATGTTTTTCTTCTACCCATGCGTTTTCATTATTTCGCCATTCATGTGGAGTCTTGTTAATTCATGAGCGTGCTTTTCCTCTTACCCTAGTCACGTTTTGGAACATCATCATGCATTTAAGCTTCCATCATTTGTTTTTGTGTGGCTTTCTTGCATATACGCATTTTCTCTTCTTTTGTTTTAGTCAATCTTACCCGCGTGTTTTGATCTCCTCACATGATTCTTAGCCAATACTTTGAAATGACAGTGAAAGAAACTCACGTTTTGTGAGTAAGATTGCACTATGCTTTTCATAAAAACCATGGCAATAAGTGTAGATCTAATGCACTTCAATATGCATTCTCAAGTGTTGATTTTAATCCTTTCAATACTTCCAAATTGCCAAAGTGTCGTTCTCAGAAATTATTGCATTATGTTTTCATTGTTCTTCCCAAATGTTGAAGCGCACTTTTTCAGCACCATATCAATTGCCAACTTCACAATGAGAGATTTCATAGCGCTAAAAAAGTGTGCCTTGACATAACACAATTTTTTCCTAACACTGAAATGCAAGAGCATTGTTTCTTAGCACCCCTGCATCAAAGCCAGTTTCCTTCAAAATGCAAATAAGTGCCCTTACACTTTTCACAATTTTTTTCCTTGAAACACTTCAACTTGCCAAGTTTCATCTTGAACCTCACTCCTTCCACTTTTTGCATCATTTTGTGTGCCTTGTCATCCACTCCATGATTTATCATCGGTGTTTCCCACCTCACGCATTCCCATGTTGTTTAATGACTAACATTTGTTCTAAATCCACATCTTGCAGTCTCTTTTCAAAATCTTCAAAGTTGATTGATCAAAGATTCAGTTTCTCTCAAATGACTACCAGTAAACCTCTGTCTTCTTCAAAAGTAAAAGGAAAAATGAAATATAAATATCAAGGTGTCTATCCGCCAACTATAGTGGTCTCCAAGATGGAAGAAATAAAAGACATAGAGGTTGGCCATCAAGACTTGGTTGATTTTGCATATCAAACTGAGAAGAAGCCTCTTCTTGATCTGATGAGAGAAATTGTACACAGTAACCTGCATTTGGTAGCTATGCTCCCTACTACTACACACAATACATAAATTTTCCTTCAAGTGGCATCTCACTACATTAGGGAAAGCAGAAGTGTGATTGATTCTTCTAGGCATGAGATTTTAAGACTTGACCCTGACTTCTTTGATATTGTGTTTAAAGTTCCTCAAATGGAGTACATTGACATCTTTATACAAAAAGCACAAGAAGTCTTTGACGCTAATCCCAACAAGGCTAAAAACCTAATAAATACCCAATGTTTGAAGAATCTTAGACAATCTATTTCTAGATAGCCAAAGGGACTCCTGCGAAGTGATTTCAAAGATGATGTCAAAGATATGATCACATTTTTAAGCAGAATAAAAGGCTTGCTTTAATCATCCACTTTTCATGATTGGATGTATGAATACATTAGGATTATAAAAAGACAAAAAGTGTACATTGACTGGGGCAAACAGATCAATGATGAAATACATGAGCAATTGATCAATGCGCTTTCTACATTGAAATTCTATTTGACTTCTTACCTAGTGTACATAGCAGCTATAATGAGGCAATTTCTAGGTCTATCCACAAAAGGGAATCAGATGTTGGTACCTGTGTATAAATTCTTCTATCAACTAGAATTGAAGGAAAGCTTCCATCATTTCAGATGAGTTATTGATGCTTTCTTCACACCTTTTCTTTTCAATTTTGATCCAGCTCTCGAGAGGAGAAGGGTATCTGATGAGGCCTATAAGGTGGTAAGTAAATTTGGATTCTTATTTCTACAATTCCCAACATTTACTTATTTGAGAGTAGGGTGCTACACTGGCTTCCCTTACATGTTGCCACGATATCCTTCGAACAAGTGGGTTCTCATGGAGATGTGTAGACAGCTTATTTCAGTGCATAAAGAACAAAGAAGTAACCTCAAGCATGGATTCAAGTTCCCACTAACAATCGGCAGATATACTATCCCAACTATACAGAAAGCCAAATCTATTTATGCAAAGATGCAAATCATGACAATCAAGACCTACAGGTATAGGTTTGATTTTGATTATGGGGATGTTAGAAGGAAATTACAAAAGGGTCATCATCACAAGTACCATTTTGAAGACATCTAGGCTGATTGTAGAGATGAAGAAGCCATTCATAAAATGAATTATTGTAGGTTGATTGTGCAACAGATCAAAGAATTTGATATTACTAACCTACCAAAGGATTTTATAGATCCTGGCAATATCATGAATGTTGTCTATGATGAACAAGAGGTTTCTAAAAGGTCATTGCCTACAATTCAATGGTCTAGGAAAGAAATTACTAGCATGAGAGAGAGATTGGCAAAAATCCTATCCAATACTACAGAATGGTTACATAAGCATGGTTTTGAAATGAAAAGTTTTAGAACAGATTCAGAAGGAGAAGAATCTGAATTAGAAGCTCGCTGACAGTAAGAACTCCGCATGAAAAATAAATCAACGGCGGTTCCCACTTCTTCACGAAGAGGTCCTAGGATCAAGTTTACTATTGGAAAGAAAGATACCTAGTATGTCCTAGAAGGAGAAACCATGGAATCCAATCCATCTCACTTTAAAGGTAAAAAGGTTATTCCAAAGGAGATAGATTTCGATGAAGAAAGTACTTCCAGTGACCAATCCGCTAAAGATGAAGACTCATCAGAAGTGGACTCTGATGTAGAAGAAGTTTCTAAAAGTGGGCAAGATTCTGAAGAAGATTCTAAAGAAGAATCTAAAGGTGATTTTGAAGGTGAACCAGAATCAGAGAGACAAGAGGGTGATCAACAAGAACCCAGGCATGATCAAGAAAGAACTATGTCTCGACCTGAGAATGTAGTTGAGGAAATTCCCATAACATCATTTCCTATGATTTATAGTGTTCCTCATACCCCTCCAAATTCAAGAACTCTTGCACCTCTTGTTCCCTCATCACCCATTCCTACCACATGCATTCCCACAGTAGAGATATCCACTATTCCTACAGCATCAACCCTGCTTGATACTCCCTCAGTGACAAGTATTCTTACAGTTGATATACTATCAAGTCCTCCATCATCCATTCCTAGCCTATCTTCACCAACGTATGATATCACTTTTGAAATTATATTCAATTGTTTCATGAATGAGTCAATGCATGATCAGCTCAATGTATAGTCTATAGGAGCAATGATGAAAGACACTTCTCCTATTGTCACGATACCCATGGTAACTTCATAGATGAAAATGATGTCATAGGTGACAATGATGTCAGAAGTGACAATGATGACTAAGTTGACAGTGAATCTAGAAGTTCACACCTCCTTCCTTCCCCCTTGGATGATATCTCAAGTGTCAAAGTGGATGAAGCAAATGATCTCTCTAGAGGAGCTCGACCTCAAAGAGATAGTCCCTCAAAAGGCTAAAGGGAAGAAAAAAGAAAAATTATATTCAAGGTTAAATGTTGACAAGACTGGCCATAAGTATGCAGAGATTGGCATACCACTGCAAGAAGAAGGATATGTCAATATGGAGGACTACACGGTAACAAGAGTCCAACTTGGAAAGGTTACCAATGAAAGTTAAAAAGTAGATGTGCAAGTGACATTGGATATCTTGGCTAGAAGATTGGATAAAATGGAGCAAGCTCGCAATATGTACAAACAGAGTGCAAAGCATTATGCCACTGTTGTAAAGAGACTTGTAGGATATCCAACTAATGCACAACCACTGATACTGGTAAGTATTGAGGACCCAACTGTCAATAAAGCTAAGAATTTCACCTCCAAAGGTAGGGTGTTGTATGATTTCATTGAGAAGATCATAGAACATGGATCTCAGATCATAATTGTTGTGGACGAGAAAACTACTTTGTTGTCCAAGCTCACCACAGAGCTTGATAAAGAAAAAAGTTTACTTTCCCAGGAGTGCAGAGATATGGAAAAATGCATGTTTTCATGGTCATCGATGAAGAAGGTAAAGCTCAGTAAATTGGTGGAAGTCAAGGTAATTCCCAACAAAGAAAAGTTCATTAAGGTAAGAGAATCCTTGAAACATTGAATTCAAGTAATTCAATCTCTTACAGAAGATCTCCACCAAGTGCAGGAAGATGTCAAAGGGCATCGTGTTATTCTTGAAAAAGGTATCAAGGAGTTACCAGGTCAACTTCTTGAGGAAAATTGTATCTTCCTGCCAACCATAGAAATATCCCAGATCTTCAAGAAAGCCATCATGAATTTGATTGACAGTGCAGACTTTTTAGAAGCCTCTCTAAACATCATTTGTGATACAAGGTTCACATTGGATAACCTGAAAACTTATCTTGACAGGTACAAGAAGATTCACTCATCTGCCATGAGATTGATCACGAGAATTCACACCATTGTGGATTACACCATTGGTCTAGATGAGAAGTTCGTGTAGGAGACCAAGAAGAAATACGAAGACTTTTGTACCCAAAGCAAGGAAACATGAAGGTTCCTGATATCCAGTGTTAGACATTTTTGATGCATCCTTTTATGCATCTTGTAAATATTTCTTCACATCTTATATGTCTTTTTGTAAATTTTAATTGCACCAAGCTCAAAGATGTAATCTTTTGAAAAAAAATTACACTTTGACTTTGGTCAAAGTTAGGTGAGATCTCCTTAAATTGGTCACCCAACTTTCCTTGATTTCCTCAAATTAGATTCCTAATTTTTCTCATCCCTCTTTCTATATAATGTGAGGGATTTCTATTGTAAAGTTTATATCCTTTAGTATTTTGCAATGAAGTGTTGTCCTTCTTGAAGCAGAATTGTGAAACTTTGTGTTCATACTTTGTGAATGAAATCTGATCAATAAAGAAGAAGATTTCAAACCATACTTTGTGTTGGATTCGATAATCTTATGAATTGATCTCTTTTGGTTGTAATTAGCTTATGGAATCTGAAGGACTCTAAGTAATTCATGTAAACTTTGTGTTACATCCTTTATTTAGATTTACATTTGTGTTTTGGATACTATTGTTGAATGATCTACAAGACTTTGTTCTTGTAATTATTCATGCTCTTTGGATACTTTGGTTGGATAATCTACAAGACTTTGCGCTTGTAATTGTTCATGTTGTTCAAGGAATTTTTGCATCTAAGAAGACTTTGTGCTTATAATGTGACAAATGACACACCTATCACAAATCCACCATTGATAAAGCTACGGAAAGACTTTGTGCCTTTGTGAGCTTTCCCTTTTATTTTACTAGTTTATTGTTAATCACTTCTGGTACCTCTATGCTTTTCTTTGACAAGATAGAGGTATTGGCATTACTGCTCATTGTTAGTTTAGAGTTATTGTGAATTAAGAACTTCCAACAGTGAATCATTGTAAACATCTTCTCTAAAAAAAGAGAGAAGGATGAATGTGACACACCCCCCCACTTCATAAGTATTGTGTACATTTTGTAATTATATTTTTTGTTTTACTATCACTTCTATCAGCAATAAGAAGGGCATATCCCCTTTTTTAGAGGAGATATTTACATCTCACATAGTTGTGGTTGATGTCCTAGTTCTGTAATCTATCAAAAATATGATTACATAATTTTCACCCAACAATTTGTATCAACATTCATCATATCACTCTTTGTAGTTTCACTAACTTTGACAAATGAAATGTTATGATTAGGCATAGGGTTGGTAAAAAAATTTAGGTTTCAATTAGGAGGGGAAATATATTTATTTCCTTGATCAGTAACACCTCCAACAAAAAGACGACTAGAATCAATGAGGTCTTGCACAATATGTTTAAGATGCTTACAATGTTTTGTCATGTCCATTTTGTCAGTGATAATGGAAATAAGAATTTGGTCTATAGTTTGTGGGAAATGATTTATTAGGATCAGGTTGTTTAACGGGAGGCAAAGTAATCATTTGTTGTTCTAAAAGTTGTGTCATTAGGTTATGAAGGGTATCGGGTAAGGGAGTGAATTGTCTCTTTGGTTCCCCATAGCTAAAGGGTATCACAGATTTGACAGTAGATACTTGGTTATTGACATTCTAAATTGTTTGTTGAGGGGGATTGAATTGAAGGAAAGCTTTATTCTATTTTCTAAAAGGTTGAGAATTGTTTGGGTTTGCAGACTCAGACTTATTAGTTTAGCTAGAAGTGGATTTTGTATCTCAACTACTAACCAAATTTTGATAATCATGGAGGCCAGTACACAAGTGCATGAAGGAGGGTAATTTCATCGTGGTAAGCTTTTCTTTTATCTTTGTAAATTTCTATGAACATATTTTGAAGGTAAGGATTGGGAACCTTGACATCCATTTGGGAATAAAGCAATTGATAGTGAGAGATAAATTCAGTAATATTTTCTTCTTCTTTTTGCTTGCATCTCATCAAGTCGGTTAAGGTCATATTAGGGTTCATATACACTTGGAAATCATTGAAAAATTCCTCAACAAGTTCATTGAATGAACGAATTGAGTTGTTTGGTAAAGAAGAAAACCATTCCAAGGCAGTATCCTTCAAGGACCTAGGGAAAATATTATCCAAGAGTTTATCATCAAGGACAAAGTCACTACATAAGGAAATATAAGCATTAACATGGTTAGAAGGATCTCCCTTTCCTCCATATTTCTCAAATCTAGGCACCTCTACACCTTGTGGCATCGTTGTTCACAATATCTCCAAGGACAATGGGCTACTTTTGACATAATATGTAGGTGGGCCATTTTGATTTTGGTTGATGGTGGAAATTATTTTTTGAAGGGATGAAATAGTTTGGAAGAGTTGATTTATGAGAGGTTCATTACTTGTGTTATGCGATGGAGATAAAAATGGTGAAGGGGTGTATGTGTTTTAAGGGAAAGTGAATGGAATTCTTATAGGTGGTAAGGTAGTAGGAGATATTTGCGATGCTACAAAGGTGCTAGGGATGCTAGCGGAAATGCCCAAGGAATCACATTACTAGTTGGTTGCATTGTTGTTGTGACTTGAGGGTTGGTATAGGTAGGAATTGAGGCATTTTTTTTGGGAGGAGGAATTTGAGTTCCTCCTTGGCTTGTGACATTTCTTGTAGGTAAACGACAACTAGTGGTTGAGGTGAGGTGTTTTTCAAAGATTTGAACTATATTTTTCACAACTTCAACTCCATCTTCACTTTTAAGCATGTGGTGAATGTTATCTATAGTAGGGATGGAAATGGCTGAAATTTTGTCATTTTGTACTTAATGTTGTAGTTTTGCTAAATCTTCATGAATTTGAATTATCTTTTCTTGCGGAACACTAGCAACCATTATTTTAGCATGTGTCACACTACTTGAAGGTAAATAGTTGTTAAGGGTATGGTCCATACCTAGTGTACTAGTGTCAATACTAGGAGTGAAAGAGATAGACAACCCAAGATCCACAACAATTGTGCTATCGTGGGATTCCATGAGTCTCAAACTTTGTCTCACTATAGTATTAGCAATAGGACACCAAATACTCATACAAGGGCTACTAAATGCAAGATGAATACAAATGAAATATAAGCTAAGAACAATGCAATGACTATAACATAAATTCTATAAACTAAAACAGAAAGCTATAAACAGCAAACAAAAGCTCAAAAATAGTGCTTAAATTCTAGAAAATGTAGTGCAGAATCTACACTGGGACTGATTTTCCCAAGGTGGTGAATGAGTCCCAATGGGGATTTTTTTCAAAATTTTAAAAAAAATCAATTAATTTTTATGCTTTATATGTTTTATGATCTGTATTTTAAGTGAAAATGTAGCTTTTGTGTGATTTAAGATTATTTGAAATGCAAAAATGCAATCTACATGAACTTTCACTAATGCAAAATTTTGAAACCCTAGAGTGCCAATTAACTAATGCAAACCCTAATGCAGTGTTAATGAAAGAAAGATCTAGGATGGTAATGCACTCCAAATTAAAATTACAATGTTCTAAATAAAGGTTCACCAAAATGAAATGAAAGAAAATGGGTTAGGATGCTATGATATGGTTAAGGACACAGAGCACACCCACTTTCCATTTTCATTCAAGGATAACCCTAGAGATCTCAATGCAAAGGAGAAAGAAATCTTGTAATAGGGATATCCTAGGGGTTGAATATAAACTAATGAGGAGTTCACCACCAATCTAGGGCTTGGAAAGACAAATGTAATGCAAGATGTAATGCTAAACCCTAATTCAATGTAATTTTTCACTAAATGACCTAGAAATGTATGGAAAACAAAAAAACAAGTTATACGATGAAATTTATGCACCTGGGAATCTGAAGATGACTGGAAGGAGACCTAAAATTTTAGAAAAATTGACTTTAATGCTAACTAGGACTCATTCACCAAGTTGGCGAATCAGTCCAAATTTTGGTTTTTTGTGCAGGAACAAGAATCTGGAAAATGGGTATCTGAATATGCAAAAATCAGAATTTTGACCAAAACTAGGACTCATTCACCAAAAGTGGCGAATCTGTCCAATTAGGGTTTTTTGAGACTTAAAATTCTAAATCTTCCCTTCTCAGTCTACTTAATCTACTTCTTCAATTTTCTGGATCCAAATCTCTGTAAATCTACCTGTAGGTGTTCTCTAATGTTCTCTAATGTAAGGTGACAACTTTGAAAACTTTAGGCACTTTTACAACTTTATAAAAATATAAAAAACTCGTATTTCTGACCACCTTAACTTGGTCAAAACTTCATGAAATTCATTTTTTCTTTTTTTAATCCTATAGTATGTGAAGCATAGAATGTGACACATGTTTTGTATTCAAAAAAATGTGATACAGTTTGAAAGTTATAGATGTTTTTCAATCAGTCTATCAATCAGGACTTTAGTCATAATTTGAATAGAAAATGAATAATAATTACTTATTAAATTCAAAGTAAAGCATAATTTATATTGGTGGAAAGCTAAGAATCTCCTTTGAAAACTCTTTTTGTTTCATGAATTTTGGGTAAAAAAAAATTCGTTAGCCACATACCCATCATATTGCCAGTTTTTGGCCCATCATGATCCTGCACATACCCGTCTTGGTGTACAATTTAAAGATCCTAGGGTGGTAAATAATTTTTTTAGAACTCTTCCTGATGCTTATAGTGAAAAGGTATCTACTATTGAGGAAATTACAAATTTTAATACTTATTCTAGAGATCAGTTGATTGGTACACTAACATCTTTTTGAGATGAGAAAGCTTGGTTTAAAGAATGGTACAAAAGAGGAGACTACTTTTAAGGTTGGAAAAATAGAAAATATTAAAGATTCATATGAAGATGATCTTGATGATCTAGAAACTAGCTTTGTGAGAAATATGAGAAAGGGCACCAGTAAGTACAAAGGTAAACTACCTTTCAAATGTTTTAGCTATGGTGATATAGGTCATTATGCTTCTAGATGTCCAAAAACACCTATAAACAATAAGAATAAGGAGAATAAAGGAAAGATGATTAAAAGAGCTTACTATGTTAGAGAAGATGTTGGTATTTTTTATGATGAATTTGATTATGGATATTTTGATGATAATGGTTGCTTTTTCTTAGCTATAAAAGAAGAATCTAGTTTTTCTAACTCTGAAATTTGTGTGAAGGAAAGTATTCTGAAGAAGAAGGATAAGGTTGAAGGTACTTTGGTTTCTATTTTTCATGTTAAAGAAGATAAGAATTGTTGGGTTGTTGATAATGGCTACTCTAATCACATGAATGGAGAAAAAGGTAAGTTTGATAAACTTGAAATTTTTGATGCAGGATTAGTTAAATCTGGAGATGATTTAGGAGATAAGATTTACGGAATAGGTTCAATCAATTATGATGGAAAGCATAATATTGATAATGTTTACTATGTTAAGGGATTAAGGTGTAATATTTTGAATGTTGGAAAAATGTGTAGAAAAGGATATAATCTTGTGTTTAAGGATTAAACATGTGAGATTAGAAAAGGGTCTAGAACTGTGATTGTTTTTGGTAAGAGGACAAATGGGAACATTTATCAGCTTAAGGGTGTTGATGGACATTGCTTTATGTCTCAAATTAATGATAGTTGATTATGGCACCGAAAGATGTGTCACATGAATTTTGATAATCTGGAAAGAATCAATTTAGTTCATGCAGTGAGAGATCTACCAAGAACCACAAAGCCTATCAATGTTATTTGTGAGAGTTATCAATTTGGAAAACAAATAAGAAGTAGTTTCAAAGGAAAGGAAATATATTCTATTGAACTATTGGAATTATTACATACAGATCTTTTTTGTCCTACAAGGGTGACAACTCTACAAGGTGATAGGTATTTCATGATTTTGATTGATGATTATTCTAAAATGACATGGGATACTTTTCTTAGAGAGAAATTTGATGCAGTGGATAAATTCAAGGCATTTAAAGATATGGTTGAGAATGAAATGGATATAAAAATCAAAATTTTGAGGTCTGATAGAGGTCATGAATTCACCTCCAATGATTTTAACATGTTCTTTGAAGTTCATGGAATAAAGAGGCACTTGTCTGCCCCTAGAACTCCTCAGTACAATGGATTTGTTGAAAGGAAAAATATGACTATTCAGGAAGCTATTAGGACTATGATGAAAGAAGCAAATCTATCAAAATTTTGTTGGAGAGAAGCAATTCATACTATTTTTTACATACTTAACAGAGTTCAAGTTAAAGCTAACAACACAAAGACTCCTTATGAGTTATGGTATGGAAGGATTCCTACTATCAAGTACTTGAGAGTATTTGGAAGCAAATGCTATATCAAAAGAGAAGAAGAAAACTTAGGAAAGTTTGATGCAAGGTCTAATGAAGTTATCTTCCTTGGATATTCTACTAAAAGTAAAGCTTATAGATGTTACAACAAAAGGCTGAGAAAGATTGTTGAAAGTGTAAATGTTAATGTTGATGAAAACTTGCATAATTCAATTGCAGTAGATGGATATGTGTCAGATGAACCTAATTGTAGAGAAGAAGAAGAAAAATATGATGAAAAAGAAGTACAGAATGAAGAATAAGCTACAGAGAAGACCCCTAAGACCCCTAATTATGTGCAAAAGAATCATTCTGACAAACAAATCACTGGACACAAAAGGAAAGGTGTGTTGACAAGAAGCAAAGTTGATGAAGTTGAGGTAAATCTGTGTTTACTTTCTAAAGTGTAACCTAAAACAATGATTAAGGCATGCAAAGATGAACATTTGCTGAAGGAAACAGAAGAACTTTTGCAAATAGATAAAAATAAAACTTGGGAATTGGTTCCTAGACTAACAAATAAGAATATAATGGAACTAAGTGGGTATTCATAAACAAGTTGGATGAGAATGGAGAAGTGGTAAGGAATAAGGAAAGAATTTTGTGTAAGGGTTACTCACAAGTGGAAGGAATAGACTTTGAGGAGACATTTTCTCCTATGGATAGGATGGAAGCTATCATAAAAAAATTTGCATTCGCAGCACATAAAGACTTTAAATTTTATCAGATGGATGTGAAGTCTAATTTTCTGAATGGAATTGGAAGAAAAGGCTTACATGGAAAAACAAGAAGGATTTCATGTGTTTGAACAACCAGATATGGTATGTAGATTGACGAAGGCACTATATGGATTGAAGCAAGCTCCTAGAGCTTAGTATGTAAGATTTGATAGAAATCTAATACAACAAGGATTCAATAAGGCCACCACAAATAGTAATCTTTACTTTAAGATTGAGGAAGACAAAATTTTGATAGTGGTTGTATATGTGGATGATATTATATTTGGTGGAAATGAAGCTATGTGTAAGAAATTTTCTGAAGAGATACAGAAAGAGTTTGAAATGTCAATGTTTAGGGAGATGAATTTCTTCCTTGGGCTACAAATCAATCAAACAGATAAAAGGATTTTCATTTCACATTTTAAGTATGTCAAAGATATGTTGAAGAAGTTTGGAATGGATGATTCCAAACTGGTATGCATGCCTATGTTGACTGGTTGTAAACTGAACAAAGATGATGATTCACCTAGGGATTATTAGAGAAAATATAGATCTATAATTGGTGGACTATTATATGTAAATGCTACTAGACCATATATCATGCATGTAGTTTGTCTTGTAGCTAAATTTCAAGAAGAACCTAAAGAAGCACATGTTGCAATAATGAAGAGGATATTCAAATATTTAAGAGGCACTCTAGATTATGGCTTGTGGTATCCTAAGGATACTTATTTCACATTAAGTGCATATGCAAATGCAGATTGGGTTGGTTTTGTTGATGATAGAAAGAGTACAAGTGATGGTGCATTCTTTTTTGGATGTAGATTAGTGTCATGGTTGATTAAGTAAGATTCAATTTCCTTATCCACTATAGAGGTTGAGTATATTGCAGTAGCATCATGTTGTACACAAGTTGTATGGATGAGATAGACATTGAATTATATCAAAGTAGTGTATTATGAACCCATATCTATCTTTTGTGATAATACAAGTGCAAATAAAATTTCAAAGAATCTAATGATGCATTCAAGGACAAGCATATATCAATTAGGTATCACTTTCTGAGAGAGAAGGTTATGGAGAATGAGGTAAAACTTGAGTATGTACCTACAAAGGATCAAATTACTAACATATTTACTCAAGCTCTTCCTATGGATACTTTTGAGTATCTTCGGGAGAAGTTGGGGGTTATTGCCCCTCCTTTTTGAACTAGATGCATATGTAGATGCATCATTCCAATGGATCCATGGATCTATCTATTTTTTGGACTGATGCTGGTGGCTACCTCTCAAGGGGATTAGGTAGTTTCATGTGTTATCATTGAGTTGTTGATTTATTTGGGTGCACTCCTAAGGGGGGGTATTTAGAGAAAGTATTTTGGTTCAATGTCAAAGGGGGAGAACAATGTAAAAAATTTATCCTTTTCTATTGATATCAAAGAGGGAAAGAATCATGTGAAAAAGTGCAAAATATTAAGGGTAGGAAGTTGTTTATATTGTCTAATGATATTTTCAAATGGGAGAGAGAATCTTGTAAGGGAGAGAGTGTGAAGGAATGTTGTGTAGGCTATCTGATCCGAAAAAAAAATAGAGGAGAATGTTTTGTATGTTGTGGTTAGTCATTTTAGACTTTGAGTCTCAAATATCACCTAATTTTTACATTTAAGCCCAATAAAAATTAAATCTTTAACATTATTCATTAAAAGTAATAGGTTTACACACCAAGTCAAGGATTTTGCAAATATAATGAAAAAAGTGATAATTAGCTTTACATGCCAAAGAGGTAGAAAACTCATGATGAAAGGATAAATAAAAGGTTGAAAGCTCTAAACTTGGGCACCAAAATAGAGCAAATGCAAAGAACATCTGAAGAAAGGTCCATGTTGTAGAAGGGCACTAGGGTTTTGTTTTTTTTCAAAAGTGAAGAAGGAATTTGTATCATGGTGTTAAAGAAGTATATTTGAGAGTCTTCTAAGCATGAAATAGGGGGAGAAATCATTTATGCTATTAGATCTAAAGAGTTTCATGGAGTTTACCTACTTGCTTCCAAGTTTCAAAGCTTGCATGTTGCCTCATCTTGATAGGTGCATCAAATAACTCCCAAGTCCCTACAAATTAACCTTTTATATTTTCATTTAGACTTGGGTATACTTTGAGTTATTAGCAAATATTTTCTTTAGTATTCTTTTTGAAAGAATGAAATCTATGTATCATGAGTATCAAATCTTTGTGAGGGATATATAAAAGGAAAAAAATAGAAGAGAGAGAGAAACTTAGGCACCACAAGCGATAGTTAGCTATACATAAAGGATTTACATTTAAAAAACCTAGAAGGGATGTTGAGAAAAAAACCTCTAAGAGGAAAATTAACAACCCTATTAAACCACATAGACCATTCCAATGAGAATATTCCTAAGAGAGTATTGAATTTTGTAAAGGATAAGGTTTTTTCTATCAAGGTTGGGTTGTTAAAGCACTACAACAAAATAGGCAATTAGCACCTAAAATAACACTCTAATTTAGTGCACTTGAGTTCATCAATTGGAAAATTTTGTCGGCGCCAAAGTCAGTGCCAAACTGCATGTTCACTTCGGTGCTATTTTTTGCGCTGGATTTTGCACCGTATTTTGCACTAGATTTTCTATTGGATTATGTTGCTTCTAGTTTGGCTTCTAATTTTGCTTATGGTTTTTCTTCTTGTGTTGCTTCCAAGTTTGCTTCTAGTTTTTCTTTCATTTTTGCTTCCAATTTTCCTTCTGGTTTTGCTTCCAACTTTGCTTCCATTCTTGCTTCCAGTTTTGTTTCCAATTTTGCTTTTGATTTTACTTCTAGTTCTGCTTCTAATTTTTCTTCTGATATAATGCCACTTGTTTCACCTAGATTTTCTTCCACATTTTTTTTTCTTTTGTTGCTTCTAATATGGCTTCTATTATTGCATCTTTTTTTGCTTCTAAAATTGCTTCCATTATTACTTCTTTGTTGCTACCTGAATTGCTTATGTTTTTGCTTCCTAGATAATTAGTGTAGGAGCACCCTATTAACTGAATGTCTCCAAAAGGTAACTTTCTAAAAATTGATTTTTCAAATGTCAAGGAATGTAAAAGGGGCATGTAAGAGTCATTTCCAATGTAATTATGTCATAATTAGGTCATTAGGAGGTTAAAATGAGGAGAAAATAAAATTTTGAAAAAAATTGAAAAGTTGCTAAATTGTAAAAAGGAAAAAATCATGTAATATCAAAGGTCATGAGCACTTGTAGTTAGTTTCATTCATTAGAGGAAGGTGAAAAGTATTTAAAAATGAATTGCAACACGTTTACAAAGTAAGGGAGATTGTATAGGCATGTATTGAATTGGAGAAGTTGAAGAAATCATGAATAAAATTAGTCTTTTTCTCAGAAATTGCTAAAAATAGTTTCTTTTAGACCTTTGTACAAATTTGTACGGGCATGGAGGCTCATTTGGATGACTATAATTGATATTTCTATAAATTCCCCTCCTTTTTTTTTTGTTTCTTGTATTTTTATGCAATTTTGAATTAGTTATGGTGATTTCTCATGAAACTGTTGAAACCCCTATTTAGGGTAAACAAAGCTCAAATAAATCATGTTTCTTTCATTATACACAGTTAAAACTTTTGATTCATAGTGAGATTATCCTTCTTTGTACCTACTCTCATGTTCTCTAAGTTTTGGATTAGAGGAATAAGATTTATGTATGAGAAACTAAGATTTATGACTGCAAATCTAAGTCAAACAGGAAACCAAGGTGTAGCATGTGGATATAGCCTAGGGTTTATAAAAATACTCAAATAAATGGATATATAATGAAATAATAAGCATAAGTAAGCCCAAATAAGAGTTCTCCTAGCATTGGTTAAGGAAAATTAATGGTAGAGGTAGCATAACCAATAAGCACCAATGGTGTGGAGACCTAATTAGGCCTATTGTGTAGCAATACAATCCTAATTTGATCATTATTCTCCAAAGTATCATATGATGGATTTTAGATATGTTTTAATACACTAAAATTGGTATTCAAAATGATAAGTACAATCATGTCTAAGGATCTATATGAAAATATATGTTTGAATGTCATGATTTTAATGGCTACTAGGAATATGAGTGATAAATGAACAATTTTAGATTAGGTGAAAGTGCAGACCTTAAGGATTGTTTATTCTAATTAAGTTAAAGCTTTTAAATGGTGAAAAGATAGTAGAGGCCCTATTTGTGTTTGAGAAGCAACATTTGGAATTGTGATGATTTGTGAGTGCCATAGTTGCATATTAAGGATAGTCATGAAGGAGTGGCTAAAAGATGAATGGGAAGACCTTGTAAATGTTTGTATTGGGTTATTTCTATCTGAATGGTGATATTGAAGGTGCATAAAGGTTTGGTGGAAGTCTAGGATCATGGTTTGGTCAGTTTGATGTTTTGGTGCTTTGTGAATGAAAGCTAGTTCAAAGAATGTATTGGTGAATGTTGAAAGATATGATTGGTTCTCAGTTTTTTATGGTAATATTGATTTGGTCCAGTCATTTTGATGAAGGTTATGATGAATTGGAATCTATTGATGGTGTAGAATATTGATTTGATGATTGTGTTGGTTGATAGCCTTAAGAATGACAAGTATATTGATGAATTTTGATGAAAAGATTAGGGAATCAAGTTGCTTGTTTACTTTGATCTTCTCCAAATTGAGTTGGGTCAGAAGTACCCCAAATGAATTATGGTTGTTGATAGATGGTCTTGCATCAATTGGTATTAGATCTAGTTGATTCCAATAAGTTGGTTGTTGAGTTTTTGTTGGTTGGTTGTAGGTGCTTGATCCATCTAAGCTGGAAGAAAGTTTGTTGTTTGTGATTTTGTGGTTGTGTGTAGGTTAAGAAAGAACCTAGTTGATGGTTACCAAAAGACTAGGGAGAGAAAAGCAAAGACACCTAGGTGAGGAAAGGAAGTTTGTTGAGTTGTGATGCAGTAAAAACCAGATGGATACCTAATTGTGAAGCACTTGAGTTTGCAACCTAAAGAGTACTCCACTGATGGGAGTAGATGAAAAGATGAAAAGGTGATTGGTCAGAGAAGGTCAAGGATGAATTTTGAAAGAAAGAGGAAAGTTTTCAAGGACATTCCTATGTCCTTGGTTGAGGAAAAGTTAGTGGAAAGAAGAGAGTTGTGAAAGGACAGTCATGTGTCCTTTTCAGTAGTGAATGTGAACTTGATGATAGAGAGAGAAAGATGGAAAAAGGAAAAGACAGGAGAAAGATTCAGAAGTAGTCCAAGAAATTTGAATTTTTTTTGTAGGAGAATGAACAAGCAAGGGTGAAGCAATATGTTTCCAAGGGACTTGGGCAAGTTTTGTTGGTTAGTTGTATGGTGCAAGAGCAACATGTTAACTAAATGCCTCCAAAAGGAAACTTTGTAAAAATTGAGTTTTTAAATGTCAAGGCATGTAAAAGGGGCATGTAAGAGTCATTTCCAATGTAATTATGTCATAAATAGGTCATTAGGAGGTCAAACTGAGGAGAAAAGCAAAATTTGAAAAAAATTGTAAAGTTGCTAATTACATAGAAAGGAAAAAATCATGGAATATCAAAGGTCATGAGCAATTGTATTTAGTTTCATTCATTAGAGGAAGGTGAAAATTCTTTAAAAATACATTGAAACTCATTTCCAAAGCAGGGGAGATTGTATAGGCATGTATTGAATAGGAGAAGTTGAAGAAATCATGAATAAAATTAGTCTTTTTCTTTGAAATTGCTAAAAATAGTTGCTTTTAGACCTTTGTACATATTTGTATGGGCATGAAGGCTCATGTGGATGTCTATAATTGATATTTTTATCAATTCTACTCCTTTTCCTTTTTGTTTCATGTATTTGTATGCAATTTTGAATTAGTTATGGTGATTTCTCATGAAACTGTTGAAACCCCTATTTAGGGTAAACAAACCTAAAATAAATCATGTTTCTTTCATTATACACGTTCAAAAATTTTGATTCTTAGTGAGATAATCCTTCTTTGTACCTACTCTCATGTTCTCTAAGTTTTGGATTAGAGGAATAAGATTTATGTATGAGAAACTAAGATTTATGACTACAAATCTAAGTCAGATAGGAAACTAGGGTGTAGCATGTGGATATAACCAAGGGTTTATAAAAATACTCATGGAAATGGATATCTAATGAACTAATAATCATAAGTAAGCCCAAATAAGAGTTCTCCTAGCATTGGTTAAGGAAAATTAATGGTAGAGGTAGCATAACCAATAAGCACCAATGGTGTGGAGACCTAATTAGGTCTATTGTGTGGTGATACAATCCTAATTTGATCACTATTCTCCAAAGTATCATATGATGGATTTTAGATATGTTTTAATACACTAAAATTTGTATTCAAAATGCTAAGTATAGTCACCTCTAAGGATTTGTATGAAAAGATATGTTTGACAATCATGGATTTAATGGCTACTAGGAATGAGTGATAAGTGAAGCATTTGAGATTAGGTGAAAGTGCATAGGTCTTAAGGATTGTTTAATCTGATTAAGTTAAAGCTTTTAAATGATGAAAATACAATAGAGGCCATGTTTTTTTTTTAGAAGCAACATTTGGAATTTTGATGGTTTGTGAGTGCCATAGTTGCATATTACAAACAATCATGAAGGAGTGGCTAAAATATGAATGGGCGGACCTTGTAAATGTCTGTATTGGGTTATTTCTTCCTAAATGGTGATATTTAAGATGTATAAAGGTTTGGTAGAAGTCTAGGATCATGGTTTGGTCAGTTTGATGTTTTGGTGCTTTGTGAATGCAAGCTACTTCAAAGAATGTATTGGTGAATGTTGAAAGATATGATTGTTTCTCAGTTTCTGATGGTAATATTGATTTGGTTCAGTCATTTTGATGAAGGTTATGATGAACTAGAATCTGCTAATGGTGTAGAATATTTATTTTATGATTGTGTTGGTTGATAGCCTTAAGAATGGCAAGTATATTGATGAATTTTGATGAAAATATTAGGGAATCAAGTTGCTTGTTTAATTTGATCTTCTCCAAATTGAGTTGGGTTAGAAGTACCCCAAATGAATGATGGTTGTTGATAGATCCTCTTGCATCAATAACACCAAGTTTTTCTTCCAAGATTGCTTCTAGTTTGCTTCTAGTTTGGCTTCCATTATGGCTTCCCTTTTTTATTCTAAAACCGCTTCTTGGTTTGCTTCCATTTATTAATTTAATATGTTTTGTTTCAATTTAATTACTTAAATATATCATGCCTCTTAAATAACTCATATGATTATAGAGTAAGTAAATTAAATAATATGTTTTATTTCAATTTAATTAGTTAAATTTATTATGCCTCTTAAATAACTCATATGATTATAGATTAAGTAATTTAATTATTTAACTCATATGATTAAATAACAAGATAATTATTATAACATGATCATCATCTATAATTAAAACAAGTGATTCAAATATCTATAATTTAATTGAAATTGACAACATCCATCCTGAGTAGTAAATTAAAATCATCATACATAATAAATATCCATCCAAAAATCATCGACCACTTTCAATATATATAAATTGACAAGTCAATACTCATAAGATCATCATCATATATAACTAAAACAAGTGAAAGTCAAATATGCCAGTAGATCAATAACATGTCAAAATGATACATGTCCAACACTCAACATAAGTCAAAATGATACATGTACAAATGATATAAGCAAAAATGATAAATTATGTCACTCAAAATGATACAAGTCAAGATGATACATGTCCAAATGATATAAGTCAAAATGATATGTGTCAAAATGATACAACTCAGTAATATGGTACTATAGGCCATGAAAATGATACATATGATAGTAACCATGAAAAGAGGCATCATAACAATATATCAACAATGATCCATGATGTAGTCTATATGATCATGAATTTCACGAGATACTTCCAGCAACTGCCTCATCACCATCATCACCATCGTAATAATCATCATCATCATCGACCTCAGTATCTTTTGTAACTACGTCATCATCATCCTTTTCCATGTGATCTATAGGTACCAGAACCAACATATTCTAGATCTATATCATGAGGATCATCTTGATCTTATGGAAGACCCATGTTCTGCAAAAAAAAAATTAAAATGAAAATTTATTATTTATTTCATGCAATAATTTATTTTTCCATTATATATCTAATATTACAACATATGAAATGAAACCATAATCATATTACATCATATCAAAGTGCACATACCATAATAAAATTTCAAAAAAGTTACAGCTAATATGTCATTCCAATGATGTAAAACATGCAACAACTCTAATAAACATTAGTAAAATATGTCAACATTTGGTGGAAGAGTGTTCCATAGATTTTATGGTTAGGGGATGCTAGGTCTCTTTTGCTCAATTAGGGTCCTTCACCTAATGAAAAGAGATAGATCCCACACCCAAATTCTAAGTGGTTCACTCAAATTAAGGTATGTATGATGTGATTATGACTAAATCCAATGATCTCAATGCAACTAGATGATGAAATTGATTCAGTAAGCATGCAAAACCTAAGAAATAAAACTTTTTTGAGAACATATTGTGGCGCAACCATGGTAGGAGGATCCTCAAAGAGAACAGTCTGGATCGTGCAACAAGAGTACACAACAGAAGTAACACAGAATATGGAGGTGAATGAAAATTAAAACATGCTCATTAACAGAAATCCTAGTTACAAATAGCCGGCAACATCTGGGCTTACAGATTCGACTCACAGGCTTGATACAACATGTTCAAAAATACAACATTCAAATATGCTCCTATATGCGAGCAAAATCTTATAAATAAAATCTCTATTATTCTTCTGGATTGAAATCTACTCTTCTAGTGATCTATTATAGTCTTTATATCGCATCCACAACTCTAGAAACATCTTTGTCGACCAAAGATCATTTCAATCTCCAATGAAAGAAAATGTAATGTGTGCATGAACAGGTTAGACTCAAATTTGAATTATTCCTTGGTGAATGCATAGGATGAAGTGTGGACCTATAATTAAGGTCAAGGACACTCTATGAAACATTTAAAATCACACTATTAAGATCTTTAAGTCATAGGAAAGATCCACAAGCGATCGAACTAGCTATTAGGTTTGCAAATTATTCCAATGCCAATTCAAGGCACTGCCATGAAATCTAGAATCGATATCTTGTTGGAAAAAGATCCAATCGCGCTCAAATCTTGGAATAATGAAAATGAACATGTCCACAATTTAAACCAAGATCCATAAGGCCTGGTGAGCAAAGATGATGAATCCACCAACATGAACTGATAAAGAATAGAACAAGAACAAAAACTAAAAGAAAATATTTTTGGTTGATGCAAGATTGCCAAGAACCAAGGATTCTCTTGCATCAGACATCCGAGGTTGATTGAAAAGTGAGTCCCTCACTTTTTTGGGGCTAAGGGAAACCAAGATGGTCTACCTCAGCCTAATAAATCCAAGAATAATCCTCCACTAGTTTTCCTTTCCACTTCACAAGATACTCTTTGTATTATCTTCCACGCATTTTCCTTCCATATTTGGTATCCAAAATTTCTTCTATCTCATGTGGTTGTTGTTTAGGAAACTAATTCTCCAATTTTTTTTATTTTCTTCAATGAATTATGCTTCATGGTACTAATATAGATCTGCAATATCGAATATAGGTGATATACCCATGCCATCTGGTAACTCTACTTCATATGCATTTCCTGAATCAAATTTCTTCAAGATCCTACAAGGTCCAAACATTCTCATCTTGAGTTTATTGTACGTGCCAACTGGAAATATTTTTTTCCTCAAATACAGCATCACTTCATCTCCAACTTCAAACTCCTTATGTCTCCTCTTTTCATTCGCTTTCTCCTTATACTTTCAATTCATATCCTCCAATTGTTGTTTTACTTGAATATGCACTTTCTTCATATATTCTACAAATTCCTCTACTCTGTACTTCTCTTATCTTCCATACTAATGTCTCTCAACTCTAATATACCTCTAGGATGAACTCCAATAACAATCTCAAAAGGTGTCCTTCTAGTACTCCTATTCATTGAATTATTGTAAGCAAACTCTACTTGTGCAAGGACTAAATCCCAACTTTTGGTCTTCTCTCCAACCAAACATCTCAAAAAATTCCCCAAACTCCTGTTTACTACCTTTTTCTATCCATCAGTCTGTGAGTGAAAAGTAGAAATAAACTTTACATTTGTCTTCAACTTCTTCCAAAGTGTCCTCCAAAAGTAACCAAAAAATTTCACATCTCTGTCTAAAACAATACTCCTAGGTAATCCATGCAATTTAACCACTTCTTTGAAAAATAAATCTACTACATGCACTGCATCTATTGTCTTCTTACAAGGTATGAAATATGCCATTTTAGAAAATATATCCACCACCACAAATATAGAATCATTACCTTTTTGTTTCTTCAGTAAACCAAGTATGAAATCCATGTTGATATCCTCCCAAGGTATTTCTAGAACTGACAAAGGTTTATACAATCCAACATTCTGACTACTCCCTTTTGCAACTTGACAAAATCTACAACTCTGCACAAATTTCCTAACAACCTTATGAATCTAGGGCCAAAAGTGATTCTCACTTACCAATGCTACTATCTTGTCAAACCCAGTGTCCTGCTAATCCTCCACTGTGTTTTTCTTTCACCAAGTTATCCCTCATTGAACTCTGGGGTATACACAACTGATTCCCTCTTAACAACATATCCTCTTGAATGAAATAATCCAACCACTAACTCCTATCCTCCAAGACTGGTTCTTTACAGGCTCTCCAAGGCTCTACAAAATCTGGGTCTTCCTCATACAAGTTCTTCAACTCATCAAAGCCTAATATCTCCACTCTCATCTCAGTCAATATATTCCTTCTCCTACTCAAAGAATCAGCAACTCTATTTGACTTTCCACTCCTATGTTTCAAAATAAAAGTATAATTCTCTAAGAATTCTACCCATCTCATGTGTCTCTGATTCAACTTACCTTGATTGTTCAAATATTGCAATGCTTGATGATCTGTATACAACACAAATTCCTTAGGAAACAAGTAATGTCTCCACATCTTCAAGGCTTGAAATATGGCATAAAACTCCTTATCATACACTGAATATCTTCTCCTAGCATCATTCAATTTCTCACTGAAATAAGCTATAGGTCTTCCTTCTTGACTCAATACTGCTCCAATTGCATTTCCACTTGCATCACAGTCTACTTGAAATACCTTATTAAAATCTGGTCAATCCAACACATGTTGCTCAGTCACCTTCTATTTCAACAACTCAAAACTCATGTCTACTCTAGATGTCCATCTAAAATCTTTCCTATCCCCTCTCATTATTTCTATCATAGGACTACAAATAGAACTAAAATTCCTAATGAACTTTTAGTAGAAACTAGCCATTCCATGAAATGATCTTACCTCTCCAATGCTTTTAGGTGTAGGATATTCTACAATTTCTCTTACCTTCTCAAGATCCATCTTCAATCCATCCACAGATATCACAAATCCCAGATATACCAATTCTTCCTTCATGAAACTACACTTCTTAATGTTTATCAGCAACTACTCTTCTCTCAACCTTTGCAAAACTTGTCTTATATGCAACAAATTTTCTTCCCTAGTTTTACTGAAAATCAAGATGTCATCCAAGTAAACAATCACAAGCTTACCCAAGAATTTCTTCAATACCTCATTCATCAGCCTCATGAAAGTACTCAGTGCATTTGTTAATCCAAAAGGCATTACCAACCACTCATACAATCCTTCATTTGTCTTGAATATTTTCTTCCACTCATCCCCTTCTTTGATTCTAATCTAATGATATCCACTCTTCAAATCTATCTTTGTAAACTATTTAGCTCCACTCAAAAAATCCATAATGTCATCCATCCAGGGCAAAGGAAATCTATACTTCACTATGATCTTGTTTATGACTCTAGAATCTATACACATCCTCCATTTTCCATCCTTCTTAGGTGCTAACACAACAAGTACTACACAAGGACTTAAGCTTTCTCTAATCAAACCCTTCCTCAAGAATTCTTGCACTTGTATGTTCAACTCTTCATTCTCTACAAGTGTCATCTAATGTGCTACTTTATTAGGAAAACTAGCTCCAGGAATCAGATCCATGCAATGACTAATACTCCTCATAGATGGTAATCCATTGGGTACATTATCTGAAATGATCTCTCCATACTCTATTAGCAACTCCTTTATCTCTTTTGGGTGTCCTAAATGCTTCAAGTCTTCAGCCTTCTTAGGAACTAAGGCATAACACACATTCTCATGTCTCAATCCATCAAGGAATCTCCTTCCATCAACCAGACAAACCCTAGCATTCGTACAAACCTCAACTTTAGGAACATCTTCCAATGGGAACAAATTCTACTTCATCCCATTAGCAACAATGGTATATATATTCTTCTTTCCATCATGAATAGCCTATCTATCATACTGCCAAGGCCTTCTCAACAAAACATGGCATATATCCATAGGCATGATATCACACAAAAATTCATCATAGTAATTTCCTATCTTCAATTTCACCAAACATTGTTCACTTACCAGAATCTTATGCTCATCTTGTATCCATACTATCTGATAGGGATTCGGGTATTTCAACCTTTCAAACTTCAGTTTGGTCACCATCTCTTTAGAAACCAAGTTCTTTGAGCTTCCACTGTCAACAATCACTTTGCAACATTTACCAGCTACCTTGCATCTTTTCCAAAACAAGTTCTTTCTCTGCAATGGTTCCTACTCCAACTCAATTTGACATAATACTCTTTTGTTCACCAACACTTCTCCATCTTCTGGTTTATTAGATGATCTAGTATGATCTTCTTCAAAAAAGTTTGTTCTTCTATTATTCTCTATCTTTTTGCTTGTTTCTCCTTGATTACATTCAAATGCTCTATGTCCTTCTCCACCACACTTATAACAAGTTCCCTTGAATACTCTTTTCTCCTATCCTCTATCATCTTTTCTATAACCTTCATTCCAGTAACCACCATATCCTCCTCTTTTGTAAGATTTTCCATCACCTAGATATGGTAAAAATTCTCATTCTTACTAACTTCCTTATCTCTATTTGAATCTGCAAAGGATCCTCTTCCTCCTCTAGCAAAATTTCTTCCTCTTTGAAATCTTCCACCTCTTCCTCTTTTTCTATGCTCATGTCTTTTATTCAGCTTCTCTTCTTCCTTTAGGGCACATTGATATGCTTCTTCCACACTCTACACCATGATCAAACTAATCTCATCATGTATGGATGACCTTAAACCATTCACATATCTGGCTACTTGCTTGATCTCATCCTCCAAATGGCCAAATTTAATATTCAACTTATAGAACTTCTCAGTATACTTTGTCACACTTGATTCCTTCTACTTCAAATTCTACAATTTCCATAACAAACTAATCTAATAATCTGCAGCCATAAACTTTGTTTTCAACTTATTCACCATCTGATCCCATGATCTTATCTTTTATTTTCCTCTTCTCTACCTATTTGTCTACAAATGTTCCCACCAAAGGGATGCATGCCCTTTCAAATTTGTACAAGCCAATTTCACCTTCTTATCTTCAGTGGTACATTCAAATTCAAAATAATTTTCCATCTATGTTATCCAATCTAGCAATTCTTCTGAATCCAACTTACCATTATAATCCAGTGGATTGAAATGTGGTTTTTTGTTTGCTCTAGTTAGGGCTCTTATGAACCTCTCTTCTCCCTGATCTAGGCCAGGTTGATCTTCTCTTCCTCTTTCTTCCTGTACTTATACCTCTTCATCACTCGCATCATCAACTAGTTGACCTCTCCTCTAGGTCATTTCGACTGCATCTAATCTAGCAGCAATTCCTCTCACCATCTCCATTAAAGCTTTTTCTACATTTCCACATGCTCCATTTCCTCTAACATTTCTTCTTCCCACCATCTTCACACAAGTCCTCTATAGCTGCAAGTCAGATCCTCAATCTTCCACCCCACAAAAAATATTCAATAGGACTCAGCAAACTCCGATAATCTCACAAGGAATGAATCTCGCTCCAATACCAATATGGCACAGCCATAGTAGGAGGATCATCAAAGAGAACAATTTGGACCATACAACAAGAGTACACAATAGAAGCAACACGTAATATGGAGGAAAATGTAGATTTAAATATTCTCATTAATAGAAATCCTAGTTACAAATAGCCAAAAACATCTGGGCTTACAAATTTGGTTCACAAGCATTCATACATGTTCAAAGATACAACATTCCAATATGCTCCAATATGTGAGTGAAATATTATAGATACAATCTCTATTATTCTTCTGGATTGAAATCTACTCTTCTAATGATCTATTACAGTCTTTATATCACATATGCAACTCTGGAAACATTTGTGTTGGCCAAAGATCATTTCAGTCTCCAATGAAAGAAAATGTAATGTGTGCATGAATTGGTTGGCCTCAAATTTGAATTATTCCTCGGTGAATGCATAAGATGAAGTGTGGACCTATAATTAAGGTCGGGGACACTCCATGAAATATTTAAAATCACACCGTTAAGGTTCACAAGTCACAAGAAGGATCCACAAGAGATCAAACTAGCTATTGTTTTTGGAAATTATTCTAGTGTCAGTTCAAGGCACTGCCATGAAATTCAGAATCGATATCTTGTCAGAAAAAGATCCAATCGTGCTCAAATCTTGGAATAAGGAAAATGAACATGTCCACGATGTAAACCAAGATCCACAGGGTCTTGTGAGCAAAGATGATGAATCCACCAACATGAACTGAGAAAGAATAGAACAAGAACAAAAATTGAAAGAAAATATTTTTGGTTGATGCAAGATTGCCAAGAACCAAGGATGCTCTTGCATCACATTGTGTAATGCAAAAACACCTCTGAATGAATGCAAATTGCAACAGAACTTGACAAAAAAGAAAGTGTGCACCTGGAATATGGATGGAGATTGGAAATGGTTTCTGGAATGTTGGTGATGTTGATTTTTGGGCCTGGTGGGACTCATTCACCATTTTGGGTGAATCAGTCCTAGTTTTGCAAAACTGTTCCAAAACCCATTTCGGATAAAAGGGTATCCAAAAATGTAGAAAACTAAAAACTAACCTAGAAGTGAGACTCATTCACCACCTATGGAGAATGAGTCCACTTTTGAATTTTTTAATATTCAAAAGTGGAATCCAAAGCTTTTGGTCTATACTTTTTGCTTCTCTAGGTGTCTGGTTCTGAAACTCTCAGATTTGGGCCTGAAAATGACTTTTTGTGAGTATTTTTCCTTATTCAATGAGGAGGAGACTTGAACAACTTTTCAACATGATCTTCAATGATTTCTAAGCTTCCAAGATGTCTAAATCTACAAACACACAAGACAAGAAAGAGAAATGTTAGATGTTAGGGCATGGGGGTTTGCCTTGGCCAAACCCCTTTTAGGTAATTAAACCAAAACAAAGAAATAAAGTAATGAAACATGCAATAATGGAATTGATTACCTTGCCATGATGATTGATCTAGAATTTCTACAACAAAACAAGAAGAATTTTCCCTTGAATGTCTAAAAATTGCTATCTTAATGTCTTGATATGAAGAAACCCTAGCTTGCTTGACTTGATCAATGATGAATGAATGGTGAGAGATGTGTCAATGAATTATGAGATGAATGGGTGTTAAAATGGATGTAAAAACACTTATTTATACACACTTATACCCTAATAACCTGATAATATATCACAAGCCAACATAAGGTAATTTTGAATAAAAACCTGAAAGAAAATTTGAATTATTTTGAATTTGGAGTCAAGAGGGACTCATTTTCTACCCATGGCAAATGGGTCCCACCTTGGTCTTGTAAGTGGGTTCAGGAATTATCTTGCATTTAATGTTGTTTATCAGGTTTACATTCAAAAATACACTTAATTAATACTTATGAGTACATAAAGGGGTCAAATAAAGCATAAGAAAGGTGTAAATAGTGAAAACAAGCCTAGAAAAGCATGAAAGCTTGTTACAAGACTTTACAACACTTTAAAATAGGACTTGATAAGTGATAAAAATATTATTTTTAGATGATTTATAATGAGAAGAGTCTAGAAAAGAGTAGAAATGTGTTACAACACTTCACAACACCTTTACAAGACATCATTAAATGCATCTAAAAGTGTCCAAGACCTAGTGTGGATGTGTAAAACACCTTACAACACCAAATCAAGGCCTCATTAAGTCCAATTTATCATGAATTATTCCCATGTCAAGCAAGTTTCCTTTTTTCTACATTACAAAGAGGAGAGATGATTGGAACTCTAGAGGCCCACCATAATGGATTTTGGTATTCAACCATGAGAGTAGAAGAAAGAGAGTTGATATCATGTATCAAAACATTAAGAATGCATTCTTCCAGCCAGTGGAGAAGGAGATGATTACTTTGCTTCATTTTCATTTGCATTACCATATCATGGTGTGAACCAAGAAGACCAAGGATGTCCAATTTTATGTAGAGGTAATGGATGTGGTCCAAACTTTAGGAGGGGAAAGAAGGTCAATGTATGATCTTGATGAAATTGAGGAAGAATAGCAAGAGAGGGATAGGAAAAATAAAATCAATGCAGAGTTTCAAGGATTTGTCAAGAGAGTAATAGAGCTATGGAAGCAGCCTCATCTAAAATATTTTGAGCTTGAGTTTGATATACCATTTAGAGAGATCGATTTTCATGGAGTTCCTTTCAAAGCATCTACTTTTATTGTTCCTATGGTAAACTTTTTGGTACAGTTGGTGGAATTACCTTTCTTAGTAATCACTATTAGTGAGATTGAGATTGTTAACCTTGAGAGAGTAGGACTTGGGAAAAAAGAATTTGATATGTCTATTGTTTTCAAAGACTTCAAGCAAGATGTACTCCACATTAACACCATTCCTCAATCTTTGCTTGATGGCATCAAGGAATGGTTGAACTCCATGGATATAAAGTATTATGAAAGCATAATTAACTTGAACTAGCAACCAATTTTGAAGACTAATACTGATGATCCAGATAAATTTATTGAATATGGTGGTTGGGAATTTTTGAATATGGAAGCAAGTGATTCTAATTCTGATAATTCAGAAGAGTCAAATCAAGGATATGAACCCTATGATGTAGAAGAGGAATTAGAATCAGATGAGGAGGTTTAGAAGATGAATCTCATGTGGAGTCAGATGAGGATGAAGAAGAAGAAGAATATTTTGAAGAGGGGGAAGGTAAAATATGGTATGAATTAGAAGTCAAACTAGAAATGCAGATAAGGAAAAAGGAGACAAGTCTGATTGTGAAGAGGAAAGGTGGTGACGAAAGGTAAAAGCTACAAGGAAGTCTTGTGCACCTGATATTAGAGATTCAAGAGGAATTCCTTTTAATAGGAATAAATTCAAATGAATTGAGTTTATCTACATCCTTCTACTATTTATTCATGTACATAAATGGTTCATTTATTTATACAAATAATGCATATATGCTAACTTGATCAATTTTGTTACTTCAGTAGTTTAACTTCTATGACAACAAACCATTAGGACATTGTGTGTGGGAGCATGTTTGTGTTTTTAGTTAGCTTTTTTGGATAGCTCTATTGGGTGTTGAGGACATTCCATTTATCTTTTGAATGTTAAGAAGTCTAGTATTACACACTTCTCTACGTTGATCAGATCAGGTTGCAGGTTTTTTACTGTTGATTTCTTTATTTATGGATTTTTTTAACTTGGAAGATAGGAATTTACTACCTTTTATTGAATTAGATGGAAAAATTAAGTGGTTGGTTAGCTACGTAAAGTGATGAGTTAGTATGCAATAGTAAGGGTTTTCTATATCAGTTCATCTTTTGGTTGTTTATAATAATTAAATAATTTGAATGTTCTATAAGGTTAGCTAGTTCTATCAAAGCAACCACTTGGATTTTTACCTAAGTTTCACAAAAAAATTAATGATATAATTAGGAGCATATTTTTTTCTTTATAGACAAATCAAAAAATATCATTCACCTCTTAAGCATTGGGGAAAAGATGTGTAAATTACTGCCTACATTTGCAACATTGTAAGAGAAGAATATTTAAATAGTATGGTTTTCCCTGACTTCTATTATATTCCCTCAGATTTATGTATACTGGAAAAGTTAGTAAGAAAAGAGAACACAAGTAAATAATAGCCACTAAGAAATTTTAGTACAAAGGCAACCAATGTTGAACAATTTAAATATTATGGCCTTGATTTGTTTACAATTCGGCCTAATAATATTAGACTATCAAACCAAATTGGCGTGGACCTTAGAATCTCCTTCCAACTCATTATCACAAAAGGTTGTAATATGAAGCCAAAAAAAAGTTAAATCCTAGATCGTATTTAAAAGAACTAAGCGCGTCTTATTCATGTCTAACAAGAACCCCTAATAAATAAATAGGAAATACACATGTCTTCTCTCAAAAAATTCAATTATAGAGAATCTACCCCAGTTTTCTTAGTAATCATACTATTCTAAAATATAAAAGGCAGGGCATATTCTCCATAGAGGATTCAATATATGAACCAGAAACAACATTTATCTCAATCTCAAATTCAAATACAAATTTCTACAGATTAAGTTTTCCACTCTGCAATAATGACATAACTAAAATGCACATAACCAACTAAATTCTTACCAAATCCATATTCATACCCATCTACGGAAACTTCTTCTGAAGATCATCTTGCCATGGAATATACTTCGAGATTCATAACATAGATTACCTATTAATGCTGAGAGCTTAAAATAATTTTGATGAAACAAGGAATGACAAAAGCTTTTTTGATAAAAATATAGGGATGCGATTTTCTCTTAATGCATTGATTTATATCAAGACTCTAATGATTAATTAATTATCAAAAGGAGTAGTGAAAATTAGCGAAGGTAGAGAGATAGAATTGCCAATTGGAACCAAAAGGTGCATAGAAAGGTCTATGTTTACAAAGAAAAAGAGGAGAGGGTGGTGATTAACATGGGTAAGCACCACATAGACTATTCTTCTACTGTTGAAGTCAAGGAAAACCATACAATTTGAATATTCTTCTCTTACAATTGGTGATGATTAACTTGTTTCAATACAACTGAATCACTTGACTCAGGTTTATTTATTCCCCTCCATTTGATAGGCGTAGGCATTCTCCTTCTACTATTGAAGTGGCTCCAATTTCATATAAGTCTACTTTCTAAGTTTCTTGTGAAACCAGAAGGACAATGCATTGTTCAGCTCCTTTTGTAAGAGTTCAAAGGAAAATGCATAAGGACAACAAATAAAAACTTTTCCCTTGATTAAAAGAAAAAAATCATGGCTTCTGGGATCAATAACTAGCCAAAACTCAATCATACCTCCAGTTTCTTCTTGAGATAGTGTTACCAAGGTAAAATCCCTCTCAAATCATACTGGTGCTCAGTGTTGTTCCAGTATTTATCCATAAAAGGTGAAGAAAAAATGAACAAACATTTTGTTCCTACACAAAAATGTACTTACATGTCCACATTTATTTGTATTTAATTGAGAAAGAGAATCACTATTTATATTCTATAAGAGCAGAAAAATTAACTGATCATTACAATACCATTTTGGTGAGTGAGTTCAAGGTACTTAAAGATGAATTTCCATAGTTAATAAATTGAATCATCCCAAGTCCAAAAATGAAGACATTAGAGACATAATGGGAACTAAGAATAAAATGTACAAAGAAATAGCTTATATTTCAAGCTAGGTTCAAGGCATTTTTCCCAGGTTAAGTGTGAGGTTAAGACAACTTGATAACCCTATACTTAATGAATATGTTTTAGTCAATATGTCTATTCAATAAGAATAAATGACTTTGTTACATCCTGCTATGTGTGAAGGATTTTGAGGTTAAACCATTGATGATGTTATTTCTAGGAACACACTACTTTGGCACAAAAATGCATCTTATGAAGTGGTAGGGAAACAAAATTTACTTGTACATGATGGTGGAAAATTATACATAAGAATAGAAGTCCTATAACAATTCCATCAAGAAGTGTGGTGTTTCAGAGCATGGTTCAATTATGCCAATGTATCTCCCCTATAGTTGTGGTTACCGAGTACTATTCAACCACATCAAATCCAAATCAGAGTCATTTAATTTCAGGCTTAAATTGGCTCAGAACAAAGTCTACATGCTTCAATATGAGTTTAAAGAGAGAAAACTACTAATAAACTATAAAGCCACCCATAAACTTATTTTCTTGATTATTTGACTCAGAAAAATGAATAATAGTCAAGGTACAAGGATTTTTTTGAAAAGATCACTTAAAAATAGTATAATCAAAGTACAAAATGTCTTGAAGAACTATTCTCCGTATGCTTCAATATGAGTTCAAAGAGAGAAAACTACTAATAAACTATAAAGCCACCCAGAAACTTCTTATCTTGATTATTTAACTAAGAAAAATCAATAATAATTAGGGTACAAGGACTATTTTTCAAAGGTCACTTAAAAATAGTATAATCAAAGTACAAAATTTCTTGAAGAACTATTCTCTATATGCTCAAGTATTGTTGCATGTCATAGCTTGCTTACAAATAGAAAACTAAACCATTAATGTAAAATAGAGTTGTACTTCAACCATCCCTATAGTACCATTTATACAAATACATTCAAAGAATGAAGGAAAAAAGAATGTTACATCATAAGATCATAGTGATATTAAGAAATGGAAAGAAAAAAGGAGAGCATAGAGTTCTCATTCCACGGTAACTTTAATAAATTTCACGCATGACCAGATTGGATTTAAACAACACTAAATATACATCTTATTAACTATTTTATGGTGTTTTGGTGCTTGGAGTCTAGCCCCACCCCCTCTATCTATAGGAATTAGGTTTGGATTTTACACCAAACACTCTCTCTATAATACCTATGTGGTGGTTCAAGGCCTTGTGCCACATCACCCATGGGTCCTAGAAGTGGATGTTACAACAAAAGTGCCTAGTTTTCAAGCTTGAAACATAGCCTAAACCTCAAGAGGAGTTAGAAAATTAACTTTTAGGAACACTAAATGGTAACTTTCCATCAGCCTCAAGGGTTTAGTTAAAAACATAGTGTCCCTAGTTAGCAAGTTGTATGGGGAGAAGGATGCTTCTCTTTTTCAAGAATCCTAAGTCTCCTTGCTACATATGTTGCTTAAAAAGAAGGACTAATTTTAAACTAGGTAGTTTTTTTATCACTCACTTTGTGCAATGAAATAATGAGAGTTGGGTCTCCTCTAGTGGGCATAGAGCCAAAATTCTATACAACCTCTTACTTGTGTTATATTATTTGTGCAGCTAATAAATTCTTTGGGGATGAATTGGACATAGAGAATCCCATGTCATTTTTTCCATGTTTATTGCTAGGACTGATGGGAGCACAAATATTCATCCAAATATGAGCACATCTATGATTGACTCTTTGCTCCCTTGCATGAGCTATTATTTGAGAAAAGGTTCCCTAGGTTGTTTGAATACATGATTAGAATCTTGGAGAACCCAAAAGATTACTCCCTATATGAGTTGTTAACATATAGGAATATCTATGGCATCACAAAGACAACCCATACTTTTACCAAGCATGTACCTGACATGTTGTTGATCAAGAAGTTGCATGTCATACTATACTCTTGAGATTTAATGAAGCCATTGAAGCAATGGTAATGGTTGTAGATTATATGGATCTAGTGGCTAGGTCTATGACTAGGGTCACCACAACACAAGAAAATTAATCAAACATCCTTAAAATGACATGAGAAATGGAAGGGAAAAATAAGGAAATTGAGCACTTGAAACATCAAGTGGAATACTACAAGGTTGCAAGGTATGACATAGGTGATTTCATGGAATATGCATTATAAATCCATGATGACCTAACCTTGGTGCAAAAGGAGTTCTACAAGGATGTGTTAGATCTATAGGATGCCTACCAAGATGCATCAAAGTATTCTTACATGTTAAAAGAATGGAAGCATCATGAGGAAGGATGGAAAAGATGCATGTGGATCACTTAGTAGAATGGAAACATAAGTTCAAGGAAGCACTCCTTGAGATACCAAGGAATCACTCCTTGAGATACCATGTTTGAGAGAAAATAAGATAAATCAAATCAACATGGGACTATGTTACTCAAATGATACAACTCATAACTTAAATGAGGAAACTTAAGAGATATTAAAATACCATGGTCATTAATTAAAAGATCCGATGAAAATAAGGCATGAATGTTACCCACTGCCCTTTAAGGAAACAATATTTTTTTCCTCAACATGAAATAATGGAACAATTGAGTGGGATCTAGGGCCAACAGAGAAGCACTTTAGAACACATCCTATGCATCAATAAACAACTCAACACAAGAAATGAAAATTGGCATATTAACACAACAATATCCAACTAAGTTATTGAAATTCAACTATTGATACCCTGTTCTCCATCTAGATTACAAAATTGGTCCACTTTTTTGCTTTGTAACATTTCCTTTTCAAATTGTGTTGGATGTCGGCCATATTTCTCCTCCTGTCAAAACATGGCACATGGACTAATTAATATGCAATCATTTACTTTTTCCTAGGAAATAAAAAAATATCATTTAACATATAAATATACTTACAAATGTATACATCAAGGCCTGTAAATCTTTCTACCCACTGTGATGCATGGCACAAATTTTTTCAAGCCTAGCCTTGGAGGCCTTGTCCTAAAACATATACTAATTCAATTTAACTTTGCACAAATAAAATTTAAAAATTATTTAATAAATTTGATATCATCTTATGAGAAAATTCAAATACTTATGTACTCTCCTCACTGGACTTCCTTCATGCAATGGACTTATCATATTCTTTTACAAGCTCTTTCCATACTTTCACACTTACATCAATTGGCCTTTTTTTGAGTTGTAGCTCGAGAGGGAGTTTCTTATCTTATTTATTTAGTTGCACTAAAATCTCTTGTAGTTTTGAGACATTCATAGCTTTATCTTCTTTATAGACCAATTTGTGCCAAATTAAATCTCCATGTCATGGATAACTGTTTTTTGCAGGTGCATGGGTATCTTTGAGAATGGAAAATGTAGATGGTCTTTGAACCATTGAAGGCATGATTCCTTCAACCTATTCACAAACATTTTTCCAGCATCTGTCATTTAGACTTCCCCTGAAACCACATCGTATTCTATCTTGGTATCATAGCTACCAATGCATGATGCAAAACATGGTGTGGTGGAAGAAGTTTGTGTCCCAAGAGTGGCTAGGACATTGGAAGTATTTGCTCCCTATTCTACATTCTTAGAGTTTATTTTTATTGATTTCCTCCTAGATCTTTTGCTCGATCCAAGACTGGTTGGGGAATCAATTGATTCCATTTGACACGGTTGATTTGGTTGCAATGTTTTAGGGGCTTTACTAGATCATTTTTCTATGTATCTAGAAAGTATTGCCAAGTCCACACCATCCAATTTGTTCACTGCCTCTACCCCCAATATGGAAGCCAATGCCTCTTTATCTTTGTCACTAGCATGTCCCTATATATATATATAATAAATTTCTTCTTTTAAACTTAGAAATAAAAAACTAAAAATCAAAAATCAAAGAAACAATGGAAACATTTACAAATCTATAAATTCACAATGAATTACCTCATTGTGGCCAGAGTCTTCTCCCTTTGCTCCCTTCCCTCTATTGCTTGACATTTTGAGGCAACCTAGGGAAAATTCTTTTTGTCTAGTTTGTTGAGGAAAATGAAGTACACACTGACAGGTACAAATCTATTAGTAAAAGTTCTATCTAAATATCTTTATATGGATTCAAATTGAACTATTACCTGATTTTTCTTCTAGCTAAATTAGGTAGGACTGTTATTTTTTATAAAGTGAAACAAAAGGGTACATTCTTTTCTGTTAAGTTTCATTCATATGCATAAAATAAATTATCAAAAGACAACATTATTTGATTATGAAATTGCATACAATACAATAGAGAATCACCATTTATCACAAAGGTAGTCTTTATTGATAATCATAAGTGTATAGTGTTCCTCACAAGCCGAGGGACTAACTATTTTAATGCATATAGAGGAAAAAATATATATTTATAGATGAAAGGAAATGCATATGTAAAGAAGGGGGGCCCATCATTTCCTGAATGACGAATCTTGGTTGAGTTTCCTTGCATCATCTTTATTCCTCCTGCTCATCTAGCCTCCAATTGTTGAGTACCCCCTGTTGCTCTAGTTTTCCTACATTTGTGTGAAATAGTTGGTTAGAGCAATGAAGGATCACCAATCAGTACATAGGAAAACATCCATAAACATATAGCTTGATCCTTGTAAACATTAAAATAGCTTGCATACCATAAATTCCCAGGAAAACAAGAGAGTTATCAAACACATCTATCATATGCTTTTTTTTATCTAACAACGTTTTCTCATTGTGCAGGTATAGGTTAAATATTTGTTACTATTTTGTTTCAACTGGTCAAAGTATGTAGAGTAAAATGTGGCTCCCATGAGGGTTGAGCCCAGCATGCTACCCTCTTATGTTTTAAGAGGGGTAGGAATGTAAGAAAAGTTGAGCAACTTGATCAAATTGATGAAAAACCTATTATTGATGCATTAAACCAATATGGAATCATACCTTTTGATCAAATTTCATTATCAAATTCAAAAGATGCAAAAAAACTATGTGAATTATCAAGAAAGATTACTCTTCATCTTTTCACAATGAACTGAACAGTAGGCTACCATCATATTGATCAAAGGGGCAGTCATTTCTTCTGGGAAATCTTACTCTACTAGATATGTCTTTCAATCTTCTTAATGAACCCATTTTACCTAGGTTTTCAAGACTTCAAAATTAACACATTACTCCAGTGAGCGAGGTTTGTTGATAAAGTATGATAGTAGTTTTGAATGCATGGTGAGGTAGAGGCACAATGACAATGCTAAAGAAGATACATGGGATGGTCAAGTTTTGGAGGTGAGTTGAAGTGAAGTCCACATACATTTCAAAGAAGGGATAGCCATCACTCAAGGAAGAGAAGGGGTTTCACATTTTTCAAGGACAACAAGCATTCAAGGAGGAAAATAGTTTGTCTCTTCCCAAGAAAAGATGATTTGTGTGATAATGGTGAAAACACACAACAAAAATTTGCACATGGAACCCAATAAACCAAAGTTGGGACAAATGCATCAAGTTCAATTATAGAGAGGCACAATGGTAGTGCTAAAGAAACATACATGACAGTCAAAAGAAGGCATTTCACTATGATGAAGACAATATAAAATGTTGCTTTTTATGATTTTTGTAAGAAACCAACATGAAGATTTCATCATATACATATTCATCAAGGAACCTAACAAATAGTGTTGCATATTAGTACAACAAGGAGTGCATCCTATGCAAGAATTCTAAGGTGAGTAATTGTCAAGAATTCACCACAAATTCACAAGTGGCAATATGATGGGTATGTGTAGGGTATGTGGCTTGCGACTTTTTTTTAACCCAAAATTGATGAAATGAAAAGGGTTTTTAAAGGAGATTATCAACTTTATACCAATATAAATTATGCTTTATTTTGAATTTAATAAATAATTATTATTCATTTTCTATCTTAATTACGACTAATGTCTTGATTGATAGGCTGATTGAAAAACATCTATAGCTTTCAAATGGTATCACATTTTTTGAATCCAAAACATGTGTCACATTCTATGCTTGGCATACTATACGATTAAAAAAAATGACTTTCATGAAGTTTTGACCAAGTTAAGGTGGTCAGACATACAAGTTTTTATATTTTTTTAAAATTGTAATAAAAAATTCATAATTAATTATTTACTTAGAAAAAAAATACAAAAAAATATGCATCACATTGAGACATGAGTCCTCTACTTATATCAAAAATCTTATAAAAAAATATTATCATTTTATTGTGGTTAGGGTGGTCAAACAAACACCTACTTCTTATTTTTCCCTAAAATTTAAGTACTCTGCATTGAAATTTTAAATTTTCACCAAATAGATTTTTTTTTTAAATAAACCTAGTAGTTTAAAGAATACATTCAATTTGCTACAGATCCTATTCTTACATATTTTTTAGATAATATAGATAACTTATTCAATTTTTTACATCAAGTTTCCTAACTCTAATTTTTCTAAAATTTTTGCCACTTAAGGGCCTATTTTTTCCATGATGATCCTACACATACCCTTCTCTCAATATGAGGTGATATTACTAAATTATATGATGAGAGAGTATGTAGTCCTCAAGATCTTGCACAAAAATGATGTATTCATTATGCCTTTGTTGTTCACATTGTATATAACAGTCAATAGTCTTTTGATAGGGCAACATAGTGAACATCCTAACCGTGAAGAGATCAAAGCATGAGGTGAATTGGAGGGTATTCTTGATGCAATGCATAATGACTAGTACTTAGTCACAGTCTAGAGTAGTAGGGAAGACAGTCATAAAGATCATATGGCATTGCTGGGTAGTGAAGATTTTATAGCATTGAGATCATGTCCCTTAACTTTTGTGTAGTCATAACAATGGAAGACATTTCCCTGTTTATAGAGGAGCAGTAGTGACAATTAGGGGCATGATAGTCACTTCAAACCTGAAAAAATGGGTACTTTAATAATGAAAGAACACCCAGGATGATAGGGTTTGAAGGTTTCTTTGTTGGATATTGGAGCCAAGGCCAACTATAACTATATAATGTGGATACCCGTGTTCTCTATATGCTTTAGGGTGATCAATTTTCATAGCTAAAGAAAAGTGATGTTTCCAAGCAATACAATAGAGGGGTAGCAATTTCTATCTGCATGTCATACTTTTCATGAGCTACAAAAATAGAGCAATGAATGGCAAAGAAAATATGAAACTCAAAATGCAAAAGGTGGCCATGAAACTCAGTCATACAGAAGAAGCTTCCTACTGTTCAGAGGAGCCAAGTGGGGAGGCAGTATATGACAAGATTTAAAATCACCATGGAAAAAGTGAAATGGAGTTGTAGTGCATACATTAAAGAAGGTGAATCTTTCTTGTTTTTTTCAAAAAATAAGTAATATTATCACCATTTTGTTGGATGTTGTGGGTGTGTTGCTGATATGTGGTCACCATTGATGTCAACACTATTAGCATCATTGTATTGAAGGTTGTATATGTCGAGGATATTGAGAAAATTGTGAAAGGAAGAGTTACAGAGTTGCATGTTTCCAGTGGAATTGTGAAGGTCATGAAGGTGTCTTGTTCTATACGTTGGAGATCAACTATTGTAGAATAAAGGGTTTATTTTTTAGAGTATCTAGATCATCTACTAGAAGTTTCAGAGGTCCGTGTGTAGATTTGATCGTGTTGTGGTCTGACAGTATTTTTTGGTCTTTGTCAACATTCCTAAGTGAATATTTTGTGATTCTGATCATCTCAGTTGTTGTGGATGCTTCTCTATTAGTTCCTAGTGTTCTTGGATGCTTCTAGATCATTCTCCATCATTCTTGTACATCCACATTGATCGGTGTGCTTGTGGTAGAAGATTTTTCTTGTGCATGTTCAGGTTTTCATGTTCTTGGCCGACATGATGATCATAACGTGTTGTGGATCCTTGAAAAGAAAAATTTGAAAGTTTGGCATGCTTTTGAATATTATTTTGAGTCACATCATTGTATTGGCTGATGGTATTTAGATCCACATTGAAAATTTAATTGTAAATTTGGGCCGACATTGCAAATATGTTTTATTTTTCTAGCCAACTAAGGTGTTGATGTAATCCATGATGCGGATATATAAGAATGATTGTTTCATCAGTGTAAAGTGTGTCGAGTGTGCTCCTATGTGTGTATGTGTGAATATCATTCAATTGCAAGGAAAAGTGTGAAGAAGACTGAGCGAAGTGTGAAGTAGTTTTTTGTGCTTAATTGGAACCATAATCAGGCTTGTGCAGAAGCTATTTTCTCAGTTCGTACCCTCTGGATTTAATCCTATTTGTATTGTTGGGCAGTGAGCCCCTTTTGTAACTAAGTAGTGAGCTCTAGGCAGTGTTCTTGAATGCATGTGCATTCCCCTTTATTGTTTTCATTATACTTTTAATAGGGTATAATATCGTGGACTAACATCCACCATGGTTTTTCCCCTAATAGGGTTTCCACATAAAAAAATCTTGGTGTTCTTTGTCTCTCTGATGTGTTAATTGTTTATGGTTAATTGCTTATCATCAGATATGAGATTAAGTTAAGTAAATTTTGAAAAGTTTATTATTTTTTTCCAACTGATTCACCCTCCCCTCTTAGTTGTTTGTCCTTGTTTTTCCAACACATTTTTCTTTTATTATGAAGCCAAATATGCACTTCATTAAAATCAAACAAAGAAATTACATGATGATGCTAAGTTTTTGAGCTAAATGAGCATGTAGCTTTATGGTAAGGAAGAACCTAAGTTTGTGTTTTCTCCATGAAATAGAAGGTCATGAACGAGGGTTTTTAAAACCCATCTTCCTGAAAATGCATAAAATGTACATAAATGCATAGAATCAACAGAAAAAATGAGGAGAACCAAGTATGTCTAGTTGTGACCACAAATGTAAGAGGGGCCTCATAAATGAAAGAATTATAAACCTAACACACAAAATCTTGTATTTGAAATATAGAGAAACATGAATTTGCATCATTTTGCATTCAAATGAGCTTGAATCAAGCTTATTCTAGCAGATATTTAAGAGGGAAATGCAAGACTCATGGAAAAGAACTTACCTAGTTTGTTGTTCAGAAAGTGTGCTCCAAAAACCCACGGGTATGGCTTCCAAAAAACTCAAGCCAAGCTCTCCAATGGTGGCTAGAGATGATGAAGAAGTATCAACAAGTGAGAACAATAAAATACATTAGAAAATGCAATCATGACTGTGGCTTAAAATCTTGAGAATGCATCAAAAATGAAGGTCGATGACCAAGGAGGACTTACCTTATTTTCTCCTATGAGATTTCTGAGGAAAATCGCCTAGAAATAGTGAAAAATGGTGCAGGATCAACCTTAAAAGACAAAAGCCTAGCTCATCATCATGGTGCTTATGCAAAGCCAAGAAACCCAAATGTGAAGGAGAAAAATGAGACAGAAGGATTTGGGCTCGAACTATTTTGTGGTTGGGGTTTTTCTCATGTGCCCTAATTTGAGCTTATACTTTTATCACATTGAATTAAAATTCAAATGCCCCATTAATACCTTTGTGGTATTATATTTACCTTTGCATATAATTTCCTTCATGCCTAGGCTTTATGCCTTATTCCAATTTTTATGATTTTGAGAAATCATATAGCCTTGATGCCTTAGGGGAATTTCACTATATTTAGAGGGAGAAATACAACATTTAATGTTCCTTGGATCCCTTTTATTATTCCTTGATAAAATCATTTGAATTGTGCTCCTTTACTTTTTCTTATGATTTTGAAGAAATCATATAATTATTGGCTCCCTATGATTTTTGCTAACTTAGGCTTTATGCCTTAGTTATCTTCTAATTTTTGAAGAAAATCTGGTGTAAATCAATGCCTTTGCATTTGTTTGAAAATGTTAAACATTTTGATTAAGTGATATGTTTATAAAAGATCCTTACAATCCATTATCTTCTGCCTTTAATATATAGGAAAAGTAGGAACAAAAAAATTGATAAAGTGGCATCCAAAACCATCTTCCATGGAAAATAATCAAATTTCCCAATGGCCTTACACATATTACACCCCTCTTACACATCATAGATGTTGTTGGTGATTTTTCCAACTAACCTTGGAATCTTCTAAAAGGTAGCTAACCTTTATATTCAATGATCACCAAGGACTAGTGGCCAACACAATGAATAGAGGTCTCTAAGGTCTCTATTCCTACACTATAGGCTTTGTAAGAACGAGGGTGTTCCTTACTGTGTTCATCTAGTGCATCAATTTCTCAAGAACATTTCATTATAGACTCATTCTTATTTGATGCAATCACATTAACCTCACTAAAGACTTGGTAGACCTTTGAGCGAATTAATGTTTATTTTTCTAAGAATGTGGATACACTTCAAATATATTAGAAAAAATTTATAAATGTTGTTTTGATTCATAATCCATGGCCAAATATGTGATTCATTCATTTAATTGCATGAATAGTAAATAAACACACCAGTGCCTCATCAATTGGGTAAATGGATTCAATTATGAAATAACCAGTAATACATAGATCATCCAATTCTGATATACTTAAACTATCTTTGTAATGATTTGCACTGCAAAGATTGATGTTATCCAAACATTACTTCTTACCACATCCTTGTAAATTCTCACATACCCATGACTCTTCCAAAGCAATTTACTTAACCCATTGAGTTAAAGCAAAGAAATAAAGCCACATATTCAATTGAACTATTGATAATAGATGAAATGATCTTTGATAATTTCATTTATAATCTATGAAAACATACAAAAGGAGAGTATATGATTTGGACTTTGAATTTTGTTCCAATACCAGTAATCTATATAAAACCTATTAAGATTACTACATAAATGACTTATACCCAAGACAACTTTCCAGTGAATTCATCGAGCATTCAGCATTATCATTTGCTTACTATAATCAGCATCTACCTAAGACCTACTGGACTCAAAATTTTCAGACCAGAACCCCTTACATTGAGCCATGAAATCCCTTTTATAACACAAGGGAGCAACAAAGCATCTAACTCAAAATGTAATTCCATTTTATGTTCATTTTAAAATTCATTTCATCAGGGTTAGTTTCCCAAACCATTACATTTTAATCATTCCATGATCATGGGAAATAAAAAAGGAAAAATGAGCACTAACCCATTTGTTGGAGCTACCACACAAGCCTTCCAAAAGGCATCAACAAAATTAGCACATTTAACAATATTGTAGTAACCACCATCGCAATTATCTACATGAACCCACGAACCAGTTGCCATCAAAATGAACCAATAGAACCCACCATCTGGAAGCCACATCACCCAAAACCCAACACCATTAGCAAAGGGCACAGGTGTTACTTGACCCTATCATCCACTAAGTAAGCACCCTCACAAGGTCGTATAATAGAGAATAGAGTTGCAATCACAATCTCATCTTCAGATTCACTATAAGGCAACAAAGAAGTAGGGAATTGGCTAGGGCCAGGGCCAGCTCCTCCCTCTTCACTCGATGAGCTATTAGAAACTAGGATAGGAGCAATAGGTTTCTCCAAACAAACCCCAGGACCCAAGGTAAACCTCATTAATTCTTTCACAAATAGACATCCCTTCTCTTTCTTTTCAGTTGGTTTCTATGAGATAATCATGCTTCTCAAAGCATAGGTGCTCTAAACAGCCACCTTCTCATGTTTTATGCATACACTTCTCTTCTTCGGAACAACTAGTACCTCAACCAAGAGAGATTTATCCTCCAAAACATATGCAATTGGTTCTTGCATACTTAGCCTTCAAGACCTCTGAAATGGTGCAACATGAGTGTTAGGTTCACTCATTCTCTCAGAATACAGCAACAACTAGTGTTGGTGATGAAGAAAAATAGAAACCACAATTTCCAGAAGATCCACACATACATGCAATGAAAATACCCCAAGACCCAAGCTATAGAAGAGGGTCGAGCCAGAATTAGTAATGTAGAACGTACACACCTACAGACCAAAAGACACTATCCAACCACCCTGGAAATGCTTTCCCTCACAAATTTTATAATTATCTCTCATGTATCCACAACAATTAATACCACACTCTAGTTAATTTGTGAATGACTTGATCAAGCTACAAAAAATTATCATTAAATAGAAAGATGTAAGGCCAGTTATAATTAATATCCATCTCAGCTCACTTGTGTGAACAAAAAGCTCAATCATTGCATGTCCTATCTCCATCGTTGATCACCAAAGATCTAAAACTCGATCAATGAGGGACATTAAGAGTCGCCACTTGCTTTACAGACCATACTAGGAAATAGTGAGGAAATGTTTAAAAGTGGCCATGTTTCCATCCTCATCCTTACCCTATCATCCTTTTCTTGTCTATCGTCGATCATTTGAGGCATGGAAAAATCCCAACCACATCTCTAAGGCATCACCCATCGCCAATTTAGAATCTATTTTGAAAGATCATCAAGAATTGGCCTTAGACCCAGCAATGAGCTACAAACCATTGGTTTGACCATCAGAAGACTTTACCCAAAGATCTTTGTCCTACATCCTTCATCACAGGTTCCTCTCTTGGAAAGCTACTTTAACCAGAGACAGACCATACCTGCATGATGGGGAGGAACTCTACCCATCGGTGGTCGTAGGTTCTTCTTTGAAAGACAAGAGCCAATCGGGGATAGTGTAAGTTTTTGCGATGGGTTACAAGAAGTAACTACATTACTCATCACGAGTTATAATCCTTCGGTAACAACAAAACACCCAACTAGTGATTAACCTTGGAATTAGTGATGATTCAAAGGCTCAAATGCATTGTTGGTCATGTGTTACCCTCCAAATGCGAGGGCACAACATGCAATAGGTGATGATAGCCCACAGACATTGAAAACCAAGCATCGCTCATCGTAGGTTCCTTTGCAGTATGTGAAGCGCAACTTGCAACGAGTGATAAACCAATAGTGATGGACCTAGATAGTATTGTGGGAGCACATCACTCATCGTGTGTCGAGTATAACATTTTGAAACTGAACTTGTGATGGGCGATAGACCATGAGTGGCACTTTAAACAAGTGTGCAAATTCATGTATGAATAAGTCATTCATAAAGAAAAGGCCTTCCTAGGTGCAGAAAGTGACCTGAAAGATAGGGCCAGTAAAGAATGATGGCAAGGGTCATAAAATGCCACTTAGTTCAAATGGTGACTTGATGCAGCTGGTCAACAAGCAAACATAAACCAATGAATGGATTGAGGGTATAAATGAATAGAGTAGTAAAACCCTAAACCCTAGTGATATTGAGGAACAAAATTTCACAAGATTGAACATAGCACTAGTGAAACAATGAAAATAAGGGTTCCACCAATGGCTCCTACTAGGGATGTATGCCTCTTGTAGGCATAGAAAGAATCCAAAATCTCTTATTTAAGTAGACCGTCAAGGGGAAATTCATTTTATTAGCTTTATTTTCTCAATTGGGGGCCTAATGGCCTCCCAAAGCTTAAAAGGAGATCTTTCCTCTATCAAATACCCTATTTTGATTTGATCTTAATGGATCAAAATATGCATGGTGCACTTCTAAGAAACTAATACCCTTATAACTAACCACATCCACTCTACTTACCATGGAATTATTCTACTCATTACCTTTTCACATTACAACCTCATCCACATATATTAGAAAGGTGAAACTTTCATATTCCACTAGATCATTAATTTTGGCATTACTTTTGTTTGTTCACCAAGTCAATAGTCCTCAGAAACACCCTGCTACAAGTGATATCCAATTTCTCCAAAGGTATTTGAGGCATGGAATACAAGTATAGGAGAATTTTCACTTTGTCCCACCCTAATATCCATTTCATCAGATAGAAGCAGCCCCATGATAAGATTCATAAGATATGGAGCTTCTACAAAATACTCAAGTGCACATTCATACTAACTATCATCCTGCTTGATCTTATTCACACCCCTGTGTTCCCTTTCATATAAATCATACAATCCTATAATAGTTGCATAATTTGGTAGCTCAGCAGATTGTCTCTCATCAACATTAGCTCTGCATTCAATGTGGTTACCTTCATCTTCAAGATCTTCTCCACTCCCTGATATTTCAATTGTATCATACTCTTCATATGTGTAAGTATCACATGCCAAGCATTCATCAGAGTCTTCAACAAAGAGGGGATTATTTCTACACCAGTGGGAGCCATTATCTGTTATTTCCCATTCTGATAAGGGTTCATCATATAAAGGGTTTTCCCACGACTTCATTGTTGTCATGGAAATTTCCATCTTCTCAACATGCAATTCAAAACTTTCCATATCATTACTATATCCAAAATCGATGCAGTTACTAGAGAAATATACAGATGATCTCTCCATTCTACCCACATCATCAATATTTAGCCCCTTCAAATTGTTATCTAAGGATTCATTATCACATAAGTTAGTAGGGTTATCAGCATTATTAGTGTGTGATGACATTAATTCAAAATCCATGTGTTTTTCATAATATTTTATAGGCTTATTTGATAATGGAAACTTTTTAATGTCTAGAAGCATCTTATATTCCTCTTCCTATGTGTTTAACTCTACCTCTGCTTCATGTATACAATCAAGAACAATGGGGTTAGAGGCCTGTTCATTATTTTTAACTTCACACTCAGTACCAGTATGTTGAATACACATATGCTTATCTTCAAGCTCTTCATCATTTACATAATTGATATACTACATTGATGAAAAACCTTCATCACATTCTAAATTTAAACTAAATAAAATTTTATCATTCATTGAGGGACAAGTGATCTCATCAAAAATCATATCACTGCATTCTCTAGGTGGATAAAACACCTCTATATCATCCTCATAGGAAAATTCACAAGCATCAAAAAGATAATCACATTGGCTAGCATTATAATCCTCATCACCAAATGACTCATCACAACATAAACCATGCTCAGATTCTTTAGAGTGAGTGCCTGGACTTCTATCTTCACTATCTTGATTATTGATTTGTGATGAAATTTCATCCATATTAGTATCATATTTTCCAACCAAAACATGATATGGAGTGATATCAGACATCTCTCTTAACTCTCCCTTTTCTGAAGCATCATTAAGAAAGCATTCATACATATTTACTTTATCATCACCCCATGTATTCTCCTCTTCAACAATACCATGTTGCTCTACTTTTTGACTCTTTGCAAAAGAATAATTAATGTCTTTCTCTTGGGAATCTATACTTTTTCCACACTTATGGCTAATAGATTCTATAGCCTTTATCCAATCAAGTATTTGATCAAAACTATGAGGCCTCAATTCTTTGTGCAAATCACCCAACCCAGATTTGTAAATTTTACAAAACAAATCAATGCATTCAAAATCTTCAGGTTTGAAAGAAAGAGGAATTGCTATTAGAGCATCCAAAAATCTCAAAAAATAGTTCATATGGTGTTTCTTCCTTGAACCTCTACATTTTATATAATTTCTCAACATAAGAATTTTGAGCAACATCGCTCAAACTCTTCATACTCTTAACCTAAGGTTTATCATAATTTGCATGTTGTGGTAATGGGGAGAGCAACACATCAGAAGCATTATCATTTTGATAAGTATTTCTATCATCTGATTCATGAATTTTATTCACATGAGATGTATTAGGATGACTAACACCCACATCCCTATGCCCTTTCATTATTTGGTACTTCAATTTTTTCTCTTGATATCCATAGCAATTTTATATGCTTGGTGTAATGTTGCAGGCTCCTTGTCTCTTTATAGGTAACTCATCCTTTTTTCAAAGGCTCCCAAGTACGTGACCAAACATTCAGCATCATTTGGTCTTATATGTTTCCAAGGATCTCTCTTATTATCTTTGCAAATTGAAGATTGAATGTAGGGACCAATTCATCTTTATTTTTCTGGATTTCTAGAAAATTTCTTCTCACCACAACTGGATTTACCCTTTCACCAAATTGTTCCATAAAAATTATCTTAAAGTCATTCCAAGAGTGTATAGAGGATGAAGGTAGGAAAGAGAACCAATCTCTTGCATCCCCCTTTAAGGATTGTACAAATAATTTCATAATCACATCTTCAAAATCCACTTCATAATCTCCCATTAAATCCCCAAATTATTGCAAATGCTTACTTGCTGACTCAGACTATTCTCCATTAAATTTTGGTATTTTGTCCTTAACCTTGGGTGGTACAATGTTTGGAAAACCACAAATATTACTAAAATTTATGGCCATGTACCTTTTAGTACTGAAATTTCTTTGATGTGACATTGGGTACTTATCATGTGTGACTACATTCAACTTTGGTTCCAAATGTACAACTTAACAAGACATCTTATTCCATTCTTTGTAGATTTTTCCAGTATCATCAAAAGTAACCCAAATTCCTTTTACCCTTGAGAACGTAAGCATTTAAGATGTATGTATTCTAATTCTTCATTGCATAATACTAATCAACAAGTGACTTTCATGAATATGATAGATTTAAACATTTATTTCAAATGTACTTTAAGATTATGCAAACATATCATTCCTTTCCCTATCTTAGTGCTATTTCACCAAATTAGGAAGCATTTATGGTCTAAATCTTGAAAATTCCCACAAGTTATCTACAAATATAATAATATTTCCTCAGATTCATGAGAATACCTGGAGTTTCAAAGCATCTTTTCACCTTTGATCTTGAAGTGTGCAGATTTGAAGCCTTATCATATTCTTTATCAGGTTCTTTAAGTCAGAGTCACCACCTCTTCTTTAGAGGATTATGTTTCAAACAAATTGAAACAATTTCAAAGTAGATTTAGTTATGGGTTTGCTCCAATAGCAGAGTCACCTTCAAATTTCTCACACTTTGCTACTACAAATATTTTGACTAGGTTCAAGAATTGCATAATATCTGAACTAGATGTCCAGATTTATCACCATGTGACTTTGTACTAAAAAAATATAAAATTAGAGGATGGAAAATGTTTTTTCCCCAATAGAGTCACCATTTTTGTTGGTATTTTTTCCAGCTAACCTTGGAATCTTCTAATTTAAGGTATCCAACCTTTATATTCAAAGATCACCAAGGACTAGTGGCCAACACAATGAATAGAGGTCTCTAAGGTCTCTATTCCTACACTTTAGGCTCTATAGGACCAAGGAGGTTGTTCCTTACTGTGTTCATTTGGTGCATCAATTTATCAAGAACACTTCATTACAAATTCATTCTTATTTGATGCAATCACATTAACCTCACTAAAGACTTGGCAGACCTTTGAGAAAATTAATCTTTATTTTGCTAAGAATGAGGATACACTTCAAATATATTAGCAGAATTTTATAAATGTTGTTCTGATTTAGAATCCATGGCCAAATATGTGATTCATTCATTTAATTACATGAATAGTAAATAAACACACCAGTACCTCATCGATTGGGTAAATGGAGTCAATTATGAAATAACCAATAATACATAAATCATCCAATTCTGATATACTTAAACTATCTTTGTAATGCTTTACACTACAAAGACTCATGTTATATCCAAACATTACTTCTAACCACATCCTTGTAAATTCTCACATACCCATGACTTTTCCCAAGCATTTTACTTAACCCATTGAGTTAAAACAAAGAAATAAAGCCACTCATTCAATTGAACTATTGATAATAGATGAAATGATCTTTGATAATTTCATTTATAATTAGTGAAAACATACAAAAGGAGAGTATATGATTTGGACTATGAATTTTGTTTGAATACCAGTAATCTATATAAAACCTATTAATATTACTACATATATTACTTATACCTAAGAAAATTTCATAGTGAATTCATTGAACATTCAGCATTATCATTTGCTTACTATAATCAACATCTACCTAAGACTTGTTGGACTCAAAAAATTTAGACCAAAACCCCTTACGTTAAGCCATGAAATCCCTTTTATAACACAAGGGAGCAACAAAGCATCTGGCTCAAAATGTAATTCCATTTCATGTTCATTTCAAAATTCATTTCATCAGGGTTAGTTTCCCAAATCGTTACATTTTAATCATTCCATGATCACGGGAAATGCAAAAGGCAATATGAGTGCTAACCCATTTGTCAGAGCTCCCACGCAAGCCTTCCAAAATGCATAAGAAAAATTGGCATGTTTACCAATACTGGAGTAACCACCATCACTATTATCTGCATGAACCCACGAGCCAATCACCATCAAAATGAACCAAAAAAATTCTGCCATCTGAAATCCACATCACCACATCACCCAAAACCCAACACTATTAGTAAAGGATACGGGTGTTACTTGACCTTGACAGTCACTGAGTAACCACCCTCATAGGGTCATATAATAGAGAGTTGATTTGCAATCACAATCTCATCTTCAGAGTCACTATAAGGCACCAAAGAAGCAAGGCACTAGCTAGGGCCAAGGCCAAATCCTCCATTTTCACTCGAAAAGCTATCAAAAACTAGGATAAGAGCAATGGGTTTCTCCGAACAAACTCCAGGACCCCAGCTAGACCTCGTTAATTCTTTCACAAATAGAGGTCCCTTCTCTTTTATTTTCAGTCAGTTTCTATGAGACAATCCTCCTTCTCAAAGCATAGGTGCTCCAAACAACCACCTTCTCATGTTTTTCACTTACACTTCTCTTCTTGTTTGGAACAACTGGTACCCTAGCTGAGAGAGGTTTATCCTCTGGCATGTATGCAATTGGTTCTTGCATACTTAGCCTTTGGGACCTTCAGACTGGGGCAACAGGAGTGCTAGGTTCACTCATCCTCTCAGAATACAGCAACAACTAGTGTTGGTGATGAAGAAAAATAGAAACCACAATTTCCAAAAGATCCATACATACATGTAGCGAAAATACCCCAAGACCCAAATTGTAGAAGAGGTTTGAGCCGCAATTAGAAATGCAAAATGTACACACCTACATACCAAAAGATGATATGCCACCACCCTAGCAACACTTTCACTCACAACTTCTATAATTATCTCTCCCACAACCACAAAAATTAGTCCCACACTCTAGTTAATTTGTGAATGACTTGATCAAGCTATCGCAAGTTCTCATTAAATAGAAAGATGTAAGGCTAGCTGCAATTAATATCCATTTTGTCTTGCTCGTGTAAGCTGAAATCTCAATCACTACATGCCCTATCTCCACCATTGATCATCGTAGATTTAAAACTCGATCAATGAGGCACATTAAGAGCCACCACTTGCTTTATGGACTGTACTAGGAAATAGTGAGGAAATATTTTAAAGCGGTTACACATCCATCTGCATCCCTACCCAATCTTCTTTGCCTTGTCCATCATCAATCATTTGAGGCATTAAAAAATCCCAACCACATCTTTGATGCATCGCCCATCACCAGTTTAGAACAAATTTTGAAACATCATCACACGATGGCCTTAGACCCAGCGATGAGTTGCTAACCATTGATCTCACCATCATAAGACTTTACCCACAGATCTTCTTCCTAAATCCTTCATTGTGATTTTCTCTCCTAGCAAGCTTCTTTAACTAGCAATAGATCGTACCCGCACGATGGGGAGGAACTCCACCTATTGGAAGTCGCGGGTTCTTCTTTGAAAGACAAGAGCCAACCAGCAATAGTGCAAGTGTCATCGATGGGTTACAAGAAGTAACTGCATCGCCCATCGTGGGTTATAATCCTTCAATAGCAACAAAATAACCCAACCGATGATTAACCTTAGAACTGGCAACAATTCAAAGTCTCAAACGCATCACTGGTCATGTGTTACCCTCCAAACATGATGGCACAACATGTGATAGGTGATGATAGCCCTCGGACATTGAAAACCAAGCATTTCTCATCGTGAGTTCCTTTGCGGTATGTGAAGCACAACCTACGATGGGCGATAAACCAATAGTGACAAACCTAGATAGTGTTGTGAGAGAAGTTCATCACTCATCACGTGTTGAGTATAACATTTTGAAACTGAACCTACGATGGGTGATAGACCGTGAGTGGCACTTTAAACAGGTTTGCAAATGCATGTGCAAATAAGTTGTTCATAAAGAAAAGGCCTTCCTAGGCGTAGAAAGTGACTTGAAAGATAGGGCTAGTAAAGAATGATGGAAAGGGTCATAAAATGCCACTTAGTTTAAATGGTGACTCAATGCAACCGGTCAACAAGCAAACATAATCCAATGAATGGATTGAGCGTATAAGTGAACAGAGTGGTGAAACCCTAAACCCTAGTGATATTGAGGAATAAAATTTCACAAGCTTGAACATAGCACTAGTGGAATGATGAAAATAAGGGTTCCACCAGATGCCATAAATTATATCATAGGTTTAAATTAACCAAGATCCTAAACTTAGAAACTCTATGACAACATTTATTTTATTTTTTCATTTCTATCAAATTAGGAAGATGTTATATAACTCCTAATTTTGACCTTTATAATGTATCCCTCTTAATGTCCTCTTATGCATTATTCTATGTATCCTAGATAATAATAATAAATAATTAATATTTCTATTCATGCACAAGTGTCTCATTTTTTCCACTCTAATATGTTTAGAGATAATACATTATTTTACTATCTAAATTATTAAATTATAATTTACAAGAAATAAGACTCGCAAGGTGAATTTTGCACCTAGTATTTAACACTCATTATATGGAGAAGAGGAACCTTTGTTGGTTATGAGCCACCTTGGGGAATTTCAATTCACCTCTATTCAACCTCTATTATGGGATTAGGGAGGGAAAAATAACATAAAATTATTTAGGGAAATAGACATATGCTAGTTGTTTCTATGTACCCACAAGGTTCATAGAAACATCACATCCTAACAATTTCACAAAAAAAAATTATTTACACTTATTATTCCTTGTTTTGATGGTTTTAACATCCATGTGATCATCCAAACAATAGGTGATATGGTTTGAGTTGAGAAGAGAAAAGGGCATCCCAAGATCATTGTTTTTTGTAATAGAAATTTCAACTATTTTAGTACTATTTACGAAATAAATTTTATAAATTTTAAAAAATAGTTTATGATATTTAATATAGGATAAATTTAAGAATATATGAGATATAATATTTCTATAGTCCATTTTAATGAAATTAAGAATGCTTATAAAAAAAAATATTAACATCAATATTTTGTATGATCCAAAATATTGATGTGAAAAAACTCCCACACAATCACATATAGTTTATA
>VDFB02000003.1:424448755-424478976 GCA_007258455.2 Sequoia sempervirens | reverse complement strand
TATATTCAAGAATATACTCAATTAAGTCTTATGAGTGCATAGAGGGGTCAAATAAAGCATAAGAAAGGTGTAAATAGTGATAACAAGCCTAGAAAAGTGTCAAATCTTGTTACAAGGCATTACAACACTTTAGAATAATACTTGATAAGTGATGGAAAGGAAATTTTTAGATGAATTGTAATGATAAGAGTCTAGAAAAGTTTATAAATGTGTTACAACACTTCACAACACCTTCACAAGACGTCATAATTTGAATATTTAGGACCTAATGTGAATGCATAAGTTACATTTCAATATTAAATCAAAGAAAAATAGACCAAAAATCATGAGAGAAAGACCTAAAAGACCATGAAAATTCCAATGATCCATTTTTCTATGGTACATTTAGCCCCCACTTTAGTGAGAGGATGAAATTTCTTCAAACTCACACTAAAGTAGCCATGCATATCGAGAAAGAGGTACAAATGCACTTATGCTATCAAGATGGAATAAAAATGATGAAGAGGGATGATCAAGCCCCTAGGATGAAGATCCCATGGAAAACTAAACATAAGAATAAAGGAGCATAAGTGTGAAAAAGAAAGAGAGAAGGAAGGGGAAAAGGAAAAGTCAGATTAGGCTTCGATTATTTGTTTAGCTAGTTATGAATCGGATCTAGGTTGTTTGTCTGAAAAAGAAAATGCATACTCACTTTGGGGTGACATAAATCATGGTGGTCCACTGGGTGAGAAGGCCCAAAAGGTTTGAAACATATGCTAGTTAGTATGTAATAAAAAACACATAGGTGGCTATGGGGACAGTCGTGTCATGGAATGGGCTTCCTGCTTAACCATATAAAAGTTATACCTCTTGATAACTTTAATAAGGTGCCACAAAGGAAAATGTTTGTTCGTGCTTCATGAGAAAAGCAAAGATTCATATGCTTAGAACTCATGAAAAAAGAGGAAGGTACCACAAACATGTAAGTTGTGTTATGCAAGGTGGAGAAGATGTAAAATGTAAAATGTAAAAGGTGTTCAAAGGAATCTTGTTAAGTTCATGCAAGTTATGTCACTTAGGGAACATTGTGTCTAATGATTCCAAGAGAGGACCAGTCAAAGAAGAGTATATTCACAACTAAGGGGATGCAATGTGTTACATCAAGTCACTAAGAGGAATGTAATATGCTAAGATAGATCACACTTATGAAGGACATCATACCCATGTCATCCACAAAGTGACAAATGCATCGTATGAAGTGACAAGGCTGCTCTAAGAACCAAGAATGCAAATGAAATGATGCCAATGTATACCCCCCAATTTAAAGGAATTTCTACACACTATTCTATGAGCAATTACTTTAAAGTAGCGAAAGAAAAAAAATGCAAACAATAAAACAAGACATGAGAACCAACTTGGAAAGCTCCTTTGCCAGGTCATATGTTTCTGGCACTAGTACACAAACAACAATATATGACTAAATAAACTACTAAAAATTGCATATAAATGACTAACTTTAGTCACGTGACTATTAGTGGTTTATTTGTAGTCATTTATAACACCACTAAATTTATAACTAAACAATTTTAGTCATTTATTTAGTCATTGATTTTTAGTCATTGATTTGGTCATTGATTTGGTCATCAATTTAGTCATCAATTTACTCATTGATTTAGTCATTATTTTAGTCATATATTTAGTCATTAATTTAGTCATATACTTAGTCATAAATTTATTTATATATTTAGTCATTAATTTAGTAATGTATTTAGTCATTAATTTAGTCATATATTAAGTCATTACAAATCAAATCTAACTTAATTAATCCTCACAAATTTATGCATATAAACTTCAAGTATCATAGATATTCAAATGTTAAAAAACACCATGAAATAAAGACTAAAATGTTTGAACAAAGACACAAATACAAACATATTACAAATCAAGAGGAGCCACAACACAGTATTTATGGGTGGAGAAAAACCACTCTGAAAATTTACTTCATTAAGCCTCATTGGAAAATTAAAATCTCATGGGTTACATTCAATGTCTCAATGACACTATACAACTTACAGACACTATATAAACATAATACTCATATTTTCATATACTTATACTATTTTCCCCTTCCTTAACTACAGTCCTTTTGGAAGGGTAGTGACCTCCTATAGTGGATCAACCCATTTAATCCCCTTGCAAATCCATAGCTTTCCTACTGCTATTGGTTTTGGATCCTCCAAACTCTTCCTTGTTGGTATTCACCTTTCACTTCTCCAATTTAGAGCTACAACCTGAAAATAAGGTTTCAAAATTTGCACATCAAAAATTTAGAAAAGTCATAATATAGAGGATAAAATTCCAACATTTTTGTTTCCTTTTCCAACTATGGCACCCTAAAATTAGGCACTAGATATAGTGAATGTATCATAATTAGATATAACATCCATTAAAAGCATATTTGGAAGTAAATTTTTATCAGATATTGTAGTTGCAAGTTCCACTAATTATAATAAAGATAAATAGTTTTACCTTTCTACATCAACTAATGTAATTCTGATAACTTTTAGAGCATCAACAATGCTAGCCTTTATAATATCAACATACTCACCTGAAAGTTGAAAAATAACATTAAAATTATTAATTAGACTCAACATCTAAGAAAGAAAAAGAAACTTCAAACATTATCAATTTAGTAAAAAAATCATCAATTTCAAAGATCAAAGTAGCCAATGCTTCACTCTCTACATCCTCTGCTACAATCAAAAGAGGCCTTTTTTTTGTGATAAATGCAACAAGAAATTATATTATTTGTCAAAACTTATCACTATGTACTTATGAACTCAAGATCATTCAAATTATCAAACTAATCGACTTGACTACATAATTTCTTTCTATCACATACACTTTGGGTATATAAGGTCATTGAGAATCTCAATTATTGAACAATGAAATTCAACAACACAACAAAATGATATCTTAAGTAAAATGTAAATCAAATCAACATTACATGTCTCGGCTTATCAATTGATCTCAAATTGTATATACACCTTTGTCATATAGCTTAAGGACATCTAAAATAGATATGCAAAAAATGAATTTGGTGGAAATGCTTTAAAAAAATTCAAGCGAATACAATTCGAAGGTGTAAAGCCAAATTCCACAACCATTGCCAACATCCTTCCTATCTGTACCAAAATGGGAGCTTTGAAATAAGATATGAATATCAGAGATAATAAGTTTCCACAATCCATATAGATAATTGCAAAATATTTCTAGATTCGATTGTGTGTGAATTTTTTGCATCAACGTTTCAGATCACACTCCATGATCCATCATCAGGATGAAAATTAGAGCTCAAGGAAATAATGATAAGAAGTAGACCAAGACAAGCATAAAAAGGTTTGAGAAGGGAAGGAGTGAGAAAGAGGTGCACACAAAACAAGGCATAAGAGGGTAATAACTTGACAAGAGAGAAAATCATAAAAAGTCAACAAGACACAACAAGCAATAAATTTGATAAAAATCAACCAATTTAAAAGAGAAAGAAGGAAATAAAATAAGGACAAGCTCAACATATTGCTCAAATAATATCAAATAAAATATATTAATCAATAAACTATTCTTAGCAAAAAATTAATAAAAATTATACGAGGGAGAAAAAGACATACAAAATACTAATAATAGAAAACTAAAAGGAAAATTAGGAGAAACCAAAAAATGAAATATTAAAGACCAATAAATTAATCCAAAAAACAACCTAAATGTTTAATGAAGAGAAACTATAAAAAATTCCAAGAAATATATAAGAAAAAACAAAAAACAAAACATAAAATGAATAAAGATATTTAATACATATATATAAATATATTTATGATGTAATACATATTTAATACAAAACTAAATATTATGCATGTCAGTATCCCTATAAGAAATATTATACTACCTCAAAGTATTATTACTTATTATTCTATTGGGAGGACTTTACTTTATCGGGGGGACTTCAAGATAACTCCTGCCAATGTTCATTTCTCCCATAGATGGAAACTTCAAACAAGTGTTTCTTCAGGGACTTTGTAAAATAAATAGCATAAATTATTTAATATTTTTTAAACCTTGGGAAATAATTATTTTTGCATGTCTCTAAGCGAAATAACATTTTTAGCTCTTAATTAATAAATTTAGAATTAAAAAAAGCACACAAAGTTCTTTCTCAAATGGAGTCATGAGATTTAAAAATTCTACAGTGAGGAAATTTTAATTTGGTTATATTTCAAGAGAACCACACCTGATACCAAAATTAGCTAGTTTACAATAGCTTAGCTTCAAACTAATCTTTTCCCTTTCTGGGGCATGGAGGGACTTAACTCTATCTCCCATCGAAGCTTCTCTCATTGATGAAGTCCCTCAATGTTTTTCATTCCATCAGAGGGACCACAATCTTTTTCCTGTCAATGTCCACCTCTCTCACTGATGATTTTGAGTGTTGTTGGGCTATCGGTGGGACTTTGACGTGACTCCCAGTGACACACAAGAGTCCTCCTGATGATTGCTTCAGAACTGCTGCTTGGAAAATCAAGCAGATTGCATCCAGACTCAACTGTAGGTTCACATACATGTCCATATGTGATATTTGTCTCAAAAAAACTCCATACATAGTTGGTGTTATGCTTCAATGGCTCAAAAACTTTCTCACAGAAAGGAAAGGATGTTCTTTATCATTTTCAGATAGCCAAGAGCATTGAAGGGTGTCAGAGATGCCATCTCATGGAATACGATGATTGTGGGATATGCATAAAATGGATTTGTTGAAAAGGCTTTAGAAACATTAAAGAAAATGTAATTAGCAGGTGTGAAGACAAATTCCACAACCTATGCCAGCATCCTTCCTTCATGTGCCAAAATGGGACCTTTCGAGCAAGGTATGAACATCCATCAGAGCATAATAGATGGGGGATTTTGTTAGATATTATGGTTGGAAATGCTCTGTTAGACATGTATACAAAATGTGGAAACATACACAAGGCATGTGAACTCTTTGATGGAATGCCTCAGAGATATGTCATCTCATGGAATGTAATAATTATAGGATATGCACAAACTGGATTTTGCAAGGATGATCTCAAAATATTTTAATTAATGAAGTGCTTTGAAACATATGATATGGTTTAACAATAACTTTATCTGATTTCAAAGAAAGACACAAATTTAGGTAGTTCTTACATAGCTCTTGTGATATAATTGATAAAATATTATTAACCTTGACAAAATTACTTTCTACCTTCACAACCTTATACTTAATTTGCAACATTCAAAACCTAAAGAAGATCCATAAAACAATCACATGAAACAATGAAAGAAACAATAAAGAATCCCTCTACATAGAAAAAGAATATCCAGATACTTTTCTTCAAAGACCCCAATAAGACATTTGAATAATCTATGGGATATTTCAATCTTGAAATTTAGGCTTCCCAAAGTCCTTTTCAGTCCTTAGTTTGATTTTGAGTTGGTCTTCAATTTTTGTTTTGAGAATTGAGTCAAGCTCAGAGCTCAAAATCTATTCCATGAATAGTAAAATACCAATAGTCTCACTTATGTATCTCATGCATATTGTGTCCAAGTTATAAATTTACATTGCTAACATGGTATAAGGTGAATGAAAACTTAGACCAGACCATGCTTTTGAAAATTAAGTGAAGGGAATATGTTTGATCCCTCTGTCTACCTAGCAAAAAGGGAGCCTTTCTGAAGTTAAGAAAGTAATATCTTTAAATATTAACCTCATTTCAATTATGTGGGACATGATCTAGAGGCAAGGTGTAACTACCACAATGATGACTCATACCCAACCTATTGAGCACATTTTCCATACAAACGTGGTTGTGTTAATGTTGGATAGACCTATACAAGCTTAGGTGAAAATCCCTGGTAGAATGGGTGGAATACAAACCTCTAAGGCATGACCTATAAGTCTAAAATGTGAACTAAGTTTGGCAATGTATATCTAGTGGCTTTGCAATGATACTGGGAGAGTGTTAAAAATTAAAATTTATCTAGAATAAAGAAAAAACATTTTGATTAGAAATCTTGAATATCCTGAAGCTAACATGTAATGTCCGCATCTAGAAATTGTGGAAAATAATAATTTCCAACAAATCACTTTTACATTATGAATTGTGGAAACTTGAATTCTATAAATGATTTCCTTTTATGCTTTTGAATCTTGAGATATACGTGTAGGGCACATGACTTCTCCCCAATATCAAAATCTAGCTCTAGAAAATGAATGCAGAAAAGACAATCATGTTGAACTTAAACCAAAGGAATATTAGAAAGAGTACAATCCATCCTAGTCCAGCTAGCCATCACCTAGCAACAAGGAAAATAAATTGACATCATAATAACCCAAGTTCAGCTATTTCGGACTTGCACCTCAAAGTAATGCTTTTTTATTATTTTATTAACATAGACCAAACTCAAACAAGCATAGGTTCAAATATAAAAACATGATGATGGAATGGAAAACTTTTAGACATGGATTCTAACTTCTAAACAAAAAGGTGTTCTATGATCGATGGTGCATTACAATGATGATGGGTGTTTGTTATAATTCACCTAAAAGTAATGTTTCATTCTCTACAGAACTTATAAAAATAACAAAATATTCAAAACTTACTCACAGGAGTGTTGTGAAGGCATCCTCTTGAAAGATAATTAGAATATTGTAAGTTCCATCAATGGGCACTTCATTGTTAGCTCATTCAACATGGTTCAGGACCCAAATGCTAACCTTGACTTAATAGAGCATCTAGGTCTAAAACTTGGCTATGTAGAAATTGTGAACCTACTAGACTGGGGCATGCAATAGTTGCCTGAGACTACATGATCTTGGGGACAAAGGTTACTCACTTATGGAATCATCCCATCCAAGAACCAAGAATAGTAAAATGCCATTAGTCCCACCTGTACATATTTTCCTCTGGTATTTATGGTTTGTTTTATAGATTATCTAGTTAAAATATAATCAACTCATTTGAAAAACATACAAAAGGCCAAGCCTTTGGAAAATAGTTGGAGGGAATATATTTGAAGTTTGAAGTTTTAAATCCTCAGTCTCACCACTCCAAAATCTACTCAAACTTTTAATCTAAAAATTTCATGCAGTACTGAGCCTTGATAAATTTTACAAAAGCAATACCATTAAAATTTTAAACAATCTCATTCTAGTGGGAAATTTTCTAGTGGCTAGGCAAAGCAATTACCATGATGATACATTTTGAGAAATTTCAGCCCCACTAGGAATGTTATATTAAAGTGATACAATTACAGGACATGCTTTCCAGACTCTCCATATTGAGTCAATGCAGTCCATGTGGACCACAAAAAAAAAAAAGTTAAGTCAATATCCTAACATTGTAAGCTTTGTTTGTATTCTTTGTACATGCAACCATGGAGGTTTTGGATGCTATGGTTGTGTTGCTTATATGTGGTTGTCATTGATGTCAACACTATTAGCATTATTATATTGAAGGTTGTATATGTTGAGGATATTGATATTTAATCGTTAAAATAATAGTTGTAGGTTGCCAGTGGAACAATGAAGGTCATGAAGGTATTTTTTTTGTATGTTGAAGATCAACTATTGTGGACTAAAGGGTTTATTTTTGATATTATCTAGTTCATCTACCAGAAGTTTCAAAGGTCCGCGTGAAGACTTGATCGTGCTATGAACAATTTTGTTCTGACAATGTTTTTGTGGTCTCTTTCAGTGTTCCTGATTGAAGTTTATGTAGTTCTAGTTGTTATAGATGCCTCTCTATTAGTTCCTAATGTTTCTAGATGTTTCTAGATCACTCTCCATCATTTTTGTATGTTTTCGTTGATCGGTGTGCTCGTGGTCAAAGATTTTTCTTATGCATGTTCGGGTTTTCATGTTCCTAGCCGACATGTTGGTGGTAGCATGTTGCGGATCCTTGGAGATTGAAATTTGAATGTTTTGTGTGCCTATGGATATTGTTTTGGGTCACATCATTGTATTGGCTGATGGTGTTTAATTTTCATTGAAAATTTAATTGTTAATTTGGGCCGACATTGTAAATATGTTTTATTTTTCTTGCCGACTAAGTGGTTGATGTAATTCCAAAATGAGGATATATATGAGTGATTGGTTGAGAAAAGTTAGTGTGTGTGTGGTGTGAGAGAAGCCAAAGATAGTGCAAGGGTATGAAAATTGATCTATTCATTCGATTACAGAGCAGAGTGAGAGTGAAGAGTGAAGGATATTTTTATGCTTATCTACAACTATAATCAAACTTGTGTAGAAGCCATTTTCTCATTTCATACCCTTTGGACTTAATCCCATTTTGTATTGTTGGGTAGTGAGCCCCTATTGTATTTGAGCAGTGAGCTCTAGGCAGTGTGCATGAATGCATGTGCATTCTCCTTGCTATTTTCATTATACTTTTAATAGGGTATAATATTGTGGACTAACATCCACCATGGTTTTTCCCCTAGCAGGGTTTCCACGTAAAAAAAAAATTGGTGTTCTCTATGTTTTTGATGTATTGATTGCTTGTTGTTTACTATTCATTCATCAAATCTGAGATTAAAATTAAGTAAAGATTTAAAATTTTAATATTCTATGATGATTGATTCACCCCCCCTCTTAGTTGTCAATCCTTGTTTTTCCAATAGGAGGTTTAGTGGATGAGGGTTGTACATACTTCAATCACATGAGTAAGTGGTGTAAAAAAATTCCAGCCTTTCTACTATTAATTGTGTTACATACTTCAATCACATGGAGGTTTAGTGGATGAGGGATGTACATACTTCAATCACATGTTGGTTTTGGCATAACACCATGCTAGGCTTATATGTTGTTGATGAGCAGCAATGTGGAGTATCCGCCCTTGTTTATGGATTACAATACTCTATCCCTTTAACTTCCATTAAGTTTAGACTAATATATTCCCACCATTATAAATTTATAGGAAAAGCACATTCCAAATTTGCAGAATGGAAATAAGTATAGAAGGGAATTGCATGCATGCTCTTGAAAGTATTTATTTTGAAGCATGTCCTTTACAAGAAGCAAAAACAAAACTGAATTCTAATCTCAAGTATAGGAAATGCTTTGATTGGTCATTGATCATACATATATTGTATCTTCAAATTGCATATATGGGTGAAGAAATAATAGATTTTTGTGACTTGTGGTTTGGAGAAGAAGAGTAAAAAATCAAAATGAAGATGTGCTAAGTACCTCCTATCTCACTCCAACACAAAAATTGAAGAACTGTGGGAGTTCCTCACTGTCCCAGCTTCTCTATAGCCAAAACATTCAAAAAACCCCTTACCATATAGTTTTCGATGCCACAACTATAAGTGACCTATATGGTTTTTCATCTTACACAAGTTCCCAACCCCCTAGTAGATCATTGGAGTGTGAGGAAAGTTTCCTCACTTGGCTCTTGCCACTGAGGAGTTTTCAGACTTAGCCACCTGGCATGTAGGATTTAAATGCAAGAAGTGCCCAAGGAAGGAGAAGACAATACTCACTGGTTGGGAACCTATGCATGATGAAAAGGAATTTTCTAATGGAGGGTGGGATAACCCTAATGATTAGGACACCCTCCTAGCACATGCTTTGAATGGTTGATTTCTTGAGTTTGGTTTTCATTGTGAACTATGATTATGTAATGATGTAAAAAGTTGTTTCCTTTTCAGGGCCATGTTATTATTGTGGTAGTTTCCTTTTTGGGGCCACATGATACTTCAATTCCTAGCTTTGTTGGTTTGCACTTCTTTGGGATGTGATGCCATTCTATCCATTCATTTTTAGGATAAGTTGTATCTATTTCCATTGGTTAATATGTATGGATCTATTTCATCAAAAATAAAAAATGGATGTGATATTCAGATTCAAAAAACATGCAAAATTCAGCCAAAGTACATTCTCTCAAGGCCTATCAAATTTTGACCAAGTCTGTCACCACAATATCCTTTCTTGGCAGCCCCCTTTGATAGAGAACTTTCTTTTCACAAGATCACTGCATTTCATCCCTTTTTAATACGAACAACTTGTTTAATATTTTCCATAATTTGCATTGACACCCTTCTAGTTTTGTTTCTCAATACCTCATCCTAGCTGGTTTGTTTTTAGTAGTTCATTTTTGCACTCCCAATTAGTTAATGTAAATAGCTATAATTTAAGTTTCATTGACATACTTTTTTCATTTGTAGACATTAATATAATTTCTATGTTCCTCTATCAGTTTTCAAGGAAAAAACATGGTAAGCATTCAACAAATGATCTTATCACCCTCATTAGATTTTGATGGAGGAGATATGTTAAAGCAGTAAAGATGATAAGAAGGTAATCAGAAGCTCTAACTCTCTTACTTGATACATAATAGACTTAATATAAGGAATATCTAAGGACCTACATCTAAATATCTTAGTATCTACATCAATATGTAATCTCAATTAACAGATTTATAGAGTACATCTAAATGTCATAGTATCTATAAATAGAAATTGTTATCCTTCAAAAGGTGGATGGATAGCTTATAGATTAATAGATACAACTACTTAAAAAACTAAACATATTTATAAAACTAGCTCCTAATGGAGCAAAAATCATGTAAATAAACTGTACTTATTTTACAAGTGCTCAAATACAACATTCAATAGTTAATCAAAGGGGAATATTACTTCTTCCATGAAGATTTTGTCACAAATACACACCTTTCCACAATCCTGAAACTACTACTAGAATGAGAACTTGAAACAAATTTAGACCAAAATTTTACAAATTTACATACCCTTCAGCACCTTCAACAGGATCATTTATAAGTCAAAGAAAATCAGCATAGTGGTCTTGTATGAGCCTCATTAGCTGGAGATTCTATTTGCTAAGTTCTTCAAGCATTGGCTGACAACCAAAAATTAGCCATATCAATAATATGTAGATAAAGCACATGTGTGGAACTCAAACATGACATGATAGATTCAACAAACCTGTAAAATTTGAGGATTGGCTTGAACCATTGTGTGAAGGGCTTGAAACTGAATGATGTAAGATATAATCAATAACAAAATTGAGACAGAAACCAATGTTGGAAATCCCACAAGCATTGAATACTACTTAGAAACAAAATCTCAAACAATTTCATTTTCAATTAACGAAACATTCAAGCTATGAAGAGAAAAAAAAGTTTCTTTATTAAGTATTTAATGCAAAACTGCACTAACATATTATACATGTTGGTTATTGTGAACAAAGTCCAGTGCTCCACCTTCAGCTCTAGCCCCAACACCCATGCCTGGAAAACCCTAAAGGAAAAAAGAAACAAGGTGAATATAGGATTGATACATGAGCACATTGCACATGACCATACCCATCTTTTCCAAGGCCCAAAAGCATGCTTGTGGAAAAATATTTAGTGGAGCAACATTTGGCCCTCCAGAGAATGAAGCCAAATTCCACAACCTATGCCAGCATCCTCCCTGCCTATGCCAAAATGGGAGGTTTGGAGTAGGGTATGAGCATCCATCAGAGCATAATAGATGGGTGATTGTTGTTAGATATTATTGTTGGAAATGCTATGCTAGACATGTATGCAAAATGTGGAAACGTACACAAGGCACATGAACTCTTTGATGGAATTCCTCAAAGAGATTTCATCTCATGGAATGCAATAATTGCAGGATATGCACAAAATGTATTTTACAAGGATTCTCTCAAAATATTTAAATTAATGAAGCAATCTAAAACATATCCTAACATTGTAAGCTTTGTTTGTATTCTTTGCACATGCAACCATGGAGGTTTAGTGGATGAGGGTTGTACATACTTCAATCACATTAGTAAGTAGTATTGCATTACACCTACAGTTGATCATCAGTATTGCAGATTCGAAGTAGACAAACCTTCATTCTTTACCATCTACCAGCCTAACAAAGGCTATTTATTAGTAGTGCATGGGCATGGTTCCCTTTTATTCCCTAGTAATCATGTAAGGGAAGGTCATAGGTAATGAGTTAATAATTAAGATGGATCTTTCTCCATCATAAATGAAATACATAGATCCAAATACATAGCTTTTTTAAGAAGTTAAAATTAAATGAAGATGGATTTGAACATAGAGTTTTTGTAAAAAAGAAGCAAAAAATTAGTTTGACATGTTTAGATACCCTTCTTGTAAAATCTCTACCATCTAATCAAATAACTATTGTTGAAAGGCAAGTTCATTAAGAATCAATTATATGAAAAATGTCCATTTTCTAAACATATTCAAGATAAGGAAAGATGGTTACAAAATAAAGGGTAATCCAAGTAATGAAATTAATAGAATTCTAAAGAAATTGGCTTGGAAAATGAAGGCAACAGGGTATAAAGAATCAGTTATCTGCTAGCATAGTGAAAAGTTAGCAATTGCATTTGGTTTGTTAATAATCTGCCTCACAATACTATGCATGAGATATGATATTGAAACCAAGATAGATAGAAACAACTCTATTATTCCTACGGTGGATTCATGAGAAAAATTAATGTCATACTCATCATCCTCAACACTTTACATAACTATTGTCTAAATCAGTGTGCAAGTTTCACAAGCCTTAGTGAATAGATAAAACAAGCTGCAAAAACACAATTATTGTCCCAACCATAAAGAATTTTCTTCTAGTTCTGAAATATCAACCAATGGGCTTCAATGACCACTCATGCAATTTAAGTAGTTATAATTCTGACTATTAATTACCAAAAATTGTAAGCAAATAAAGATACCAATGTGGAAAAACTTCTTACAGAAAACCTAGAAGCAAAAGTCAAGCAGCCACCAATCAACACATACTTAGCCCTTTTGTTTGAGTGTGATCTTATCACCCAAGCTCAATGAAATTACCTAGGTTTTACTTCTTATCCTGATATAGCCACTCAACTTTCCATCAAATTATTTCTCAACACTAACATTCACAAGAGCATCCTCACCAAATACACTCTTTGCATATAGATTTGCAGCCAAAAATCCACAATCTCCATCTAGTGCAAATCTATATCAAAAATAATGGTTAATTACAGTCTTGTCTATAACATTGTGTTTCTCTAGTGGTAAACAAACCATTCATCAATATTTAATACAATGCATACCAAGCCAAATTACTCTAAAAATATGAAATACTTATAGCGGTGTGAGGCACTTCATATTTTTTCATCACACAATATGGTTTAGGAACTCCTCATCATGAATAACTGTGTTCACAACCACCTAATAGAAAAATTACAAGCTCAATACTCATTGGGGGTATATATGTCAATGTTTAGATTAATCTATTCTTTAAATTTGGTACAATATAAATTTGAAAGAAAATTACTAGCAACTTTAAATTTATTTTCCCACCCAAGAGAATAATCTGATTTACCTTGTTTTCCCACTCAAACTCAACCCACATATTCCTTGAAGCAACATTAGGGAAAGTGGTTGGGGAGATGTAGTCCATAATGTCAATGTGTATGTCATTCAGAACAACAAGATTGCGGTCCAGTACACTTGTAGTCTCATAAACAATGTTACCGAATATAACACGAGTTTCGGTTGAAAACATTTTTATGTTTTCTTTTATCTTCTTGCTTGACTTTGAAGCTAGAGTATAATTTTCTAGTCATTCAACCAGTTTGAGATTACCCATAGTAACCAATTCTAAACAAAGGTTCTGAAGTGTTTCCTTTGTGTAGTTGATTACTGTAACATCCAGGACAATATCATATTGATGAACTATAATATATGCTTCTACATATAGAGGATCATTGAAGCCCGTAAGTTGTAAAACCTGATTCAATTTATTTGTACTATCACCATCTTTGATAAATTCTCCAATGGCACGTTTTAAAGCATCTTCCACTTCATTTTCTAATTCGAGCTGACTCATACCCTATCACAGAACAAAATTCAGCTTATTTGCAAGTTTCATTGACTTCAAAATAGTTGGACATTAGAATATACAAAATTTATTATCTTTTGGGGAAAATGCACAAAATGAATACAAATGATAGGACATTAGATGATTCTTATGAAAAGTGATAATGAGGGGTCACTAGCTATGGGAATTCATTCAAAATATGTTTTAGGAATAATTTACCATGCTACAAAGGTAATGAATTGTACCTCCAAGAATTTAAACACAAATTGTGGTGTGTTGGAGTAATATTCATTATGTGGATGTCCTAGAAGACTTAATAGTCATAGGAAGATTCCCTTGGATCTAGTCAAGGTCAACAGGAGATTTTTTGGAAACTAGATGTCAAGTGTCAAACATGTAGCAAGTTGACACAAGCATATTATTGGAAATAAATAATATAAAATGGCACAAGATTGTTGTTTAGTCTTTAAGAGTTACAACTAATTAATTATATTCAACTTTAGCTAACTCAATATGGAAACATATATTTTGTTAAGAACAAAAACTCCAAGATAGATTGACACAAATCCAACATGGAGTCATAGGAAACTATTTAATAAGTACATAGTATATTGAATGTATAGAATGTACAATTGCAGTTGATGCCTTCGCACTCTTTCTTACTTGCAATTGTGCTCATATAAAAGGCCATACTTAAAAAGTTCCCTAGAAAGCTCCTTCACTCAAACACATGAAACCTCATTTGATTTCTATAGCATTTGGCACTTACTCCATTTTCTATTCAAAAGTGAACTAGGAATTGGAGGGCAATAGAAAAATATTTTTAGTGCATAGAAAATATAAAGTCATTCAAAATATAAAGTCATTCATTCTCAAGAAAACCCTAAGAGACATAAATCTAACTTGCAAACCATTCAACTGTGGATTCAAATACAATAATTTACAAGCACATTACACTTACAAGTGAATGATGAAAACACAATGTTGGATTCTCAAACCTTGAACTATCTTCTCATTAAATTTGAAAAGAAATGCATTGCACTAGCTAAAAATTGGAACTAATGAATCACTCACACCCCAACCTTTCTTTTATAGATGAAGAAGGATAGGAACTGAAACTGTGGCCTACCTTCCATGAGTCAAATTTCCTAAAATATGCACTTTACTTGAAAATAGAACTATAGCTAAAGATGGCGCCTAGTTAAATCTATAAAAGCTAATTGCTAAAAATAAAATAGCAAAAAGAAAATAAATAGAATCAAAACTTATAATTCAAAATTTAGAACAACATGCAATCCTCTAGTGGCCTATCCTACATAACTAAAAAATCTAAAAATAATTCTACTTATAGAAGAGGATGAGGCTAGCGTATGCAATGATGCATACTTGCATGTTCCCTCTACATGTTGATCTCTCAATTGCACATAGGAGAGAAGATTTTGTGCTACTTCTCTAGATCCATGGAAGTATTTTGCTATTAAAGTGTAGCTCTACTAAGAATAACATGGACTAAGTGAATAGGTAAAAACTCTTAATACTCCCCCTTGCAAGGATGAGATTCTTCACCAAGCCAAGATACTATCACAACATCTTGAACTTCTATTTTGTTAGGGGCATCATCAACATGTTAACCATTCATGAACATGAAGAAATATAATCTTGGATCACCACTCCCTTTTGTACTTTGAAATTTCTTTAGAATCTTCAAATTGTGAATAACCAGGTTGACAAAAATTAATATAAGCATTATATTAATTTCCAAGACTCATACCAGTATTATTGAAAGCAAAGAATAAATTTTCAAACATATGTTCAAACAATGATAGTGGGCTATTGACTCCCCCTACAAAGGATACCTCCATAAAAAAATTCTCCTTCATGCATACCAATTTACATCAAGTTAACTATCACTACATGTAGTTGGATTGAATGGAATAAAATGGTACATGTTTTTTTGTGTAGGAGATAGATCACATCCACAAACATGGGAGAGCTATGCAAAATTGGAGAAATTGGCTTGGAAAATGAAGGCCACAGGGTATTTCCATATTCAAGACTTTTACTTAATGCTATGGAATAGAAGAAAAAAGAATCATTTATCTACCACCATAGTGAAAAGTTAGCAATTGAATTTGGTTTGTTAAACATGGCCCTTGGTACAACTATTAGAGTTATTAATAACCTTCGACTATGTTCTAATTTTCCCACTACATCTAAATTCATCTCCAAGATTGTTGCAAGAGAAATTGTTTTGAGAGATGTGAACCATTTTCATCATTTTAAATAGGGACAATGTTCTTGTGGAGAATATTGGTGATGCTAAATGAAACAATCTGAAAAATAGGCTTGCACTATAATAATGTGCACTACATTAGATATCCAATAATAACAAAAGGACATCCATCAAAGAATAACAATACGGATTTCTAGAATATTTCTTAGTTATTTTTCCAACTAGATTCATCATGGACTTTGATCTTCATGGTCATCATGTTGACCTCCATATGCGAAAAGTGAAAAGGGGGCTAGTGCAAATATTCTACAAGCTATTGCTAGATCTAGAGTCTTAGCTAGATATGATTAGTTGTAGTTAATTCCTTTCAGAAGATACTGCTAATAGTTAATTCCTTTCAAAAGACACTACTAATATCATATGCTATTTCCCACTCAAGCACCAAAAATTTCCTTCAAGGATTACATTAAGAAGCTTTTCAACTTCAAGGAAAAAATTATGAGGGTTTTTTTTTTAAATGGAAGACTATCAAGATTCTGATGGTCCTTTATGTGCTTAGACATTATTACATACTTCTCAGCTAGGGAAAAGTTCCAATGGATGATATGTACTGATGTAGATAAGTTTCTATTTTCTTGTCTTGGTTAAATAAGATAGGTGTAACTAAGGAGGACACAGTCCTAATCAAGTGGGGACAATGCTAAAGACTTGGCAAAAATATGAGCTTAGATAAGAGCTAAAGAAACCTTGAATAGTGTCAAAGAAATGTTTTCAGTAGGTCTAAGAAGGGATAAAACGTATTTGAGAGGCCTGAGAAACCTCATAATAGGCTGATAGAGTATAAGAGAAGAGTGAGTCTATTGGTCTACTGCAGCAAAAGGGAAGTATGATGGTTGAATGGGATAACAGTTATGAAAAAATCTCTTTTACATAAATCTAGGATAATTAAGTAAATGTAAACACTTGCAAGAGAAATTGTTCTAAGAGATGTGAACCATTTCCATCATTTTAAACAAGGTCAATGTTCTTGTGGAGAATATTGGTAGTGTAAAATGAAACAATTTGAAAAATAGGCTTGCACTATAATAATGTGCACTACATCAAATATCTAGTAATAATGAAAGGACATCCATTAAAGCATAACAACAAGGACTTTTTGGTATATGTTGTAGTTACAAGTGCCTTGCTAGACATAGATGAAAATGTGGAAGCATAGACAAGGAAAGTGAACTGTTTCCAAAAGGGATGTTTGCAGTGAAGTCTATTCTTAAATACAACTTATTTTGATGAAACCTTTCAATGAAAGTTCCTCTTCAAAGTAGTGTATGTGTGTCAATGAAAGAGTAAATACGACTATTTCTCTTAACATAACATCAATGGTAAGAACTGTATTTGTACCCCTCAATCGATAAAACCTTTTGGTTTACCAAATGTAAGAGTGAATATTAAACATTTCCAAAATACTATGCCACAGGAACATAGAACACTTAAGTATCTAAAGTTGATCTTTACAGAATATCGTGGACAAGCTTAAATGCATGGGGCAACATATCAAAATCAATTAATAGGCTAATAACACTCCTAAATAAAAAATTCTTCAATTTTGTAAGTCCCTACCTATGGATGCAATGGGAAGAGTGTAATGGGTAGTGTGTGTGTCTCGGGCTCTTCCAAATCATGGGCTTCTCCAATAGAAGACTCAACTTCAAGTACACCACCACTGGTGCTTTTCTGCCGCATAAAATCCAATGCAGCCTGCTATTGATCGATGTCATCATGGAGGGAAAAGGAAAACTCATGTTGAACGAGGAGGGAAAACAAATGGAGGGAATTTTTTTGTTTTTTCTTATTTTATTTTTAGTAATCTTCTTGTCTCTATTAAATGTTATTATTATGTTATATTTTTTTGCTTTGATTCTTTGATGTATTTTTTATAACATTTTATTTTAGGCTTGTACATTTAATACAAGTTTATTATCAAATATATATAATATTTCATATGCATTTTTTGTGTTTAGTTCATTTTTTCTATTTTCTTATTCATTACTTTGAATCTTTTAGTTTCTCTTCATTAACCATTTAGGTTGTTTTTTGGATTAATAAAATTGATCTTTTTTCATTTTTTGGTTTTTTCTTATTTTCTTTTTAGTAGTCTTCTTCATTTTTTTCTTTGATTCTTTAATGTTTAATTTCTTTTATTTGACATTATTTGAGCAATCTTTTGTGCTTGTCATCATTTTATTTCCTTCTTTTTCTTTTAAATTGATTGAATTTTATCAAGTTTATTACTTGTTGTCTCCTGTGTGCTTTTTATGAATTTCTCTCTTGTCAAGTTATTGCCCTCTTGTACCTTGTTTCACACGCAACTCCTTCTCACTCCTCCCTCTCTCATACATTTTTATGCTTTTCTTGGTCTGCAAATTTTCATTCTATCCTTGTGCTCTAATTTTCATCCTGATGATGGATCACAACGTGTGATCCAAAACGTTGATGCAAAAAATTAACACACAATCGACTCCAGAAATCTTTTATAATTATTAATAAAAAAATTATTTTAGAAAACGTATATTTTTTATTGTCTTAATTTAAGATATTTGAATTTGTATTTTTAATTTTTAATATATATATTATATATATATAAGAAATAATAAACTATATACATATTTATATATTGTTTATTATTTCTTTGATATATATATAATGTTAATTATTTCTTTGATGTTTTAATTATTATTTTGCTTTGGTTCTTTGATTAAATTATTCTCAGTTCTTATTTTATTTTATTATCAAGGGGTAAGTTACTTTAATTCATGTTATTATCTTTTTTCTTCATTGGTCAAATCTTAGCCTATTGTCTTCTAGACCTCTCTTCTCCTCACCTATTTATCCTTCCAAGTCTACTATCTCACTCTATTTTTCTTCTCTCTTGTTGCATTCAAATCATCCTGATGATGGATCATGGAGTGTGATCTGAAACGTTGATTTTAAAAACTCACACAATTTAAATCCAAAAACTTGAAGACTTAATTATCATGGACTATGGAAATTTGATGTTAATTAAAAATATAATTTAAATATAAAATGTATATTTAAGACAAAACTAATATTTTATCTTAAATTAATGTCTTAAAACCTCCTTTTATGTAGTAGTGTCTCTTGGTTGCTATGCATCATGCCCTCATGACAAGCCTTCAAATCATAGTTAAAAAAATTAATGATTCATTAGGTAGGGGTCCCATGAGGGGGGCTTAAGCCCTATGAATTATGATCAAATTCGAAAGAAAAAAGAATAGAGGAGTAATAGTCATTTATTTAGTCATTTTTATTTGTCTGATATTAGTCATTTATTTAGTCATTTAGTTGTGATTTTACCCGATGACCAAATTAGTCACTTATAAATGACCAAATTAGTCATTTATTTGCAAAATACTACTAGTGTTAGTCACATAGTCATTTATTTGCCAAATTCTACTAGTGTGAGTAAGGCTACTTCATGTAAATGAACAAGAAAACAAAAGAAAGGGAGGTTGCCATCCAAAAAGGAACATACCAAACACATAAGGGATCTATGGATTTGGGGTCAGTATGTTTGTTGCTACAATGTTTTGATTAAAGAGCTCGGAACTAGCATCATTCTACATAGAACTAGAAGAATGACACAAAGGGAGTGAAAAGAAAAGAAAAATAAAGTCCATTTTGGGTCAACATGGAAGATACATTTCAATCTCAATGCTTTGCATCATCCCCAAAAGAAGAAACACAAACGAAAAGGAAAACAAAAAGAAAAAGCTTTTGGGTCAACATGTAGGAGACATTTTAGTCTCAATGCCTTATGTCATCCCCAAAAGGAAAACACAAAAATAAAAGGCAATGTATGACGTATAGAAGAATAGAGGTACAAATAGAGGAAGTGCATAAAGAGAAAGAGAACATTAAACACACATTATAGGGGAACACCATACACACATAAAATCACAAACAAAAGAGAAAATTAAAGAAAAAAGAAAAAAGCTAGCAAGGAAAATGCAAGTCAACCATCTAACAAGTCATCCACCTACCAATCATGTTCAGTGTATTGCAAGGCCGGTTGAATGTCCAAAGGAAGAATTGCAAGTTCCGAACTTGGGGAAGTGTCAGGTTCTTCACTTGGTGTAGAAGATTTATCATTTAAGCTCATGGTAGTTTAAAATAAAAAGTTTAGATTGTTATGCACTTCTTCATCTATATTATTGATCTCCTCATCATCATCATCATCATCAAGATTAATTACAATGGGATAACGTAGGGTAATTTCCAAGGAAGAATGTATTAGGAGTTGTGGTTGTTGGATCGGATCATTTTGTTGTGAGGGTTGGATTGTACTATCTTGTGGTAGGTCAAGAGGAGGAGGGTGATCATTTATTTCTTTTTTCAAAGGCAGAGGTTGATTTTCTTTGTTTTCTTCCATTCGTGACTAACAAATAAGGAGACGACGATGATGCCTGCACTCCCTAGCACCATGGTTTCATTTTATTTTATTTTCAAGTTGTTGAGGGCTAAGAGCAGGTTGATCCACCATAGGTTCCTTTTCTTCTAGAGGAGTAAGAATGGAAGAAACTGAAGAAGATGGATCAATCACTTTCTCTTTAGCTTTATACACTTGTTTAATGTGAGGAGGCCGGATGGGATTGGTTTCATTATCTATTGGGTATTTAAACAAGGAAGGAGAAGTGTCTATGGTTGGTTTCTCATGGGGTTGTATTGTTTGCTTAGGTTCTGACTCAAGCTAAAGCATTATCTCATCTATGATGGGAGAAGCGGAAGTAGATGGGGAAATTGAGTGAAGAGACATTTTGACTATTCACTTGGCTTTGAACTTTTGATGGGATATGAAAAGGAAATCTTTATGAGGGGTGATGGGCTCCATAGGTTAAAGGCTTCTAAGGATAAATTACCTTTAGAATAAAATGGATGAAAACCACTATGGTGTATGGTAAATATTTCATTTCTATGTCGAAACTTAAAATATTTGTGATCAACTGAAGGGAACGCTTTCATCAAGCGAAGCCAAGGATGGCCTAGTCATAGATGAAATTGATCTGATTGTGGAATTATAGAAAATGTTACATCCAAAGTTTTGGGTCCTATTTGTCATGGGAGTATGATCGATCTAATCATAGGGAATGTAAAACCAATATGTGTTTTAATCCATGCAGTTGGCTTATCATAATCTTCTTGATAAAGGTCATTTGATACTAAAAAAAAAATTGTGATCACATTCTTGCCACAGACATGATCTATAAATATCCCATTGGTGGACTTATCATAGATGTGACTGGCTATGTAAAGAGAACCATCAGGAATATTTTTAAGTATATCATGAGAAGAAAAGGTAATATCAAGAGATTTGTTGGTTGGGCCCATACAAGGGACAACATCTATCGTACCCACAAGTTCATCCATAGGATTAACTTGGGTAACATTTGAAGTAGTGTCATATTCATTATTTGTATCAATGTTCATCACATGAGTGTTTGAAGGTTCACTAGCTTTGAAAAATGAAGTATTGTGTTTAGGAATAGGGTTGGTAAAAAATTATAAATTCTGATTGGGGGGTACAACAGACTTATTGACTAGATCATTGACACCCACAATGGACAAACAACCCGAATCAATGAGGTCTGGAACTAAGTGTTTGAGACACTTACATTGTTTGGTGTCATGTCCATTTTGGTGATGAAAATGATAATAAGCATTTGGTTTAAATGTAGGTGGTAAAGGCTTGGTGGTATCAATTGGTTTAATGGTAGGAAAAGTGATAATATATTGCTAGAGCAATTGATTCATTATGTTATGGAGGGTATTGGGTAAGGGGGTAAATTGTCTTTTCAGGTCCCCATAGGTAAAGGGAACCATTGCTTTAATAGCTACCACTTGACTTGGAATAGGTTGAGTTGGTTGTGAAGAAGGGGGATTGAACTGGAAGAAGCCGCGATCTGGTTTTCTAAAGTTTTGCACATTGTTTTGGTTGTTTTGTTCAGACTTCTCAACTCTGTTAGAAGTGGACTTTGAATCGCGACTAGTAACCAAGTTGTGATAGTCACAAAGAGTTGTGCATAAATGCATGAACGAAGGAAATTTCATCATAGTCAACTTATCTTGAAGGTTAGTGTGCAAGTTTTTGATAAAAATCTTTTGAAGATGTGAATTAGGAATTTTGACATCTACTTGATCATACAATGACTGATAACGTGAAATGAAATCAGTTACTTTTTCATCTCCATTTTGTTTACATCTCATTAAATCAGCCATTGTCTTTTTGGGAGTCATATAAACCTAGAAATGACTTATAAAGGAATCAACAAGTTCATTAAATGATTAGATTGAATGATAGGGTAAATTTGAAAACCACTCCAATGTAGTATCATTTAAGGTCCTAGGAAAAAGTTTGGCTAATAGTTTATCGTCAAAGACAAAATCATTGCACAATGTTGTATATGCATTAACATGATTAGTACGGTCTCCCTTACCTTCATACTTCTCAAACCTAGGCATCTCAATTCCTTGTGGCATCTATGTGTGTAAGATCTCTAAGGATAATGGGCTACTATGGACATGATATGTGGGTGGAGCATTTTGACTTTGGCTAATGGTGGAGATTTTTTGTTGCATGGAGAAATTGGTGTTAAAGAGTTGTGTAATGATGGGATTAGTGTAAGTGGTATGAGGAGGAAGGGAAAATGGTGATGGAGTGTATGTGATGTTAGGGGAAGTGAAGGGGAAACTAAGAGGGGTGAAGGTGGAAGATGGAACATTCAATGCCACAAAAGAACTAGGAATGCTAGCTAGAATAGTGAAAGGACTTACATGAATAACTTGTTGCATGGTTGTTGTAACATGAGGAGTCATATAAGTGGGTATGGATGCTATGGTTGAAAGAGGAGGAATGTGAGGTCCTCCTTGGCTCACAACAATGTTTGGTGGTTGGGAAGTAGAAGGAACATGTTTGTTGTATATCTCAAAAATTATTTTCATAACTTGTAAGTAATCATCGCTTTCAATCAAATGATGAAGGTTTTCTATGGTAGGTATGGCAGTGGAGGAAATGTTTTCAAGGGATAAATCTTGTTGTAAATGTGAAAAATCCTCATGAATAATAATGAATTTATCTTGCAAGATTTGAGCATGCATTGTATGTGAAGGTAAAGTTGTATTAGTGGTAGTATCCATTCCTAATGCACCATTGTACATACTAGGAGTAGGAGCTCTTGAGATCCTAGGTCCACAATGAAAGTGCTATCATGGGAAGCAATGAGTCTAGAACTTCGTCTCACTAAAGTATTATCAATGTGGCACCAAACACTCATACAAGTACCACAAGGGGTGAAGTGGGTGCAAATGTAATGCAATGTAGGAGTTCTAAATGAAAATAAAATAAATTCTATAAAGTGAAACATAAAAACAACAGAAAATTGAAATGCATAAATGCCCAGAAAAATCCTAAAAATGCAGTTCAAAATGTGTAGGTGGACTGATTCGCCTAGGGTGGCGAATGATTCTAGGAATGAGATTCTTTTTGTATTTTTCAAAAAAATTAAAGTGATTTTAATGCACTTCATATGAAAACTGAGGATGCAAATGCATATTTTTAGTTTTTGAATGATTTGATATGAAAAAATGAAGTCTATATGAGTCTTTTACTAAAGTAATTTGAGAAACCCTAGGAAGCAAAAACAAACAAAACCGAATTGAATGTTGATGCAAAGGAAACCTAGGATGCAAGATGCAATTTAAATTAGAAAGATAATTTTTTCAAGATGTAGGTTCACCAAAATGAACCAACAATTTTGATGTGCCCTTTGTGCTTCTCTTGCACTCTTAGGATCTTTCACCTAAAAGGAGAGACTAAAATTGTGGTGGTTCACTGAAATAAAGGATTGTATGATGTGACTAAGACTAAATGCAATGATGTGAATGAAACTAAGTAATGAAATTGACTGATTATGAATGAAAAACCTATGAAATATGCAATGTTTGAAAACATAGTGAGGTATGCAAGAATGAACTAAAAAGATAAAATAATGCAAAAAAAATTAAAAGAGGCTAAACAGAGTGCACCTAGGTAATGAATGTTGAATCTAGAAACTCTGAATACTAGCAAAAATCAATTTAAATCATCAGTGGGAATCATTCACAAATGATGGCGAATGAGTCCTACTACTGAAAAAAACACCTAAAACTACTTTCCAACTGTCAAAAACTAGAATTTGACAAAATCAATAGTTTTAGCCTTAAGGTGGGACTCATTTTCCATTGATGGTGAATATGTCCTCTGTTGTGCATGTTTTTCACACACGCCCTATTCGAAACAGGGACCCTCTCTTACCTTCTCCTTACCGGGTCACTTTTGGCTTTTCCTTGTTTTGCATGCCCTCATGTTGGGGTTCAAAAATGGTCAATGAAACTCAAAAGAGTCATCTAAAATTTGGCCATTTCCTTCACCCCCTCAAATTCCAAGGTCTTTAGTCTTGGCAAGTCCATAGCTATTTTTGCCTTAATGTCTCAAAATTGTTGTGCATGGGGTCCGTTAGCCCTGGCTCAACGGATCTCCCCTTCCAGGTTTCCATTGCTCATTTGTCTATTCTAACAGTCATTCAGTGGTGACCTTTTGTCTGTCGGGTCCTGGAGCTCCTCCCACCATTGATTTCTCTTAGAACTTATGAAATAGCTATCTGTCGATGTCTTCCCAGCTATTAGACCTCAGCGATCCCACGACTGTTTTCAAATCATCTCACCTAACCTGGGTCTTCCATACAATGAAATCAATGCATACCATTAATGGAAATTGGCCTATAAACGTTTCTCTTGACCCTTCATTTTACTTGGGGCATTCAAATCTAGAGAGAAACAGAGTCCCCCCCTTTCATTTTCCGCTCTTTGCCTTGTTCCTGCTGACTTGGTCCCTGCTCACTTGATTCACTGTTTCCTTCATTTTTGACTTTGGGGACAAGTTTCCTATGGATTTGGGATGTTTTTGTGGTGCCTAAGTCAACTACCAAGGTTTTGTTAAGTTTTGTGAAGTTTTGAAACTTCCCTTTCAGGTTTTCGTCATTGTGTGGTCATTTCCGGGCCACCGTCCCTCCATGGCCATTTTATGGGTCGTCATCCCTTCGTGGCCGTCTCCACGAATTCATCCCTCCATGGTTGTTTTCGGACTGCTATCCCTCTATGGATATTTTTTGGGATGCCATCCCTTTAAGGCCATTTTCTAAGTCGTCATCCCTCTTTGGTCGTTTTCTAGGATGTCGTCCCTCCATGGCCATTTTTCAAGATGTCGTCCCTCCGTCACTGCCAGAACTTCCTTGTCAGGCCACTGTGTGCTCATTGTTCTTTCCAAAGGGTGGCGACCCTCTGGCTTCCCCCTTACAAATCTCTGCATTTCTAGAATGGATACAAACTTAAAGTTTTCATCATTTAGGGACCATCAAGTGAGTGTCTTCACATGCCTAAAGGGGTTTGGATACAATTTTCCATGTGTTTAGACATCATATAAATTTCCTTTTGGGTTGTCATCCCTGTGTGGCCATTCGAGAACTTCCCTTCTGAGCCATCGTGTGCTCATTTCCATTTCAGAAGGGCGACGGCCCTCCGTCTTCCCCCTTCCAAACTTTCACATTTTTCATCGAGTTGTTGTCTCTCCGTGGCCATTTTTCGGGTTGTCGTCCCTCCGTGGTCATTTCTGGGCTGATGTCCCTCCATGGCCATTTTTGGGAGTCTGTCCCTCTGTGACTACTTCCAGGACTTCATCCCTTCATGGCCATTTTTGGGACTCCATCCATCCGTGGTTGTTTTCTGGGCTGTTGTCCCTCTATGACTATTTTCAAGCCATTGTCCCTCCATGGCCATTTTCCAGGCCATTGTCCCTCTGTGGCCATTTTTTTGGCCGTCCTCCTTCCAATCGTTGTCCACTATCCCTCCACCCATTTTCTGTCATCTGTCATATGTCATTCATCCATCATCCATCTTCCATTTTCCTACCATCCATTGCCCATCGTTCATCTGATGTCTATTGTCTGTCATTCATCCACCATGTCATGCCCACACCCCTGAGCCTGCATTAATGTTTATGGTCCAAACAAGCTCCAAATGTGGAACAATGATGAATATTATGATCTTTTAATGATGCATGGATAGATCTAACAAGGAGTTTTCAAGGTTTGACTAACATTTACCTTGATTTGTGTATGAAAGCACTTACGACACTTCATGTATGCAGGATTCAAGAAACCTATCGCTTGTCTGTCAGGGGGGCCATTGAGAAAGTTGAACAAGGAAAATCACATAGCTCTTATCACCATTCATTTTATGCCCACCTTTCCTCGTAGCACCCATCAACAGATCTACCATTAGAAGTAGGCATATTTCAAGGAAGTTAGTGACAAACTACAACATGTGGCCTTGAAGGTTGACGGAGGGAGTGGTTATTTCCTCCCTCCAATCAAGTGATCACGATCCGTCAGGAGCTGTCTCATCAGATCATCTGATCCATTTAACAATGATGCAAAGCTATAAATGAGGTTCATCTTATCCAATGGACAATGTTGCAAATACATCAAGGAAAGGGAAGGCTTCAAGAAATTTCAACTTCAGTGAAAAGGGAAATCAACAAGAAGACAAAATTGCTATAGTGACTGGCAACTACAAGACAAAACAAGGAAAAGACAAAAGATGTATTTTAAATTACTGAATATTGTGGGGTAGGTGAATCCCTAGTGCAATCAAATCTGGGCCACATAATGTAACTCAATCCTATCCATTCATTTGGGCTTTGGAAAATTATAAATAGGGGTCTCCCCCTCATTTGTAAATGGTTGGAAAACTGGTGTAAATACATTCTGCAGTAATAGAAAGCAACATTGCATGATTTATGGGTGTTCCTTTTGAGTTTTCTCATTATGTGTGCATGGTTTTACTTCCCTTTTAGTTTAGTTGTTAGTTTCTTGAATGTAAATGATGATGGTGTTTGTTGTTATGGTATCTAATGAACTTTCATCCCATAATTTTAGCACTTGTTGATGACAAACTATTGTGTAAAGTTAGCCTAGACTTCTTTATTCGAATTCTACAACTTAGTTCAATTGCATGTTCATGATGTGCATGTGTAATCTAAAAAATAACAGACCTTAGGAGATTGCGCTGGTTTTCTATAGTTGTAGGCTTCTCTTGGTCAAGCAAAACCCAGTTTAGGGAGTTTTTCTACTGTAGCAGCCTCCATGATCACTGTTCATTTATAGTTTTAGATCTAGGAACTTCCTCTATTCCATGCCCCTTTTCCTCTTTTTTTAATAAGTGACCTATGCTAAGGTTCATTGCACATTGTAAAGCCAAATCTAATGATGAAATGGAGTTCAAGACTGCTATTTGAACCTGCAGCAAACGCACAACTCTCCCATCCTAAGAACTCCATTTTCAAATCCAACTTCCCCACTTTGTGATTCATCCATAAGTCCACCTTGTGATTCTAGAAAATCACATGAAACAACTAAGATATTCCAAGCAATATCAAGACCTGACATTAGAGACCTTGGGATAGTGTTCTACAATCTGATTGTGGAAGATTGTCTTTCAAGAGAGGTGATGCACTTATACATTACTTGTGTTGAAAAGTGCATAAAAAATACATGAACAGAACTAGCGCTAGAAGGAGGGCATGTCATGTTGAGGCTAGAAAGTTGAAAGTTGGAAGTTGAAAAGAGAACCTTCAAGAATAAATCTAAGATAAGGGGATCTCTTCTAATGCTGAAACTTAAAATCAGAAAATTCTGAAGGAAAATGAGAACTGAGTTGAAATGGAGTAGCATGTGCAAATCAACATCACTCAACTACATGCAGATTTAAACAAGAGATTGAAGAAACCCTTGTAGCAATTTGCATTGGTAGAAAAATGTAGGATTCATGGTACTCGCAAGCACAATAAATTGGGGTGTCTAACTTTATTGAGAAAAATTGAAAGAGTCTTGCAAGGAGAAATTCCATTTTGGGAAATATATCAACCTTTAGCTCTTGTAGACCCAGAGAAAGAGTTGACAACCATGATAGGTAAGGAATTCAAGGGGCTGATCCAAGAATGTTTGGGCAGCAAATATGGACCAATATTGGAGTAGGTGTTGATCTCTACTTGGTGCAGATTTCACAATGCACCTCACTCTGAATTCACTTGCTCATCATTCATGAACATTATCACTCAAACTCGGGGTTGTTTGAATGAGTTGGAGTAGACAAATTTCAATGAGGATGATTCATCCCATGAGGCCAAACAGTTTTCAACATCTGGGGAACAACATATCATAGAGGAACTAAGGGATTCAACACAAACTAGTGTTGGGATAGTGAACATCAAAGCTGAAAATGAAAAGGAAGAAGCAGATTTTTGTGAGACAACAGAAAGCTTTGATGAAAGTTCAATCAGAAAGAAGTTAGCCATCAGAAAAAGGTAACCCTCCAGTCAAGAAGAATAAATTTTGGTATTCAAGTATAAACCAATGAAGTCTAAAGCAGCATATGCTAGGACAACCAACATAGACACTAAGAATCATAAAGGAGAGGAGGCTGAAAGCCTTGGGGCAGCAGAAGGAGATGGTGAAAGCATGAGGGAAATTAGATTGGAAGACCTATCCTTTGTCAATGATAATGATCGAGAATCTAAAAATGAAAGTTTGGAGGAGTGGGAACAACCACTCACTGTGGTTGTCTACTATCTAACTTCCTTCCCAAGCAATGATGAGGACCCAATAATGGAGAGATACAACTAGCTCATCTCCATATTAGCAAAGGATTGGTCTGAACTAAGATGTCAAGTGGATTTGTAGGTGCTACTATTTCTGAATTAGTGTAGACTCCATGATTAATCACACTCTGATTTTGCATGCAAGCTATGCCAAGAAGCTATCAAACAAGTTAGAGGATAAGTGGAGCATCCAAGTGCCCGACCTCATCTACATGTTGCCTAGATTGAAGAAGAAGACCAAAAGCTTGAATCAAGTGATGACTCACTGGAAGGCAGGCCTCAAGAGGATGTTGGGATAGCAATAGAAGAAGGACAACAATACAATCTTGAGCTTCCAAGTGATGAAGTAGATCAAATAGGACTGTTGTCCACCAGTCATCAATAATTTTTTCCTCTTGAAGAGCATTTGTGCACCATGGATGATAGGCTTTATGGTGAGTCTTTGGAGGTAAATTGCATAGTATATTTTGGTCCCTTTGATGGAGTTCCATCAATTGATGACTTCTTTCCATTATGAGTTGTACTATGGAGGTATACCCACATAGAGGAAATGTACATCCCAGAGGTTAGCAGTGATAAAGACATACCACTTGAACTGCCCGTTGGTGAAATGTTGGAACCTCCAGATTGGGAGAGGAGTTCCTTCTCCATCTATAGTGATAGTGAACAAGAGGAAATGGGTGAATGTCAGGGTGAAGTGCATGAACAGAAAAGGTAAGAAGACAAAGGTGGGGGTGTTTTGATGGCTTCCAACAAATATGACAGAATCGACCAACTACAAGACACAACTAGAAGTCCTACCATGACCATTGTTGATCCCCCTTCACGTTTAGAGAGCTGAAATAGGATATATTTGTGGTAATTTTCCTATGACATTTAACATCATAAAAATTTGGTTAATACTTGGGGAAGGAGATGGGACAATGTGCTACCCCTTGAAGACAACAATCAAGTGGACACCAGGTTTGTGAAAGATCAACGAGATGAAGTCTATCTCCTAGAGGAACAACCAATAGGGAGTGTCAATCCCACACGAGGATTGGAAGAGGTGCTTGTTGCCCCATTCTCACAGCCTTATGCAAGCCTAATTCTTGAAGTGTCACACCACCTAGTGCCTCCATCTGAAGCTACCAATGCACCTATCGACGATGCAGTGCTCACTCTCAATTGTCAAATACTGCCACAATTGCACACTAACATCTAGGTTCTATCCTTCCTTGATCATGTTAATTTTCATAGCTACACTTATCATTTTGATTATGGGAGTGAGGGAAGGAAAATTTTCTTATGGATCAACCATGGGTTCAACGAATCACCTCA
>VDFB02000003.1:424305080-424448655 GCA_007258455.2 Sequoia sempervirens | reverse complement strand
GGGTGCAAACTTTAAGTTTTCATCATCTAGGGACCATCAAGTGATTGTCTTCACATGCCTAAAGGGGTTTGTATCAAATTTTCCATTTGTTTAGACATCATAGAAATTTTTTTTCCGGGCTATTGTCCCTTTGTGGCCATCCGGGAGCTTCCCTTCCAGGTCGTCATGTGCTCATTATCATTTCAAAAGGGCGGTGACCCTCTAGCTTCCTCATTCCAAACTTCCGCATTTTTCAAAATGAGTCAAATATTGAGGAAGTATGTCTTGGAACTCTTTCTCCCCTTTTTCCCATGTGCTAAAATTGAAAAATCTCAAATTTGATAAATTTTGTGAAGTTTCAGAACTTCCCTTCTCGGCCACTATCCCTCCATGGCCATTTTTTGGGTTGTTGTCCCTCCGTGGCCTTTTCTGGGACTCCATCACTCCACAGCCATTTCCAATACTTTGTCCCTCTGTGGCCATTTCTAGGAATCTATCCCTATGTGGTCGTTTCTAGGTCGTCATCCCTTTGTGGCCGTTTTTGGGCCACCATCCCTCTGTGGCCATTTTCTAGGCTGCCATCCCTCCACCCGTCGCCCACCGTCTCTTCGTTGTCATTTTCAAGACTTTGTCCCTCTCTGGTCATTTTTGGTACTTTGTCCCTCCATGGCCATTTTTGGGACTTAGTCCCTCCGTGCCTATTTCTGAGCCACCATCCCTTCGTGGCTATTGCCTCGGTCATCATCCCTCTACCCATCATCTGCATCCCTCTACCCATCATCTATCCACCATCCTTTGTCCATCATCTATCCACCTTCTGGCACCCACACCCTTGAGCCCACATTAATGTTTATGGTCTAAATGAGCTCCAAATGTGGAACAATGATGAATATTATGATCTTTTAATGATGCATGGATGGATCTAACAAGGATTTTGCAAGGTGTGACTAATTTTTTCCTTGATTTGTGTATGAAATAATTTATGACACTTCATCTATGAAGGATTCAAGAAACCTACTGCGGGTCCGTCAGGGGGCCCATTGAGAAAGCTGAACAAGGAAAAGCACATAGCTCCTATCACCATTCATTTTATGCCCACCTTTCCTCATAGCACCCATCAACAGAGCTAACATTAGAAGTAGGCCTATGTCAAGGAAGTTAGTGACAAACCACAATAGGTGGCCTTGAAGGTGGTGGGAGTGAGCAGTTGTTTCGTCCCTCTAATCAAGTGATCATGATCCATCAGGAGCTATCTCATTAGATCATCTGATACATTTAAAAACAATGCAAATTTCTAAATGAGATTCATCTGATCCAATGGACAATGTTGTGAATGCATCAAGTAAAGGGAAGCCTTCAAGCAGTTTCAGCTATAGTCAAAAGGGAAATCAGCAAAAAGACAAAATTGCTACAGTGACTAGCCACTACAAGAAAAAATTGGGAAAAGAGAAAATATGTATTTTAAATTGTTGAATATTGTGGGGTAGGTGAAGCCCTAGTGCAATCAAATATGGGCCACACAATGTAACTCAATCCTATCCATTCATTTGGGATTTGGAAAACTATAAATAGGGGTCAGCCCCTCATTTGTAAATGGTTGGAAAACTAATGTAAATACATTTTGCAGCAATAGAAAGTAGCATTGCATGATTTATGGGTGTTCCTTTTGAGTTTTCTCATTATGTGTGCATGGTTTTACTTCCATTTTAGTTTAGTTGTTAGTTTCTTGAATCAAAGTGATGATGGTGTTTGCTATTATAGTATCTGATGAACTTTCAGCAAATAATTTTAGCACTTGTTGATGACAAACTGCTATGTAAAGTTAGCCTGGACTTCTTTATTCCAATGCTACAACTTAGTTCAATTGCATGTTCATGATGTGCATGTGTAATATGAAAATCAGGAAACCTTAGGAGATTGCATTGGTTTTGTGTAGCTGGAGGCTTCTCTTGGTCAAGCAAAACCTAGTTTAGGGAGTTTTTCTACTATCACAGCCTCCATGATCACTATTCATTCATACTTTCAGATCTAGGAACTTCCTCTCTTCCATGCACTTTTTCTTTTTTTTAATAAGTTACCTATGCTAAGGTTCATTGCACATTGTAAAGCCAAATCCAATGAAGAAATGGAGTTCAAGAATGTTGTTTGACCCTGTAGAAAATGCATAGCAACTCTCCCATCCTAAGAACTCCATTTCTAGATCCAACATCCCTACTTTGTGACTCATCCATATGTTTTCCTTGTGATTCCATCAAATCACATTAAACAATTGAGACATTCCAAGCACTGTCAAGACCTGACATTAGAGACCTTGGGATAGTGTTCTGCAATCTGATTGTGCAAGATTTTCTTTCAAGAGAGGTGATGCGCCTATGCATTACTTGTGTTGAGAAGTGCATAAAAAACACATCAACATCCTCCTCCAAATTTTTTTGAAATCAAATGTCAATCTTGTAGCTTCATATCTGCACTTGTCTTCTTGTTGGTCTAGAAAAGTGTAGAAATGTGTTACAACATTTCACAACACCTTCACAAGATGTCATAATTTGAATATTTAGGACCTAATGTGAATGCATAAGTTACATTGCAACATTAAATCAAAGCAAAATAGGCCAAGCATCATGAGAGAAAGACCTAAAAGACCATGAAAATTTCAATGATCCATTTTCTATGGTACAATCCCCAATCATCACCAAATAATTTAAACACTAATTCCTCATCTTTTTGTTCAATTTCAAGAGGGTCTATATTGGATGTTGGAATTAGTGTTTTGAGATGACTTGTGATTTCTTTTTCAAGCTGCAAGAAACTTTCATGCTCAGGGTTTATTTCAACTTGATAAATATTGTTGTTATAGACATATTTCAATATATGATGAAGAGTCGAAGGAACTGCATTCATCTCATGAATCCATGGTTTTCCTAAAAGAAGATTATACGAAATATTATAAGGCATGACATGAATAGGAGTTTGCATAGTAGCCACCCCAATTGTAATAGGAAAATTGATTACACCAAGCAGTTGCTTTGTCGTATTGTCAAATCCTCTAATGGATAAGGAATCAGGTTTTATTTGTGATTTTTCAACACACAATCTATCAAGGAGATTCACACTACACACATTAAGGGAAGAGCCATTATCAATGAGGGTTATTTTGATACCTATTTGATTGAATTGAGCAATTATCATAAAGGCTTCATTTTGTTTTCACAACTCTAAAGGAGGGAGCTCATGTTGATGGAAAGTGATGTCTAGATTAACTTTATTCATTCCATGTATTAAAGTTTCCACATCATTTGGAGTTGTACCAAGAGGAACCACAAATTGTTGTAATGTTGTTTGAATAATAGTGTGGTAATTTGGTGAATTATGAAGTAAATCCCAAAGGGAAATCTTTTTAGGAGTATTCTTGATTTTTTCAGCAAGATTGTAATCCTTTGTGTGTGAGGGAAAGTGGGGAGCACTAGGCAGATTAGGTAAAGGTAAAGAGGGTGGGGTTGGTTGCAGTGGTTGCAGATTGTTTTGGGTATTATATGTATGAGCAATAGTAATATTACTAGATTGCTGCAACACATCAGTTTTAGGTGGGTAAAGAGTGAACTCAAGTTTATTGGAAGGATGAAGTTTATGTGAGGGTGGGTAAAGAATGGGTTAAGGTTGAATCACATTAACATCCTTAGTTTTAGATTGTTCACAACAAACCTTAGTGGATGACTTGAGTGAGATGAAGTCCTAAAGGAACTCATCTAACAGTTCAAAGTCATCATGACTAAAAGGTTTGAGGGGTAAGTTATCATCAATTGGTTTAAGCTTCTCAAGGTAAAATTTAGTGGTTTTAATGTTTGTTGTTGTATGTTGGTCATAACAAACCTTAGTGGATGACATAGATGAGATGAAGTCCTGAAGGGCTTCATGTAACAAGTCAAGGTCATCACTACTAAAAGGTTTGAGAGATAAGTTATCAGGTTTAGGCTTCTCATGGAAAGCTTTAGAGGATGAAGTGAGTGACATGAAGTCTTGAAGGACTTCATCTAACTTTTCGACATTGTCACTACTAAGAGGCTTGGATGAGATAGTGTTTCTAAATTGAATCATTTGTTTGAAAGGTTGGTTTGATGTTTTTGTATTTTTTTTTATAAATTGATGAATTTGATTTAAAAGAACTAGGAACTAACACTGAAAAGGAAACTTGCAAAAATATAATGCAATCCATAAATTTCATCTAAGAGAATGAGCCTTATGCAAATCAAATAGAAAATAACTAAACTATAACAAAAAAGGAACTGTAGGAAACAAAAAACTGCAAATCCATAAACTAAATTATTGAAACACTGATGCAAAAATTGAAATGGGACTGATTCGCCCAAGGTGGCAAATGAGTCCTAGGAGAGGTATTTTTAAGTTTTTTCTGACTTTTTGACTTTTCTAGATGTGTTTAGGTTTGTACAGTGCAAATAAAGACTGAAAATGATGAATTTTGGAATCATGTAATGAAATGAAATGTAATAATGAACTCTAAATGATAGTTTCACTAATGCAATTTTGAGAAGCTCTAGGATGCAAAAAAAATACAAAATACAATGCAATTGGGTCCTAGGATGCAAATGCAAATGTAAATCAGAAAGATATAATGTTCAATATGTAGGTTCACCAAAATGAACCAACAATTTTGTGATTCTATGTACTTCTTTTACACTGTTAGGATCTTCCACCTAAAAGGAGAGAGATAGAACACTAAAATTGTGGTGGTTCACTCAAATAGAGGAATGTAGGATGTGTGTATGACTAAATACAATAATGTGAATGCAATTAAGTAATGAAATTGACTGATTATTGATGCAAAACCTATGAAATATGCAATGTTTGAAAACATAGTGACATTTACAAAAAGCTTAAGAGAATGAACAAAAATGCAAATGAAACTAAATAGAAAGTTGTAATTTAGAATGTGTGTACCTATGATACTGAAGATGACTAGAAAAAACTTTGGAAATATGGAAATTTTGAGTTTTGAGTTGACTAGGACTCATTTGCCACCCAAGGCAAATCAATCCTAGATCAGTGTTTTCTGCCCAGAAACTGATTTTTGCATACCGGGTACTAGAACCTATAGTTAACTCTTTTAGCCACCTCATGAGGGACTCATTCTCCATCCAAGGTGATTCAGTCCACTTTCAATTTTCTACAAATTTAGATCTCAATCTAGCATCTTGTCACATGTACAACACTTTTTGATAGAAACCAAAATTGGGATCTTGAAAAATTCCTACAAAACAACTTAAAACTTGTTTTCCAATGGGGGGTTTTCCTTTTTCAAATCCCCATTTGGGTAATCAAACTTTGAATGGATAAAAATATGCATAAAACCCTAACCTTAAGTGTGTTAAAGACTAGGACAGTCTGAAGTATGACAAAACCCTATTCTATTGTGTTAGAATAAGATGAACAAATGTGATTTGAATGATGCAATACTTCAACCCTAGAAACCCTACAACATATAAAAATAGATGTAAATGGCATGAAAATGAAGTGAAAACCTTAAGTCTGAAGATAAAGAGAGAATGGAAGATAGAATCACTTTGAAAAAAAGTCATTAGGTGTGATTTGATGGCTAGTTGCATCTCCTCAACCTAGATTTCTCCATGATTCACCATAGGCATCCATCATCAACTCTTTGCAATGTGGAATATTGATCATGAAGTGAGCCTGAAGACCTACCAAAACCCTAGTTTGTTGTCCTAAAGCTTCAACTTTTCTATAGAAAATGATAATGAAACTTATTATGGAAGACTCCTAAAGCTTGCCTTTTAAAATTACTTTGTAAAAATGACTAAGAGATGTGAAAAATGACCTAAAATGTGTATTTATAGGCATGAACACTATTATTCTCATTATTTAGACCTAAGAGGCCAACATCCACTGAAAAATTAAGTTGAATTGATTAAATTCTTTCTCAAATTTGAAATTTCCCTCAAAAGGGACTCATTTGCCATCCTTGGAAAATGGGTCCCATGAGAGGGAACTCATTCACCCAAGGTGGCAAATGGGTTCCCCTAGTGGTTTTTGAAGGTGGGTTTTCAAGATATGAATAAATTAAGCGGTTTTTGTCAAGATTTAGATTATTTCTCAAGTGAAACTTGCCTCTAGATAAAAAATAATGGGTCTTAGGGGCCTATAAATGATGTTTTGAAGGATGAATAATGTAGGGGTACTTAAAGGTACATCCAAACTAAGTGTGAAATTGTCTCTTTTCTCAAGAGTGTCCAATTTTCTATGCCAAAATCATTAAAAGAAAATTGAAGATTTCCTAATTGAGAAAAAAATTATGAATGTAATTGAAAAAAATTGTTATTTAAACAATAATAATGCAAATAAATTTACCTCAAAAAAGTATCACAACTAATAGTTTGAGTAAAATTTGCATTTTCATTTTTCCATATGATTAAAAAATAAATGTGCAAAATAATGTTAGGTTGGAAAACATAATGTGTTGTGATTTATTTTATTGTGCTTGTTCAATGATCAATGGTGGAGAGATCATGGAAGAGTTATAGGTGGGGGATACATAAAACTAACCAAATTGACCTAAGGGGTGACTAACCAACTGGGTTGTTACATGTAGAGGGTTTTAAAATAGTATGTGGGTTGCAAGTTTTATAACACCTAGTGGTTTCTAACCTCCAATTTTAGAAAATAATATTAATGTAATTAAAACCTTTTTTTATTTACACAACATGAGTGTAATGAAAGTCACCTTAAAAATTTACATTCAATATAGTTTAAAATTTTATATGTTGTGCAACAACACCTTTGATTTTTGACTTATTGAAATGATTTATAAGATCATTATAGGTAAATTGAAAATTTCCTAATTAAGCCTCGAGGTGCCTAATATCAGTCTTCAACTTTTGAACTACCTCAAATTCTTGCAAATTCTCTTTTTCTAATATCTACATGAACCCTTCTTCATAAGCAACACCTTGGACATTGTTGTCTTTATTTTCTCAACTTCATGTCTTTTAGATTGCAACTCTCTATCAACAACATGAACCTACTTTTCTTTTGATGATAAAATATTATTCTTATCTTTTACTTCCTTTTCTAACTGGTTAATTTTAGTCTATTGTTTTTCTATAGTTTCAACACTTCCAACTATTTCCTTTTCTACGCATAGATCTAATTTTTCCTTTTATGTATCATTTATTTCAAATTGCATTTGTTCCATGGAATTCTTATGTTCAAGAATCTCTTAATCATTTTGTTCAAATCCACTTATAAAATCATGTCACACTTTATTTTCTTGCACAAATTCATACGTAATACAAAATCTCTTGAGTTTATCCACTTTTTCATTGCCATTTTCCCATTGCATATACTGGACACACACCTTCCTCAACTTCTCAAGAATGAGAAGAATCTCTTCATTCAATAAATTATCTATCTCATTCACTTTGGTCTACTTCTTTTCAAGTGTTTTTAGAGCATATTCCTTTTTCATTTTATACATTCTACTACATGTTGCCTCAAATTCTACATTTCCATTTTCCCATTACACATAGTGCACATGCTCCTTCCTCAACTTTTCGAGAGAAGTAAAAATCTCTTGAGTCCATAAATTATGTATTATCATTCTTCAAAATTGTTTGTCAACATCCCCCTCCATCATACATACCCAAAAAAACATTATCCCTATCCCTCCTCGGCACTATAAATCCAATTTGGGTGCCTATGTCCCATAATCCACCATCACATCTCCCCCTCCTACTAAGTCTATTTTGGGTCATTATATCCAGCCCACCCTACCACCCTTATCTCCCTCCATCCCTCTCTCCCTCACACACACCCTTACCTCTCTACATACACCTCCCTCTATCCCTCTGTCTCCCTCCCCCCCTCTCTCTATCTCCACTTACCCTCTCCCTCTATACCTACCTTTCATTTAATCCATCCCATCCCACCTATTTTTCTACCTACATCTCCCTCCTTCCCAACTTCCCCCATCTATCTACTTCTTTCTCCCCTTTCCCTCTCTACTTTATGTGAACAAAGATTTTGGCACCCGAATGTCTTTCTAGCACTTCTAGAGGTTTTCACCTAAAAGGGGAAAGATGGGCCAAAAGAACATGTTCACATTCAAAGATTTATGTGATATGGGATGTAATATGCCTAATAATGATTTCCTAATGCAACAAATTGAAAATGAAAGGTGATTGTTAATACTAAACCTAAGAAATACAAAGTGTTGGAAAACATATTGATATATGCAAAACAACCTAAGAATGCAAGTAAATGATGAAAAAATTAAATCAAATTAGAGAGCTGCACTTGGAATATGGAATCTAATGTAGAGAGGCTAGAGAATCTTGTAAAGTTGACTAGAAATGTTGACTGGGACACTTACGCCAAGTTGGGTGACTTAGTCCAGTTTTGGGGAAAATATGTCGAAACGGGAATCTGCCAAATGGGTACTCAAAGACATGAAAATCAATTTTCAAGCCTGGCAATGGAACTAATTCACCATAGATGGCGACTTAGTCCACCTAGAGATTTTTGAAATTTTGGGACAAGATTTTGTAGCTTTCAGTCTGCACTTGCTTTTTTGATAGGTATCCAAATCTGAATTTGTAGAAAATAGGATGAAATTGGTCTCCAAGGTTCAATTAGGGTTATGTTGACTTTCATGACTTTGAAACACCTTTTTGACACTTTCCTCTTTAACAAATCCACATACAAGGTCTGCAAACACACATGCAAAGAGGGGAAAGGGGGTTAAGGGTTAGAGTATAGGGGTTTACCTTGGTCAAACTCCACTTTGGTAATCAAACCCTATGAAATGAAATGAAATAAAATGAAATGAAATGAAATGAGAAGAAAATGATGACTAAACAACATGCAATGTCAAGAACTCACCAAACCCTTGATGTACAAATCTTAAGATATGTAATGAAGTGCTCCAATGGATGACTTGATTATGCTTAGAGTGCTTGAATGCTTGAATGCTTGATGATTTAGCAGATTGTAGGAGATGAAAATGAGGAGAAAACCAATTATTTATACTTGATTTTCCATTATTTCCCAAAAATAACACATCACAGGCCAACCTCAAGGGTAAGAGAATAAAATCCTACCAAGAAATTAAAATTATTTTTATTTTTGTACCCAGTGGGACTAAGTCGCCCTACGTGGTGACTTAGTCCCACTAGGAAAATTTCACTGGGTGTTGGAAATTAAAGTGTTTTAGATAAGTTCTAATGGGAATATCCTCAAAAATACACTTAAGTAGGGTCAGAAAGTGCATAAAGGGGTCATTTAAACATAAGAAAGGGTTGAATTAGTGATGACAAGTCTAGAAAAGTATGAGAGTTTGTTACAACTCTTTACAACACTTTGAAATAAGACTTGGTAAGTGATAAAAAGAGGTTATTTGACTGAATTATAATAAAAGGGTCCTAGAAAAGTGTGAAATAGGGTTACAAAACTTCACAACACCTTTACAAGACAACCTAGAAGTCTTAGTGATTTTCAACGGTCTAAGACCTAATGTGAACATGTTGGCCACATTACAACATTAAATCTAGGAAAAATCAAGACAAAGTCCACTAGGAGGGCCTGAACATGAGAAAAAGTAAAAGCATTACTTTTTTCATGTCCACAATTAGCCCCCACTTTAGTGAGAGGATGAACTTGCTTCAAACTCACACTAAAGTAACCAAACATACAACCAAAAGGGGTTCAAATGTACTCATGCTGGTAAGATGAGACAAAAATGATCAAGAGGGATGATCAATCCCCCAAGATCAAGATCCCATGACAAAGAAAACATGAACGCAAAGGAATACACATGAAAATAATGAAAATAAATGAAAGAAAGCTTTGATCCTTTTTCCAACCCATTGTGGATCAGATTTAGGTTGTTTATTTGGAAATTTGTACTCACTATGGGATGAAAAAACTCATGGTTTTCCACGGAGTGAGAAGGCCCAAGTATAGTCACTATGGGGCCATAGAACTTTATAGTTTCCCACAGGGTGAGAAATCCACAACATACTCACTCTGGGGCCATGAAACTTTTTGTTGTCCATAGGGTGAGAAATCAACAAGGTGGCTATGGGAAAATTCATGCCTCAGAATGGGCTTCTTGCTCAACCATATCAAATTTATACCTCCTGATAACTTTAATAAGGAACCACAAAGGACAATGTTGTTTTGTGCTTCATGAGACAAGCAAAGCTTCATATGCTTAGAACTCATGAACAAATGCGATGGCACCACAAGCATGCAAGTTGTGTTATGCAAGGTGGCCATATAAATGCAAAATGTAACATGTGAAAGATGTTCAAAGGAGTCTTTCTTAGTTCATGCAAGGTCTATAACTTAGGGAACATTGTGTCTAATGTCTCCAAGAGAGGACCGATCAAAGAATAGAATATTCATAACTTAGGGGATGTAGTGTGTCACATCAAGGCACCAAGAGGAATGCAATATGTTGATATAGATCATGCTCATGAAAGAAATCACACCCAATGTCATCCAAAAAGCAATAAATGCATCATATGAAACAAGAAGGCTTCACTATGAACCAAAAAAATAAAAATGAATGCAAATGAATAATGCCAATATATGCCCCTACTTTAAAGGAATTGCTACACACTGTTTTGTGAGCAATTACTTTAAAGTAGCAAATAAAAAATGAAAAATGAAACAAGACATGAGAGCCAACTTGGAAATCCCCTATTCCAAGTCATATGTTTATGAGTAAGGCTACATCATGCGTAGGAAAAAGGAATAAAAGAAAGAGGAGTTGCCTCCAAAAAAGGAACACACCAAACACATAAGGGATCAATGGATTTGCGGTCAGTATGTTCATTGTTGCAAAAGAGCTCAGAACTATCATCATTCCCCAAATACACATAGAATTGGATGAATGACACAAAGAGAGTGAAAATAAAAGAAAAAGAAAGATCTGTTTGGGTCAACATGGAAGAGATATAGGATGTCTCGACACTTTGCATTGTCCCCAAAAGGAAAACACAATAAAAACAAAAATGAAAATGCAAAAGAAAAAGGAAAATCTTTTGGGTCAATATGAGAGAGACATTTTAGTATCAATGCCTTGCATCATCCCCAAAAGGAAAACACAAGACAAAATGAAAAATACAAGCAAAAAAGAAAAAGAGGTAATTTGGGTCAACATGGAAGAGACTTAGGGCATCTCAACACTTTCTGTCATTCCCAAAAGGAAAACACAAAAGATAAAAAGAAGATAAAAAGACCTAGTAGGTCAACATGGAAGAGACATAGGGTGTCTTAATGCTTTGTGTCATCCCCAAAAGGAAAACAAAAAAGAGAAAAAGGAAAAAGAAAGACCTTTTAGGTCAACATGAAAGAGACATAGGGCATGTCTACACTTTGTGTCATCCCCAAAATGAAACCACAAAACAAAAGTGAAAAAGGAAAAAGAAAGACCCTTTGGGTCAACATGGAAGAGATATAAGGTGTCTCTACACTTTGTGTCATCCCAAAAAGGATAACACAAAAAAAGAAATGTATGACATATAGAAGAATGAAGGTACAAATAGAGGAATGTCATGAAGAGAGAAGAACATCAAACAACATGTTGCAGGGGAACACGATACACACATACAAACTCAAAAGAAAAAGAAAAGAAAAGAAAAATACAAAAGACTAGCAAGGCAAATGCAAGTCAACCATCTAACAAGTCATTCACCTCCCAATCATGTTCAAAAGGTGGACAACTAGCTAGAGGGACAAGAGCAAGGGCTGAACTAGGAGAAGTGCCAAGTTTTACACTTCTTGTAGGAGATTTTTCATTTAAGCTCATGGAAGTGGAAAATAATGTATTCAGATCATTATGCACCTCTTTGTCTATTTTAGTGATCTCATCATCATCATCTAGATTAATGACAACTGGAGGATGAATGATAATGTTTAATGATGGGTGTATTATGAGTTGTGGTTGTTGTATTAGATCATTATGTTGTGATTGGGGAGGAGGGTCATCAGGAATTTCTTATGTCAAGGGAGGAGGTTGATTTTATTTGTTTTCTTCACTTTGTAATTGACGGGAAAGGAGATGACGCCGATTCCTACACTCCCTAACGCCTTGGTTTCTTTTGATTCTATTTTGAAGTTGTGTAAGTGTAAGAGCAGGTTGATCCACCATAGGCTCCTTTCCTTCCCTAAGTGGGGGAACAAAAGGAACCATAGGAGGTGGGTCAATCACTTTCTCTTTTACTTTATAAACTTGTTTTATGCGAGGGGGAATGATGGGATTGGTTTCATTATATTTTAGGCATTTGGATGATGAAGGTGAAGTGTGTATTGATGGTTAATTTGGAGTTGGTGGTTCAGGCTTAGGTTGAAGCATTGTCTCATGTAGGGTGGGAGTGTCGAAAGTGGATGGGGATATGTTACGAAGAGACAATTTGGTGATTTTCTTTTCTTTAAACTTTTGATAAGCAATGGAAAAGAAATCATTTCAAGGCATTATAGGTTCCATGGACTCAGGACAAAAGGATTCTAAGGAGAATTTTACTTTAGAAGACAAAGGATTAAAGCCACTATGGTGAATAGTGAATATGTCAAATTGTCAAGCAGAAACTTCAAACATTTGTGTATGACTGAAGGGACAACTTTCATTGAGCAAAGCCATGGATGGCCTAGCCACAAATGAAACTAATCTGATTTTGGAATGATAGAAAATGTAACATCCATTATCTTAGGTCCTATTTTTAATGGAAGAATGATCGATCCTATTATAGGGCATGCAAAACCATTGTGTGTTTTTTATCCATGCTCTCAATTTTTCATAATCATCTTGATAAAGATCATGTAATACCAAAAATTCCTTAGTGATCACATTCTTTCCATAGGTGGTATCTATGACTATCCCATTAGTGGGATTATCATAAATACGGTTGGCTATGTAAATAGGACCATCAGGAAGGTTCAGAAGAATATCCTTAGAAGAGAAAGTAATATCAAGAGATTTCTTAGTTTGTCCCTTACAAGGGATAACATCTATCACACTCACCATTTCGTTTATAGGATCAACACTAGTGGTATCTAGAATAGGATCAAGATGTTCAATAGTTGTATGAAAAGTTATCACATTGTTTTTTTGAGTTTCAATGGCTTTGACGAATGACATATTATGTTTAGGCATCAGATTGGTAAAAATTTGCAAATTTTGATTGGGTGGGGCAACAAGCGTATTATTTTTAACATTAACATTATAAATAGATAAACAACCAGAATCAATGAGGTCTTGTACTATGTGTTTAAGACACTTACACTATTTTGAGTCATGTCCATTTTGTCTAGGATAATGGCAATAAGCATTAGGTTGAAAGGTTGGAGGCAAAGGTTTAGCTGGATCTAATGGTTTAACAGTAGGTAAATAAATCATTTGTTGTTGTATAAGTTGGTTCATTGTGTTATGAAGAGTGTGGTAATGGTGTAAACTGACATTTTGGATCTCCATGACTATAAGGTATCATAGATTTAATAGCTGCCACTTGGTTGTTGACAGGTTGAGTTGGTTGTTGAGGGGGATTGAACTGTAAGAACCCTTTGTTTGGTTTTCAAAATGGTTGTGAATTGTTTGAAGTGCTTGGTTCAGATTTTTCAGTTCAGTTGGAAGTGGACTTTGCATCAAGAATACTGACCAAATTGTGATAATCACAAAGGGTTGTACATAAGTGCATAAAGGAGAGAAATTCCATCATGGTCAATCTATCTTGAATGTGACTTTTTAAGTTTTCAATGAACATCTTTTTTAGATGCAAATCCAGGATTTTGACATTGAGTTGGGAATAAAGTGACTAATAGCATGAGATGAAATTAGTTACTATTTCATCCACATTTTTTTTTCATCTCATTAAATCAGCCAGTGTCTTCTTTGGAGTCATATGCACTTGAAAATGACTTATGAATTCATCAACTAGTTCATTGAATGAACAAATTGAATTATTTGGTAGGGATGAAAACCACTCTAAGGAAATGTATTTTAAAGTCCTAGGAAATAGTTTGGACAACAATTTATCATCAAAGACAAAGTCACTACATAATATTGTGTAAGCATTAACATGATTAGTAGGATCTCCCTTTCCTCCATACTTCTCAAACCTAGGAATTTCTATTCATTGTGGCATCAGTGTTATGAGGATTTCCAAAGATAGTGGGCTGCTTCAAACATAATAGGTGGGTGGTCCATTCTAGTTTTGGTTGATGGTGGATATTTGTTTTTGAATGGAGTAGACAGTTTGGAAAAATTGTGTGACGAGAGGGTCAGTGTAAGTGGTATGAGGTGGAAGGGAAAGTGAATGGAATGCTAATAGATGGTATGGTGGAAGAGTAGAAAACATTTGATGTCACAAAAGAATTAGGAATCCTAGTAGGAATAGTCGAGGAAGGTATCACATAGCTAACTTGTTGCATTGTGGTTGTGACTTGGGGAGTTGTGTAGGTAGGTATGGATGCTACTATGGAAGGAGGATGAGTGTTAAGGCCTCCTTGACTAACCATAGTGTTTTCTAGTTGGGATGTGCTAGAGGTGGAAGGAGCATGTTTATTGTATATCTCACCAATTTGTTTCATAACATTTAAGCCTTCATCACTTTGACTCAGGTGATGGATGTTTTCCATAGTAGGAATCGTAGTGGTTGAAATTTTTTCATGACACAAGTTTTGTTGCAAATGTGCTAAATCATCATGAATGTTAATGGCTTTGTCTTGCAAAATGTGGTCATTTTGTGTGTTAATATGCATATGATTGGAAGTTACAGTATTGCTAAAGGTAGGGTCCATGCCCAATGCACTATTGTCAACACCAAGAGTAGTAGCTTGGGACAACCCAAGGTCCACAACAAGTGTGTTATCACGGGATGCCATGAGTCGTGAAGTTCTTCTGACTAAATTATTATCAATAGGGCACCAAACACTCATAAAAAGGCTATGAAAGGTGGGGAGGATGCAAATGAAATGAAAAATAGAAGTAATAAAATGCTAATAACAAAAATTTCATAAATTGTAATAGAGACGCAATAACAAAGAAAAGAAATGTAGAAAATGCCCAGAAAATGCCATAAATTATAACACAAGATGTGCAGAAGGACTAAGTTGCCTAGTGTGGAAAATTAGTCCCAGTGAGGATTTTTTTTGTGATTTTTCAAAAAAATTGAATGCAATTTGATGTCTTTCAGATGTACAGATACAGCTATAAAATGAAAATGTAGAATTTTGTTGTTTTTCAAATGAAATATGATACAAGAATGCAAGTTATATGAGCTTTTCACTAATGCAATTTTCAAAACCCTAGGATGCAATTGCAACACTTAATGAAATGCTAATGCAAATTAAACCTAGGATGCACTTGAAATCAAAAGAAAAAGTGTTCAAAATTTAGGTTCACCAAAATTTAAACAAATATTTTGGCACCTGAATGTCTTTCAAGCACTTCTAGGGTTTTTCACCTAAAAGGGGAAAGATGGGCCAAAATTCAATGTTCACATTCAAAGATTAATGTGATATGGGATGTGATATTCCTAATAATGATGTCATAATGCAAAACAATGAAAATTAAAGGTGAATATTGATGCTAAACCTAAGAAATGCAAAGTACTGGAAAACACAGTGATGTATACAAAAACACCTAAGAATGCAAGTAAATGATCAAAGAATTAAACAAAATTGAAGAGGTGCACCTGGAATATGGATCTAATGCATAGAAGCTCTGGAATCCTATAGAGTTGATTGGAAATGTTGTCTGGGACACTTATGCCAAGCTGGGAAACTTAGTCTAGTTTTGGGAAAAATCAATCGGAACAAGAATCTGCCAAATGGGTACTCAGAAATGTGAAAAATGATTTTTAGGATTGATAGTGGGACTAATTTTCCATAGATGGTGACTTAGTCCACCTGGAGATTTCTAAAATTTTGGGACAAGATTCGGTAGCTTTCAATTTACACTTGTTTTTCTAACAGGTGTCTAAATCTGAATCTGTAGAAAACAGGATGAAATTGGTCTCCAAGCTTCAATTAGGGTTATGTTGACTTTGAGGACTTTTCAACACCTTTTTGACACTTTCCTCTTTGAAAAATATGCATACAAGGTTTTCAAACACACATACAAAGAGAGGAAAAAGGGTTAATGGTTAGGGTATAGGGGTTTGCCTTGGTCAAACCCCACTTTTGTCATCAAACCCTATGAAATGATAAGAGAATGATGAATGAACATCATGCAATGTCAAGAACTCACCAAACCCTTGATGTATAAATCTGAAGATATGCAATGAAGTGCTGCAATGGATGACTTGATTATGCTTAGATTGCTTGAATGCTTGAGAATGATTAAGTGAATGAATACTTGAATGCTTTATGATTTAGGAGATTGTAGGAGATGAAAAATGAGGAGAAAACCCTTTATTTATACTTGATTTTCCATTATTTCCCTAAAATAACACATCACAAGCCAACCTCAAGGGTAAGAGAATAAAATCCCACCAAGAAATTAATTTTTTTTTTTTTTTTCCCAATGAGACTAAGACACCCCAGGTGGAGACTTGGTCCCACTAGGGAAATTTTACTAGGTGTCAAAAATTAAAGTGCATTCAATAAGGTCTAACAAGAATATCCTCAAAAAAAATACTTAAGTAGGGTTGGAAAGTGCATAAAGGGGTCATTTAAACATAAGAAAGGGTTGAATTAGTTATGACAAGTCTAGAAAATCATGAGAGTTTGTTACAACTCTTTACAACACTTTGAAATAAGAATTTGTAAGTGATAAAAAAGAGGTTATTTGAGTGAATTATAATGAAAGGGTTCTAGAGAAGTGTGAAAATAGGTTACAACACTTCACAACACCTTTACGAGACAACCTAGAATTCTTAATTATTTTCAAGGGTCCAAGACCTAATGTGAACATGTTGGCCACATTACAACATTAAATCTAGGAAAAATCAAGCCAAAGTCCACAAGGAGGGCCTAAACATGAGAAAAAGTAATAGGGTTAGTTTTTTTGTGTCGACACTTTCCCTATCTCCCCTCACTCTATCTACCTACCTCTCCCTCTATTCCTTCAACCTTGCCTCTCTACTTACCTCTCCATGTCTCTCTTATTTCCTCTCTCTCCCTTTATCCCTCCCATGCTATCATCTGAACCTCCCCATTCCTCCATCTCTCCACCATCCACTTCCATCTCTCCTTCCCTTCCCCCTTTCCATCCACCTCCACCCCTCCCTCCTTCCTCTCCATCCACTCCACCTCCTCCCTCTACCTCTCTCTCCTTTCTCCACACACACCACCACCTCTCTGCTCTCCACCCACTCTTCCACTTCCTCCACTCCTTGGGTTCCTCTTTGGCCATTTCCACACTTCCTCTCTCCTCCTCCACTGTTCTCCTCCTCTGTCTCTCTGTCTCTCGTCCATTCTCCTCCTCTCTTGCATCTGTCTGTCTCTTCCTCCTCTTTCCTCACATGGCTCTCTCAGCCCTGTCCTATCTCCCTAACTCTCTTTATGCCTACCTCTCCTACCATACCTCTCTCTATCTCCCTCCCTCTATCCCTCACACCCTACCACTCCCTATCTCCCTCCTTCTCTGTCTCTCTCCCCACCTCTCCCTATCTCTCACACACAACCTTTATCCACCTATCCCTACATCCATCCCTCCCTCCTTCCCTATCTCTCACTCTCTATATACATACCTCTCCCACCCTCTCTCTATATATAGCTTTATCCCTCCCACCTTACCACTCTCTATCTCCATTCTCCCCCCTCTCTCCCCCTCCTTCCCACACAACCTCTCTCCACCTACCCCCCACTCCCTATCCCTCTCCTCCCCTCTTTCTCTCTCACACATAATCTCTATCCACCTAGCCCTCCATCTCTCCTTAACTCTCTCTATACCTACCTCTCCTACCCTACCTCTCTCTATCTGGAGTTCCTTCCCTACTTCTCTCCCTCCATCTATCCCCCCACCCTACCACTCCCTATCTCCCTCCCTCTCTCCCTCACACACACACTTGAACTCTCCACCTACTCTTTCCCCCCTCCCTAACTCTCTCTAAACCCACCTCTCCTACCCTAAAATATTTAAAATTTTAGTTTCATAAAGACATAATTGGTATGAGGAAAAATGTGTCTATGATCAACTTGTAGATGAAAAAGCAATAGTTGGAAGTGCTAAAATTGTAGCAAAAAAATGGTATAAAAAAATTAACCACTTAGAAACAGAAGTAAAAGATAAGAAGAAGATTTTATCATCAAAAGAAAAGTTAATTTTGAAGGTTTCTTTCATTACATTCATACTCTTTAATTAAGAAAAAAATTTCATTACTATAATTTCATGGTGGAAAACCCACATATTATTTTAAAACCCTCTACACATAACAACCCAATTGGTTAGTCACCCCTTAGGTCAATTTGATTTATTTTATGTATCCCCCAACTAAAAATCCTCCTCAATCTCTCTAACCTTAAGCTTAGAAAAAGCACAATCATATCATTGACAACCCCAATGTGTTTTCCAATCATATCATATGGTTAACGAATTTCTATTTGCTAATTTTAGGCTTTCACATTATATCTTTATGAACCCAACATTACATTGATAAAATTAGATTTGTATACTTCCTAGAGCATTAAAATTTGTAATAGTTCAGCTTATTTTAACAATATATAATTCAAACCTATATTCCCCCTAGAAACATAAAGATAAAGAAAATAGAGAATATCTTTTACTTTAAATAACATTGCTTCTTAGATAGAGTTAAAATGGAGTGTACCCTTGCTCTATTTGATATGGTCTCTCAGATGCTTGATTGAATATTATGATGGAATGTGGATTTATCTTTAGATGAGCATAATATTAGTATATTTAAATGATTTTTTAATAGAAAAATGGTAGCACACACCTACTATAAAATGTGATGATGATAATGAAAGGTAAAGGATTCTATTTGTAGACTCTTATTGTCAGGAATGATGTAATTTAAAGATAAATACATCACAATATATGAGAGACTAGTAATAGTTGTGGTAAATTTTGAAGTTTCCTATAATTACATTAATACTCTCTAAATAAGAAAAGGTTTTCATTACAACAATTGCAGGTTAGAAAACACTAGGTGTGATGCAGGAGCATCCTTAGTTCTTGGAAATCTTGCATCAACCAAAAATATTTTCCTTTCAGTTTTGTTCTTGTTTAATTCTTCTTCAGTTCAAGTTGGTGGATTCTTCATATTTTCTCATTGATCCTTGTGGATCTATACTTTCTTCATGGACATGTTCATTTTCCTTATTCCAAGATTTTAGCATGATTGGGTCTTTTTCTGGCAAGTTATCACTTCCAGAATAAGTGGTATTTTCTTGAACCGGAACTGAAATAATTTTCAAGCCTAAGGGCTAGTTTGATCACTCATGGATCATTCCCATAACTTGTGGATCCTTACGGTGTGTTTTGAATTGTTCCATGTAGTGTTATCGACCTTAATTTAGGTCCACATGTCATCTCATGCAACCGTCAAGGAGGAATTCAAATTTGAGGATGACCTACTACATGTACACATTACATTTTCTTCATCAGAGATTGTAATAATCTTTGGTCAATGTGGATGTTTCTAGATCTAAAGATTTGATATAAAACATTGTAATAGATCATTAGTGAAGTAGCGAATTTAGAATAGATGAGTGATATGTAATATTTTTCTTGCATAGAAGGAGCATATAGGAATATTGTACTTTGAGAATGTTGTATCAGGCCTGCCAGCCAAATCTATAAGCCCGAATGTTGTCGACCGATTGCAAATGAATTTTTTGATAATAAGAATGTTTGAACCTGCATTTACCTCCATATTTTGTGTTCCTTTTGTTGTGTGACTCTTGTTGCATGGTCAAGATTGTTTTCTTTGAGGACCCTCCTATCGTGACTGTGCCAAATTGGTATCAGAGCGAGATTCATTCTGTGTGAGTTTTCTAGAGTTTGTGGAGTCCTATTGAAGATTTTTTGTGGGGTGGTGGGTTGAGGATCTAACATATAGCTATAGAGGACTTGTGTAAAGATGGTGGGAAGAAGAAATGGTAGATGAAATGGAGCGCATGGAAATGCAGATCTAGCTATAATGGAGATGTTAAGAGGAATTGTTGCTAGATTGGATGCAGTCATAACAGCCCAGAGGATAGGTCGACTAGTTGATGATGTGAGTTATGAAGAGGTAGAAGGAAAAGGAGAAAGAGAAAAAGAAAATCAACCTATCTTGGATTAGGGAAAAGATAGGTTCATAAGAGCCCTAACTAGAGCAAACACTAAGCCACATTTCAATCCATTGGATTATAATGGTAAGTTGGATTCAGATGAATTGCTTGATTGGATAACAAAGATGGAAAATTATTTTGATTTTGAAGGTACCACTAAAGACAAGAAGGTGAAATTTTCTTGTACAAAGTTGAGAGGACATGCATCCCTTTGGTGGGAACATTTGCAAATAGATAGGTAAAGAAGAGGAAAGAAGAAGATAAGATCATGGGATCAAATGGTGAATAAGTTGAAGACAAATTTTATGCCTACAGATTATCAAATTAGTTTGTTCTAGAAGTTGCAAATTTTGAAGTAGAAGGAATCAAGTGTGACAAAGTATATTGAGGAGTTCTACAAGTTGAATATCAGATCTAGACATTCAAAGGATGAAGTTGAACAAGTAGCTAGATATGTGAATGGTTTGAGACTGTCTATATAGGATGAAATTAATTTGATCAAGTTTCCAAGTGTGGAGGAGGCATATCAATGTGCCCTAAAAGCATAAGAGAAGATGAAAAATAGACATGAGTAGATATAGAGAGGAAGAGGTGGAATATTTCAAAGAGGAAGAAATTTTGTAGGAGGAAGAGGGTCTTTTGTAGATCATAATAAAGATAAGGAAGTTAGTAAGAATGATAATTCATACAATAGAGGTGATGGAAACTCTTATAGGAGAGAAGGATATGGTAGTTATTGAAATGAGGGTTATAGGAAGGATGATAGAAGACAAGAGAAAGGAGTATTCAAGGGAACCTATTTTAAGTGTGGTGGAGAAGGACATAGAGCATTTGAATGTAATCAGGGAGAGACAAGCATAAAGAATGAGAATAGTAGAAGAACAACCTTTGTAGAGGAGGATCATGCCAGGTCATCTATTAAACTGGAAGATGGAGAAGTTTTGGTGAATAGAAGAGCATTATGCCAAAGTGAGTTGGAGAAAGAACTATTGCAAAGAAATAATTTGTTCCAGACAAGATGCAAGGTAGCTGGTAAATGTTGCAGAGTGATTGTTGATAGTGGGAGCTCTGAGAACCTATTTTATGAAGAAATGGATACCAAATTGAAGCTAGAAATTTTGAAAGACCCGAAGCCCTATCAGATAGCATGGATTCAAGATGAGCATAAGGTACTGGTAAGTGAACAATGTTTGGTAAAATTGAAGATAGGAAATTATCATGATGAAGTTTTGTGTGATATCATGCCTATGGATGTATGCCATATCTTGTTGGGAAAACATTGGTAGTCTGATAGACAGGCTATTCATGATGGAAATAAGAACACATATACCATTGTTGCTAATGGGATAAAGAAGACTTGTTTCCATTGGAAGATGTTCCTAAAGTTGAGGTTTGTATGAATGCTAGAGTTTGTTTGGTTGATGGAAGCATATTTATGGATGGACTGAGACATGAGAACATGTGTTATGCCTCAATTCCTAAGAAACTTGAAGACTTGAAGCATGTAGAGGAACAATCAAAAGAGATAAAGGAGTTGATAATAGAATATGAAGCTAGCATTTTAGACAATGTACCTAATGAACTACCACCTATGAGGAGTATTAGTCATTGCATGGATCTAATTCATGGACCTAGTTTTCCTAATAAAGTAGCACACTGGATGACCCCAATAGAGAATGAAGAATTGAATAGAAAAGTGAAAGAATTGTTGGGGAAGGGTTTGATCAGAGAGAGCTTAAGTCCTTGTGCAGTACCTACTGTGTTAGCACCCAAGAAGGATGGATAATGGAGGATGTGTACAAACTCTAGAGCCATAAACAAAATCACAGTGAAGTTTAGATTTCTTTTGCCCAGATGGATGACATAGTGGATTGTTTGAGTGGAGCTAAATACTTTACAAAGATAGATTTGAAGAGTGGATATCATCATATCAGAATCAGAGAAGGGGATGAGTTGAAGACAACATTCAAGACAAATGAAGGATTGTATGAGGGGTTGGTGATGCCTTTTGGATTGACAAATGCATCAAGTACTTTCATGAGGTTGATGAATAAGGTATTAAAGAAATTCTTGGGTAGTTTTGTGATATTTTATTTGGATGAAATCTTGATTTTCAGTAAGACTAGAGAAGAACATTTGTTGCATATAAGACAAGTTTTGCAGAGGTTGAGAGAAGAGCAGTTGTTGATAAACATTGGGAAGTGTAGTTTCATGAAGGAAGAGTTGATATATCTGAGATTTGTGATATATGTGGATGGATTGAAGATGGATCTTGAGAAGGTAAAATAAATTATTGAGTGGTCTACACCTGAAAGCATTGAAGAGGTAAGATCATTTCATGGATTGGCTAGTTTCTACTAAAAGTTCATTGGGAATTTCAGTTCTATTTGTAGTCCTATGACAGAAACAATGAGAGGAGATAAGAAGGATTTTAGGTGGACATCTAGAGTAGATCAAAGTTTTGAGTTGTTGAAACAAAAGGTTGCTGATAAGTCTGTGTTGGGTTTACCAAATTTTAATAAGGTATTTCAAGTAGACTATAATGCAAGTGGAAATGAAATTGGAGCAGTGTTGAGTCAAGAGGGAAGACCTATAGCTTATTTCAGTGATAAATTGAATGATGCTAGGAGAAGGTATTTAGTGTATGACCAAGACTCCTATGTCGTAATTCAAGCTTTGAATAAGTGGATACATTACTTGTTATCTAAGGGGTTTTTTTTGTATATGGATCATCAAGTATTACAGTATTTGAATAGTCAAGGTAAGTTGAATCAGAGACACATGAGATGGGTGGAATTCTTGTAGAGTTATACTTTTATTTTGAAACATAGGAGTGGAAATTCAAATATATTTGATGATGCTTTGAGTAGGACAAGGAATTTACTAGTAGAGATGATGGTGACAGTATTAGGTTTTGATGAATTAAAGAACTTGTATGAGGAAGACCCAGATTTTGCATAACCTTGGAGAGCTTGTAAAGAACCAGTTTTGGAGGATAGGAGTCAGTGGTTGGATTATTTCATTTAGGAGGAATTTTTGTTCATAGGGAATTAGTTGTGTATACCGTAGAGTTCAATGAGGGATAACTTGGTGAAAGAAAAACATAGTGGAGGATTAGCAAGATACTTTGGAATTGATAAGACGGTAGCATTGGTAAGTGAGAATTACTTTTGACCACAGATTCATAAGGATGCTAGGAAATTTGTGTAGAGTTACAATTTTTTTCAAGTTGCAAAAGGGAGTAGTCAGAATGTTGGATTGTATAAACCTTTGATAGTTCCGAAGAGACCTTGGGAGGATATCAGCATGGATTTCATACTTGGTTTGTTGAAGACTCGGAGAGGTAATGATTCTATATTTGTGGTAGTGGATAGATTTTCCAAGATGGCACATTTCATACCTTGTAAGAAGACAACAGATGTAGTACATGTAGAAGAATTTTTTTTCAAGGAAGTGGTCAAATTGCATGGATTACCTAGGAGTATTGTTTTAGACAAAGATACAAAGTTTGTTGGTTACTTTTGGAGGACACTTTGGAAGAAGTTAAAGACAGAACTAATGTTCAGCTCTACTTTTCACCCACAAACTAATGGACAAATAGAGGTAGTAAACAGGAGTTTGGGAAATTTTTTGAGATGTTTGGTTGGATAGAAGACCGAAAGTTGGGATTTAGTCCTTGCACCAGTAGATTTTTCTTACAAAAATTTAGTGAACAGGAGTACCAAAAAGACACCTTTTGAGATTGTTACGAGAATTCATCCTAGAGGTATATCAGAGTTGCAAGACATCAGTAAAGAAGACAAAAGGAGTGCAAAAGTAGAAGAATTTGTAGAACATATGAAGAAAGTGCATACTCAAGGGAAGCAGCAATTGGAAGACATGAACCAAAAGTATAAGGAGTGAGCAGATGAAAAGAGGAGACATAAGGAGTTCAAAGTTGGAGATGAAGTAATGGTATATTTGAGGAAGGAGAGATTTCCAGTTGGAACATACAATAAACTCCAGATGAGGAAGTTTTGACCCTATAGGATCTTGAATAAATTTGATTCAAGAAATGCATATGAAGTGGAGTTACCAGATGGCATGGGTATATCGCCTATATTCAACATTGTATAACTATATCAGTACCATGAAGTAGAATTCAATGAAGACAGTACAACAAATTTGGAGAATCAATTTCCTAAACAAAAATCAAATGAGATAGAAGATATTTTGGATACTAGAGAAGGGAGAAAAATGTGTGGAAGACAATACAAAGAATACCTTGTGAAGTGGAAGGGTAGACAAGTGGAGGATTCTTCTTGGATTTCTCAGGCTAAGGTAGACTCTCCTAGTTTCCCTTTAGCCCCAGCAAAGTGAGGGACTCACTTTTCATTAACCCCAGATGTTTAACGTAGGAGCATCCTTGGTTCTTGGAAATCTTGCATGAACCAAAAATATTTTCCTTTCAGTTTTGTTCTTGTTCAGTTCTTATTCAATTCAAGTTGGTGGATTCATCATATTTTTTTACCGAGCCTTGCGGATCTATATTTTCTTCATGGACATGTTCATTTTCCTTATTCCAAGATTTTAGCATGATTGGATCTCTTTTTCGGTGAGTTATTGCTTCTAGAATAAGTGGTATTTTCTTGAACCACAACCAAAATAATTTTCAAGCCTAATGGCTAGTTTGATCTCTCATGGATCATTCCTGTAGCTTGTGAATCCTTATGGTGTGTTTTGAATTATTCCATGGAGTGTTCCCAACTCTAATTTAGGTCCACACTTCATCTTATTCACCCATTGAGGAGGAATTCAAATTTGAGGCCAACCTACTTCATGTACACATTCATTTTCTTCATCAGAGATTGTAATAATCTTTGGCCGACACGGATGTTTCTAGATCTCAAGATTTGATATAAAACATTGTAATAGATCATTAGTGAAGTAGCAAGTTTTGCTCGCATATAAGGAGTATATAGGAATATTGTACTTTGAGCATGTTGTATCAGGCCTATGAGCTGAATCTGTAAGCCCGAATGTTGCGGGTCAATTGTAATTGAATTTTCTACTAATAAGAATGTTTGAACCTGCATTTTCCTCCATATTTTGTGTTTATTTCATTGTGTGACTCTTCCTACATAGTCTGTATTGTTCTCTTTGAGGACCCTCCTACCCTGACTGCACCAAGGTGTTATGAAACTTGCAAACCACATATTATTGTAAAAACCTCTACACATAACAACCCAATTAGTCAGTCACCCCTCAGGTCAATTTCATTCATTTTATGTATCCCCCACCTAGGAATCCTCCTCAAGATCTTTACCCTTGAGCTTAGAACAAGCAGAATGCAATCACTCACAACCCACTATGGTTTCCAAAGTATGCTTATTTTATGCATTTCCTTTTTCATCATATGAGGAAATTGAAACATAATATTTAATTTAAGTAACAATTGTGGTAAATTTTGAAAGTTCCTTTCATTATATTTGTACTCTCTAAATAAGAATTTTTTTTCATTAAAACAATTGCAGGTTGGACAACACTAGGTGATATGAAACTTGAAACCCACAGATTGTTGTAAAACCCTCTACACGTAACAACCCAATCATTTAGTCACCCCTCAGGTCAATTTGGTTAGTTTTATATATCCCCCACCTACAAATCCCCCAAAGCTCTCCACCCTTGAGCTTTAAACAAGTGTGCAATGAAATAAATCACAACCCATCGTGTTTTCTAACTTGCTATTATTTTGTGCATTTATTTTTCAATCATATGAAAAAAGTGAAATGAAATTTTTACTCTAACAATTGTGGCACACTTTGAATGTAAATTTCATTGCATTATTATTGTTGGAGTACAGGACCAATGAGAGGGGGGGTGAACCAGTGGTCTAATAAAACCAATTTCAACACACCTAATTACACAAAGTGTCTAGATGTTGTATGTTATCAAAATCACAAAGATGTGCAAATCAGAATACCACATTTAAATTAGGAATGATCAACCATGAAAAAATAAACACATCATCAAGAAGAATCAAGACATAGGATTTATGAGTGGAAAAACCTTAAAAAGGTGAAAACCCCACTTTGAACAATTACTCTATTAAAAAACTTATTTACAAATTGTATGCCTCACTGGTAATATAAAAAGCCTCACTACCTAATAGTCAAGCCTCACTAGTAACCATTCAAGCCTCACTAGAAATACAAGCCTCACTAGTAATACAAGGCTCATTGGAAAAACAAGCCTCACTAGCAATACAAGCCTCACTAGCAATACAACCCTCACTGGCAAAACAAACTACCTTACTAGCCAATCAACATCTTTTTAGAAGAAAAATAACAAACCAGAGGGTTACTCTGTTTCCATGCATATCATAGCTCTTTCAAACACCTATCCAACCTTATCATAGCATATGTCAACAATCATAAAAACACAAATCTATATAATTCATTTACACCTCCTACAATCATCAAATTTACAAACTTTAGCTCCCTCTTTCATATGCAAGCACTCAACATTTAATCCTTCTCACATACATGGATAATGAAAAACACTTGTCTATGAAGAGCATCAATCTTTTGGATATGAATGAAAAGAAACCAACTACACCTTTCTTTGAATGACATAAAAGGACTTTTACAAGTTCGCATCTTCACATAAACATTCACAGCACTAGCATACACACCTTCATGATATTCTTACCTCTAGTCAAACTTCTATCACATTGTATTTATTTTCATAAATTTTTGAGCAATTGAGATCTCATTCAGATCAAACCAATCCTAACTTGTAGAAGAAAAACCTTGTAACCACTGCCTCTCATAGACCTGACTTCATACACACTTCAATGGAAATCTTCATGTACACTCTACATACCATCACACTGCTTGTCATCATGTTTTAAGAAAAAATATACATCACATCCTCTTAAAAAAAAATCATCTTTAAATTATATCATCTTAAACCTTGAAATAAAAAGAGCCTCACTAGAATCAATATCTCATAATATACTTTACTTCACATGCATTTCAAAAACAAAAACCTCAATACAATCAACTGACAATAGATAATCAATATCATATAGACTAAAACAAAACTCCTCAATTTGATACCATCAAAGACCATTTATCAATTTTTTAATCTTTAATCAAAGTTCCCATTCTTTTCATACATACTCTACTCAGTTCTCTTCTTTTTATTATCTACACACATGCATGAAATTGTTAACTGCTGAACCTTCTCACAGAGCATAAGCCTTTATCAAAATCAACATTATTCAATAGCTTTACTTCATATCTCAAATACTTGCCTCTCAACTCTTCATTTCTCCACACCACACACACCAAATACATTCTCCATACAAAAGGTAAAAAAAATTCCTTCAAAATTGGCACCAATCAAGAAACCACCAATGTCTCTTCATATTCAAATAGAAACAAAGTTGTAAAAGTGATGCAGAGTGGTAGGGGAAGCACCCAACTTGAAACACGTGTTCAACTATACCCTTCAATAAGACAATCAGATCATACAACTTGAATCACACAACCAGCCATCACCACAAGACTTGGGGATGATTTGGAAACTCTTAATATGACAAAAAAATGAACAAACAACCATACTTTTCTCATAGAAACTCTCATTCCTCCATCATTGCCATACTATCCATGCATTCCTTCTAGCACTCACCAATAGGATAGTCATGATAAAAAAATTTTAAAGGAAAATAATAGAGAAAGAAACCATGTTTTAGACTTATTACATAGACCCTTACATATCCCCAAAAGCATAGGACCAAACACCAAGAGCAGGCATGCATCAAATAACTAATTTACAAGCCACCAAAGGGCTTTATTTGGCTTGTGCAAAGAAGGAATCAACTTTTCAAGGAACACCCCAACACCCCTAATGCCTTTAAAATACTTCAACAGGTTCCCCAAGACCTTTTCCATGCTTTCCATCCATTATATTTACTCAAATACTTAAAAATCAACAAATAATGTATTCAAATGATCACATTTTGGATTGTACAAGGCAAAAACCAGACCTAGGGCATCACATAACTTTTGAAAACCTCAATTTTTCACTCTGTAACAAATTGCAGCATGTAAAGGAGTCCTAAATCTACCAATCCACCAAGTTTCAAATTTTTCCCACAGTGGAAATGGGAATTACATCCATTTTGGTGACCAAACCCTTGCTTTGCAAGGTTTCAGACCCACTTTCACTAAAATTGATGTAACTTAGTCAATACTTGATGAAATTAACTCAAATCACCACCAAAAGAAATAATACTCTTCCCTCTTTCAATACACATGCATTATAAGGCTGTATAGTTAAGTACCAGACCATACCACACACAAGAATAGGAAAAAATGTTGTAAAACCAAAAAGAAACAATTTTCTTTGTATTGGTGCTTCAAAACTTCAACAACCTTCATGCCTTGACCCCATGGAGGCTTTATAAACATGTTACCATCCTACCCAATGTTCTTTAACTAATTTTTGAATAAATGAGCTATTTTTAAGGTGTTTACAACATTAAAATGAGATTACATCATATTGTCAACATGGCAACTTTGCATTTTGTGAAGCAACTTTTAATCCTAAACTCTTACGACTCCTAAAACCACTCAAATGGCTTCAAAATATAATTATTACAACATTTAAACCTCAACCTTGCACATCCAAGCAAAAATTTAGTATTTTTCCTTCTCAAGGCTTACATGACAACATTTTTGTAAGATTGCAATTTTCTACATTTTGACTCCAAAACTTAAAGACACACCCTAGATATTACTCAATGGTCTTATTAGACCTTATTGAAGATGAAAACACTCAAAAGACTAAAAAAATACTCTTCCTAACCTATTTACCATCAAAGGATCCAAATGGAGGTTGAGGTGTAGGTGCTCCTACACCAAAAAGTAACCCTAACATTTTGTCTCGCATCAAAATAGGTGCCACAAGAAGTAACTATTGGAAATTTTAAATAAGATCCCTTGATATTCTATTTCCTCCAAAAAAAACTTTTAAAGAGAGTCCTTGATCATCACTTGAATGAAACAAGCAAGTCTTTTGACTTACCCGACAGTTAACTACATAAAAGGGGCTCAGTTGAAGGATGTCTAAAAAGCCTTGAACAAGTCACTTGAGTTAATGATGACTAATGAATATAAGTCATCTTCAAAATATAAGAAAAAGGTGTTTTTTGTTTAAAACCCACACAACACATGAAACCCTAGATCTTTAGAATGATGAAAAGTCTTAGGGTTTTAATGATAATCAAAATTTTATATTCTGAAACATGAAAAATTCACCAACCCCATATTATTGATAGAAACGTGAAAGATAACAACCTTTTGTGATGCAGAATACTTGAGAAAGAAACACTTTCATGAATGATCAATGAATATCAACATCATGCTTTGATGCTTTGATAATTTGATGAATCCCATACCTTCAAGACTTATGCACTAACCTCATGCTTTGATGCTTTGAAGCAGAATACAATTCCAATTATATTCATCAAGAATGATAAACCTTGTTGATGTAGAATTAGGGTTTTGAACCTTCAAACCTTTGATGATTTGAGCCTTTAAACCTTTGAATGACACTTGAGGAAATTCTTGAAGCATACCATGTCTTCTTTATCATACCAATGCCAAACCAACCATGAAAAACCTTCATGCAACAAAATTTGACATCAATGACAAATCAAGGCCAATGCAATAGTTATTGTGTAAATATATATATATATATTTTTTATTACATTCACAATGTTATGTAAAGCTGCAGGTTGGAAAATACTAGGTGTTATGAAACCTGCAACCCACATACTATTTTAAAATTGTAAACACACAAAAAACCAATTGGTTAGTTACCCCTCAACTCAATTTGGTTAGTTTTTTGTATCCCTAAAATGTGACTCCTTCTCATGCTCTCCACAATTTAGCTTTGAACATGCAGAATGAAGTAACAAACAACCCACATTGTGTTTTCTGATATGTAATTATTTTGTGTATTTATTTTTCAATAATATGAATAAATTGAAACAAAATTCTACTGTAACTAGTTGTCATCTCTAGTTGTGGATACCTTCCTCATGAAGAGTGTCCAATAGAATATACAACAGCTATAGTACCTTTTGTCTCTAACTTGGGAGTTGTGTATTGAATTAAAATTTTGAGAAAAATCCATAACTAATGGATATAGATAACAATATTTTGAGAGTGTTGATGGCTTGATTGATGACTTTGACACTTTTAAATAGATTTATCCATACAAAAGAGATTCTAATTTGACCTTTGTGTATTAAACTTGTGATATCTATTTAGTTATGAATGACTTGTGACCTCATCTTCAAAATTTAATATTTATAAAGGTATAATATAATATATTTAACCATAATTTTGGTTCAATGAATGTTATAATGTTGTCCTAATCTATTCAAATGGTGTCAATGCAAATTTTTTCCTATACTATTTTTCTTCAGGTGCTTTCATTGTTTAGAATAGTGCTTAGTATTTGTATAATAGGGGTGGAACTATTGGTTCTGATCACTTAAGCTAATGACCAATCTTATTGAGTTATGAATTAGCACATGATAACTATAACTTTAATATTAGGATGTTTCCATGGGCTTATCTTAATTCTCATTCATATATTCACTGAGCTGCTAAGTAGTGAATTCACTGGTAATTGACTCAATGTTTTATGTTTGACACTTTCCTCTTTACTATAGATAGGGTGTCAATTTGAGAAGATGTTATTTATTATTTGAAGGAGCTTTCATAAAGTATTAGTGAACTATATAATGAGCTCATGTAATCTTCAGAGATTCCTTGTCTTCCTCGTTCCTTCAGGTTCCACCACTTGACACATACACATTCTTCTTTTCCTTATAGAGACAAGGAGGACTACAATCTTTTGATGCCTAAACTCATACATTCTTTTTTAATTTTTGTATTCATATATCAAAGATAATATAAATGATTTTAAGCACAACATTGTGCTTGTTCATCAATTGTTTTTTTCTTTCATCCATGTACACATCTAGTATAGATCTGTAAAGAATTATACAAGAAAACCTATGCACTCATTAGAGCCATGAGAATCCCCTATTCAATTTGTGTACTTGCTTTCACGTTCCAACTGATACCATCTCTGGTAGCTGACGCAACAGACATGGATATTCTTCTTACAAATTGGAGTTTAAAAACTACCACTTTTAAAAAAAAAAACTTCCCAAACTTCCATCCTCCATGCAAGTTGCAGAAATAACATTCATTTGTCCTCGTTTACTTCCACTTGCCTCTAGTGACTTTCATGTTAGGACCCACACTACACTGTGCCATCATGTTATGCATGTTTCTATGCATGTTTTTATGTATTTTTTATGCATTTTTGTATGTACATATGTGTGTTTTTTCTAGAGATTAGCCAAGTCCATTTTCATGGCCAATAATAGTTTAATATTTTCTTTGATCTCAATAATTTATAATCCAGATAGATCATGTATGGAATACGGAAAAAAAATCATCAATATAGATATGTGAAGATAATAATGAATTAGAATATATCATACTAAAAAATATACACATTTTATCTTTCCATCTGCAAAGATATTAATGAACTTTTTAATCTAGTATACAAAAAATTATAGGAATTTCATTTTCCTAGAAAGAAAGGACTCATTTGTACTACAAAAAAAAAAATCAAGTTCAAGTTCAAAGATATAATGTGACTGTTGGTGTAAATAGGTGTTTTACCTATCTAGTCATTAGTAGGTCCTATTTATATGTTACACCCACTTAGGTCTTAGGAGGGAATCTTTCTAAATAGTGTTAGTTATCATTAGATATCATCTTATCTCTTATCATTTAATGCTTGTGTCCTAAGTTATTTAATATTTGTTGAGGTAGTTGCTTTATATATAAGATTGAGACACATGTCAAGATTTTGTTTAATCCTATTTCACAACTTGCCTTTATAAAAAAGGCATCATATGTACATTATGTATTCAATCAAGAAATTTTTAATTTATAATGATAGCATGATATTTATTTTATTTCTCTCTTTTGGAAGTTATTTTTGTATTGTAGGTGATCCTCGGGTGTTGAGGAGTTCATTATTATCTCCTAAATGGTATCAAAGTTTCAATGTTGCAAACCCCTTCCTAGATTTGAGGGCCCAATCTTGGTGTGAAGATTTTTCTAGGTGTGATTGGAGGTGTCAAGGACCTCACTATTGAATCCAAGGTGTCAAATAAAGTCAAAATTTCCTTTCATTTCATCAAATTTTATTATATTTTATCTAATCTACAAGGGTTTCAAGTTGGGAAAGGATTACCTGATCTAGAAGGTAGCTAAATTTTTAGAGCACTTTGGGCCAAATCAAACCTTGTCATTGTGTTTGAAAGACCTGAAAACCTAAGGATCTACTATCAAATCATAAAAAATTGAGCACTCACCTCAAGCATCAAATATTTTTTTTTCTATTTAGTTATACCACTGACCATACAATCACATGGTCGTAGGACTCCATCATAGGAAAAATTTGCATAGTCGAACAAAAGAATGTTGTCTATATGCTTGTAATATTGAAAACACCATGTCTCTAATCTTAAATGTCCTCTCAATCCTATGAGGGTTTGCATACATCTATTGCTTTTGAGCCTACTAGAGATTTCTCTTGAATGAGTTGAGAATATCTTGGCTTTGTTTGATCACATCACTTGCTCCCAACACCTTGTTATCCACCAAAGTGAGAAAAATGAATATTTGAGCTTCATTCTTATACAATTCCATTAATTATTTCATCTTGATTGAAATTTGGTAGGTGGTGTGTAGCATTTCTCCCCCAATTAAATCCACATGACCCAATATTCTATAGATCAACAACATAATTTTTCAAGTAGCCTTCCACCCATTTTTTTTATAATATAAATATATGCATCTATTTTTGGGTGGTAACTAGTGCTAGGAGTGAGCTTAGTTCAAACCAAAAGAAATATTTATTGCCAAAAAAAACTCATGAAATGATTATCTCCATCAAACATGATTCTCTTAGGTTTTCCATGGAGTTTCATCACTTCTTTGTAGAAAAAATAGCCAGTTGTGATGCTTTAAAATCTGTAGAGATGGAAGATTCATATGCATACTTTGTTAGTGTATCACCTAAAACATATATACATTCCTTACCTTGGAATTTAGGAAGTCTTATGATGAAATACATCAAGACACTTTCCCATTTTTGATCTAGTATGGGAAAGGGTTACGAAATAATTATTGGAAATGTATGTTTCATTTTATTATTTTGAAAATTTATGCATTCTTTAATCTAGGTGAACACATCATAGAGTCCCTTCCATGAAAACCTCTCAAATTGTTGTAGGTCTTGAAACAGCTAGCATTTTCTACCAAATGAGTGTCATGAACTACCCACAAAATATTTCCCTTCATCCTTGATTCCAGCACCAAGAAGACTCTTCCCTTATAGAGAATGAGTCCATTGCAAATGGATTACTTGGAATCCCATAGATTCCTTTCAAAAAAATTAGTTGTGAACATGTTTGCACACTCTACTATGATTTCATTCTTATAATCTATGGAGATCTAAGAAATAAAACATATATTTGGTTTTATAGATAGTGCATCATCCACAACATTCATCTTTCCTTTAAAATATAATCAAATTTCAAAATTATATGCTTGGATTTTTCTCACCCACTTTTTTTTCTACTCATTTAGATCTTTCTAATTGATAAAATATCTCATTTTTTTGTAATCAGTTTTGACCACATGTTAACTACCCATCAAGTATTGCCTAAATTTTACCAATATGTACATGATTTCCAACATTTCCTTATCATAGATGGAGAAAATTATTTCCACCTCTATGAGATTCCAAGTATCAAAGGAAATCATGTGATTTTTCTACATGAGAAAATCCCCAATTCCTTCTCCTTATGCATCACATTCTAATATGAAAGGAAGAATAAAATTCAAAATTGCTAACATAGGACACCAGCTTATTACCTCTTTTAATTTCTCAAATTTGTGTTATGCATCCTCAATCCATATGAAATCTCCCTTCTTGCTTAGGTTAGTTAAGTGTGATAATAGTGGGGAGAAACCCTTAACAAAGTGATGATAGTAGCTACAAAGGCTAAAGAATCATCATAGTTATGTCAAGGTCCTAGAGGGAGGCCAATCTTGAATTTATTTGATCTTCTTCATGTCCACCTACAATCCTTTTGCATTGATGATTTGACCCAAATAGATGATCTATATCATAGAAAACTTACACTTTGATTCCTTGCTAAACAAATTTTGTGATTCAAAAGATCCAACACTTTATCAATGTTTCGCAGGTTATCCTCTCATGTTTGTTATAGATAAAATTTTCATGAAAGAAGACCAGGATGAAAATTTTAAGTTTCTTTTGAAAAAATAATCAATACATAAATAAAAAATTGGATGGATCATTTGTCAAGCCAACCAAAATAACTAAAAAATAATATTTCCCATTTTGACATCAAAAAATTATATTGTGAATATCCTCTCTTAGAATTTTATATATTGATAGTTTGATATGATATTTATATTTAAGAAGTAAATTGCCCCATGAAGCTCATCTATCAATTTATCAATCCTACAAATGGGATATCAATTATTGATATTCTTACTAGGTGTTTTGTAACCAAAATACAAATGAATTATGTCATATTTCTTCTTCACTAAGACCATGAAGGAAAGAAAGGGAATAAAGCTAGGTCTAATATTCCCTATTTATAAAAGTTCCTTAATAGCATTTTTTATTTCCTAATGTATTCTAGGGTAGTAGTAGGGAGTAGTGATGATGGGCTTAGTGCCCTCATAAAACTCAATGATATGATCAAAGCCTCCATTTGGTAGTCTCCTTGGAGGAATGCTGCTGAAAAATTTATTATACTTGTCCAAGAAGCTTTGTGCTTCCTTATTATTTACCTTATTCCCTCAAAAAGTTTGGTTAATTCAACGAAACGCTAAATTTTTCATTTGGATTTCTCTTGACACAAAATTCTCTCCATTCTCTTAGATGATAGAATCCTTGATTCTTTATTTGAAATTTCCCATAGTACTACATCTTTCCCCTTCAACTAAATTTTAGTTCCATGGTCTATATTTTTTTTTGCTCTCTCCCAGTGATTGCAACCACTAGACACATAGGACCATATCTATGTCTCCTATATGCTAAAAACATAGAAGTCCTCCATACCGTGTCCTCCTATATTAGGATATAGGTAGGGGTTCTTTCTATATATCATATATTACATTGGATGGTAAAACATGAACCACCATAACATTGAATCCTTTAAATTCCTTTCTCTTGAAGCATCCTTTGGTGATGAAAACCTCATGAATTTTTTAGTGACATTGATGTCAATAAGTATAATTACCCTTTGACCTTGTAGGATCCAATGAATTTGAAAAGGATTGTATATTGAATTAAAAAATATTATGACAAGATTTCCTCTTGAGATTACCTCATCCCCTTTTGGTTGATCTTCATCTCCCATAATCTCTTATTCAATTTCTTCTTTACTTTATGGTTCAATTTCCTTATGTGTGAACCCTTCTCCTAGTACCTGCAAAACAACATGAGTAAACAAGTTAAACAAGGAATTGCAAGCTAAAACAAGGATTCCCCATGAAATCCATTTACAAATTCAAAATAAAAAAGAAAATAATGAAGAACACAATATAAATGACAAAACTAGATTGAATCCTAATTTAAATGTGCAAACTCATTATCCCATGGGGGAATTGGTGCCAATTTGATGTGAAAATTGGCCCTTTCCCAATTCCTAAGATGCAAGCTTTGAATTTTGAAGATGATGTTGATGCACTTTGATGAAAGATGAGAACTCCAAGCCAAAAATCTGCAAAACCTAGCTATGACTCAATGATAATGGATGAAATTCAAGAGATATTTGAGCATGGTAACTTTGCTTGGATTGTGGATGATAAAATGAGGATATGAGCTCTTTATTTATAGGATTTAAAGAACGATGAATGCCCAAATTTGAGCAATGTGGGACTAACATTCATCCAATGATATGATGCCATTTGTCAAGCTATGAATGGATGATGGATGTGCAAGATTTGGGGTTTGTGCCAATAAATGCAAATATTTGAAATTCAAATTTGTTGAAATGACATGCAAGAGGGAAGGGAAAATGAAATAAATGCCACTTGGCTCAAGGCAAAGGACATGTAAGAGGTTATTGCCTTGTTGGATGTACATGTTGATTTGGAATTTTTGAATTCAAATTGAGAGAATATTCCAAAAGATGCCTTGTGAGGAAAATAGAGATTTAATAAATGAATTAAATCTTTTTCATGTGCAACTTGCATTATCTAGAGGATGTGACATGAGATGAGATTAAATTAATCAAGGGTTAATTAATTTAACAGGAGATTAGATGATGTGACTTATTTGACTTAGATTTATGGATTTATTTAAATCAAATAAGAGAGGAATATGATAACAGGCTAATTAAATAAAGGTTTTGATTTATTCAATTAAAAGAGATGGTGTTAGATTAAATCAAATAAGGTTTTAATTTATTTAATTTAATGGACAGACTTTAGAGATTTAATTAAATAGATTGATTATTTAATTAAATAGGGATAATTAGATCAAATGGATTGATTTAATTAATAGAAGGAATTGACTTAATCAGATAAAATGATTTATTCAACTAAGGGATGAAAATTGATGAATTTAATCAGATAGGGGAATTTGATTAAATGGTTAGACCAAGGGATGATTCAGGAAGAAACGATGTTAGTAAGTCAGGATCAGATGCACGATGTCAATCAGTATATTTTACTCGTCTACACCTTATATCTTGATTCATTATCCAAACTTACCTAGATTTAATGCACGTTTCATTTCTTAATACATCTATATTGAGGTTGTTGAATAATTCCAAGATCAAAGATCATGAAACAAATTCTACAAGTGAATAAAATATGCATAAAAGTATGTCTATCAAATATGAAATGAGAGTGTATAATACAATGATCAAGCCTTGTATATATAGGCGAGGATGAAGAGGTGAGAAGGTAGGAGTGAAACTCTGACTACCCCTCTAAAGGTGGGACACTTGTGAGCTCACTTGACAAGTGGGTGAGAAAGTGTCAATAGGTGCCTCAAGTCATGAAGACACACTGACTACACCATTGTCTCACCCATCAGCTTAATTTTATCCAAATCCTTCTTTCTCCTAGCCTTGGAAAGTTTCTCAGAAACCCCTTTCTTTGTATTCTTTTGAAGAATCCCTAAGGTAGGAGAAGCCTTATTTCCTTTCTTCGAATTGGACACCACCTTCTCTAGAGGGTGTGTGTTCTCAAACAAGATTGAATCCTCAAGCCTTTCCATAATAACAAAGGCCAAAAGAGCTACATAAACCACATGGTTTAGATATGTATCCATTTGAGATAATGTCATACTACTCTCCTGAATGTTTCTAAAATTAATAGACTTAGTACCCTACTGATCCACCTCCAAGACACCCCATTCCAAAACCATTATATCGAGGTTAACCTTCTATTGGTTAAGGTCATCCAACACATCACAGTGATTGAAAACTTCCCCCTCTTGTCTCTCCTTGAAGGTTCTTTTTGTCCTATGTTCCTATTATGAGACTTGATAGGAATAAAACCTTCTTTATCTACCACTTCACCCAAAATAGGAGCCTTTCCTTTATCCTCCATAGAAGGATGACATGGGGGCTAGTTAAGATGTGGCTCTAAAGAGCGGATCCTAGGACATATTTTTTATAGATGGCCATCCTCGTGACACAACTGAATGAAAGGGAAAAGCCTCATACTCAAGCTATTGCACCCATGAAGATGAACCCACATGAATTTCTAAAGAATCTAAAAGAGGGTTACTCATATGAATTTTAACATAAATGCATGTAAAAGTAAGTACTTTTTTGTCCAATGTTTGTTGAGAAGGACCAACTGTCTTTCTCAGCAACACATCAACCATATGCAAATGTGATTCCTCCAAAATTCAAATGGGAACCAAGGGAGTTGTACCCAAATAGGAACTTGGTTTGGGAGCTCCTCCAAAGGGTTAAAACTAGCATGCCATGGCTTGATGAACAAACCAATCTAGTTATGAAAATAAGCCCCCCCCAAAAAAACTTTATTACGATCAACCATGTAATTAAAAACCACCATAAAAAAGTTATTGACCATAAAAAAACTCCGACACTGGGCTCAGGATCGGCGGGTTGGTTTGGAAAAAGTGCGCCTCAGTGGCACCCTTTTCATGCAAACTAAGACGCTGGAAGGAAAAGTGCACTGCGGCGGTGCATTTTTGCTCTTTTTTGGGCTCGAGTGTCAGAGTTTGAGTAAAATCAAACTGCGATGCCTTCACAAACTGCACCGCTAGAGACGAGCTTGGAGCGTTCGATCAGGAATTTTTCAAAAAATTTAACACGGTGACTTTCCTTGATGCAGGACGGGCCCAACGAGCTCTACTCTTGGGAGCATCGATCATGAGATTTGGCGAGTGTCCTACGAGACTTGAGCAACAGGGACCAGGACCGACTGGGAGCTGCAGGATTATGGCATATTGCATATGTGGCACCTGTGCACACCCACCTAGGGATGTTGTTAGCACTGGCTGAGAGGTGGCATAGTGAGACATTGTCATTTCATCTTCCCACTGGCAAGGCAACTATCACCTTGGAGGACATTTGGCGCATTCTACGGTTGCCTATTTATGGCTGACAGGTGATCTATGATATGGAGGAGGGACGCGAATACTGCATCAGAGTCCTTGCCACACGGGACATCATTTACTGTGAGGGATAGATTGAGCTTGAGCGGTACAAGCTTATAGCACCTCCCTTCCATTGGGTAGTTGCAATGATCATTTTGGGTTTGGTTGCCCCAGACCGATGAGGGTGATATTTCAGTCTTGGCTGGGGTTACTGCTGGGAGCGGATGGTCCGAGACAGGCTAGTTCACTTCGCATGGGGCCTATCCTTCTAGCTTCACTTTATAGAGACTTGCACGAGTACATATACATGGACGGCAGAGCACTGGGGGATGGAGTGACACTTCATGTTTGGGCATGGGAGCACATTTTTGTACTACGTCCACAGGTCATTCCAGTTTTGATGGGGATAGAGGATAACCTCGTGGCACTATACAGAGGCAGTGTGTCCTTCACACGCACTGGCGAGCATGGGATCCCCTACTGGAGGTGGGTCCTAGAAGAGATGCTTGTCTTTACTTGGTGTCCATACCTTGGTCGACCCGGATGGGCTGATGATGTCACTCAGCTCTTTTACTACTGCCAGGATTGATATATGTAGGGGCGGGAGCACATGATGATTAAGAGGTACCTACCTGGGTGCATACAATATCAGTTTGGAGAGCTGCAGGATTAGCCTGATGATGGCTACGTAGCCGTCTTTGCACGCAGCATGACACAGGTGTCATGGGGGCTCGGTATTCCTACCTCTAAGGCAGTTGATAGCTTTCAACAGTTGGTAGCTCGACCGTGGGCTTATGATCAGGGCTTGGCAGATCCAGGGACCACATAGTCCTATAGAGACTGGTTCAGACCTCCTCTTCGGTTGACCATTCTAGGTGAGGATCCAAAGGTGCACAGGGTCAGAGGTAGAGGGAGGGGACGAGGGCGAGGACCGAGGATCAAGATTCGATAGGATCCACCATTGGTGACCTTAGTCCCACCAGGTCATGGGGATGTTCATATGTAGGATTAGCAGTAGGATTCGCCAGTCCCACCACCACGAGCTGAGGGTGAGGATCAAGCTCACGTGCAGCAACGAGTACAGCCACAAGGATAGGCAGATGGTCGAAATGCACTGATTGGTAGCTACAGGCCCAAATTCAAGCAGTGACAATGGAGAGAGACTAGGTGAGGGCTGAGAGAGAGTAGCTCAAAGTAGAGAGGGATCAGGGTGTGCAGCAAAGACAGGCTACAGAGCTATAGGCAGCCACCGAGCTAGGTCGCAGGTAGTAGATTGAGAGTATGATAGCCTCCTCCTCCCAGGGTACAGTGCCAGTACGATCTTACAGGGATGCTATCCGAGAGATAGAGTACTACCATCGGGCTTACCATGACACTGTACCTAGAGCAGATTAGGTCCCAGAGTACTCAAAGCGGGCCAGACAGAGACCACCAGAGGGTCACGGTGACAGGGGAAAGGGTAGCATTCACAAAGATCAGGCTTGATCCAGATGATATATTTTTTGTGCCTTATGAGCTCATTTTTGATAGCCCGATGGGCGTTTTGTACTGATTGACATATATGTACAGTGATCTGATTTATTCTTTGTACTATGACAGTGACATGATGATATGATATATATGAGTCGATTTTGATGTGATGTATTGCGTACTTTTTATTTATGCATGGATGGTTTATTTCTATATGCCTTGCAATGATGTTTTATGGATGCATTTATTTCTAATGATGTATGTGTTATGATTATGACTAACAGATCTATATTATGCTAACCTATGATATGATGTGCAATGATGTTAACTATATGATGGTTTATTTTATACTAATGCAATATGTGATATGGGTTTTAATATGTAAAATGATATGATCTATGGTATATGCGATGATGTGTGGAATATGCTTGTATATGAGATGATTTATGGATGGATGTAATGGGATGGTCATGATATGATGGTAATGAAATGGTTTTATGAGATGCTTAGAATAACAAATGTTATTATCCTAAATGATGATGTATGTGATGCAATGATATGTTAATGCAAAGTGATATGCTGATGCGTAATGTGAACGTAATGTGATGATATGATGTTATTTATGCTATGCAAGCATGTATGTTAATGAATTAAATGCTTATATACCTATTGCTTATGATTATGCAAAAATGATTATGGAATGCGTATATTCATGCTTATGTGATGATTTAGATGGTAATATGAAATGGTTGTGAATGAAGATGAATGTTTATGCAATAATTGATATAATGCCATGAGATGCAATGTAATGGGTGAAATGCAATGACATGGATGCACCTATTTATGAAGAATGTTTATGATGATTAAAATGCAATGCGTATGTTTCCTATATGATATGCTTTATGCAGTATGCCAATGATTTGTGGATGCAGGATTGATGACGATGATGGTGATGATGATCAACTGTCATAGTACCTTGTTAGTGTGGTTAGTAAGAAGAGAAGAATTCATTTCAGAAAGACCCAAGATGATGCAAATGCAAATGATTATGATGATGATGATTACTTTCTGAGGAATTGGGATTTTCAAAAGGGCCAAATTTTCTTATGTTTGATAACACACGTGATACGATGCATCAAGGTATAGAAAACCAGGATGGCGTTGTACCTAGTGTGATGGACTTTGACTTGAAAATTAGATAGGAGTATATTTGTTCACACTTGACATACGAAAACCTTGCTAGGATACACTTCAGAAGTTTCAGACACCTCAGAACAAAACAAGGAAAGGAAAACCTATCCATGCAATAGTCAACAAGTTTCCCTAGACCTCTTCCATACATACCTATCAAAGCAAGTATTTGCCGAGGTTATATTACAAGAATGTCCAACAAGCACAGCAGACAAAAGATAATGATCATTGCCCCATTCCTATTTCTCTAAATCCTCTATTTTTAGGATATCATCGAGACATCCTTGGAATGAGCGCAAATAAGATAAGTCAAATGATAAAGACCAAGTAAACAAACAAACTGATGCTCTTCAATACCGTTAATGGAAAGAGGATGTGTTTTCTAAGGATCATAACCGAAACTTATTGCCAAAAGATAATGCCCATTGTAGGAAGGATTCATCCTAGGACATGTTAGTGGATGGCGGCACATCATTTCATTTATCCAAAGTGTTCTAAGGGATGATTGATATGGGACGAATTCAGATAATGTGTTACCGATATAAAGAGATAACCAACTTGCTTACGCACTGACTTAGACTTGACGTTTTGAGTTTTCACTTTTAAACTTGTTAGACTTGTTTCTAACTGTTTCACCAAAGGTTGGGAATGACGATCAGTTTATTATTGAGTGGTGTTATTGTGAGTGCAAGCGAGATGAGGAGGATGGATTTTTTCATATATTTGGATGTTTTTGATGTTTTGCAATGTTTTGGGGCTGTTTTTGGTATTTTTTGAGGTTTTCAAATGTTTTGATTTTCAATTTTTTGATGTTTTTGGGATTTTCTGAGATTTTGACCAAGAGACTAACCTAAAGACCTATCCTAGGGGCCTTGAGGGATGGTTAACAGACTAGCCTTGCCTACGTTATATACGTAGAGACCACGTAGTTCGACTGATGACTTGACCGATATACAGATGATGATTTACATGATGAGATGTCAGTTTATTATGATGAAATCCTATAGGACTGACCTAAGTGTCGTGGGGGATGATCAAAGATCAACCTTTCCTATGTTCAAGCTCAGAGACAACGTAGTTCGACTAGATGACTCTGTTTTTGAGTTTTTGATGATTTTGATGTTTTTGGATTTTCTGATTTGAGGACTTTAAGAATATACACAAGTCCGATCCAATAAGAACACGCCCCTAGCATGATGCAATAGACTACTCTGATAAAGGCAAGACAAACTGACCTTGAGGATGGGCCGAGTAGTACTAGGAGGGATCATGATACGAACACAGGACCAAGCTATGGTGCAGATGCGAGTGGATGAGTGATGGATGGAGACCTGAATGTGATGAATGATGGAAGCGAAATGGAGGGTTATGCCGAACAAGCCACAAAGATCCTAGTGGATGGAGAGTGCTTATTTACACAAGGCACATGTTTGCCAGGTTTTCACCAAGGTACTTTCCCAAAGTGCCACCGAAGTGGTTTTCACTAGAGGACAATTTTTTTGATCCTTTTTTTGATTTTTTTGGATTTTTTGCTTTTTTGATTTTTTTTGTTGTCACCAAGATGCCTGTTTGCTAGGTTTTCACCTAAGTAACCATTTTTTCATGACTTTTTCTAATTTTTTGGATTTTTTGGTTCTATTCCTTGGAAGATTTAGGCATAAAACTTTTTGAGATGGGAGTTATTCATTGGCTCCTACAGAGGTTCCCCTTCAGGTGTTGATAGCTGATATGCCCCTGATTTATAACTTGCTGTGATGACGAAAGGTCCTAACCAATTAGGTTCGAAGTTGCCTTTGCTGCTGGGATTCGGGACATTCTTCTGATTTTCTTTAAAGACCAGTTCTCTGACTTGGAAAGTCTTACTTCTGATTTTCTTGTTGTAGCTTCGTTTGAGTCTATTTTGATAGACTTGCAAATGATTTAAAGCATCTATGCGTCTCTCATCCAGTAGCTCCAGCTCGTTTAATCTTGACACTCGATATTCCTCATCAGTGATGAGATTTTGCAATGATATTCTGAGGGGTGGGAGCTCAATCTCAATGGGGAGTATGGCTTCTGATCCGTAGACCAGGGAGAAGGGGGTGGGGCCAGTGGGTGTGCGGATGCTAGTTCGATAAGCCCAGAGGGTGGGACTAAGCTGTAGATGCCAGTCACGACTTGCATCATTGATTGTTTTCTTGAGGATTTTGAGGATGGTTTTTTTCGTAGCTTCTGCTTGGCCATTGCCTTAGGGATAGTATGGGGTGGAAAAGTGATGCTAGATTTTGAATTTCTTGCACAAGTCGTGAACCTCCTGGTTCTTGAATGGTGTCCCATTATTTGAGATAATGGCTTGTGGGACACCGTAATGACAGATGAGATAGTTTAGGATAAATTTTGAGATCTGCTTCCTAGTAATATACGTCATGGGTATGGCCTCTACCCACTTTGTGAAGTACTCAGTTGTAGTTATGATGAACTTATGGCCATTGGATGAGGTGGGTGTGATTTTTCCAATGAGATCGAGTCCTCACTGCAAAAAGGGCATGGTGTGACGATCGAGTGAAGCTCTTGAGTTGGAGCATGGATGAGGTCCCCATGCTACTGACATTGTAAACAGATTTTAGCATGATCATGTGCTTCTCTTTCCATTGTGGGCCAATAGTACCCCATCCTCAGCAATTTCTTGGTGATGGTCATTCCACTCAAGTGTGAACCACAAATATTGTTATGAACCTCCGTTAGAGCGGTTAATGCCTCCTTAGCATTTAAACAGCGTAGCAAGGTACCTTCTATGCTTCTACAGTATAAGGTATCACCTAGGATGACAAATCTGGATGCCTTTTTGACAAAGGTTCATTTTAGGTTTGATGGGAGGTCAGCGGGTATGACTCCTATGCGAAGTTATGTGTAGATGTCATGGTACCAAGGATCACCAGGACCAATGATTTCACACACATATTTCAATTCTGGTACCTTGAATGTGGGAACGAGAAGCTGCTCAATCAAAAATTCATATTTTGACACATTATGAGGGATGTCTAATAGGGACCCAATTGTAGCCATGGCATTTGCTGCTCTATTGTTGGTTCTTGGAATCTGCTCAAATGTTATATCAATGAAGGATTCCTTTAGAGTCTCCACCAATTTCTTGTATGGAGTGAGTTTATCATCCTTAGTCTGATATTCATTATTGACTTGATTTATGATCAACTAAGAGTCTCTGTAGACTTTGAGAGCTATGATGTTCCATTGCACTACTATCCTAAGGCCTATAGTCAAAGCCTCGTATTCTGCTATGTTGTTGGTGCAAGGAAATGCTAATTTGTATGAATTCGGTATGCAATCCCCTTGTGGGGTGATGAAGAAGACACCAACTCTTGATCCATATTGTGTGTATGAACCATTGAAGTATAGTTTCCAATGGTCAATTACGTTGAGGTTAAAAATGGATTCATCTGGGAATTCTGAGACAAGAGGGTTCTTAGAATAAATGGGTGCTTCTGCTAGTTGATCTGCAATAACTTGTCCCTTAATGGCTGTCTGCTCGACATACTCGATGTCATACTCTGATAATATCATTACCCATTTTTCCATTCTTCCTGTGAGTATTGCCTTTGATAGGAGATACTTGAGGGGATCAATTTTTGCAATGAGCTTTATCTTGTGTGCCAACATGTAATGTCTAAATTTTTGGGATACAAACACTACTGCGAGGCAAGCTTTCTCAATGAATGAGTAATTTAGCTCATGACCGACCATTGTCCTACTGATGTAGTAGATGGCCCTCTTCGTTCCTTTTTCATCATGCTGAACTAGGAGAGCTCCAAGGGTTGTTGCTATTGCTGATAGATATAAGATCAACAACTTTCTTGGGATGGGTGGCATTAAAATTGGTGGTGTCAGTAGATATTCCTTGATTTTGTTAAATGCCTCTTCACATTTTGTGTCCCATTTGTACACCACTCCCTTGTGGAGTAGGTGAGAATATGGATTTTGCTTATCTTCCAGTTGTGCTATGAACCGTCAGATGGATTGAAGTCGGCCTTGGAGGCCTCTCAATTGTTTTAATGTATTTGGTGCTTCCATCTCAAGGATTGCTTTCACTTTTTCTGAATCCACCTCGATACCCCTCATGGAGACTATGTATCCTAGGAATTTACCTGATTGTACACTGAAGACACACTTCTTGGGATTTAGTCTGATTTTGTATTCCTCCAGTCTATCAAAGATAGCGCTTAGGGTTGCTATATGATCTTGTCTCTTTCTTGACTTAGCTAGAATGTCGTCGACATAGTCTTTGACTGTTTTATGAATCATGTCATGGAATATCAATGTCATGGCCCTTTGATAGGTTGCTCCTGCATTCTTTAGGCCGAATGGCATCATGTTCCAGCAGTAGGTCCCCCATGGACAAGTGAAAGTCATCTTATGTTGATCTTCTTTTGCTATCATGATCTAGTTGTATCCTAAAAATCTGTCCATTAGTGATAGCATCTCATGCCCTGCTATCATGTCTACTATCATGTCAATGTTGGGAAGTGGGAAATCATCCTTGGGACATGCTTTGTTCAAATCTCTAAAGTCCGTACAGATTCTGATGGCTCCGTCAGATTTTGAAATAGGTACCAAATTTGACACCCATTTTGGATAATCAATTGGTCAGATAAATCCTACATCTAACAACTTTTTGAGCTCCATTTTGACCAATAAGGAAATTTGAGGATGCATTTTTTGAAGCTTTTGTTTGACTAGTTTTACTTCTGGATACACTACTAAGTGATGAACCACAATCTCTGGATCAAGGCCTGGCATGTCAGAATAACTCCATGTGAAGTTTATTTGTCTTTCTTTTAGGAATGCTGCTAGGAGTTCTTGCTCTTCTGATAATAATGATTCCGCATAAAATGTGATATGCAAGGCCTCCTTTGTTCCTAGGTTGACAGGATTGCATTTTTTGGCCAAGACTGTTGACTTCTCCTGATGAATAACTCTTAGAGGAAGATTGAATCCTTCATCCTCAAGTGCGTCAGAGAGGTTTTCACCATTGGATACATCCTTTATTTTTACTATTTTCTTGTCAGAGAGTGTCACAGTGTGGTTTTCACTCAAGGACTTGGATATGATTCTTAGTTTCTCACTTTTGTGACTGAAGGATTCAATCCTTTCCCTGTAATAGGCATGTGTGTCCAACTCCATTATAAACCCTGCATTGTGATCTCCATATGGAATATTATCCCTCAATCCCATGAATTTTGAGAGTGCCTCATCATTTTCAAATGTATCAAGAACTGGTGGTCCTCGTTGTTCATAGTCGATCAGTTGGGGGTACACTAAATGGATCTCCTGATTTGGATCATCTGTTTCAAAGGAGAGGGTGCTAATCATACATAGGGCAGTGTCCTCAAATAACCTAGGTAGATTGGTCATGGTATCTTCGTCATCGCTACTAATATAGGGCTCAGTTATAAAATTATGTGTCTCTACCTATGACTATTTTTGAGTGTACTTGTACTAGTATTGGCTGAGGAGAAATATTAATTGCTCTAACTAGAGGACTTCAGCCATGTATGGTTATTCTCAGAGGCGTACAGCCAAGACCAAGATTTATTATGGATCGCATCTCTGGCATGATAGGTATTATGAGCCCTTTGTCATTTTGTCCCAGTCTTTGATTTCTATCGTAGCCCATTGCGAGCATCATTTGTAGGCCCTTGCTTGTCTCATCCATTGGTAAATTAGCTACCGGTATTTCATTTTGATACAACATGTGAGATGGATCTACTTCAATAACCTCATGGCCAAGGTCTCCCCATCTTGTGAATTCAGGATAGTTTTCTGGATATGTTTGTCATGTGGAAGCTTGATTTTCTTGTGGACATCCCCATGATCTAGGATATTGTCGTAACTCCCCTATCAAAAAAGCATTGTTAGGGAGCTTGTAGCTTCCACAACCATCCTCCTGGATGATGAGCTTGATATCAGAGATGATGGGTGTCTCTATCGCAGAAATGGATGCGAGAGTGGTGGGGTCGATATATGGTGTGGATGGCCCCTCATCATTCTTTGGCACTTGGGGGATTTTGTAATACATTACCTCAAAAAATTTGCAATATGAAAATGGTTCGGGATCTCCATGGACAGTAACCTCTTGTCCATTATGTGTAAATTTCACACATTAGTGGAAGGTTGATGCTACGGTTTTCAACACATGGATCCATGGGTGTCCCAGGAGGATATTATATGGTAGGTCGAGGTCCAAGACCTGACAGGTGGTTTCCATGATGGCAGGCCCTACTTGAATAGGGAGTTTAATTGTGCCTTGAGACACTCTTTCTTGGTCATCATATGCTCTTATCATGATGCCTTTACCTTTTTCAATGGAATCTTCTGATATTTTCAGCTGGTTGATGAGGATGAGAAAACAGATGTTCAAACCCGCACCTCCATCCACCAAGACCCTTTTGATTTTGCTCTTGTGTACAATGGCTTCTAAGTGAAGTGGGCGGTTGTGAGATGGTTGGGAAAGGAAATATTGGTCAGAGAATGTAAGGAGATTAGGCATTATGATATTTCTGACCATAGCTTGGAATTGCTCCACATCGAGATCTGTGGGGACAGTGGATGAGGCTAATGCTTCCTCAAGGATCTTTTTATGCATAGATGAGATTTTTAACAACTCCATGATGGAGATGTGTGTTGACATTCTCTTGAGTTGGTCTAGGACATTATAGCCATTAGGAACGGATCTAGATGAAGGGACTCTATTTGGTTGGGATGATCCTATAATGGTGACTTTGCAGCCTCTTGTGGTGACTCCACAATCTTCGGCATGGGTGCCTTTGATGGTGATGACCATGCAGTCCTCATTTAGGGAGGAAACGATTGTTTCATACACATGATTTACACTTCCCTTCCCTTTCTCATTTTTATTCCCTTTGTTGCCATCATTCGGCATCAGATTCATGTAGATTTTAAGATCCTGATTTCTGGTAGGTTGTTCCACGTTTTTTATTTTCTTATTGATGAGATCTTGGATTATTTTTTTGAGTCTCATGCAATTGTTTGTGGTATGACCTTTGATTTTATGAAATTCGCAAAGTTGATTTTCATTATACCAAGGGGGTTTGACATCGGGTTCTTGGTAATTCTCGAATGTGGGAGGCTTGATGAGTTTTTCGTCAATCAACTTTTTCATTATGTCCTCTAGTGGTTCCCCCAAAATAACATCTTTTCGTTTGGGATAAATTTTGCATTGGGGTGGTCTCCTTTGTTCATTGAGATTATTGATGGTTGGATTGTTGTTGGGTTGTTATGTTGTGTGATGAGTGTTTGGCATTGATTTTGGATTTGCGGTGTGGGTGTATTTTGGCGTGGACCACTAATGACCACCTTGGCATCAATGATACCATCATTAGTAACGTTCTTGTTCCTTGCCCATGCATGAGGTTTATCATCGTAATTGGATGATGGGCGGTTGTTTTTTTGTTCGTGATATGATGTTGATTCTGTGGGTTGAGTCACAAGGGCTCTTTCGATGCTAAGCACCTTGGAGATCAATTGCTCATATGTGGTGATGCCCTAAACCTTGAGATGAAATACCAAGTAGCTTTCAAGGTTGGCTATGATGGTACAGACTTGTTGTTCTTCTAGCATGGTCCACTTGCTCTGATTGGCCTTGGATCGCCATCGTTGAAGGAATGAAGCAAAAGATTCATTCTTTCCTTGTTTTAGAGCCGAGAGTTCTTCGAGACTAACATCCATTGCAATGTTGCATGCATAATTTTTAATGAATGCATCCCTAATTTCTTGGAATGTTCTACTGCCTGAAGGTAAGCGAGAGAACCATTCTATAGCGGAAGCCTACCAAGCTCCTAGGAAATAGCCGCATCAGATAAGTATTGTCATATGCGACCTCCATGCAATGAACCTAGAATTCCTTGATGTGATCTTCAGGGTTTCCCATCCCTTGATATTTGTCAAATTTGGGGATTTCAAATCCCTTGGGGAATGGTTTCATCTCTAGGCTCCTATCAAATGGATAGGGACACAAGTTGCTTGGTGTTTTGGTTGTCCATACTGATTGAAGGTCGAGCACTTGTTGCGAGAGCAACCTGAGTTGTGTTGTCACATCATTTTGTGGATCAGGTGGTGGGATGAAAGTGTTTTGGGGTGTTTGGATCGTGGGTTGGATGAGTGGATTGGTCAGTGCATTGTTCAATGGTATTTGTATGTTCTGGTGGGTGAAGTAGGCTTCTACTTGCTTTTGTATGAACAACGCTTGTTGTTGATCTTGTTGTTGTTGCGCTAGGATTTGTGCTTGTTGTTACGCTTGGTGTTGTTCAAACAATGTTTTTTGTTGTGTTTGTTGTTGTTCCAACAATGCTTGTTGTTGGGCTTCCAATTCTATTGCTTCTTGCTACTCTTGGTATTGCTTTAGTGCTTGTTGATATGCTTGCAATTGCGCTGCTTGTCTTCGTGCAAGAAGTTGTGTTTGATATTGAGTTTGTGCTTGTGTTGTTTGTGCTTGTGCTACCTGTGCTTGTGCTGCTTGTTGTTGCAATAAAATTTGTGCTTGAGTGGCCCTTTGTGCTTGTAATGCTTGTGCAGCTTGAGTGGCTTGTTGTTGTTGTTGTTGCAATAATGCTTGGGCTTGTTGTGCTTGTAAGGTGGCTTGGGCTGCTTGGGCAGCCTATGCAGCTTGAGCAACTTATTGTATGAATTTTTTTTTTTGAACTTGTTGGTATCCTCTTTGGAAAGTAGCTTGCAATGTTGCTTCATATTGGCTTGATGTGGTGAAAGTTGGTGGTGGTGGAGATGGTGGTGGATTTGGAATGGTGGTAGGTGATGATGTTTTGTTGAGGTTTTGGGTGTTGGATAGTGGTATTGATGTGATGGTTGGTCCTTGAGAGACCATGCTTTGTGATGTTAGGGGTGTGTTTGATGATGTTTCCATTGCTTGTGTGTTTTCCATTTGTTGTTGCGATATCAATGACAATTTTTGAGTGTTTGGTGTAATGCTTTGATTAATGGTTGGGATATAGGTTTGATTGATACTTGGTAGGGGAGGAAGCCCTAAACCAAGGAGTGGTGTGGATAATAATGGAAATTGTGGGAGAGGTGGAAAGGTGATGGGTGTGAGTTGTTGTGAAAATGTCATGGTGTCGAATAGGCCCCCCACTCCGAACATATCTCCCTCTTCTTGTGAATTTGTCAGAAGAGGTGTTTGTGGTGTTGCATGAAAAAACGATGATGATGGATTGTGATGGAATGTGAGAGGAAAATTCTTGTGTAATGGGTTTTGGGGTATATTTTGTTCCAATGTGGTGTTCACGTCCAATTTTTGATTATTAACAAGGGGATGTGATTGAAGAGCATTGAGAAATGTATTTCCCTTGTTAATATTGGGTTGTGTTGGAGCAAACGATGTTGTGATTTGTGGAATGTTTTGTGTGATGTTTTGAGATGGGGGTGTGGATGAAATGGGGATGGTGGATGAGACACGTGGAAAGGATATCTCCACTATAGTACTTACATCAAAATCTGAAGGTAAATTAGCCCCTTGTTTTGCTAGTTCAAGCATGTATAACGAAGGCTTGAGTCTCATCATGATGTTGATGATTTTATGATTCTCTGGATTTTGAAGCATTTCAGTCATTTCTTCGTGAGACATTCCAAAGGTAAGATCCTCTCCTTGTTTTTCTTCTTGCGTATTTTGTGATGATGAGAGGATCAATGGATTGCTTGATTCAGATGGATTCATTTATGCATTTTTTTGGCTAAGATCACTTGAAGCATGTGTTTCTTTGTTGGCTTCCATACTCTTCTTATATTGAGATCTAGTTAGAACCATAAAACAAGGATCAATCTTTGAGAATATGGGAGATGAATCTCTTGATTGTTTGAATCGATCTTTTTTATGCCCCAAAGTATAAAGTTTTAGGATGCCTTGAGGATCAAAGGTAATGATATGATGATGTTTAGGGATGGATGATATGGATGTTTTAGCTTTTGATAAATCTTTAATGAGATACTATGCTTTTTAGGGCTTGTGGATTTTGATTTTGATTTGTTTTTGGATTTGAGATTTTGTCCTTGATTTTGATTTTTGATTTTGATTTGGATTTTGAACAAAAAGACCCTAAGATGTTGGATGATGATCTAAGGGATAGCTTTGTTCAAAGGATGATGATTTGAATATGTGTGAGGAGAAGGATGCATCTACCCACACCTATTCAAACAAGATGATTGTTTCATTAAGCATATGAAGAAGGATTCATCCACATATACTAAGCTAGATGATTTTGATAACTTTGACTAAGTATATGCAAAAGGATGCATCTACACATACCTACCCAAAGGTGATTTTGACAATGTTTTCAAGGATTTTTGTCTCAATGATTTTGATGATTTTGATTTTGCCACAAAGCCTAGTATTAGGGATGATTTCAAGATTTTCCAAAAGGTGATGATGAGATGATGTTGTCTTGATGTTTTGGAGGATGGATGAAAAAGATTTAGATATGTTTTGATCCTATGGTGAAACTAAAAAGGTACACTTTGTTTGCCTAGACCTAGGTATTGAAGAGCATGCAAATACTTCCTAAAGACCTTTGTAACCAAGAAATGATTTCATTTGAACATTCATTTTTGGATTTCAAACCAATGATTTTTTGCTTTTGGGGTTATGAGTCTTCAACACATATGAAAGTTCATTTTGCTTAGCTTTGCTTAATGCCCTTATTTTACCAAAAACACTTTCTTCAATTAGGTTTTCAAACTAAGATGTCCAATGTCTTAATTTCTTCAAACCCCACAAGATATGTTATGTGGAAATTCAATGAACTTAAGGCAAGGGTTTTCCTATTGTTTACTTAAGGAGACAAATCGAGATATAATCTAATTTTTAGAAACCTCTAAGGATGTGAATCCCAAGGGAAAGCAATAACATATGGATTGAGTCAATTATATTTGTCCTCAAAAGGGTTTGAAATTTGGATAAAGTTCAAGTGTTTTTTTTTAGATGTTTTCGATCAAGCAATGCATTTTGTAACCCAAGAATAAGTACAATCCTATGGATGTGTAAGACAATATTTGATGGATTCCAACTTGGAAAAGTCTAGCTATGCTTGTCTCTAGTGAATGGTTAGATGCTTGATCCCACTGGCTACCCTCCACGGCACTCACTTATATGGGGCAGCCAAGCATCAACACCCATGAAACTCCCATGGCATGTTTTCCATTTCTACTAGAAGACCATAAAAGTGTGGGGTGGCTTGCGAATGACCGTTCTTGCACCAACAAATAGATTAAAGGATTTTGGAAAATTCTAGCACATGGGTTTTATTAAGGACTTTTCATTCATGGAGATTGACCCATACGACAAGAGTCCCCTTTTGGATCCATCTTGTCAGAATCAACTACATGATATTGGTGTTTCTTCCAATATCCACATTTATATCCCAGTTGGAAATACTCTTGGCTTTAGAGTGTTACCGGTTGAGTCGTTCCATTGGGTGAGTACTTTTTCCCCAAGGTAGGCCCTCTAGGATAAACAAAAGCGAATGAAGAACAATATTCATAACTCGATCAATCCTTGTTGACAACAAGGAGAGAGAATGTATGCAATAAATCCCCCACTCACACTCGCACAATATGTTGTTCAATTTTAAGCCCAAATCAAAGTGAGGAGGTGATTGCTTTGTCTTAACCCAAAGTCATGAAAAAGGCCTTTTAATTCTCAAGATCGCTATAAAGCGTGAGAGAAGTGCATACATCCTTTTTCAATGGCTTTAGTCTAAGTAAGCCCTCACAAAAAACAAAGCTACACTTGTTCTTTTTAGATCCACAAAGCAATATGTGAGTTCGTTTTAGAGCACCAAATCACAAGTGAAAGACATTTGTTCAATTTGTTAATCCAATAAATGAAATCTAGTAAGTTGTGATCCTAAAGTTTGTTTTAACCTTTTTGCAAGAAATGGAAAGGTTCTTTTTAAGCCCAAACAAAAATTAGTGTTCTAAGAATGAAAAGATAACAAATCCTCAAAATAGTGTTAAATAAACACTAAAATGTTTAAAAACACTTTGATTTCGTAAGACATAGCCCTCATGCTCCTTTCTTCAATTTCAATTTCCAACCTACAAAGAAGAAAAAAAGATCAGATTCTAGAAAAATACAGAAATTAAAAGGCAGGAAACAGAAGATAAATTAATCATAAACATGAAACACATGCTAAAAAATCAAATTTTCCCTTTTACTGTCTCCCAGCATCGCAAATCATGAAGGCGTCGTAGTTTGTTCTCCCAGCAGTGCCCTCACAGCACCGCTTACCAGTCAGCAAGGCTCCGTGTCATGACAGAGAGCTCAATTGTGTCGCAATTTTTTCCCAATGTCATAGTTTGTGTCTAGCGTCACTGTTTAATATTTTTTGAAATTGTCTGCAAGTTGGCGAGTCCAGCGGCAGAGTTTAAAATTCAAAAATCTTGGTAGGACGAGTCCAGTGACACAGTTTGTGTTTGAAGCGGTGCCATATAGCGATGTGAACGAGCCCGCGGTGCCAAAACAATGACACTGATGAGCTCACAGTGCCAAAACAGCGACGCTGACGAGCCCACGTTGGAATTTCCTATGTGTGAAGAAAAACATTAAAATTTCAAGAAAAGGTTAGAAATAATGATGTCAACCCCTCCTTCTAGCACCAAATGTGCGAACCCTTCTCCTAGTACCTACAAAACAACATGAGTAAACAAGTTAAACAAGGAATTGCAAGCTAAAATAAGGATTCCCCATGAAATCCATTTAAAAATTCAAAATAAAAAAGAAAATAATGAAGAACACAATATAAATGACAAAACTAGATTGAATCCTAATTTAAATGTGCAAACTCATGATCCCATGGGGGAATTGGTGCCAATTTGATGTGAAAATTGACCCTTTCCCAATTCCTAAGATGCAAGCTTTGAATGTTGAAGATGATGTTGATGCACTTTGATGAAAGATGAGAAATCCAAGCCAAAAATCTGCAAAACCTAGCTATGACTCAATGATAATGGATAAAATTCAAGAGATATTTGAGCATGGTAACTTTGCTTGGATTGTGGATGATAAAATGAGGATATGAGCTCTTTATTTATAGGATTTAAAGATGGATGAATGCCCAAATTTGAACAATGTGGGACTAACATTCATCCAATGATATGATGCCACTTGTCAAGCTAAGAATGGATGATGGATGTGCAAGATTTGGGGTTTGTGCCAATAAATGCAAATATTTGAAATTCAAATTTGTTGAAATGACATGCAAGAGGGAAGGGAAAATGAAATAAATGCCACTTGGCTCAAGGTAAAGGACATGTAAGATGAAGTTATTTCCTTGTTGGATGTACATGTTGACTTGGAATTTTTGAATTCAAATTGAGAGAATATTCCAAAAGATGCCTTGTGAGGAAAATAGAGATTTAATAAATGAATTAAATCTATTTTCATGTGCAACTTGCATTATCTAGAGGATGTGACATGAGATGAGATTAAATTAATCAAGGGTTAATTAATTTAATAGGAGATTAGATGATGTGACTTATTTGACTTAGATTTATGGATTTATTTAAATCAAATAAGAGAGGAATATGATAAGAGGCTAATTAAATAAAGGTCTTGATTTATTTAGTTAAAAGAGATGGTGTTAGATTAAATCAAATAAGGTTTTAATTTATTTAATTTAATGGACAGACTTTAGAGATTTAATTAAATAAATTGATTATTTAATTAAATAGGGATAATTAGATCAGATGGATTGATTTAATTAATAGAAGGAATTGACTTAATCAGATAAAATGATTTATTCAATTAAGGGATGAAAATTGATGAATTTAATCAGATAGGGGAATTTGATTAAATGGTTAGACCAAGGGATGATTCAGGAAGAAACGATGTTAGTAAGTTAGGATCAGATGCACGATGTCAATCAGTATATTTTACATGTCTACACCTTATATCTTGATTCATTATCAAAACTTACCTAGAATTAATGCACATTTCATTTCTTAATACATCTATATTGAGGTTTTTGGATAATTCTAAGATCAAAGATCATGAAACAACTTCTACAAGTGAATAAAATATGCATAAAAGTTTGTCTATCAAATATGAAATGAGAGTGTATAATACAATGATCAATGCTTGTATATATAGGCGAGGATGAAGAGGTGAGAAGGTAGGAGTGAAACTCTGACTACCCCTCTAAAGGTGGGACACTTGTGAGCTCACTTGACAAGTGGGTGAGAAAGTGTCAATAGGTGTCTCAAGTCATGAAGACACACTGACTACACCATTGTCTCACCCATCAACTTAATTTTATCCAAATCCTTCTTTCTCCTAGCCTTGGAAAGTTTCTCAGAAACCCCTTTCTTTGTATTCTTTTGAAGAATCCCTAAGGTAGGAGAAGCCTTATTTCCTTTCTTCGAATATGACACCATCTTCTCTAGAGGGTGTATGTTCTCAAACAAGATTGAATCCTCAAGCCTTTCCATAATAACAAAGGCCAAAAGAGCTACATAAACCACATGGTTTAGATATGTATCCATTTGAGATAATGTCATACTACTCTCCTGAATGTTTCTAAAATTAATAGACTTAGTACCCTATTGATCCACCTCCAAGACACCCCATTCCAAAACCATTATATCGAGGTTAACCTTCTATTGGTTAAGGTCATCCAACATATCAAAGTGATTTAAAACTTCCCCCTCTTGTCTCTCCTTGAAGGTTATTTTTGTCCTATGTTCCTATTATGAGACTTGATAGGAATAAAACCTTCTTTACGTACTAATTCATCCAAAATAGGAGCCTTTCCTTTATCCTCCATAGAAGGATGACATGGGGGCTAGTTAAGATGTGGCTCTAAAGAGCAGATCCTAGGACATATTTGTTATAGATGGCCATCCTCATGACACAACTGAATGAAAGGGAAAAGCCTCATACTCAAGCTATTGCACCCATGAAGATGAACCCACATGAATTTCTAAAGAATCTAAAAGAGGGTTACTCATATGAATTTTAACATAAATGCATGTAAAAGTAAGTACTTTTTTGTCCAATGTTTGTTGAGGACCAACTGTCTTTCTCAGCAACACATCAACCATATGCAAATGTGATTCCTCCAAAATTCAAATGGGAACCAAGGGAGTTGTACCCAAATAGGAACTTGGTTTTGGAGCTCCTCCAAAGGGTTAAAACTAGCATGTCATGGCTTGATGAACAAACCAATCTAGTTATGAAAATAAGCCCCCCCAAAAAAAAGCTATATTACGATCAACCATGTAATTAAAAACCACCATAAAAAAAGTTATTGACCATCAGCATCACCTCCATTTTACCCTTAGGGTTCCATGTCCGGCTATCCCAAGACTCCAAAAATGGAAGAGGTACCCACATCCCCATGAATTTTCATATTAAAGCATGTTTTAAAAAATAATCAACATCTTCTACAATTGAGTTAGGTTGAACCACCAGGATTGGCCTATCTTGGATCCTCTCCAAACATCCATTAGTTTTCAAAATATGAGGGCCCCCAGAAAAATCCATCCCCTCCACCCAAAGCCTTATTTAGGAAATTATTGGAAGCAACAAGCTTTGACGAAGATGGGCTAATTTCATGTAAAGATTCCCTAGAATCCATATTTTGATTAAAGGAAATGTCTCTACCTAAGGCCATATACAGTAAAGACAAGGCCAAGGAATTCCTCTTTATACATCCCTAAAACCCCTACACCTCACAAAGGCACCAACAAACAAAAAATTCACAGAAACCCAAAACAAAGGATCCCACCCTCGAACACAAAGAAAATCCCAACCCTTCCTTGAAAAATACTCCTAAACAATTATTCCAACCACAACTCATGTATGCAAAAGAGAATGAAAACATCCAGGTCGTGGCCTACTATAGGCCACACACCTGAATCCTCCATGCTTGCACTCTCCTAAAAACCATCCACCCTATCTTTGATTTTATAATTAATGATTAAATAATTATCAAGTGATTTCCTAATTACTCCAACATGTTCACCAAGGTATTTTTCCTTTCCCATTAACATTGTTTATTAATTATCAATTTATTTGTGTACTTATTCTTCTTCTTCATAAGGGGACTTAATTTTTTTTAAGTATTTTTTTCTAGAATAGCTATACCTTGTACTTGTTATTCTTCTAGATTCACCTCTTTTATTTTATCCATAACATCACCTTTATTGATATCCATTTTAATTTCAACTTCTCTATCATCATGTCAATTGGTAATCTCTTTTATTAGTCGAGTTCTTCACCTTCTAGATATGCTTCTAATAAAGTTTCCTCAAGAGTGTCCTCTTTATTTATTTCTTCCAAAATAATTATATCAACTAGTATACTCACTACTTGTTCAATGCGAACTATAAGAGATTATCCTTTATTAATATATAAAGTTTCATAAAATTAGGCCTTCTCTCCTTACTTCAAGAGAAGAGAATGGATTGGGCCTCTAGGGAAATATTTTTTTGATCTTCTTCTTCACTATAAATAATTATTAGTAAAGAAAATATTATGGATTTTTTCTTTTCATTTTATTCTTACAACCCATATTTGTGAGGAATTTTATCCCTCCACCTCAATTTATAGCCTCAAAACCTTCATGGGATTCAATTAATTATTTGGATACTTGAGGGAATGCTACCTTATTTTTTTGATATCTAGTTAGTATATAAGGTCTACTAGTAAACCCTTTGATCCTTTCTTCAAGAACCCTTGATATCTTAGGCCTTCTCTCCTTACTTCAAGAGAAGAGAATGGATTGGGCCTCTAGGGAAATACTTTTTGATCTTCTTCTTCACTATAAATAATTATTAGTGAAGAAACTCTTATGGATTTTGTCTTTTCATTTTATTCTTGCAACCCATATTTGTGGGGAATTTTATCCCTCCACCTCAATTTCTAGCCTCAAAACCTTCATGGGATTCAATTAATTATTTAGATACTTGAGGGAATGCTACCTTATTTTCTTGATATCTAGTTAGTATATAAGATCTACTAGTAAACCCTTCAATCCTACTACATGTTAATTTTAAAATTTGGAGAACCAAATTCCTTAGAGGTAGATTACACTTTGAACATCAACAAATATTCTCTTGGATTTGTCTCCTTTGATATTCCTTACTAGCTGGTGGTACTTGCAAAATTTTACCCCTTGGTGGTATTTTTGGTCTTTTGAAATTTTGAAGATCCTTAAATTATGCAAGGAAGAATGTTAAAAATCATGTATTAGGGTTTCATAAACCCTATCCTATGTTCAAAATCCTAGTGTATATCTAAAACCCTTGTACTTTTTTTATTTTTTGTTGTTGATCGGTTATTGGGTGTAATGTCATAAAATTGTACCCCCACATGATTTCACATTACATAACCCTCCATTTAGCTTAATAAAGATGATAATGAAAATTCCCTTTTTCCTTGCCTTGAAATTCATTGTAAAACCCCTTTTTTTTTTATCCTTAAGTGAATTTTGTTGGGGACACTTCCACAACACACATAAATCTACACATTGTGTGAATTTCTTGAAAACATTCTCGGGTATATGGCCATTGGGATATTATACTTCTGCCTTCTCATGAAGTGTAATGCCCCTAAGGTGGAAGATGTGCTTGAAAATGACCCTCTTGCATGCATTTCTTCATTCAAACTCATTCTTTCACTCTCTGATTCTTGTAGTTCAATCCCATTCATTCTATCACTCACCCTCTCAGTTTGATCTTGCATTCTCACATTCTAATTCTTTCATTCTTGCTTCTCAAGCTCTTCAACACCATTTTTCTCAAGATCTACAACTCTATTGCACATTCTTGGCTCCTATATCATTGTATCGGCTCTCTCAAGTGTTGCACTCTCTTTTGGCTTTATGGGCTTGTCAAAGGGAGGGTAAACATTTGCTTCTACTTGCATTATTGTACTTTTTTTTTTTGAATATTTTCATTCTAGAATATTGTCTTCTTTATCTTGTCAAGATTTCTCCTATATCATCTATTTCTTTATCTACTTGTCTTCTTGGCTATCCATGGAAGTTGGAACATCAAAATGAGGGTTTGACTAAGGTAAAACCTGATATAACCCCAACACTTTTTATTGTTTCTATGTGGGATTATTTTTGAAGAGAATTGTGGGAGGTTGCATAGTGTTGGAATTCCCATGATTCTATCTCTCTTTTATCTTTCATCATTTTTCATTGTTTATTTTAAATAATTGAATACAGTATTCTTCTTATTGTCATATCTATTATTTTAGCATTCTATTAGTATTAAAAACATTCAGATTTTAGATTCCAAATAGATAGTAGATTATGTGTGTTTTTTTCTACAAGATCTATTTTTAATTCATATGAGACGCCAACGTGTCTCTAGGATTTTAGTGTGCCATGTTATCGTTCATTCCCACACTACCATCTTCTGGTCAAGAGCTAGCTGGCTTGTCATAGAGACCTATGCAGTCTACTCTTTTAGTTCCTAAAATCCCTTTTCCAAAAACTTATCATAAAACATAAAACATTACAAAAACTCTCGTTATCCCCTTTCACCATCACTTTAGCATAACATTTGAGGTAGTCAACTATTTCTCCCTTTAGAATCTATTTGTCTTAAGACTTGGGAGTAGAGAATCTCCTCCTCTATATTTTGGTGAACCTGACGTGAACCCTTCTTATCTAATCCTTTTATCAAGAAAATTTTATTTTCTCTTGTCAAGACATGTATTGGATAGTGTGTTGTGACACTCTTTTATCAATTTTATAACCCCATCCACTACCTCTGGGAATGTAGTAAGGAGTTACTAACATTTAAATATGGAATCTAGGAAGTTTAGTCTTCCCCATTAGGGCCTATATTTTGAAGAGTTCTCTATAATACTCTATGTGGATTTCACCTCTCCTATTTGAGAGCTAGCCTCATCTTCCAACTCTTCCCCTTCTAACTCTTCTTCTCTCATTGATGATTAATCTTATTTGATGGTACTTGCTGATCATATTCATTCTTTGGAGGTAAGACTTAGAGAGTTTGAAGACTTCTTGATGTAGATAAGGGGGATTCACTGCTCATGAGTCTATTGGTTACCAAGAGAGTCCCAGGGAATGAACTACCCTAAACTACCTCAAACTACCTCAAGGAACAAAGTGATGGTTTCAAAATCAAAATGAGTAAGTCATAGAGGTTTTCTGGACAAACTGACGAGCTCTAGTTGACCAAACGACAACAACGCAACACATGAATAGTAGTGCGGTATACTGGTGTTCTAGAGGCATGTTGGCGTGTTGTACAAACCAAAAACTAATAATATCATATAAAATAGCTTAGTGGCTACTTCTATTCTAATCACTAAGAATTATTAAAGCGAGTGAAAATAATAGAGTAAAATAAAGTAAATAACTAAGTAAAATGTAGCTTAAATGAAATGTAGATGATAAGACTAAGGAGGACAAAGAAAATTCTCACAACAACCCAAGAAATAAAGCCTCCAGTAAATGGATATCTTCAATACCTATGCACATAAGTGTTGGTGTAATTAATTAATTAATTATTACACTAACATAAGTTAATTTAGGTCTTGCATTTAATTAATTAAGTCCTAGGTTGCATTATTAGATAAATCATTTAATAAATGGGATAATATTCCCTTCCTAGTTTGTGGGATAAGATTCCTTCTAGAACTTATCTCATCATTTAATGATCTTCACCATAGGGTTCACATGTTGTCACATGTTGTTAGATTTTAACACTTGGCAACATCTCATGCATATTAGGGTTTGCCTCTTGCCTATTTAATCAGGCATCTTGTTCATTTATATCATATCAATCATCATATCAATAGAATCTTCAATCAGCATTCCATTGTTGCAACACTTCTTTTGTGTTTGATTATCTTTCATAGCTAAAGTCCTTTATTGAAGCTTCAGGGGCTGTGCAATCCATCATCTCAACATGGTATTAGAGCTAGTCGATTGAAACATCAACCCTAGATCCAAGAAGTTTGGAGTGCAAGATTCAAGCAAGCTTAGGGTTTTATGTTGCAGGCTAGTTGGTTCTACCCGGGAGCCAAGCTATTTTCTGGTGCAGATCAAGCCCTCTCTAACCTCTCCATTGCATCCAGAAGGCCTCAAAACCCATAGATCGCCTGTTCATTTGCCAAAATCGGAGTAGATTCAACTGGGAGCCTTGAGGTATTATCTAGGGTTTGCATTTTTTGTACAAATCCATACATGTTTGCAGGAAAAAATCATCCCTCTCTATCCTCCATCAAGGAAAAAAAAAATTAGAAAAATAAATAAAAAAATTCTGGCTATTATTGGGCAATTTTTTCTATAGTTATCGCAAAAATTTAATTATGTGGGCGACCTGCCATTAAATTAACCAGTCGGCATATATTTTTTTTTTGGTGGCTATTGTTGTGTTTTCCATCAGTAGGGTTTAATTTTTCTATTGGAATTTTTTTTTTTTTGAATTGCAATTTAATTGCAATATTCAAAAATTCTTGTCGGTCTGCAGACAGCGACCGGCCTGCGTCATCTGCCGTCGGCTTCGCCCTACTCACTAATCATTGTCCTCCTGGCTCCTGTCCGTCAGTGTTGCTCTTAGCAACTGTAGATCTTCCACTGACCACCATTCTCCATTTGCCATCAAAGCCCCCGCCGACTGCCATGGTTCCATCACTGATCGTGGGCTACACCGACCTCCTGTCCGATGCCTTCGGCTCCGCCACCAACTAGCCACCGTTCTCGCCACCGGCCCACTACTTTGACGCTGCCTGAGTGGTGGTGATTTCTTTTTCACTATGAGCTCTTAGCCTGCAGTCCTATCACCAACCAAGGGCCCTATTTTTTTTGCCCCCAGGAGCTCTATTTTTGTGCCCAGTTAGCCAGCATCACATCAATCAAGCAGTATTCTTCTGGAAGCCATATCTTCTGCATACGGTATCAAAAATTCACAAACGATATATCATTGGAAAGGTATTTCTATCAACTTTCTAGTGGTGTGCTCTATTTTTCTAGATTCTACTCCTATACTTTTTTATTCTCAGTTGAAGTGGAAACCCTAGTTTTTTTGGATTTAGAGGTTCTTTCTCGCTTTTCAGTTTGTTTCAGAAGCATCACTTCAGTTGCTAGTTCATCAGATATCTGCATTCATATTTTTTTTTCAGAAATATTTGTCTTGGTTTGTTGTTCTTCTCCAATAGCTGAAATAGGATTTGAGATCCTTACTCCTCACAATTATCATAAATGGAAAGTCAGTATGCAGTGTCTCCTTTGGTCAAAGGGACTTTGGTCTACCTTGAATGAGAATCAACCTCATCTTACCAAGGAATATGAGAAATTCCAGCATCAGACTAAGTGTGAAGAGGCAATGGGGCTCATCGTAATTCATGTATCTACCTCTCTGTTCTTCCATATTAAGGGGTGCCTATCTCCCAAGGAGGTTTGGGACAAGCTTAAGGATCTTTTTGGTTCAGTTAGAGATGTTTGAGCTTTAAAATTGGAGGTTGAGCTTTCCTCCCTTGTTGTTGATCAATTTCCTTCTATTGAAGACTACCTGGTAAGGTTTAAGTCTTTACGAACTCAGCTTACAGGTTGTGGAAAAGATAAGTCTGACAAAGAATGCATTTTTATGATTTTATCCAAGTTGAGAGGTTCTTTTTCATATTTTGCTGCTTCTTTCTATTCCACCATGGATGGCCTTGGTGATAGTTTTGTTATGCCTTCATTTGAGACTTTTTGTGAAAGGCTAACCCGAGAGCAATCTAAGCTCACTCAAGTTGATACATCCACCAAGTCACATGCATTGGTAGCAGGATCATCAAAAGGAAAGAGTAAGCATAAGGGCAAATCAAAGTCAGGAGCTTCTTCTGAATCATCTTCTCAGCCTAAGGAAGACAAGCCAAAGAGAGAAAGACCCAAGTGTACCTTCTGCAATGGGCTTGGTCACATTGAGGATAACTGTTTCAAGAGAGAGATACATGAGCTTCGGCAAATACTTAAGGATCACAATATCACTCTTCCACCTACTATAGTTAAATCTCCTCCCTCCCTCTCTCATGAAGAGTCATCTTCTAGTTTTGCTGGCATTGCTACTTCTTGGACAAGGACATGCTTTGATCACTACCTTGGTTGATAATAGAGAAGGATGAGTAATTGACTCTGGTGATTCTCGGCATGTCACTTCTTCTCAGCACCATATCTTGTGGGATACTATGAGGCCTGCCGACTTTGATCGAATGTTCACAGCAAATGCAGATATTGTCTATGTTGCTGGTCTTTGTGATGTTGATCTTGATGGTAGGAGGTTAGAAAATGTTGTCTACATTCCTCAGATTGCTCACAATTTTTTGTTTGTTTATCAACTTACTTAGGAGGGTTTGAAAATTGAGTTCACTTCAGAACATGCTATCATCAGAGATAGGTTTGATGTCCTTGTTGCCTATGGTCAAGCAGATCATCATTCCAAGGTCTACAAGTTCACCAAATTTTGGGATTGAGATCCCCCTGTTCCTGACTCTCTAGATTCAAGGGTAGGAAGCACATCATCCTCTCCTCCTCGCCAGGGCTGGTTTAACTTGGCTCTTTGCATGACACCCTCTTCTTCCTTTGACACCTCTCCATTGAGATTTTCTTTAGCAGGGATGGATACATTTTCTTCTTCAGACTTGTGGCACTTGGATGGGTTCACTTTAGGTCTATCTAACTTGGCTACTCAGTTTCACATTAGTCTTGAAGACATTCTAGAGGGGACTACTCTCCTTTATGGGGGGGCTATCTAGTCCACATCTTTTTGATCTTTTTGTATATATGTGATGGTTGTAGTCCTTGGGGGGATAATGTTGAGTCCTCCAAACATCACTCTTCCATCTATTTTTGCATCTCCTTTTTGGGGAGGGGTTTTGTTCCCACTGGGTTTTCCCCTTTTCTCTGGTTGTGGGAGATTTTCTGCATCTTCATGTACATGGGTACCTAACATGGCCTCATAGCCGGGACCCATCATCATCATCTTACATAATCATTGCATTTTCCTCCCTAAGTTGCACTTATGGGGGGGTGTTGGTGTAATTAATTAATTAATTATTACACTAACATAAGTTAACTTAGGTCTTGCATTTAATTAATTAAGTCCTAGGTTGCATTATTAGATAAATCATTTAATAAATGGGATAATATTCCCTTCCTAGTTTGTGGGATAAGATTCCTTCTAGAACTTATCTCATCATTTAATGATCTTCACCATAGGGTTCACATGTTGTCACATGTTGTTAGATTTTAACACTTGGCAACATCTCATGCATATTAGGATTTGCCTCTTGCCTATTTAATCAAACCTCTTGTTCATTTATATCATATCAATCATCATATCAATAGAATATTCAATCAGCATTCCATTGTTGCAACACTTCTTTTGTGGTTGATTATCTTTCATGGCTAAAGTCCTTTTATTGAAGCTCCAGGGGCTGTGCAATCCATCATCTCAACAATAAGATTGAGGAAAAATTTTGGGGCTGTTTAGGGGCTTGCCGCAATCAAATCCCCATTTTGGTGTTCCCAACTCCATGGAAAACTAGATAGATAGATGGATAGATAGAAACGAAAGAAAACAACTAAGATAATTGGCATAATGATAAATTATATATAAAAGGGATGTGAGAAATCCCAAGATTCTCAAAGACACAAGATAAGAATGATATCACCCGCAAGGCTTGAGGAAGCCAAAGAGAGAATGAGAGACAAAGACAACTGCAAGAGCCAAGAGAGAAGTACAGAGCATTGTAAGAATGTGAGAGTGTTGTGAGAGCTTGAGAATGTTATAGCAAGAAAAATAGCTATGCGGGTATGTGCAGGATCATGACGGACCAAAAAGTGGCGATATGATGGGTATGTGTAGGGTATGTGGCTGACGACTTCTTTTTTACCCAAAATTGATGAAATGAAAAGGGTTTTTAAAGGAGATTCTCAACTTTCCACCAACATATGTTATGCTTTACTTTGAGTTTAATAAATAATTATTATTCATTTTCTACTTGAATTATGACTAAAGCTATGATTGATAGGTTTATTGAAAAAAATCTATAGCTTTCAAATGGTATCACATTTTTTGAATTTGAAACATGTGTCACATTCTATGCTTCCATACTATAGGATTAAAAAAAATTAATTAATTTCATGAATTTTGACCAAGTTAAGGTGGTCAGACATACAAGTTTTATATTTTTTAAAAGTTGTAATAAAAAATTCATAATTAATTATTTACTTGGAAAAATTACAAAAAATATGCATCACATTGAGACATGAGTCCTCTACTTATATCTAAAATATTATAAAAATATTATTATTTTATTGGGGTTAGGTGGTTAGACAGACACCTATTTCTTATTTTTCCTAAAATTTTACTACGCATTGAAATTTCAAATTTCACCAAATAGATTTTAAAACCTAGTAGTTTAGAAACTACATTCAATTTGCTACAAATTCTATTCTTACATATTTTTGAAATAATCTAGATAACTTATTCAAATTTTTACATCAAGTCGCATAACTTTGATTTTTTATTTTTTTTTCCACTTAAGGGCCTATTTTTTCCATGATGATCCTACACATACCCATGCAAGTAAGAGAGCCAGAGAAAAAGACAAGATAATGCTTAAGAGAGAGACCAAGAATCTAGAGAGAGAGCAAAATAAAGTGAAAGAATGGATTTAAAAGAGAGAAGAGAAGGGAAAAGAAGGTTCCTGAGATGTTACAATGCATTCTAAGTTACCACTGAAAAAATTAGCTAAAAAGTGGCAAGGCACTTAGAATGGTAGTTTGAATGCCAAAAATGTCATAGCATGCTAGCATGGCATGTGGATGTTTACGCAAAATTCTAGTGTCCAAACACATCACACTACAAAATGACAAGAATGAGGAAAGCACAAGGTTTGACACAAAGTTGATGCATAAAGGTAGCTCCTGGAAAGGGGTCTCGAGCATCTTGAGAGGGAGAAATGCTAATGCAGGGGCTAAAAATGAGCTGACAAAAATGCTAAGGGAGTGGACACTAAAGTGGATGCAAAAACATAAGTGAAATTGCAAGGGGTGTAATTTTATGATATTACATTTTTCCCCCACTTTAGCGGGCATATGAATCTACATGAATATACATGCTAAAGGAAATCTATTAAACATAAATAACATCATGATACCAAATGATGCAGATGGGGCTTTGAGTGGGATGTTTGTGATGTGGAACCCTAATAGGTTAACTAGATCTCAAATTTTCCAAAGTAGGAATAGTGTGGGAATCCAATTCTATCACTCAGGTAGTGTTTGGTTCCTGATCAACATCTATGCCCCCAATGTTAGGAATGCAAAGAAAGCCATTTGGTAGGATCTCATTGACTAAATAAAGAATAATGAGGAGCTCGCTAGTTGGTGGCTGCAAATTTCGACTCTCTACTATACCCTTCAGAGAAGAGTGGATGTCTAACCGACTATTCTAATAGCATGAATGACCTGGATAATTTCCTAATTAATACTGGGTTGGTGGACATAGACTTACATGGTCAGGCTTTTACTTGATAGATTCCTCTTTTCTTCCAATTGGACATCCTTGCTTAATTCCAACCTACTGGATTTACCTCGTACTATTTCATACCATAACCCTTTATTGTTGGTCATAAATTAAAACTTTGCTATGGGTCCCTTTCCTTTCTATTTTGAGATCATGTGGAATGCCCACCTAGATTTTAGGAATAAAATTGTTGCTTGGTGGAACATCCCCATACATGTCTCCCCCATTTTTAGGGTGTTCCATAAACTCAATTATATTAAGAACATGGTTAACAGTTGGAACACAAGGGTTTTTGGTGATATATTCCATCAGAAGAGGGTGGGGTAAAATAACATAGTTGTATCACACTTTATAAAGGAAACGACCAACACTGATCAAACTTTGAAACTTGAATCACTAAAAAGTGGCATATATGTTTTGAATTCTGAAATGATGTAAACTAGTAAAATATGTATTTTTTAGTATATTTTATGTTTTTATTTTTATTTTCTTAAAAATAAAAAATTATTTTAAACTAGTTTTTAATAAATTAACACTATAATTTAGTTGTTGATAAAATGTTAAAAAATGAAGAAGTTGCATGAGACGCCAAACTTTTTATAGTAAATTTTAATTTTTTTTCTTTCAATTTTTTTGTGTATTTATAACTTGAAACTTTAGTGCATGTATATATTTGTTTTCAATTTTGATAAATATATATTTTAATATAAATATTAAAATATGCATGAATCAAAAAACAATTGTTTCCACTAGACGTCAACTTTCATATTAAATATTTATCTAAAATGGAAAAGAAATTATACTATCTTGAAATAGATTCTTTTATCTAGTGCATCATAATTTTTAATTTTTTTAATAATTTTTAGTATTTTTCCTTAGCATGGTAATCAACCTAATATTTTTTGTTGATAGCCTACTTTTAGTAAAAAAAATATAAATAATATAAATAATAATTAAACTATTAAAATAAATATATTTTTGAAAACTACACTTATGGATCTACAAAAGGGTATTTTTATATATATATTTTTAAATGTTATTTACATTAGTAGGAGTTATTGAAACTTCAAGTTTTTCAAATAATTTTAATTTTTTGGTAAATTGGACTCAAAGTGGTGCTCTATATATTTTTAGCCAACAATTTTAGTTGAAAGAGTTGTGGAATTATCTAACTTAGCTAGAATGAATCTTCCTAGATCATATGTTTGAACAAAATTTATTTTTAGTTAAAAATACTTAAATTCAGTTACGTTGATAAGTTGGCTAAAAGTGTGACACAACTTTGTGCTTTTACCCGGTGTTAGCTGAATATCTTAGGATGACACAAAAGAGGATGGAGGGGGTGATATTAGTCTATAGACTTGCCAACAAGAAAGAGGTGAATGCATGGAGTGGGAATTTTTTTTGAAAAAAGAGGAGATATTCTGGAAGCAGAAATCCAAAGTCTAATGACTTATGGAGGGTGATCAGAACACCTGCTTCTTCCATGTTTCTCCCCTCAAGCATAGGAAATGGAATTAAATAAAAATATTGAAAAATGATTTGGGTGATGAGGTCACTTCCCCTACTCATAGTGGTCTATTAGCCTTTGGTTACTTCCAATAGGTTTTATCGGCTTCTACTATGGCTCCTAATTCTACATTAGATGACTTGTTGATGGACCCCCTTCCTGTCTCTATATTTAGGGAGGACAATGATAATATTTTGGGTACTTTCACTCATGAGGAATTCAAGGCCATTGTGATCAGTATGGGTGTCTACAAGGCTCTGGGTCTTTATGGATACCCCTTAGCTTTTTTCCAAGTTTTTTGGGACATAATTAGTGAAGATTTAGATCTAGCGGCTAAAGATTTCTTCAATACTGGAAAACTACTCAAATAGCTGAATCAAACCTTCATTGCTCTTATCCCCAAAATTGAGGACCCACAAAACATGGCTGACTTTCACCCTATTATCCTAGGTAATACCATCTATAATATTTTGTCCACAATTTTGGTGAACTACCTGAAACCCCTCTTGAAAAAATTATTAGTCCAAGCAAAAAGGGCTTTGTACTAAGGAACCATATCTTGGATGTTGCCATTACCACTCATGAAATATTTCATTCTATGGACCGTTGCAGCAGTGTTAGTATGAATTTTAAGCTTTAAATTTCAAAATCCTATGACAAAGTCCTTTGGAGATTTCTCCCCAAAGTTTTGGCTAATATGGTGTTCAATCAAAGGGTGCTTAATCTCATTATGGAGTGTGTTACTAGTGTGAAATATTATATATTGGTCAATAAGATCCTTCATGGATTCTTTCAAATTGAGAGGTGCATAAGATAGGGGGATCCTCTATCTCCCTACTTGTTCATTATGGTCATGGATGTGCTAAGTAGGAATGTTTCTAGAATTTCATCATAGGGTTCTATCAATGGTGTTAAACCTTCCACTACTCTGGAACCTACTATCATTCAATAGTTCATAGATGATACCATCTTGTTTGGGAAGGATTCAGTTATGGAAGTAAGGAAATGGAAATTTTTCCTTAATAACTATGCTACTTGCTTTGGCTAGTGCATAAACTAAAACAAGAGCATGATTTATTTCTTTAACAACATTCCTATTTTGTAGGATAAGGTGACTATTTTTCTGGGTTGCGTTGGTGCCTCCCTGCCTTCAGTGTACTTGGGGCTTCCTCTTACCATCAAGGAAGTATCCCCCAACTTCTAGAATACTATCCTTAATAGGATTCGAAGGAAATTGGCCAGGTGGAAAGGCTCAATCCTCAGTCATGCTGGTAAATTGCAACTTGTTATTAATACCCTTTAAGGGATTCCAATTTGTTTCCTCTCTATTTTAAAAATCCCTATATACATAATAGAGAAATTTGAAAAAATCCAAAGGAACTTCCTCTAGTCTAGGAAAGAGGAAAAAATGAAGTTGGCTCTAATTAGTTGGGACAAGGTGTGCCTTCCTAAATCTGGTGGAGGACTTGGTATAAGGAAAGTTCAACTGACCAATAAAGTCTTGCTTGCTAAGGTTGGTTGGGATTAGATATGGAGAAAAAAGAATTGGCATAGGATTATGAATGTTAAGTATCTAAATAACTGCCCCTAATCAGGTTTCTCTCTTTGGAGCACCCTAGTGGCTCTTTGGCTTGGAACAATATATGTAGAATGAAAAGGCCACTAGACTCTGGGCTATGATGGAAGCTTGGGAATGGCTGCAATATTAGCTTCTAGGAAGACCCTTGGCTGCTTGATTGTCCCCTATCCCTATCTGACTTAAAGAATCTGATGGAGCCTACACGACAATTATTTGGTAGAAAAGTCTATGACTACATGTATTTTCCTCAAGGTTTTAGGAAGTGGAAAGTCTTGGAATTATACTACCCACTCTCTACGCACTTGAGACTATTGGCTAAGACCTTATAATACATCCTTTCCCTATCTAGAATTCCCATATCAAACATGGAGGATGAATTCTTTTGGGTTAAGGAATGCAAGGGCAACCTCTTTGTTAGGTCTTCTTACGGTTTATTGTCAAACATGGGAGCTCAAAGCAGAGTTTGGAAACAAGTTTGGAACAAACATTTGATACCAAAAATAAATTTCTCTTAGTGGATGACATGCCACAATAGAATTTTAACACGGGATAGCTTAAGGAAAAGGGGATTCTAGATCCTGAATAGATGCATGCTATTCAAGAACAATGAGGAGTTGGTTGACGGCCTGTTACTGCACTATTTGTTTGTTGTTGAACTTTGGGATTTGAGTTTTGGAAAATTAGGGATCCATTAGACAATGAATGGGGACTTAAAAAAATTTATTGAGGGATGGTCTAAACCCTTTCAACATCCTCTCCCTATTGATATTTGGTGTCAAACCCCTCCCATCATTTGTTGGTTTTTATAGAAAGTGAGGAACAACTGGATCTTTAGAGATATAGAGAAAAGTCCCAAAGAGGTCTTTGGCATTGGTTTTAGACTTATTTTTTAGAGTGTCTCCATTTACTCTTGGAAACCCCCAAACAAATCCCCCATGGGGTGGGAGATCAAGATAGAAAAATCATGGAATAGATAGTTGGAGATCAAATCCTTTGATAACTCTAAATCTATGGCTCAACATAATATAGTCTGGAAACCCTAGATACTTGCTGGTATAAGCTTAATTTTGATAGGGTGGAAAAGGGGAACCCATTTATGTCTAGTATTGGTGGCATTGTCAAGGACTACAAGGGAAACTTTGTAGTCGAGTATGTTGGAGGTATTGGTACATAGAATTATGTGATAGCAGAGGCTCAGGCGGTGCTTAAATGAATTGTGATTGTTGTCACTCAAGGTATTAAAATTTTGCTTATTGAAGGTGACTCCAAGATGGTGAATGACTCTATTAACTATTTTTCTAATCTTGGATGGAGTATTAAAGATATCCTTCAGGACATAAATTTTTTGATTTCTAAATTGGAAAGGAAGAATCTGTCTCACATCTTCTGTGAGGGAAATCAAGTGGAAAATTCTCTAGCCAACCTTGGCTCCTTGTGCAGTCTATCCAAATGCTAGAGAAGACTTCAATCTCTCCTGGTGAATATAGAAGGATTTATCCTTGTTGAACAAAAAAATGTAACTATTAATGAAGGGGGGGCAACTATGTTTATTTGTGCGGGTACATGTGGCACTATACCTTTGGGCCTAGGATGATGTGGAATGAGCATGAGTACGTGGAGAGTGTTTCACAGGGAGTTGGGTAGGGTTTTGAATTTATGATGATGTATGGTAGGGTTCTCCAAAACTCATTTGAAAAGTCTTGTCAAATGTACCATAACATTTTTCATGTTTTCAAAAACATGTATTTAGCAATGTTTATCTTCAATTTGTTGGCTAATTATTATCCACTCACATTTATCATAGCTCTAATCTTTGATGTTTTTTACTTAAGGAAAATTAATTATGACCCAATGACCTTTTTTCCTTGGATTATGCATTGGACCAAAGCTCTAGACCTTCAGTTTATATTATCATGATCAAATTTATCTTGGATTTTGGCTTAAGACTATTGTACTTAAGAATTCCTTATTATGGGCTTGTGATGATCAATTCTTGGAAATGACTACCAGCTCGTGTGATCTTTCAAATGCCTTAATTAGGCATGGTCATCCTTGGTTTTACATCAATGGAAGAACCATGTTCTCCAACCGCTTTGTAATAATTACCTTTAACTAATTTTAGTCGAAGTGCCATTACACTCTTTGACCCAATTGAAGATACTCTAATTCATGCCTTATACCAATCAGGTTTCATATCAAAAGCAGAATTCTCCTTTTGCTCTATACTAGTTTATACTCCTAACTACACTGTACACTAATTTGATGCCTATATCAACTCCCCTTGAGACATTACTCCATTTATTGTGTGTACCTAAGTGTACAGTTCACCATAGGCTCTATACCAACTAAAAATTTTCCTGACCATAATAGCATCTCCTCCTTAGACTATTCTCCATTCTCTTTGCCTACATACATAAGCATTTACTCTACATTGGACTCAGTACCCATTTCCAAACATTTCTTTGATCCCAAATTTGTGTTTGACACATCTCTCATCTTTGCTTATCCTCATGAGCACTTGTAGACCTTCAAGCATTGTACCAGGTAGACCATTTCTTTGACACCATCCACAGCTTCCCCTAAGATCAATATCCATGAACACTTTACATTCTAGTAAGCATCTACATCATTCCAGATTCTATACCAACTAGGATAATATATGCATATCATTTTCTCAGCAAGGCACAAGGAGCATTATCTTCTTCACCTACAAATGTTCTTCCCATTTTGAAAAAGAAAAAAGAGTAAAAACATTTTCCTACAATCATCAAGTCATTAGAAGTTTGTACAAGTTTACCTGACTTGATCACTTCTCCATATCTAGGGATAAAATAGCTATAAATTAAACTCTCCCTAGACACATTCCCTATCACTAATATTTAGTGATGTGAGGGAGAAACAACCACATTGAGTGATGCCTACCAATCTTTCTCTCTCCATATTATCTTGTGCTTCTTTTTTGTTACATCAGTGTTCTTCTCAACAGCATGTGAACCATTGTTCACTTTGGGAGCCACATTCTTTTCCTTACTATATGTTTTTGATTTTACATAATGTGCTATTGGTCTTGCATAATATAATCTACAATACTTAGTTGTATGACCATAGTTATCACATTTATAGCACAATACGTTCATGCCTATCAAAGGAGCAAATGAATTTCTATACATATGATTTGTGATCTTTCTAGGTACAGTTCTACATTCACATGAGTTATGACCAAATTGTTTACATGAATAATAGTAGCCATTAAAACATGAGGAACAATTTTTCATACCATTTCTTTTCTCATGATAAGGTGGTCTCCTTTGTATTGGATTCTTCATGTATCTCATTGTCATAAATCTATTTCTAACAAAACCCTATGTATGTTGCTTTCTCTTCAAGTGTTCAGGGACTGAACTCTTCATTTTCTTATCTATCATGGGATTCTTCTTCTGATAATCAACAATTGGATAAATGTTCTTCCTCTTATCTATAGCAAGTCTCTTTTATTCATTAACTTTCTTCTTGTCAATAGTTGGTTCCTTTTCCCCTTGTGCTATCTTCAATCCATTTGTAGAGGTACTTTCTTTCGAGCCACTTGTGCAACCTTTCTCTATTGTTCAAAAGTTTTCAAACAATATTTCACTAGTAGAATGAATTTTCCCTCTTTCATCGCCAAGGTCAATCTTTACCCTTGGTCTTGACAACTTTTGTGACTTGCTCAACTCATCTACCATCTTAGAGTCACTTTTCAGCTTCAAGCTTTTGTCCATCTATTCTTTTACATATGTTAACTCCTTTCTCAGAGAAACTATCTCTACTTCCAGCTTCATGCATTCATTTGATTTATACTATAGTTCTAATTTAACTACATCTTCTACTATTTTTTCTTCTTCAACTTGTATCTTCAAGCTGATTACACTCCGGTTTGATTCTTGAAGATTCTTATTCATCTTTTCAATTTCTTCTTGTGCATTCCTCTTATATTCTTCATTTTTCTTTCTCAATTTCCTAATCTCATTCATAGCATTAATGTTCATATTATAGGTCTAATACTCCTTCACTAGATATATCATCTTCTTCATCTAACCATTTAACTTCTTTACCAAGATCCATGAATGGGACACTTCCACAGGCACTCACAAGTTCATCATCAACGCTGCCAAAAACACTTGATGACCTATTTTCTTTTCTTGTGTGTAGACTATTTTCACTATCATCTTCTTTCTCAGAATTATTCTCTTCAGCAAGAAGACTTATTCTACCAAAATTATAACTCTTAGTGGTAGCATAACTCTTTGTTTTTTCTATCATCTCTTGTTGTACTTCACTTGAGAACCAACTTGTAGATTTCTGATCTTCACTTGCCTCAAGGATTTCAGATTCTGATGAAAGAGGGATTATCCCTTCTCAAACCACAAATGAAAATCAATTAAATGATTTTACTTAAATATTAAATAACTTAGAAAATAGAAAAAAAGCATAAATTTTGCAAACAAGTTTCAAAATTCTTTATTCAAAACTCTCTTGCAAATATCAAAGTATCTTCTCCATTAAGGAAATACAAAGATTGGAGCCTCTTGGAATGATAAACACACATTAAAAGTCAGATTAAAATCTGATCTCAGCAGTAAATAAAAACAAATACAAACTATTTATTCAACTCCTTCATTTCACTCTCAATCTACAACCCTTATCATGCAAACTCCAATCTGCAAACTGTATCCATCATCAACAATGGATTCCATGATCCATTTTTCTATCACACACCTTCAAACCTGCAATAAAAAAGTTTTGATGGACATATTCATCACATACTAATCCCTTCTGACTCACTTCTACCCAATTCCATGTAGAAATCAACTTCTCTCACAATACCTGCTGAGTGACTGGTTCCAAAAATTGTCAAGTCTTCCCTTTTATGCTAAATCTCCATTTTTTTTCTATAGCTTCCATTTGAAACTTCCCAACATGATAAAAATTTCATTAATAACATTAAAATAAAATAATAAATGATAAAAAGCATTATCAAATCCACCTCCTTGTAATTGCCAAGAATAACAAACTTGCAAGATTCTAACTCCTAGAAAATAAGGACCCAATTAGAAAAGTAACTTCCAACTCAACTTGGGCACTCAATATCTCCATTATTAAAATTTATGAGGATTTAATTGATTTTTAAAAATTTGTAACTCCCCCAAAAATCCATTCCAATATTTCATTTTTTAAAGCTCAAGTTCAACACTGCCACCTAGACTATCTCCACTCCAAAATTTAGCAATATTAAAATAAAAGACCAATTATTTATTACAATTTTTGGCCTAATATTTTAATTTTTTTCTCCAACTAAATAATTATCTAACCTTAGGAAAATAAAGAATTAAAATGTTTATTTTTTTTTATGTTGATTTCTTGTGCACCCAGATGCTCCTACATTAGACACGCCAAGTAAATTGAATTTTCTGAGTATGACTCACAAAATGGAGTTGAGAAAACTCCATCACTGTAACAAGTCTTCTTCCATCTTATCTTCCATCATCTACCTAGATCATTATGCATCCTCCACCTATTGTATCTTCTTCTCTCCTTCACCCTTGCAGGACTAAACCCACTACAACAATCTGACCACCTCCACCAATATGCATTCACCTCTTCATCTTCATACATTTCATTCATCTCTACAACATTCAAATCAGATTTACTTTCATCTTCATAAAATTCAAGAAAATAAGGAATTACCTCAGTTCCTACAACTTCATTTTCACCTCCATCTACAGTCAATGCAAGCCATTCATTTTCAATTTCTACAATTTTTTCTCTTACCTCATCCTCTTGCATGATGATCTCATCTTCAATGTCTTCTACACCTTCTCTTTTACCTATAAACAAAAAAATGTTAGCATAATCATAGGACCTTTCTTCTGCCATCTTGATCTTCTCTATCTCCTTACCACATTCATCTGACTCTTTCCCTTCAAATAAGATATCAATCTTTCTCCTCTCATCTTTGAGTAGGAGATCTTCTTCATCTTCACCAAATTCTTCATCAAATATAGGACCCTCAAATTCCATCACCTCAGCTTCTACTACACCACTCAAATCAACAATATTCAAATTTATTGTCTCTTTTCCTTTATCTCCATTCTTTGGTGCAACTTCTTCTATTTTATCTTTCATGTCTTCCAAAAGACATGCCTCCTCAACTTCATATTCAAAAAATTCTTCCCATTCATCTTCTTATTCTATAGTGTCACATGCATGACATTCTACTTCATCCTCTTTCTTTCCTGCATTCAAATCATCATTAGAATGATAAATAAAATTATGATCACCTCTTTTCTGATGAAGTCCTTTTATCCTTTCCCACAATGCTTCCAATTCTTCCACTTTTTACTTCAACTCCCTTAATTATCTCACTCTATCGTTCCTAAATCTCTCTTTGATTTTCTCATGTCTAGGAATTGTCAGAATCCATCTAATAATAAAATTCCTTTTTCTCATTCTCTTTTCCATACTCAAGGCTTCACAAAGCCTCAATAACACAATTTTTCAATACCCTCTAAGTTGCATATACACATGCAATAAATCTCTCACACAATCCAACCGTTAGGTCCTGGTGCAAACTACCTCATGTTCGGCAGTCTGTCTACACACTCAAGAACTCCCGCTCTGATACCACTGATGAAAGAGGGATTATCCTTTCTCAAAATACAAATGAAAATCAATTAAATGATTTGAATTAAATATGAAATAACTTAGAAAAGAGAAACAAAGAAAAAAATTTGCAAACAAATTTCAAAATTCTTTATTCAAAACTCTCTTGCAAACATCAAAGTATCTTCTCCATTAAGGAAATAAAAATATTGAATCCTCTTGGAATGATAAAAATACATTAAAAATCAGATTAAAATATGATCTCAACAGTAAATAAAAACAAATAAAAACTATTTATTTAACTCCTTCAGTTCACTCTCAATCTACAACCTTTATCATGCAAACTCCAATCTGAAAATTGTATCCATCTTCAACAATGGATTCCATGATCCATTTTTCTATCACACACCTTCAAACCTTAGGAAAATACAAAATTAAAATGTTTGTTTTTGTTTGATGTTGATTGCCTATGCACCCAGATGCTCCTGCATCAGATTCACTTTCATGTTTTTCAATCAAGTCCTTCACCTCATCTTTACCATCCTCTTCATACATTCTCTTCAAAAAATTTCAGACTTCATGTGCTATTTGACAATGCATGACTTTAACCAACACAAAACTTGACTTTCCATGAAGAATTACATCTCTTGCTATAGTATTATCCTCATACGCTTTGCCTTCAGCTTCAGTTATTAGAGGTGTAGCATGGACTGCATATCCATTTACAACTAACATCAAATCCTATGGATCCCAAATATCCTTCCATCAATGAGCTGCAAAAAATATATCTTGATCCATCAAAGATAGGTCGATCATATGCAAGTAAACTTTCTTGACCAACCATTGTGTTCACCTTATCCAAGATCTACCCTGAACTGATTAAGATCCTCCTAGGGAACCTAGGGCTCTGATACCAATTGTTGGAACACAATGATCTACTAAGAGGGGGGTGAATTAGTACATACTAAAACTTTGGCACTCAAAACCTTTTTGCAGATTACTTCCTTAACTCCAAGTACCTTGTACAGATTTCTTACTCAACTCTTATTGTGTAGATTGGAAACTAAAGATGCAAACATAAATATGTAGAAAAATAATCAACACAAATACCCATAACACCAGATATATGTGGAAAACCAAATATGGGAAAAACCATAGTGACCAAGGTTGCTTGAGTCTACTACTCAAATCTAGTGTCAAAAAATAAATCTTTGTTATAATGTTTAGGGCTACAACCCAAGGATGTTTAAACACCCTAATTTGGGATCTAAAACTTCAAGGAAGCAACAACTTCCTACTTTAGAACCTACAACTTCAAGGATGCTACAACACCCTGTTTTAGGAGCTACAACTCCAAGGATGCAACAAAACCCTAAACTGAGCTACAACCTAGTACAGTGAGGCATCAACCTCTATGAAAACAATTTTAAATATGCATAGACTTGGTTCTACCTAACCTATAATGAATCTTTACATTAAGTACATTGTTGCACTTTCTACAACTCACACTCTATTGTTGAAGCTACATACTCAACAACATATCCCTGCTCTGCATTCTCCTCTACACATAGAACAATCACTATTCTATCTTGTTGCACTACACCTCTTTCCCTTTCTATAGTGTCTAACACATCTGCACTCTTTTGAATGCAATCCTAGAAAAAAAAATTGTATTACAGTCTAGGAATTCTTTACATGTGTATTCTTTGTTTGCCCTATTTCTCTCACTTTCTCACAAACACACAACAACACTCAACCTATCTTTGCATCATGCTCTACAAGATGTAACTTTGTTTAGTATACTATACAACTATAGAATGTTCTCTCTAATTGTGCACACTTACTACAAAAATCTCACATCGACAAAATCTGACTGTCTTCTTTCTCCACCGACCTGTAATCTCTACCTCAAGATTCTCACCACTGTTTAGATCTTCTCGAATCCTCTACTAGGGTTTCCTTCACTTGCTAACTTCACTAGAAAGCTTCCTTTACCTTGAGCCACACACACCACTATCCAGCTCATGATAAAGACATCTAATAGGGTTTACCAGATATTGCCATACCTTGCATCAAGCCATAGAAGACTTAATTTTTGTTTCAGAGAATTTTCCCAAATTATCTCTTTATCAACCCTTGAATTTGATTATGCATTCAATGCATTCTAATGTCCATTCGATCTGATTTGATCTTGATCACTACTACAATTGGTGTTTCCAACTTGAAGATCAAATCTTAATTCTCTTTGGTCGGTTGCATAGCTAGAACAATAAATTCATTCTTCTATGTTTGTTTGTATTTTAAACCTTTGTTCACACTATTGAGCATTTGTAGATCTCTTCTTTTGAATCTTGGTTGTCGATCTTCTCTCTTGCACCAAGATCCTACAATCCTATGTCCAACATCATGCCTTTATACCTTGACCATCAGATAAGTGGTCATTTAAATCACCATCATTGATCTTGCAGTATTCCCTTAAAATCATATTGCTTTGTCGAAGATACATTCACTATAGTCACCTATGTTAACCGTTCTCTTCAATCTATTTCTTGCTTGGCATATGCAGGGTCTACCAATTTCCACACAACTCACAACAAGGATTTGAATTGTTCATTGATCTTGTTAGCACGTTTACATCACCACTGTCAGATTAGCATTCTTTAGATTTACATTGTCAATCTTGTCCATCCATTGACAATTTCCTTATGACCATCATGCATCATTACATCGAAGAGACTTGCTAAATTCTCTCTCTGATAAACTGATCTCACTTCGACATCTGCACGGGCTCACATGTCATCAATTCTTAATTTCATCACCACCTAATTTGTAACAATGATGTGAATTAGCATATCAAGCAATCACACTTCACCACCTGTCGGCCTTTGTCACGATCCACCATCATCACGATCCTATCAGGTCCCATTTAACTTATTGCTTCATCGAAGAGACATCTTCTAGACTCCTACCAATACACAAACGTCACACCAATGAGATAGCCATTGGGCTATCAAAGAGACATCAACTCCACTCTCATCGATATGGCATTGTCATGCCAATACCATTTGTTGTAGACAAGTGGTCCCCATGCCATCGTGTCACCACATGTCACCATCCAATATCACTTCCTGCCACATGTCATCCTTTCATTTTCTCTCTAATTATATTATCGACACATGTCATTATTTCCTTACCAGGTCTCACTACCACATCCACCTTACTAGGTCCCACAGTTGGCATCATACTCTCTTATCGCCATTTCAAAGAGACATGCTTCAAAGTCCTATCGAACTATAGATGTTTCACTGATGGAATGGTCATCAGGTTGTTGAGGAGACATCCTTCAACATCCTTCCAAGACCATTTTGTCACACTAATGGGAAGGTCATCACTATATCGAAGAGACAAGCATGAAACTCCATTTGATCTGCATCTCTCTCTTCAATCAAGCACATATCAAAATATTGAAGAGACATCCAACTAGGTCTCACCAACGACCATCAATCAACCGATGAAGGCCATTAATGATGTCACCTTTCCAACTCATCATCATGCCACCGCATCATAATCCACAACAAGGATGTGTATTACCATTCACTCAATCCTATCATGCCATGTGCCATCTTCTTCATCGCTCTCACCCATGTCATCATGAATGGGTCCCACTTGAGCACTTTCTTCACATCACCATGTCAGGGAGACATAGCCAAAGGTCTCATCGACACCATCTAATCTCATTGATAACACTTCCATACTCCTTATTGCTCTATCGAAGAGACAACCATAGAACTCCCTTCGAAGACCTAGTGTCTCACAGATGAGATAGCTATCGGGCTGTCAAAGAGACATCTCCCATTCTCTCGTTGACATACACTATCACACCAACATGAACCTCAAACTTCATCAACTAGTTGCCAAGATTTCAAGGTCTGATCACAAAATGAATATAATGGGCTTAAGTCATTACTTAAGCTTCTTGCAACCACCAAACACAAGTCACCATCAAAATAGAACATTTTGAGGATGCCATGACTGAAAATGCACTAGGGTTTATTTGTAAATCCTAGAATAACCTTAGAGTAAAAATATGCATTCTTGGACACATCCTTCACTTTATGGATCTACATATCACATCACTAGAATGCTCTTGAAAAACCCACATTAAATATGTAGCTTGTTTCCTCTTCTATTGTACAGGAAACTCTTTGCAACTTCATGACAAGATTTGAACAAATTGATCAACTTTGTACCATTTGCAAGATGTGCACTTTTACATCATCAACCTACCACACACTTCTAGAACCAGATCCACTACTCTCACATCCATCCTATATCATCATGCCAATAAACTCCTTTGCTTGATTTTCCCTTTTGACATCAATGACAACATTATGTGCTTCAGGACAAGATTATCATACTTATTCTCTAATCCTCTTTTGACACCAATGACAACATATTCCAACAATCTCCCCCTTTTTCATTGATGGAAAAACTTGAATGCTCAATGATATCAATTAACCACTTTGACATTTGTACTAGTATCATCTTAACATTCTTCTTCTATTGCTTCTTTCTCCAATGCTCCTTTTAACCAGATCAACTACTCTCACATCCATCCTCTATCATCATGCCAAAAAACTCCTTTCCCTAATTTTCCCTTTTGACATCAATGCCAACATTATGTGCTTTAGCACAGGATTAGCACACTTCTTATTTGATCCTCTTTTGACATCAATGACAACATATTCCAACAATCTCCACCTTTTTCATTGATGGAAAAAATTGAATGCTCAATGATACCAATTAACCACTTTGACATTTTTACCATTATCATCTTAACTTCCTTATTCTATTGGTGTTTTCCTTAATGCTCCTTTTTTAGTATTTGCATGAATTTCTCCCCCTTTGACATAAATGGCAAAGGATTCACTCTTGAAAGCACTGTTCCCCATTGACAAGTAGTGCAAAGGGTCTAGCTATTCTCTAATATCCTCCTTTGAATTGGAAAGGGGACTTACTCACCCTTTGATTCATACCAATGGATAACAATTATTGTTCTTATGCCAGATACTACTCTTAACCATTACACAATAGAAAAACCATGTTCTCCAACCGCTCTATATCAATTACCTTTAACTAATTGTAGTTTAAGTTCCATTACACACTCTGACCCAATTGATGATACTCTAATTCATGCCTTATACTAAATAGGTCTCATATCAAAAGCATAATTCTCCTTTTTCTCTATACCAATTTATACTCCTAATTGCATTGTATGCTGATTTGATGCCTATATCAGCTCCCCCTAAGACCTTACTCCATTTACTATGTTTACTTGAGTGTACACTTCACCACAGGCTCTGTACCAACTAAAAATTTTCCTGACCACAATAGCATATCCTCCTTAGACTATTCTCCATTCTCTTTGTGTGCATACATAAGCATTTACTCTACATTGGGCTCAATACCAATTTGCAAACATTTCTTTAATCCCAAATTTGTGTTTGACATATCTCTCATCTTTGCTTATCCTCGAGCACTTTTAGAAATTCAATCATTGTACCAAGTAGACCATTTATCTGACACCATCTACAACTCTCCCCATGATGAATATCCATGAACACTTTCGATTCCAGTGGGCATCTACATCATTCCAAATTCTATACCATCCAGGCTAATCTATGCATATCATTTTCTTAGCAAGGCACAAGGAGCATTATCTTCTTCACCTACAAATTTTCTTTGCCTTTTGACAAAAAGAAAGAGTAAAACCATTTTCCTACAATCATCGTCATTAGAAATTTGTACAATAATTTTACCGGACTTGATCACTTCTCCATATCTAGGGATAAAATAGATATAAATTAAACTCCCCTTGGACACATGCCCTATCACTAATATTTAGTGATGTGAGGCAGAAACAACCACACTGATTGTGTCCTTCCAATATTTCTCTCTTCATATCATCTTTTGCTTCTTTTATGTTACATCATCCTTCTTCTCAACAACATGTGAACCATTGTTCATTTTGGGAGACATTCTTTTTCTTACTATATGCTTTTGATTTTACATAATTTTTTGTTGGTCTTTCATAATCTAATCTATAGTACTTAGCTGTAGGAGCATAGATATCACATTTAGAGCACAATAAATTCATGCCTATCACAGGAGCAAATGAATTTCTATACATAGGATTTGTGCTTTTTCTAGGTACTATTCTACATTCACATGCTTTATGAAAAAATTGATTACATGAATAACAACAGCCATAAAAGCATGAGGAAAAAATTCTCATACCATTTCTTTGGTCTTGATATGGTGGTCTCCTCTGCATTTTCTTCTTCATGTATCTCTTTGTCATAAATCTATTTCTAACAACACCCTGTGTATGTTGCTTTCTCTTCAGTTGTTTAGGGACTGAACTCTTCATTTTCTTATTTGTTGTGGACTTCTTCTGATAATCAATAACTAGACAAATTTTCTTCCTCTTATCTACAGTAGGTATCCTTTCTTCATTAACTTTCTTCTTGTTAGCAGTTGGTTCATTTTCCTCTTGTGCTATGTTCAATCCATTTGTAGAGGCACTTTCTTTTTAGCAAGTTGTGCAACCTCTCCCTATTGTTCGAAAGTTATCAAACAGTATTTCACCAATAGAATTACTTTTCCCTTTTTCACCACCAAGGTTAATCTTTACCCTTGGTCTTGACAAATTTTGTAACCTTCTCAACTCATCTACCATCTTAGAGCCACTTTTCGACTTCAATCTTTTTTCTATCTTCTCTTTTACGTATGTTCACTCCTTTCTCATAGAAACTGTCTCTACTTCCAACTTCATGCATTCATTTGATTTAGATTGTAGTTCAAATTTAACTACATCTTCTACTTGTTTTGCTTCTTCCACTTGTATCTTCAATCTGATTACACTCTGATTTGATTCTTGAAGATTCTTATTCAAATTTTCAATTTCTTCTTATGCATTCATCTTTTATTCTTCATTTTCCTTTCTCAATTTCCTAATCTCATTCATAGCACTAATGACTTTACCTTCTAGGTCTACTTCTCCTTCTTCTTCACTAGATACATCATCTTCTTCATCTGACCATTTAACTTCTTTACCAAGATCCATGAATGGGACACTTCCATAGGCACTCACAAGTTCATCATCAGTGCTTCCAAAAACACCTGATAACCTATTTTATTTTCTTGTGTGCAGACTACTTTCACTGTCATCTTCTTTCTCAGAATTATTCTCTTCAGCAAGAAGACTTATTCTGCAAAAATTAGAACTCTTATGGGGTAGCATATCTCTTTTTTTTTTCTGTAGCCATTCCTTGATCTTTTGATGGAATCATCTTGCTCTTCACTAGACTCTTATGATTCAGAGGTAAATGTTTCTTCTTCATCACCTCTTGTTGCAGCTTCACTTGAGAACCAACTTGCAGATTTATGATCTTCACTTCCCTCAAGGATTTTAGATTCACATTCATATTTTTGAATCTTGATTCCTTCACCTCATCTTCACCATCCTCTTCATACATTCTCTTCAACTTGTCCCTAACTTCAGGTGTTGTTTGACAATGCATGACTTTGACCAACACAAAACTTGACATTCCATGAAGAATTACATATCTTTTTATAGCATTATCCTCATACACCTTCCTTTTAGGTTCAGTTATTGGAGGTACAACACAAACTATATATGCATTTACAACTGACATCCAAACATCAAATCCTATGGATCCCAAATATCCTTCCATCAATGAGCTCCAATATCTTGATCCATCAAAGATAGGTCCATCATATGCAAGTAAACTTTCCTAACTAACCATTGTGTTAACCTTATCCAAGATCTACCCCAAGTTAATTAAGCTTCTCCTAGGGAACCTAGGGCTCTGATACCAATTGTTGGAACACAATGATCTATTGAGAGGGGGATGAATTAGTAGATACTTAAACTTTGGCCCTCAAAACCTTTATGCATATTACTTCCTTAACTCCAAGTACCTTGTGCATATTTTTTACTCAACTCTTACTGTGTAGATTGTAAAATAATGATGCAAACATAAATATGCAGACAAAAAATCAACACAAATACCCATAACACCAGATATACATGGAAAGCCCAAGATGGGAAAAATGATAGTGACCAAGGCTGCTTGAGTCTACTACTCAAATACAACGTCACAAAATAAATCTCTATTACAATGTTTAGGGATACAACCCAAGGATGCTTCAACACCCTTATTTAGGAGCTACAACTCCAAGGAAGCAAAAACTCCCTACTTTAGAAGCTAAAACTTCAAGGATGCTACAACACCTTTTTTTAGGAGCTACAACTCCAAGGATGCAACAACACCCTAAACTGAGCTATAAGTTAGTACATAATGGCAACATCCTCTATGAAAACAATTTCAAATATACATAGACTTTGTATTGCCTAACCTATAATAAATCTTTACATTCAGTACATTGTTGCAATTTATGCAACTCACACTCTCCTATTGAAGTTTCACACTTAGAAAGACATCCCCGCCTTGCACTCTCCTCTGGACATAGAACAATCACTATTCTATCTTGTTGCACTACACCTCTTTCCCTTTCTGCAGTGTCTCACACATATGTACTCTTTTGAATTTAATCCTAGAAAAATGTTTTGTATTATAGTCTAGGACTTCTTTACATGTGCATTCTTTGTCTACCCTACTACTCTCACTTTCTTGCAAACACACAACACTCAACCTATCTCTGTAGCATTCTCTACAAGATGTAACTTTGTTTAGTACACTATACAACTATAGACTATTCTCTCTAATCGTGTACACTTACTGTAAACATCTCACATCGACAATATCTAATTGTCTTCTTTCTCCACCAACCTAAAATCTCTACCTCGATATTCTCACCATTCAAATATTCTCAAATCATCTACTAGAGTTTCCTTCACTTGCTAACTTCACTAGCAAGCTTCCTTGACCTCGAGGCACACACACCACTGTCCAACTCATCATAAAGACATCTAATAGATTTTACCAGATATGACCATACCTTGCATCAAGCCACACAATATTTAATTTTTATTTGAAAGAATTTTCCCAAATTAGCTCCCCTAGAATCTAATTATATATTCAATGCATTATGATGTCCATTCGATCTGTTTTGATCTTGATCACTCCTACAATCTATGCTTCCACCTTGAAGATAAAATCTTCATTCTCTTTGGTTGGTTGCGTAGCTAGACCAATTATTTCATTATTCTGTGTTGGTTTTCAATTCAAACCTATGTTCACACTATTGAGAATTTGTAGATTTAATTCTAGTCATCGATCTTCTCTCTCATTCCAAGATCCTACGATCCTCTATACATCGTCATGCCTTTAAACCATGACCGTCAGATAAGAAGTTGTTCAAATCACCATCTTCGATCTTGTAGTATTCCCTTAACATCATATTGCTTTGTCAAAAATACATACACTACAGCCTCACCTACGTCCACCATTCTCTTTGATCTATTACTTGCTTGTCATATGCAAGGTCTACTGATTTCCACACAACTCACAAGTATGTTAGTTGTCCATTGATCTTGTCAGCACCTTTACATCACTACCGTCAAATTAGCATTCTTTATATTTGTGTTGTCGATCTTTTCCATCAATTGAAAATCACCTTATGACCATCATACATCATTACATCGAAGAGACTTGCTAACTTCTCTCTCAGATAGACTGATCTCATTCTGACATCTGCACAAGGTCACATGTCATCTATCCTCCATGTCATCTCCACCTAATTTACAACAACGATGTGAATTAGCATATCGATGGATCGCTCTTTGCCACCTATTGGCCTTCATCACGATCCACCATCATCACGATCCTATTGGGTCCCATTTAGCTTATTGATTCATAAAAAATATATCTTCTAGACTCCTATCAATACACCAATGTCACACCAATGCGATAGCCATCAGGCTATCGAAGATACATCAACTCCACTCTCATCGATATGAAATTGTCATGCCAATACAATTTGTTTCTATAGACAAGTGGTCCCCACACCATTGTGTCACCACATGTCACCATCCAATATCACTTCCTACCACATGTTATCCTTTCATTTTCTCTCTGATTATATCATCGATGCACATCATTCTTACCTTACCAAGTCTCACTACCACATCCACCTTACTGGGTCCCATAGTCGACATCATACTCTCTTATCTCCATGTCGAAGAGACATGCTTCAAAGTACTACTGAACTACCAATGTCTCACTAATGGAATGGTCATCAGGTTATTGATAGGACATCCTTCAACATCCTACCGACACCATTTTTTCACACCAATGGGAAGGTCATCATTGTATTGAAGTGACAATGCATGAAACTCCCTTTGATCTACATCTCTCACTTCAATCAAGCACATATCATAATATCAAAGATATCCAAATAGGTCTTGCTAATGACCATCAGTCACGTAGATGAAGTCCATTGATGACATCACCTATCCAACTCATCATCATGTCACCACATCGTAATCCACAACAAGGATGTAGATTACCATTCACTCAATCCTGTCATGCCACATGTCAACTTTTTCATCACTATCACCCACATCATCATGACTAGGTCCCACCTGAGCACTTCCTTCACATCCCCATGTCAAGGAGACATAGCAAAATGTCTCATCGATGCTATCTAGTCTCATCAATAACACTTCCATACTCCTTGTCGCTCCATCAAAGAGACAGACATAGAACTCCCTTCGAAGACCTAGTGTCTCATTGATAAGATAGCTATTGGGCTATCTAAGAGACATTTCCCATTCTCTTGCCGACATACACTATCACACTAACATGAACCTTGGACTTCATCAACCAATTGCAAAGATGTGAGGGGTCAGTCACGAAATGAACATAATGTGCTTGAGTCATTACTTAAGCTTCCTGCAACTGCGAAACAAAACTCACTATTGAAATAGAACATTTTGAGGATGCCTTGACTAAAAACACACTAGAGTTTATTTGTAAACCCTAGAATAACCCGAGAGTAGAAATAATGAATTCTTGGATGCATCCTTCACTTTTTTGTATCTACAGAGCACATCACTGGAATGCCCTTGAAAAACCCACAATGAATCTATAGCTTGTTTCCTCTTCTATTGTACGTGAGACTCTTTGCAACTTCATGGAAACATTTGCAACAAATTGATCAACTTTGTACCATTTTCAAGATATGCACTTTTGCATCAACCTGCCACACACTTCTAGAACCAGACCCACTTCTCTCACATCCATCCTTTGTCATCATGCTAACAAACTCCTTTTCTTTATTTTCCCTTTTGACATCAATGACAATATTATTTGCTTCAACACAGGATTAGCACACTTCTTCTCTAATCCTATTTTGACATCAATGACAACATATTCCAATAGTTCATGTTTCTTTTGTTTTGTGTTCTTACTGGTCTTTTGATGTAACTTTGTACTTCATATCCTTTTGACCCCTAGGGCTCATTGTGTAAAGGGTACTACACCTTGAAAATGCAACTTACCTTATCAAAAACATCTTGATATGAAAAGGATATTGTAGAGGAAGAAGATAACCCTTTGAACCAAGGAAGCATGACGCTAGGGTGAAGACCTACAAAACAAATGTATTAGACAAGAAAAATGTGCACAATACAACAAGGTTAGAACATAAAAAACCACTATATCATAGGGTTAGAATAAATAGATGAATAACACACACAAAAGGGAACATAAAAAAATAAAGTATTTTAGTTAACAAAGTGAAAGAAACCTAGATGTAGAAGGTTTTCTCAATACTATGCATCATCCCAAAATTAAGAAATAACACATAGAAGAATTCTTAAATGGAGAGAAGAATGTGAGGATTGATTGTTTCAAGAGAAGAATGCCTACAAAATATGAAGAAGCATTCAATGTCAAAGAGAGAAAGAAGTATATACTTAGGATGAAGAAGATGCAAGTCTTCGATCTGGTATATACAATTGTAAGTAGAAAAGTATTGAAGAGAATATATCGATAACTGTCGAGGGAGAAGATATTTGATTTTGCGTACCTAACGAAAGGAGAGAAGAAATATGGATTTATAGGTTCTTGATTTTGCAAAGTTTGACATGTGTTCTTATAGGTTCTTGTTCCTATAGAATTTGATATGGACTCTATAGGTTCTATGTCATGCAGAGAGGGAGCTTCATAAGTTCTTAGTCATGCAAAGAGGGAGCTTCATATGTTCTCAGTCCTCTAAAAATTAACATGTGTTCTATAGTTTCTTGGTCCTGTAGAATTTTAGATGGGCTCTATAGGTTCTTAGTCTTGTAGAGAGGGAGATTCATAGGTTCTTGGTCCTACAAAAGCTTGACACTAAAGATCTTCATAGGTTTTCAGTCCTATAGTGTTTGATGTAAAATATCCTTATAGGTTCATGGTCTTGTAAGACAAGCTTGATGCAAAGGAGCTCTATCGGTTCTTGATATGGCAAAGAAAGACTAATTAGATAAGCCTATGATTGCTACAAGTTGTGTTGTAGGATGACCATAGAAAAGATAGGTCTAGTAAGGCTACCCCCAAACTAGACACGAAGATATAAGATAGGTCCAGTTGGGTTGCCCCTTAGCTAGATGACAAGATATAAGTAGGTCTAGTTAGGCTACCCCAAGCTAGATGCCAAGATATAAGATGTATAAAACCAAGACATAGTGACATCAAATATCAAATATTGCAAGACACTCAAGTATTCATCTAAAAATAAGGCTTACAAAAGGGGTTCCTTTGGAAGGGAACCCTTTAAGACACCAAGGGGACCCTTCAAGGGAACACTCCAATTTAAAAATGGAGAGAAGAGAGGGGGTCCTTAACAAGGACACACATCTCTTGAGAAATTTATCACCGTCCCCTAGCATACAGGGGAGGAGAACCATGCAAGATACTTTTGTGTCCCTACCACATAAGTATTATGGTTGTAAATAATAGTGTATGACCATGAATGACAATGAGAAAGTAAGGCTACAACTACCACATAACGAGCATTGACACAATATAAGAGAGGTGTAAGAACCTCATGAGAAGATGCTTAGAATAGAGAAGATAGAGGTAGACCTTGATAGCACTTGTCATGCAAAGAAGAGATAGGTGCATCAATTGATGGAAGAGTGATGGCACCAAAATAAAGAAGTTTTATTTTATCCTTCAAGGCCTTGCATTCACTAATGGAATGGCTAGGCACTCGATGGTATGCATTTTTTTTTTTTTATCAGGTTTATAAAATTTCTTATATGTAGGAGGAAGAAGAGTAATCAAGTAGGATTTGAGAAGACTCACCAAAATATTCTCTTGCTTAGATAAAGAATGGGGAGTAGGAAGCAATCCTTTCTCTTGTGGAAAAAGAATTGATTCATCCTCCATCATCAGTTGTCAGATAAATGACTAGTCTCTTAGGCCTTTTAGAGGTGACAAAGACATAGATGACATTTATAGATTCCTTAAAACTTGTAGAGGAATAATTTGAAGAAATATTCCCAACATCTATCCTTGGAGGATCTGATGTGAGAGGAACTTCATCATTCAAAAATCATCTCTAGAAGAGAGTGTATTGGAGCAAATAAAAGGTAGAGAAACATTAAGAAAATTGTCAATTATTTCATCTTCTTGCAACAAAATATCCTCCGAAGTAAGACAAATTTTGAAGAAAGATCAACGATACTGAATGACATGGGTAAAAGCAAGTCACCATCACATGCATGGAATGGAACATCATTAACACTTTAAATAAAATTAGAAACTGAACTAATAAAAGAAGATAACAAATGTATTTTGAAAATAGTAGGATAAATATAATCTATAATGAATAAACAAGTGAGCCAAAGGCCAGTTCATTATTTCTACTTTGACAATACGGAATGGAGTTCGGGACAACACCCCAAAAAAACTTTTTCTTGAAGGATAAATCTTTGAGTTTTCATTTTATTTATGGAAGGGGTGTTCACGTTAGGTTCACCAAAATGTAGAGAAGGGGGATTCACTTCTCACGAGTCTCTTGGTTACTAAGAGAGTCCTAGGGAATGAATTTTCCTAAACTACCTCAAAATTCCTTAAGGAATAGAGTGAGGGTTTTAGAATCAGAATGAGTAGGTCATAGATGTTTTTTGGGCAAACTGACAAGCTCCTAGCCAAAGGATGGCAGTGGGGCACATGAACAACAATGCAAAGGGTTGGCATCCCAGAAGTGCACTAGCATCTCGTATAGACTAGAAACCAAGAATATCTTAGAAAATAACTTAGTGGCTACATCTATTATGATTGCTAAGAATTTTTAAAGTGAGGGAAAATAATAGAGAGTAAAATAAAGTAAAATAAGTAAAACGTAGCTTAAATGAAATATAGATGATAAGACTCAGGAGGAGAAAGAAAACTCTCACAACAACCCAAGCAATGAAGCCTCTAGTAAATGGATATCTTTGATACCTATGCACATAAGATTGAGGAAAATTTTTGGGGTTGTTTGGGGGCTAATGAAGCCTCTAGTAAATGGATATCTTTGATACCTAATAGAGAGACCAAAATGAAGTGAAAAAATGGATTTAAAAAAGATAAGAGGAAGAAAAGAAGTTTCTCGAGCTATTACAAGGTGTCCTAGGCTGTTACCTCTGAAAAAAGTAGCTAACAAGTGGCAAGGCACTCATAAATGGTCATTTGAACATCAAAATGTCATGGGACACTTGCACAACACACAAATGTCCATGCAAAATGCTAGTTTCTAGAAACATCATGCTTCAAAATGATGAGAATGAGGAAAGCACAAGGTTTGACACAAAGCTAATGCACAAAGGTAGCTACTAAAAAGGGGCCCCAAGCATCCTGAGAAGGAGAAAGGTTGATGCAGGGGCTAAAAATGAGCCTACACAAATGCTAAGGGATGGACACTAAAATGGATGTAAAAATGTAAGTGAAATTTCAAGGGGTGCAATTTTATGATATTACACTTGGTAAAGGAAAAATATTACTCTAAAGCCACTCCTATCCTTAATAGTTGAGGAATTTAGTAATTTCTAACCGTAGAGGTTTGGAGCTTCTATGTGGAATAGAAAAAATTGTAGAGACCCATGTCCCATCATACACCACTATCTTTGGTAACCCCTAAGACTTGCAATCAGAAATCACTGGTTGTTAGTTGATTTTTTTATGCCTAGGGCATCTATATACATGGCTAATACAGGTCCCTCTATTACTATTATTCCCATTATTGATAATATCAATACCATATCCTTAGAAATTCCTATAATTAAAGTGAAGTGAGTTCCCTTTCACTTCAATATTCCTATGTATAGGACTCAAATCCATTCCACTTCTAGTGCTTCCAATTCTACCTTTGGTATTGGAACTAGTTAGCCCGCATTGACAAACCCCATCCTCAATGCTCTAGTATAGAACATGGGGAAGATATAGTCTCAGTTGGTGAACTTGGCCATTTCTAGTTCTCAACCTATGTTCTAACCCTATTACCATTGTATCCCCTTATCCTTTTCCATCCTAAACACCCTTATCCCTTAGGGGATAGAGATTGAAAAATTTTATAAGTACATTTGCTAAGGAGACTTGTAGACACACATCTCCTCCTTCAATGCCATGTGTACTAATTTCTTCCATTATGATACTCTACAAGTGAAACAACTCTTGTATTCTCTCAAGGATACCACCTTGGAATGGTATTTCTCTTTTCCTGACAACTCCATCTTCTCTTTTGATTAGCTAGTGAATTAGTTTCTCCTACAATTCTAGGTGAATATTGGACTAAAGATCGAATTTATCAATCTTGTTTGATGTAATAGGGTATGCATAAGAATATTATTGATTTCATAGCATGTTACTAGTCCTTATTTTCTCATATCTCCTATTCCCTTCCAAATTTTTATGTGTAGTGTGTGTTCATCAAGAACCTATTGTTGGAATTATGAGATAAATTTCTACTAATGAAATATCCTTCCTTCACCCATTTATGTGTTTCCTTGTGTGAGTACCAACAAATGGCTATGTAGTATGAGGGTTCCTCCCCATCCTCTCATATAGATGGTCATTTAGTTGTTTTTGTCTCTAGAGAGCCTAGGAAAACAAAGCAATAGTGAACATGGTCACTGTTCCTACTGATAAAAACTCTATAGGAAGAAATCAATTTTTTACAAAATTGTCAAAATCCTATACAAGTGTCTTGTAGAGGTTGTTAAAATATGGCATAATTTCTCTTCCAAATATATGATTGCTTTCTAACCCTTATCCCTAGTGCTATGATGCAAAAAAAATCAACTAATATCATCAGGTAGTAGGCCATGATACCGAGCATTACATTGGCCTTTGACACATAATCCAAGACCACGTTGATGATGGTACCATTTGACTCAATGGGAAAAATAATAATTCAAAAAAGTCTCTAGAAAAATCTAATAGTTAGTTATAGATCTACACGGATCCCTTTCCATCTCATTCTACAAATCTTAAAACTCCTACTTCTTTTGAGCCCAACCCATCTAAGTATGTGAACATGGTCTCATTCACCTATGTTCCTCCTCCTCTAAGTCACATGAAAGTTCAAAACCTAATATTACATTCACATCATGTGGCCCACCATTAAATAATGTGTTGCAAGGTGTGACCCTTGGTCTCCTCTTCCTATGGTAGGCATAGTCTAGTGTGGTGCTTTGGCTTCGTGACATGGTTTAACTGCCTCCTATGGATCTTGATCTTGTATAAATCTAGTAGCTCTATCAGGCATTAATAGGTCGATATTTCGGTGCAACAACAAACGTCTTTGTAAGAATTGGTATCAGAGCCGAGGTCATAGGTTTGAACCCCACTATTGCACTGGGGAGGGGGGATTGTTGCAAGGTGTGATCCTTGGTATCCTCTTCCTATGGTAGGTGTAGTCCAACACGGTGCTTTGGCTTTGTGACATGCTTTAACCACCTCCTGTGGATCTTGATCTTATATAAAACCAGTGGCTATATTAGACATTAACAGGTCAATCTTTTGTTGCAATGGCAGCCATCTTTGCAACATAAAGATCCCTCTCCATTGTATATATCAGCCCGCATCCATGATAATGTCATAACTGGCATTATGGTTAATCCTACGAGCTGGGTCAATGTTAACACAGAAGAAACTGCTATTATAAATAAGTTACATAAGGATAAATATGATGAGTCATAGACCATGCTTCACATGCATGATGGTCTTTTAGTTCCACCCATCAATTTTGTTTCTCTGTCAATCCTAGTTGGACCCAAAACTCTAGTAGTGTTGTTTTTTTTCATACTAGAGTTAGATCTATTCAGATCGACACTAGACATTCCATGGCTAGTCTCCATGAATGTAATCCATTTTTTATCTAAAATTTTGTAAAATTCCCCCATGAAGGCACAGTGTACACTATCTAGGATACTAGATACAAGCCACTTGTGTCGCGTTGGGGCTTCTCCCTTGACCATTTTTGGCTTTCCCTAGTTGGACCTCTACCACATAGAGGAGACTTGTACAAAGATCACTTTAGGTATAAGACTGGGGGATCAATCTTTGATGGTACCTTTTTTCCTCACCCTCATGCAATCTCTTTGAAGGCTTCCATGTGTGTGCAACAATATGCTTTGTCCTCTGCTCCTCCAAAGGATAAGGACAAGCAAGCTCTTGTCTATGGGCCTTCCCCTTCTTCTTCTACATCTTCTATAACTTCCCAACCTCTATCAATGACCTTTGTTAATTCTACTATAATTGGAAAAGGAAATGAAAAGATACATGTCTTGTGGGAGTCCAAACCTTAGGTTTCAACTCTCGATGTTTCCCACTATTCCTTGACCCACTCTCTTTAGAAAGGGGAAGCATTCCCATGGAGTTGCCTATATCTCAGCCTATGAGGCCTCCTCTTGTCCCTCCACCTACTCCTAAGGTAGATAAAGGAAAGGGTCCTATCATCAAGACCCCCATTTCTATCTTTTTCCCTCCTCCCATCCCTCCTTAGGAAGCCACTCTTCCACTAGTAATGGCTACAAAGAGCACTCCTCTAGTGGAACAAGAACCCCCAAATTCTTCCTAGCCCACCTTCCCTCATGCCATATCCATCACAACTACCTTGTGTGAGAGCACAATCACCATCAATGAGTCATGGTCCAAGTGCACAAGGCTTCACAGAAGACCGAGGGGGACCCTCTTATCTCTACCCCTTTTTTCAACTGCTATCTTTTCTTCTCCTCCTATCTCTTCTCTTGTCTCTAATTGTGTTCCCATCTCCTTCATTCTATTTATAGCTATCTCAATAGATTCTGATGAACCTAACCCTAAAAGGGTTCAATTTTTCATCGCTCCTTCTGCAAAGTCATCTTTGATTACCTCTCTTCTTGACCTTCCTCCTTTTCCAAATCCCATTGACATGTCTCACACCAAGGTGGTGTATTTTGTGGCTCCTTCTTCTCCCTCTTCTTCTTCCAGTAAGAGGACCTCACATCCTCCACTGAAGTGTAATTTGGATACCGACCTCACTTCTAGTAGAGGTCACAAAATTTCTTCCATGCCTCCTCCATCTTGCTCTTCCTTGGTTTGCACTACTTGCAATGGAGAATACACCCCATTCACTTGAGTTTAGCACTAACCCTTTCTCTGAGGTTGACACTAAATCTTTCATTTCTTGTCATCCTCCCATTTAGTCAACACACTTCACTATGGAGAAGTGAATGTTTGACTCATTGGATGATATTTTAACTTTGTCCTCAATCTTTACAAGATCAATAACTTTAGTCCCATGTGAGATCAGTGACAAAGACCTCAAGGGGGATTCTTCCTTGGCTCTTGCTAGAGGTGAGTTGAGTGGCACCACTCTTGCCATCCCCCAATAGGCTTGTCTTCCCTCCCCTTACAGTGATGTAGAAAAGGAGAAAGATGACCTATTGGAGGTGTCAAACTAGAGCAATACCTCTTCTACATATTTAGATTAGACTTATGTGTTTTTTCATGTCACCCTATAATTGTTTTTTTATGTTTATGCTCTTTCTTGGAGGACCCTTTCTACCCTTGTGGGTGTTTGGATATAGGAGAGAATAATTTTTGTACACTTTTATTTTTTTTATCATTCTTCTCTCTATCATAATATTCTCTTTTCACATCAAGAATGATGCAAAGTGTGGGGGAATTTAGGCCTCTTCCATGTTGACCCAACTTTTTATTGAGGCTTCATGTGCTCTTCTTCTCGTTCTAACCTATTTGGGGGATTATGACAATTCATACAAATTATACTATTTTTTGTCTATCTATATCTATGATCAACTCTGACCCAAAATAATTGGATCTCCCTATGATCTTGATTTCTTCATATTTTCCCCCTTTGTGATATTGTGGATTCTATGTGTTTCCCCTCATGTGACAACATCCAACAAATATATTTTTCTATGTGTTTCATGCCATAACATCTCTTTGTCTTTCTCTTCTCCTTAGAATGACATGTTCTCCTCTATGTAGCATACATCATTCTAAGGGGGACTATCATATCTTCATATTTCTTAAAAACATCAAAAAATTGTCTCAGAGATATCTCTTGATGTCTTATGCCTTATCATCCAACTTGGGGGTAGCCCAACTAGACCTATCTTTCTATTACTATCCTACAACACAATTTGCAACAACTACAAGATTTTTCTTGTCATATGGTCTCTAGCCTTGCTAGCCATACCTATCAGCATTGTCTTATTTGATCAGATTATGTCATGTCATGTCTATGGATTTATCATATCTATTTTTTTCTTTTTATTAACATGTATTTTCTGTAGCTAACATGTTTATGGTGAGATTGTAGTCATTTGCACTGGATGGAAGACACATGTCCTCTTCATTTCCTAGCTCAGTTCCTACATCACATATACTGAATTGAAGGCCTATGTCCCCTTCTTCTTGGGTATATTCTCTTTAACCTCTTTCTATCTACTTTAGCTTGCACATGTTTAGAATATATATCCTTGCTAAAATGGGGGGAAAATGTAATGTCATCAAATTGCACCCCCACGCAATTTCACATTACATAACCCTCCCTTTAGCTTAATAAAGATGATAATATGAATTCCCTTTCTTCTTGCCTTCAAATTCGTCCTTAAACCCCTTAATTTTTGTCCTTAGGTGAATTTTTATAGGGATGCTTCTATGACATACAAACATTTGTGCACCATATAAACATCTTAACAATATTCCTAGGTTTTTGGTTGTTAGGATGTTACACTTCCACCTGCCTGCAAAGTGTAATGCCCCTAGGGTGGAAGATGCACCTGAAAAAATCCCTCTCGCATGCATTTCTTCATTCAAACTCATTATTTCACTCTCTGATTCTTTCAATTCAATCTCAGTCACTCTATCACTCACTCTCTCAATTTGATCGTGTATTCTCACATTCTCATTCTTTCACTATTTCATCTCAAGCTCTATTGCACATTCTTGGTTCTTATATCATTATCTGAACTCTCTCAAGTGTTTCACTCTCTTTCAACTTTTTGGGCTTGGAAAAGGGAGGGTAAACATTTGCTTCTACTTGCATTATCAAACTTATTTCATAGCATATTATCTTTGTTATCTTGTCAATATTTCTCATCTATCATCTATTTTTTTATCTACTTATTTTCTTGGCTATTCTTGGAGGTGGAAACACCAAAACAAGGTTTTTATTGAGGAAAACCCTGATACAACCCCACCACTTTTAACAATTTCTATGTGTGTAGGATTGTTCATGAGGATTATTGCAAGAGGTTTCATAGTGTTAGACTTCCCATGAGTCTATCTCTCTCTTTTACCTTTCATAATTTTGATTATTTTATTTTAAATACTTGCATATATAGTATTCTTCTTGTTTTCATTTCCTTTATTTTATTATTCTATTATTATTGGCAAACATTCATATTTCAAATTCTGAATAGATAGTAGATTATGTGTGTTTTTGGCTACAAGCTCTATTTTTGGTCTATATGAGACACCAAAGCATCTTTGGGACATCAACGTGTAATGCTATCATCTATGTTCTATACTATCAACATTTGGTCAAGAGCTAGTTGGCTTGTCCAAGAGACTTGTGTAGTCTACTCTTTTGGTTCCTAAAATCCCTTTTCCCAAAACCCATCATAAAACATAAAACATTGCAAAAATTCTTGTTCTGCCCTTTCCCCATCATTTGAGCATAGCCTTTGAGGTAGTTGAGGAATATTTTCTCCCTTTAGACTCTATTTTTCTTCAAAATTGGGAGTAGTGAATCTCCTCCTCTATGCTAGGATCACCTACCTCTTGAGTTACAACTTGAGGGTGTCTTTCCCATGTTTTAACCAACCAATTGCATTAGGCAACTAAGCGGTCTCTTTTCCCTAAATATTTTAATGTATCTCATTAAGGCTTTGAGTTCCTCGAGCCCCATTAAACATGTGTTAGCATATTACAAAGCTTATTTAGTTTTGGGAAGCCTTTCTTTTGTAATTCCCCCCTTGTGAGTCCTTGAAATGGAGACACATGTCTTGGTCTTAAATAAATTAAACCAAGTACTATACTTTTAATTCTAATGTTTTATTTTTCCTCATGAAGCCATTTTTCATTATGCACAACCAACCCCCTCTTTGCTTGTTGCATTACGTTCTTAAGGCATGTGCTATCAAAATTTCTATGTATCACATGAGCTCTTGCCTTCATAGAGCCCTTTTCTCTAACACAATCACTCCTACAAGTTAGAAAAAATCCACCACATATTAAGAGAACATGTTAATTAATTTTGTGGAAGTTAAAGCCTTCATAGGGTGATGGTAATTCAAGTTTATTCCCCTTCAAATTCATGAAATACTACCAAGTTTCATCACCAATTGCTTCACAGAGAGTTCTAATATCCAAGAAGCTTTTTGTTGTTATCTCCTAATCTTGTGATTCCCCGAAATGGTGACACATCCATGTAATGATAAAAGAGGGTTTCCATTTTTCAATTACAATTAAAATTTTCATGATCACCTTCAATCTTGAGATAGAAGGTTTGTATTCAAAAATAATGAATGACTACCACTAGTTGTGCGTTCAAGCATGCAAAAGCATTGATGGCGGACGTGATCAATATCTACCAAATTCTCAAGGATTTTGGGTTAATTTATTTGTCCTACATTGTTCAAATCACAAAATCTAAGCACCAAAGTGAATTATTGTGAGATTCCAAGATGAACAAGGATTTTCTCAATAAATTTAGGGAATGTTGTGATTTCAAACAAGTATACCAGGCTATGTCTAGTATTTAGTGTTCAAATGAAAAAAATAGGATTTTTTGGGGTAGATACTATCAATTTAAAAAAAAAAATGCTAGAAGTGATTTTTTTTGTAAAACCCTAGTATTCTTATATAACACACTAAATTTAAATAATGGCTAGAACATCGAGGGGTTAAAAATAGGGGTTAGATGAGGATATCACTGCATAGATCCTAATATAAAAAAAAGAGACCAAGAATGGCTAAAGGGTTGAGAATTCTCATTGATAGAGTTTTTGAAAATAATGAGAATTTTCAAAACAACATAATTCTAGTTTAGGGTTATGCATTATTTAAGCATTCTTATACAAAGCCCTTGAAGATAGGATTTTTTGTAATATTTGGAACGTCGGATTGGGAAAAGTGGTTATGCCCAATTTTTTTATTAATGTGGATTTTATTAAGATATTTTCCATGGAATACAACCTAGATAAGAGGGAATCATACATAGTATATGCAAGAAGCCTCTTTCCTCTTGACATAGACCATATTTGTAGTTTTTTATCTAAACCCTAATTCTTAGTTACCAATTTTGGGTGCCCTCGCAAGAGAATATCAAATGTATCGAGATAGCTATAGAGTGAAGTGGCTACCTTGTTTTAGTCCTAGAAGGATTCACAGAGAGCTAAAAATATTTGCAAGGGGAGATTTGGAGCCATTTGGATATGATATTTTTGAAGACTATTTTATAAAGACATGCTTCTCCTATGTTAAATCTTGAGGTTGAACAGTAAAATTTAGATGCATATCAACCGAATGGTGCTTACAGTGGGCATATAAAGCATGGATTTCAAAAAACCTTATGATTATGATGGATATGTTGTAGAGGAACTAAACAAATCCTTAGGATCATTAAAGAAGGATTGTAGTATAGTGCACTTCAAGGCTATTCACGCTTATGCCACATAATTTTTTATAATGGAGTACAAATATGGTTCCACTTACTACAAGTTAGACCTACTATTGACAAGAAAAGGATATTCTTAGTCCAAGAATGGAATCATATTTGGGACAATGATTGTGACAAGTCAAACTACTCAATATTTAAGGAGTTCTTTGTCAGGACAGTGTTGAGAAACCTAGGTTTTCCAATAGATTTTGGGGTTGTCAAAAGAAATAATGAGATTCCTGATGCCAACAGATCTCACTCTAGAGAAGGGGATCAATCAAAACTGGGGTGATTAGTTATATTGCATTGATTCTACAATAATTAGGGTGTATGTGTTGAACACCCAGAATAGTGAGAGAGGAGATGAATTAGTATTCTCTTAAACCATTCAAACATTAAACATCTAATCACTAATGCATATTCACATGCAATATGGAAAGAAAGCATGAAATATTAACATTACACAACACATGAACACCAATATTTTTTTGTGGAAAACCAAAAATGGGAAAAACCATAGTGAGGGTTTGCTCACAATATATTATAACCAGTTATATTATATTTATAGAAGTGATCACTATAGGTGAACTCACTATCCATAGAGAAAAAGATAAAAGAAAGATGGTGGCTCATAGCCTATTTTTTATATGTTACATTTCACATCTTACATATGCATGAATGCAACTCCACTGAAGCTTAATAACAATCTTTATCTAATTCAAATTCAACACTCTACCTCACTCTTCATTCACACAATTTTGATCTTCAACTCAACATTCACAACTTAACTTCTCACTACTCTAATCAAAATTTCATCACACATAATGCATGTCACATTCATTGCAACAAAACACCAAAAATAATGTAGCATATCTATCTCCATCAAGTATCACATCAATTAGGTCAGCCTAATTAGATGCAACACCCAAAATGTAAATTTTTGGCTCAGAACATTTCATCCACATAACGTGCCATAATTCAAAACTCAAAATATCTTAATATAGGTCATCATGTACCTATAATATATGCCACATAAGATAGTAATACATATTTATCCTTCACATACCTTCAAACATATAAGGTTAGCTTCACATAAGACCTAAAATAAAAACCCTTCATTTGTGTATCCACATCTCCACACGTGGACCTCAAAATTTGATGCCATCTATAATCCATTCTCTACCAACATCTAGAAACTTACCTCCAAAACCACAAGGTCAAAAACTTATCTGTGAAGAAGTGTGGATTCACCTCCTCAATTGTACTATACACAAAGATAACTGTGAGCTGCCACACTGAACTTGGTTACTCATATCTCTCAAACCTCTTTTCCATACATGATGAAATCTTGGAATTAGATACATTTAACATCCAAAAAAATGATGTTAGAAGTACAAAGTGAAATCTTTATTTGTAAAGTGGTGCGGACCCAAAAATTGATGCACTGTGACACTAAACTTGCATGATTGACACTTAGTCAAATTTCTATGCAACTAATCTTTTTCAAACCAAATAAACTTACACAAATTTCTTCCTTAACATCTCAAAAAAACTATTAGGATTAATCAAAATGATCTGCAACAATGTTGAAATCAATGACAAAACTACATTATGTTGTGATGAAACTTTCATGCTCATGTTGTAAATTAGCATCATTAATGAAAAAATTCAACAATCTCCCCAAAATTTCAATAATATCCCCCTTTTTCATTCATGGAAACATGCCAAAAACTCAAAAAATAATCTCCCCCTTTGACGTCAAGGGAAAAGGGCACTTATACAAATTGTTCTAATTCTTATCAGAACTCCCCCTAAATGATGTAGTCATATATATAGTTGGAACATAATAAATTTACTCCCCATGAGTCATGTACCAGAGATAAAACCAAAGAGGTATAAAAAAATTTCTTTATATTGTCCACATATATAAAAATAATCTAAACATAAATGCAAAAAAAAAAGATAAAGAATGAGTCAACTGGAGGTGGTTGACACCTGTAACTTCTTCAGAAGATCTTCCCAGGCTTTCCTTCCATCTTTTCATTCATAATTAGTCTCTTTAAGAAACCTGCTTTGTGTTTCAAACTCTAATAGAAGTTCTTCTCTTCTTTCGAAGTAGTAGGTACCAGATTCATTTTCTTTGGTTTATAAAAAAGAGAATATATTTTGAAATAAGTACAAGTTTGGGATTGAAAATATCCCTTACCTCTCAAAATGGTAAGATGATATGATATTTCTATTCTTCTAGTTGGAAGATTTTCTTGTGTAGATCTTCAATTTTGTTCCTTGTTACTCCGATGAGGTCAACAACTAGATCATATGCACTATAGGTAGCATTAATCTGAGACTCAATAGAGTCCATCTCCTTCCTTATATTTTGTGTAGCTCTGGTCTAGTTCATACCATACTGATATAGTGCCTTAACCTCATCAACACATGCTTCTGCATCCTTCAACAATTCAAAGAACTCCATAAGTGCAATGGAACATTTCTCAGAAATTTCCAACATTCTATTGTCATTGATCCTTTTCTCAACTTCTTTCTCATCTTCTTTGTCAATTTGAATACATATCTTAAATTAATCAAGTAGTAGTTTGAAATTTTCCATATCAAATAGTGTAGTATCAATATTTGATTTGGGTATGATCTCTTGAAATACCTTATTTGCTTCATCCAATGATTCTCTACTCCTTTGATGTGGTTCAATGATTTCCTTTCTTGTGGATGCATGAAATATTTCTCCCAGTTGAAGCTTTTGGATGGGATATATCTTCTCCATATCAACATTCCCTTGATGCATTGGAAATTGCAACAATTGTGAGGACACAATTGGTTGAGAACTAGGTTGTATCCTTAGTAAATTCTTTAGAGAATCTCTAGAGGAGCTAGAAGATTCACTAGGAGCCTTTTTTCTTCTATATACCTTCCCTTATCCTATATAGTACTAGAGTCAACTAATTTATCTTTTTCAGAATCTTTGAATGCATCCTTGTTCATTTCTTCATCTTCCTCTTTATTCTCTTCTTCTTTCTTCTCATCATCCTTCACTTCATATTTATTTTCTAGATCTCCTTCTACTTTTGCATTTGCATTGTCATCCTTGTTTCCATCCTCTACAATGTTTTATGTGTTCATGAGAGGAGTTACTTTTTGTGTTGGAGGAGGAGTGAAGGTGTTTTAATTTTCAATGTCTTCTCTGATCATTGCATCCTTATCATCTCCTTTTGTCATTTCCTCCACTTCCAGAGGAGTGTTGTCCATTGTAGCTTCATCATAAGTATCATGCTCATGTTGAGAATAATCTGTCTGCACTTATTCTTCTACATTTTGTTTCAAAGCATTTATTTCAACATTCATCTCTTCTTCAGCCACTGGAAGCAAACCTAGCTTTTGTATAATCAAATTTTCTTTATCATTGTTTTCCTTTCGGATTCTCTCAAGGTTATCTTTTTCTTTACCCATAAGGACAGTAATCCTTTGTTTGGTCCTCAACTCCTTGCTAAATACAGTAGCTAATATAGCTCTATCCTCTTCACAAAGTGGAGCATGGGAAATTTCCAAAACCTCATCTTTTAGCCTTTCATGTTCTTTTATTGCTTCTTATCTCCTTTTAACAAAATATTTCATAGGTAATTAGGAATATCCTTCTTGATATTCCACATATCAACTTCTAGTACAACAATATATTTGATTATGGCTTTAGTGATGGTAGCATTGTCTACCTCATCTATATCCTTAAACAAAGTTGCAATCTTTGCTAACATTTTATTTTACAAAATTATATTAAATAGTGCCTCAAGTTTTATTAGAGAATGAGGCCTTACTAGTTCTTTTTTCTTTTGTCCTTTACCTTTTCCTTCTATTGGATTCTACCTTATTTATGCAATATTTTCCTTCTCCAGAGAAGCCTTCTTCGCCTCCTTCTTTGTTTCCATTATATGGATCTTGAATGCTTCTTTCTCTTTCTCTATCTCCTCTTCGCTCTCGATATCAACTATTTCAACTCTTCTTCTATTAGTGCTAGCTTCACCTTGTGAAGCATCACTCCTATGGACCAATGGGGGTACATATTATTCCAATTCTTCCTCTTTTTCAACAACATTGATGCTAATACGCTTCTCTCTTGTAGCCTTTTGTTCAACTCTTCTTTTTGTAGGGGTAGTAGGAGGTGTAGTGGTGGCAGTTTTCTTCTTTTCTTCCCTTGTAGCTTGTGTAACCAAAGGGGATTTCTCCCTTATTGGAGGACTGGTAGTTGTCTTCGTTTTCTCTCTGTAAGAGGGTAAAGTATCATAGGAATTCTAGGAAAAAGGAGTGGTAGATATCCTACCACATCTCCATGCACTCCTAGATGCTTCTCTAGCACTCATCTTCTCTAGCTCTTTGTCTTACATACTCCACTTTTTCCTTAGAAAGTCCCATTTCTTTAGCATATACATCAACCATAGCATCAATATTTTTCTTCATAATAGGTTATTTTTGTTTCAAGTGTACTTCCATATACTTTTCTTTAGAAGTACCTAGTGCAGGGCACCTGGGTCTTCATGATGTAAAAGGGTTCAAATGTTAGTTTTTGTGTGTTTTCAATCACTTTTGTTTGTAATAAGGTCTTTTAAGACTGGTCTCATGTTTTGTGTCAGTTTGGGTCATGTGGAGTCAGTTTTGTAAAAGGATGTCAATTTTGCAAAATGTTGCAAAAGTTGCACAAGCAACTTTTGCATTTTTGTAAGGGAAGTTGAATAGTTGGGTATTTGAAAATAGTTTGGAACCATTGGGATATGTTTATTAGTGTTTAAATATGCCTTGTTGTGGTCAAGGAAAACTTATGTTGATGGTTTTGGTGATCAAGCAATACAATGTACTCTATTTTATGTGTTTTCCATTGAATTCTTGCTACTACACAGGGTAGTACGGTCCCATACAACCTGAAAATGTTCCAAGTTGTATTGGGATTGATGATGGACTAGGTATGTGCAGGATCATGATGGGCCAAAAAGTGGCAATATGCATGGGTATGTGGCTGACGACTTTTTTTTAACCCAAAATTGATGAAACGCAAAGGGTTTTTAAAGGATATTCTCATCTTTCCACCAATATAAATTATGCTTTACTTTAAATTTAAAAATAATTATTATTCATTTTCTATTTGAATTATGACTAAAGTCCTGATTGATAGGTTGATTGAAAAACATCTATATCTTTCAAACGTTATCACATTCTTTGAATTTGAAGCATGCATCACATTCTATGCTTCGCATACTATAAGATTAAAAAAATTTGAATTTCATGAAGTTTTGACCAAGTTAAGGTGGTCAGACATACAATTTTTTATATTTTTTAAAAGTTGTAATAAAAAATTCATACTTAATTATTTACCTAGAAAAAAAATTCAAAAAAATATGCATCACATCCAGACATGAGTCCTCTACTTATATCTAAAATCTTATAAAAAAATATTATCATTTTATTGTGGTTAGGGTGGTCAGACAGACACCTACTTCTTATTTTTCCTAAAATTTAAGTACTATTGCATTGAAATTTCAAATATTCACCAAATAGATTTTTTTATTTTAAATAAACCTAGTAGTTTAGAAACTACATTCAATTTGTTACAAATTATATTCTTACATATTTTTGAAATAATATAGATAACTTATTCAAATTTTTACGTCAAGTTGCCTAACTCTGATTTTTCTAATTTTTTTTCCACTTAAGGGCTTGTTTTTTCCATGATGATCCTGCACATACCCGATTGAATCCACTATTGTTTTCAATTGATTTCATCTATTTTCATTCAGATAGGAGAGAGTTAGAGAAATTTTGTTGCAAACAACTAGAAACCCTAGTTTATGAGGGTTTGATTGCAAAAATTGGTTTTTGGCCCATTCCATTGGTGAAAAGGTCTAAAAATTAGTGGAATGGATGTAGGTATGATTTTTTTAATGTTTTTAGTGTTTGCAAGAGTAGGGGATGGAGTTGGGTGTAGTTTTGATGAATCCCTAGCCTAATATCACCATGTAGTAGGCTTAGGAGATAGGTAGACTTAGGGTTTTGTAGAAGAATTGTTTGGAGAATGTTCCAGTTGATGAAAGTTGTGTTTGCAGACCCCATGTGACATGTTGGATTTCTTGAGATGGAATTTTGGAGTTTGGAGATTATAAATCATATTGTTTCCTTATTGAACTAGCCTAATTAAGCCTAATTAGAGCGATAGCAGTCCAAATTTGAGGACTTTGTTTCAAAGTAACCCTACCTGCAAAATTGGAATGTTTACAAGTGGCATAAAGGGTACATCTAGAATGGTGTTCGTCTATTAGGTTTTATTTGAAATTTATGTGGAAAATCCCTTGTTTCAAGTACTACTAGGAGAATAGGGGATTTGTGAAGGTAACCACCAAGTTGGGGATCTAGAATTGAGAAATTTGATTGTTTTAGAGTTTGTTGAAGTTCTCCACACTACTCTACATAAAATTCGTATCAGACCATAGGTTTGGTCAATAAGAGGAAAAGGTTGAAGTGAGAAAGAAGAAAAGATGCCTCCTAAAGGAAATCCAACTGCTAGAGAAATGAGAGAGATGAAGGAAAATCATGCCAAGGAGTTGAGACAGGTAAAGGAGTCTCAGGAAGTTGTCCTAGCTAGAATTGCAACACTTGAATCAAATCAAAGGAGATGAGTGGTCATTGGAGACATGAGTGACCAAGAGGAAGAGGAAGAGGGTGGGAATGAAAACCCTCAAGAAGGATTCCAAGAGGATGAGTTGGATCCTAATGAATTAAGAATGGAAAATTTGTTGAAGGATGTCAAAGGAGACATTCCTAAGGTGAAGATGGAATTACCCATGTATGGTGGGAAGTTGGATAGTGAAGAGGTGCTAGATTGGATTGGGGCACTTGATAACTATTTTGAGTATGAAGATATAGTAGAGGACCAAAGGGTGAAATTTTCCAAAACAAAATTGAAAGGCCCGGCCGTAACTTGGTGGAATTATGTGCAAGAAGAGAGGTTGAAGAAGGGAAAGTCAAAAATTTATTGGGACAAAATGGTGGCTAAAATCAAGAGCCAATTTCTACCATGATTATGCTATTCAAACATTTATAAGGCTCTAAAACCTCAAACAAAATGATATGGATGTGATGGCTTAGACAGAGGAGTTTCACAAGCTAAGTATAAGGGTAAGTCATGTGGAGGATGAGATGGAGAAAGTAGCAAGGTACCTAAATGGGTTGAGGTTCAACATACAAGATGAGTTAGGTCTTACCAACAATAGAATGGTGGAAGAATGTTTTCAATTGGAAGTCAAGGTAGAAGAAAAGTTAAAGAGAAGGTAAGAGAAGCAAGGTAGGGGTAGAGGAAGAAGTTTAAGAGGTAGAGGAACATTTGGAGGAAGAGGACAGTCCCAAAAGCCACAAGGACAGACAAGTAGTCATCAAGAGAAAATTTTAGAATCAAGAGGAAGTTTTAGAGGAAGGAGGTCAAATAGTAGGGGTAGATTTGAAGGTCAAGGAAAAGGATCAAGTGGGTTCACAAGAAGGTGTTATCAATGCAACAAGTTTGGCCATCAAGCATGGCAATGTCTAGAAAAGAAACCCTCAACTTCACATGGAGGAGAAATAAGAACTAAATTGGTGTAAGAAGAGAATGAGAGTGTAAAATCTCCATCACAACATGTTGCTCTAGAAATTGGAGAATCTCTTATGATGAGAATAACATTGATTAAAGTTCCTATGGTGAAGGAGCCTCCACAAAGAAAATATCTCTTTAGAACCACATGTAAATCTCAAGGTAGGGTTTGCAAAGTTGTTGATTCGGGTAGCACAGATAATTTAATTTATCTTAAGATGGTAGAGAATTTGAAAATGAAAAGGATACCACATCCCACTCCTTACAAGGTCTTCTGGTTGAACAAGGTACAACAAGTCCTAGTAAATGAGCAAACTTGGGTGGAATTTAACATAGGATGGTACAAAGACAAGATTTTGTGTGACATCATCCCAATGGATGTCTATCATCTACTTTTAGGGTGACCCTGGAAATATGATAGGAAGGCTAAATATGATGGGAAAAAGAACACTTATGTGATTGAAAAGGATGGGATCTCATTCACCCTCACACCATTGCAAGATGAAGGCCTAGATACACAAGTAGGGTCTAGTGTAATGCGAGTTGCGGAAAAGGAGTTTTTGAAAACCATGAAGGAAGAGGGAGGAGAAGGTTTTTCCATTGTGATCAAACCAAAGACTATGATGACAATAGCAGAAAAGGTTGATGATGTTCTTGGAGAGGTCAAATCATTGTTGAACAACTATAAGAACATTGTGGCAGATGAACTTCCTAGCCCTTTACCACCAATAAGAGATGTGAGTCACCATATAGATTTCATACTAGGTGAAAACCTACCTAACAAAGCAGCATATAAAATGACTCCAAAGAGAATGAAGAGGTTAGGAAGCAAATCCAAGAGTTGCTTGACAAGGGCCTAATAAGAGAGAGTCTTAGCCCATGTGTTGTTCCTGTCATTTTGGTACCAAAGAAGGGAGAAGATTGGAGAAATTGTAGTGACTCAAGGGCCATTAACAAGATTACCATAAGGTATAGGTTCCCCATACCAAGAATGGAAGACTTGATGGATTGTTTAGGAGGGGCATGTTATTTTTCTAAAAGTGGCTACCACCAAATCAGAATTAGAGAGGGGGATGAGTGGAAAATTTCCTTCAAGAAAAATGAGTGGCTATATGAATGGCTTTTCATGCCTATTGGGCTCTCAAATGCACCAAGTAACTTTATGAGATTAATGAATGAAGTCCTCAAACCCTTCATTGGTAATTTTACAGTTATCTATTTGGATGATATTCTTGATTTTAGCAAAACTAAAGAGGAAAACTTTCAACATTTAGACTTGGTTTTGATAAGGTTGAATGAAGAAAAGCCAATGATAAATTTGAAAAAAGTGTAAATTTATGAAGGAATAATTAGCATATCTTGTCTTTGTAATCTCCAAGGGCTCTTTGAAGATGGATCCTAGTAAGGTGGAAGCAATTCTCAATTGGCATACTCCAACATCAGTAAGTGAGGTAAGAATTTTCCACGGCCTAGCTAATTTTTACAGAAAATCTGTTAAGAATTTCAATCACATATGTTTCCAATAATTGACACATTAAAAGGGGATAAAATAAAGAAGTTTGTATGGTCTGATGAGGCAGAAAAATGTTTCCAATATTTGAAACAAAGGGTAGCACAACAACCTATCTTAGCATTGTCTAACTTTAACAATGTTTTCACCATTGAATGTGATGCAAGTGGATATGCAATTGGGGCATTATTGAGATAAGAGGGTAGTCTTGTTTCTTTCTTCAATGAGAAACTCAATGAGGAAAAGAAAAAGTATTCATCTTATGATTTGGAGTTGCATGCTATGGTGCAATCATTAAAGAAGTGGAGAAATATCTCCTACCTAATTGATTCATTATTTTTACTGACAATCATGCTTTGTAGTTCCTTAATAACCAAGACAAACTCAACCATAGATACGTGAAGTGGGTGGAGTACCTACAAAGTTTCACCTTCACCATCAAGCATAAGAAGGGGTAGTCAAACAAGGTGGTAGATGCTTTGAGTAGGAGAACATTGTTGGTCCAAGAAGTTCAGTTACAAAGTGTGGGGATTGATGCTTGGAAAGGTATTTATGTAGAGGATGATGATTTAAAAGAGATTTATGCTTCTTGTAACCATTTTAATGGTACTTTTCATGAAGAAATTTCTGATTTCTTGGTTCAAGAAGGTTTACTATTTAAGTGGGCTCAAATTTGTATTCCCAAATGCTCTATGAGAGATAATTTGATTAAGGAGAAGCATAGTGGTAGCCTTGCAGGTCACTTTGGTGTGGAAAAGACTTTGGAATAAGTAAAGGTACTATTATTGGACAAAGATGTAAAGTCATGTGAGAAAATTTGTAGAAGGGTGTGTTGTTTATCAAAAAGCCAAAGGTTGTAGTACTAATGTAGGTCTATATCAACCATTTCCAATCCCAAATAGACCTTGGGAATCCATCAGCATGGATTTTGTGATGGGGTTGCCTAGAACCCAAAGAGGCTTTGATTCAGTGTTTGTTGTGGTGTACCAGTTTAGTAAAATGACACACTTTATACCATGCAAGAGGACAAATGATGCCTCATACATTATAGGGTTGTTCTTCAAGGAGGTGGTCAAAATCCATGGATTACCATTAACTATTGTTTTAGATAGGGACAGTAAATTTGTGGGTCACTTTTGGAGAACCCTCTAGAAGAAACTAGGCACAAATCTAACTTTTAGCTCTTCCTATCATCCCCAAATGGATGGAAAGACTAAAGTAGTGAATAGGATCCTTGGAAATATCCTTAGGTGATTGATAAAAAAACTCTCAACACAATGGGATCTAATCCTACCCCAAGCTGAGTTTGCATACAATGATTCTGTGAATAGGAGTGTTGGTAAAATCCCTTTTGAGATTGTGTATGGATTGCAACCTAGAGGGGTGTTTGAACTGAGAGATGTGAGTGGAATGGAAAGGAGTGTTAAGGGTGAGGAGTTTGTATTTGCTATGAAAGAAATATACCATTAGGTTAAAAACAATCTCCAAAAGAGTGTAGGAAAATACAAGCATGATCTTGATAGGAAAAGGAGAGAAATTCACTTCAAAGTGGGAGATCTAGTCTTGGCTCATTTAAGGAAAGACTCCCTAAGGGGAAGTATTCTAAGTTACAGATTGAGAAGATAGGGCCATGTAGGGTGGTCCATAAATTTGGAGAAAATTCATATGAGATAGAACTCCCTCCTGGAGTTGCTATCTTTCCCATTTTTAATGTTTCTGACCTATACCCTTATAAAGGGGTTGTGATTGCAGGTAAAGATGTAGGTACATCATAGGTTCCAGATGAAGATTGGATAAGAGATTCTTCACCAAGTCAACCATTGAAGCTGGAGTGCATTGTGGATACCAAAGAGGCCAAAAAGACAAGGAACATTATTAGTATTCGGTGAAGTGGAAAGGCCTTCCTATCAAGGATTCCACTTGGATGACTAAGGAGGACATCAGAAAACATGGTGCTACTGTGGCAGATTTTCTCTCAAGTGGAACTTGAGATTTTGTTTTCCCCAAGAGTATGGTGCAGGGCACCTCGGTCTTCATGATGTAAAAGGGGTCAAATGTTGATTTTTGTGTGTTTTAAATCACTTTTGTTTGTAATAAGGTCTTTTAAGACTGGTATCATGTTTTTTGTTGGTTTGGGTCATGTGGGGTCAGTTTTGTAAAAGGATGTCAATTTTGCAAAAAGTTGCAAAAGTTGCACAAGCAACTTTTGCATTTTTGTGTGTAAGGGAAGTTGAATGGTTGGGTATTTGAAAAATATTTTGGAACCATTGGGATATGTTTGGTTTCAAATATGCCTTGTTGTGGTTGAGGCAAACTTCTAGTGATGGTTTTGGTGATCAAGCAATAAAATATACTCTATTTTTTGTGTTTTCCATTGAATTCTTATTGCTACATAGGGTAGTATGGTCCCATACGGAATGCAAATGCTCTAAATTTTATTGGGATTGATGATGGAATAAATCCACTATTGTTTGCAATTGATTTCATCTTTTTTCATTAAGATACAGGAGAGTTAGAGAAATTTGCTGCAAATAGCCATAAACCCTAGTTAAGGAGGGTTTGATTACATAAAATGGTTTTTGGCCTATTCCACTAGTGAAAAGGCTTGAAAATTAGTGGAATGGATGTAGGTAGGATGTTTTAAAAAAAATTAGTGGTTGCAGGACCAGTGGATGGATTTGGGTGTAGTTTTGATTAATCCCTAACCTAATATCACCATGTATTAGGCTTAGGAGATAGGTAGACTTAGGGTTTTGTAAAAGAATTGTTTGGAGAATGTCCTAGTTGATGAAAGTTGTGCTTGTAGACCTCATGTGACATGTTGAATGCCTTGAGGTGGATTTTTGAAGTTTGGAGATTAGAAATCATATTGTTTCCTTATTGAACTAGCCTAATTAGGCCTAATTGGAGCGGTAGCAGTCCAAATTTGAGGACTTTGTTTCAAAGAAACCCTACCTACAAAATTGGTATGTTTACAAGTGTCGTAAAGGGTATCTGTAATGGTGTTCTAACTTTGGGTGTTAGGTTTTCTCTGAAAGTTATGTGGAAAAACCCTTGTTTTAAGTACTACTAGGAGAATAGGGGATTTGTGAAGGTAACCACCAAGTTGGGGCTCTAGAATTGAGAAATTTGATTGTTTCCGTGTTTGTTGAAGTTCTCCACCCTACTTTGCATCAGTGCCATACCCTGGCTTTGTAGTGTCCTTAGTAGATTTCAATAAAACATCTCCAAAACCAATAATATCTATCTATTGCACCTCATAACCTAATTCATAAACCCAAATAGTCCTTGGTTTCACTACCTCCATAATGCATTCATCTGTAGATACAAGGAATGTGATATCATTTTTGTATCTTTCAAAAACTATCCTTAGAATCCTCTCTCTTTCATACATTCTTTTCTGAAATACTACAAAGAAAGTAGTAAGGACATCATCCTATGCATTAGTATCTCCAAGGTTCCTCATATGATTTTCAATATAGAGTGCAACAAGTCTTCCACTTATCTAGTTTACCTTTCCAGTTATGGGAAGCTCCTTTAGGAAATAGAAGAGTAAGAACATAACCAAAGTGCCATACTTAAACAAATATTTCTTCTTTTTAATCTCATTTAGATTATCCATTAATTGTTGCCTAAGCAACTCATATAGGTCATAATTTGCACCATTCACAACCATCTCATGTGCCACATTAATTGTGGTGGAAAATATGGAATTGTTTCTATTTTTTTAGTAGATCTTGTAGCTAATAACTATAGCAACATATCTAACATCTAGGTTTCTAATAAGATTGATAGTTAAAGCTCTCTTATCATAAGTAGCGCTATTTTTTTCCATAACCACTTCATTTTTTATGGATTTCAGCATGGGAATGAGTATTGTAGAGCATAGACCAGTGACCTCTCTTATAACTTCCTTTGTTATCATGTGAGGCATATCAGTCTAGGCAAATTGATCATGAATTCTACTCAAGGCCATTTTGATCCACCTGATATCATAGTAGAAATTGGGAAACCATTGCCACACTTTCAGATTCTTTTCAACTAGGTTTTTATATTCTGGCTTTAGGGTGAAGTCCTCACTAGTTAACTCATTTGACCATATATCCCCTAACTTAGTGGGAGGATGTTCTTCAATTTTTCCATGAATGTAATCCCTAATATCTTTAATTGGTAAAACCCCATATGGAATATGCAAGAATGCACCTAACAGATCATGTTATATGGATTTCATCGAGTATCTTTTAAATTTTGGTTGTGGTTTCTACGTAACCTCTATAACCTTTGGTGTAGCCATCTCAATATAGATTCAAACTGCATTTAAACAAGGAATTATAAAAACTAAGGAACACAAGATTTGTAAAATACCTTTTTACTTCATTTTCCAAAATAAGGTTTCGATGCTCTGAATCTCAAATCACCTTATGCAATAAAAATTAACTTCTCTCTACTCTTCTCATTCTCAATCACTTTGTGAAATGAATTCTCCTTAGTTAATTTGTTTATAAACCTTCGATCTACCCAAATTTCATATTTCAACCCATAAAGCTGGCAACACTTCATCTATATGCACAACCAGCTTCCAAATCTTTGCAAACTTCTGCATTTTCATATTTTCTTCCACAATCTTCACCAATAGATCAAGAATGTTGATCTTCATCTCATATCTTCATGTTGCACTCTTAAAACCTCTTCTTTGGTGGGGAATTTTTTTTCCAAGAAATATTCCCCTAGCCCTTGGCTTAGTTTCTAGAGGAAACATCTACATCAGAGGATGGTAAAAATTCTTCCTTGACTTCTATATATTCCTTCTTTCTCTAAATCTTTTCCATTTCCTTCTTTACTTCAATTGGGTGCACCTTTTTAACTAGTTCATTCCATTTTACCAGATTTTCCTTCCTTGTATTTCTACTTCTAAAAAACTTGGCAATATTTCTAGGTCTACTGTAATTGTGAAATACAACATTCTTTTGAATAGTATTACTTCCATTCATTCTAGATCTGCACTAATTAGCTTTCTGTTGAAATCCATATCATGTATAACAATAACATTTGAAAGATTGAATAATTCTACCATTGGTATAATAATTCATCATTTGATTTTTTTATTCACTGGCTCTATGTCCAAGTCTTTTGCATGTAAAAAATTGACCAGTAAAGGATGGGGCATTCTGATTAATTATGCTTCTACATTCCATTTCTTTATGTTAAAATTTATTGTAACAATAGAAAAAAGCATTGAATGATAGGTACCTTTGAGCATTTGGTTTTCTGATCGAAGGTCTTCTAGGTTTGAACACTCCTTTGATTTTGGATCTTACCATTGTTCTTCTTGTCTTCAGTCTTCTTTGGTTCATTGATCTTCTCTTCTGCATTAGGCATCTTATCTGCTTTTGAGCTTTCATCTTTTTCAAATCCTAAGCCACCTTTGTCTTTGGAAACTTTCTAACCTGCAATGATCTCATCAAGCATTGTAGAACTCATCTTCAATTTGTCTTCATGACTTCTTGATTTCTCTAGATGTGATCTTAGATTTACCACTTCTTGTTCAAGCCTTATGCATTCATCATTTTTTCTTTGCACCATTTCATTTAGAAATTCCTCAACTCCTTTTTTTCTTCAACTTGCACTTTCAGTATGGTGATGTTTTCATTTTCTAGTTTCAATTGTTCACTGACTTCCTTATTCCTTTCTTCAAACTTCTTGATCTTCTCTCTCAATTTTTTGATACATTCATTTGTTTCTTTAATATTTTATTTTAGATATTTTTTCTCACCATTAGTTATTTCCAGATCTTCAAGAGCAACTTTAATTTTTCCATCTTTGTCAAGGATGTAATCTTCTTCTATAAATACAGCAATAGTAATCTCTTCAAGAGGAATAGAAAACCTTCTATTAGCCATGTGTTCAATCTCCAATACCTTCCCAAAGTGGTTAAGCTCCTTCTAGGGAACCAAGCTCTGATACCAATTGTTGAACACCTAGAATACTGAGAGGGGGTGAATCAATATTCTCTTAAACCATTCAACTATTAAACATCCAATGACTAATGCATATTCAACTATAGTAAGGAAAGAAAGCATGAAAAATTAACAACATCAAACAACACATAAACATCAATATTTTTACGTGGAAAAACCATAGTGAGGGTTAGCTCACAATCTATTATAACCAGTTATAGTATATTTATAGAAGTTCTCACTATAGCTGGACTCACTGTCCATATAGAAAAAATAGAAGAGATATGGTGGCTCACAACCTTTTTTTGAATTGTTAAAATTTGCATCTTACATATGCATGAATATAGTTCTAATGAAGCTCAATAACAATCTTTATCTAATTCATATTCAACACTCTACCTCGTGCTTCATTCACACAATTCTGATCTTCAACTCAACATTCATAACTCAACTTCTCATTGCTCTGATCAAATTTGCATTACACATAATACATGTCACATTCATTCCATCAAAACACCAAAAACAATTTAGTATATATATCCGCATCAAGTATCACATCAATTAGGTTGGCCTAATGAAATGTAACACCCATAATGTAACTTATCAACTCAAAAAATTTCATCCATATAACGTGCCATAATTAAAAACTCAAAATATCTTAAGATAGGCCAGCATGGACCTATAATAGATCCCACATAAGATAGAAATACATATTTATCCTTTGCGTACCTTCAAATATATTAGGTTGGCTTCACATTAGACCTAAAAGAAAAATCCTTGATCTATGTATCCACATCTCAATACATGGACCTTAAAACTTGATTCCATCTTGAATCCATGCTCTACTAACATCTAGAAACTTACCTCCAAAACTGCAAGGTCAAAAACTCATCCACAGAGAAGTGTAGATTCTCCCACTCAAATATACTATACAGAAAGATAACTATGAACTGCTAAGAAAAACTCTGTTACTCATATCTCTCAAACCTCTTATGCATACATAATGAAATCCTAGAATTAGATACATATAACATCTAAAAAAATGATGTTACAAGCACAGAGTAAAATATTCACTTGCGAAGTGGTGCATACCCAAAAACTAATGCATTGTAACACTGAACTTGCAAGATTGTCACTTAACCAAATTTCTATGCAACTGATCTTTCTGGACCAAATCAACTTGCACAAATGTCTTCCTTAACATCTAGAAAACCTATCAATATTAATAAAAATGATCCAGAACAATGTTGACATGAATGAAAAAAATGCATTACGTCATTATGAACCTTTCATGCTCATGTTGCCAATCAACATTATCAATGACAAAATTCAAAAGTCTCCCGAAACTTCCAACAATATGGGTCCCCAATAGTACCCCATGTACTTCCCAAAAGTGTTACAGAAAGAATTTCCTTCTTAGGGATCATGTGGTAGTTAAATGAGTCTAATAAGACTCAATTTGAGAATAAAAAGAAACATACCCTCCTCCTAGCCACATTTGTATTTTCCAAATTTACAATAACATCAAGGGAGGGCATGGAATTATTATATGGAAAACTATTGTATTATAGAATGAAATTGGAAAAGGAAAGGAGGTGTGATCATGAAAGGTTCAAACATGAGGAAAGGGATATTTCAAGATATCACCTTATCCACATGATTTTGACAATGTCAAGGATCTTATCAATAACTACACCACAAAAAGCTAGGCTACACAAAGAAGAGCCCCATGTGTAAAAACTTAGTTGGAAAACAATAAGAGGAAAAGAACTACATTAGATAATACCAATTAGTTGTTGCAAAATGTTCTAGTCTCTACATCAATCACTCTGAGTCCTACTTCAAGAGGAAGTGTGACACCAAGTCTTTCGCTAGTCACCCCATTGAAAAAAATTGATCCCGTAGATGGACCTCTACTAGACTATCCTATTGGCCTAGATTAATTTGATGGTGGTGCCATTACGGTGCAATAATTACACCCCCCTCAAATATTTTTAATTTAAAGACCCACAAATGATAGATTGGTGATCAATTTTGAGATAGGTGGGAAAGTTGTTGATGATGGACCATGGCACAAGCTTGTAGAGAATTCCTACAAGATGATCAATTTATATAAAAAACAAAGGAATTCAAGGATTTTTTCCTTACGAACAAGAGAGATGAGTTTTAGTAAAAGGAGTTAGATAGAAGCCTCTTAGAAAGGGAGAAGAAAGAAATAATAGAATAATTTTGGAGGAATGTCAAAGAAGATTTATGGAAACCATGAATCCTCAAAGAGGTAGGGAACTAGTCAAAAATGTAGGCTACCTCCTATAGCAAGGGTGGGACATGTATTCTACAATTGCATTTGATGCAATTAGAAGACATAGAGGTGATGATCCAATGCTAAATTTAGAAGAATAGGCTGAAGCCTTATGTGAGATAAGAGGGATTTGTTGCACGTGGGTCTCTTTGTTCTCAAGAGATCACCAAGGAACGAACTGCTTGTAACCACCTCAACATAAATGGAATGAAGAAATTGCAAAGGAAATGTACACAAGCTAAATTTAAGAGAAGGCTACTTTAGACCCAGAGAGAGTGAAACTTCTAGAATTTTTCCTTCAAGAGAGGAGCTCTCAGCCAAAGGATGGCAGTGCAAATTCAAGAAGGTAGCATGGTGTGATGTCATCCAAATGGCGTGTTGGCATCCTAAGCAACAAAAATATTAGGAGCTCAAGTGGGAAGAATAAATTTTGACTTCCTAACTCAAATCTAAGGTCTTCTGAATAGAGTAATCAAAGAGAGAACATAACTTCAAGAAAATCACAAGGAGAACTTGGAGAAAACTTACCCTTGAACGAAAGTTTGAGTCTTCACTCTAAGCCCTACCTCACAACATACACACAAAAGAATGAGGGGAAAGTGTTGGGGCTATATAGGGGCCTACCCCAGTCAAACCCCCATTTTGGTGTTCCCACCTCCATGGACAACCAAATAGGAAGAGAGTGTAACAAAAAGGGAAAAAGCATGTGGTGAAAGAAAAACCCACTTTAGGAGTAGAACACACACCACTAAGTAGTAAATGAGCAAGTAAGTAGAAAAGAGTGAGAGATAGCATTACCCATGGGCCTAGGCCCTCTCCAGAGAACATGGATGCATCGTCGAATGCTTGCTTGAGAGCTATAGTTGTTGGAGGGAACTCAGTCCAACATGGCTTCGCTTGTAGGAGTGTTGCTTGTCAAGAATGAAGAGAGACTCAAGAGTGAAACTCGAGAGAGCTTGAGTGAATGAAGTTGGACCCCCAAAATGAGAGAAAATGATGGGTTTTGTTGCATACAAGGGTGGAAAAGATTTGTTACACCTGAAATCCTAATTGCTTAAACATGTGTCAAGAGTCAAGATTCAAGATTCCTTATTTCAAACTTAGAAAACTATTAGGATTCTAGCGCACTGTACAAACGTTTGCGCATTGCACATGCATCCAACTCATCAATTTTTGAGAAACGTGTCACTAGGCTTATGTTGCTTCGCCAATTATCCACATGGAGCTAGAATTGTAAAATTATGACCCATAGGATTTTTGTCATTAATGCCCTTAGGTGTTGTAAATGCTAGGAAAAGTGCAAAAATATGGAATTCCCCCTAGGTGAAATTTTGCGACATTACATTTTCCCCCCACTTTAGTGGGCTCACTTTTGAGAAAAATCAGCCACACAAAAGTAGAGAAGAAAAAAATTACCCCAAATTTGAATTTTTTATGGATTTGTGTGCCAAGAAGAAATTTCCTCAGAGGTCACTAATGTCTAGCTAGCCAGTACCAAAGGTGCTCCCAACAATCAAGCTCGACAAGTAGTGACAAAGTGGTTGTGAAAAATTGCATGAAATTACAATATGCAAAACTCAAATTTAAGTTAGTTTTGCAAAATTAGAAGAAGCTACTATTTATGATTATTTAAAGGGTCATGAATGCAAGGGTACTAAAATAGGACCAAACTAAGTGTGAAATTGTACTATCTCATTTAAAGGGTCATGAATGCAAGGGTACTAAAATAGGTCCAAACTAAGTGTGAAATTGTACTATCTCCAAGAAGGGAGTACAATTTTATATACTACATTTAGCCCCCACTTTCGCACCCATATGACACTATGTGCATATGCAAGATAAAATAATTCAAACAATAAACTTCATCTCATAAAAGGATACTCATATGGATCTATTTGTAAACATGGGAGAATGAAGCCCCCATTGTAACTGTCTTCAAAACCACAATGTTAGGAACCGCATCGTACAAAACCAATTTGTTAGTCGCTAAAAAATCCTCTTATCTAACTTCTTTCATGAAATCAAATTCAAGGGTAGATGTATGTCCCCCCTTGATTCTGCTTGCTTTATGGAGATGGAGTCAAGGTAGTAATCTAACCACATTGAATTGCATAAGTCATATCATATGGTATTTCCAAGTACCATACCACATAGTGATAGACATTTGATGAGAATGGGAGTAGAATTACGAATCCAACCCAAAAAAAAACATCAAAAATGAAGTTCTCTAGTCCCCAATATGTTAATTTGAATGAAAAAGAACTTTTATCCCTAATGTGTAAATGACCTAATTAAAAAATATATGAGTAAAAAGTGAAGTAGTTTGTAATCATTTTTTCTTTAACCTTCTTGTAGTTTGATTCTGGTGGAGAGCGAGTGACAATGCTGACTGTACGACCTTATGTGCCTCTGAGACTCAAGAGCCTACATGAGGAGGTGGTGCAAGATGACCCACATCATATAGTGAGTGGATTTTTCTCTACCTTAGCCTCATTTTTATGCATTTATTTTATGTTTTACATATTTCTAGATAGATTTAGGACCCTCGAAGAAAAAATTCGCAAAGCATCCCTTTTTTTTGCAAAACGTCCCATTTTTTGCCAAAGTTTCCCACTTTTTCACAAAGTGTCCCACTTTTTCATGAAGTGTCCCAAAAAAGGAATAAAGTTTCTAAGACTATTAAAAAAGTCCCTAGAGAAACTTTAGCACAGTTTTTTATTGTTGATGTATAAATTGAAGATTTTAGAATGATTATTGTTGGGAAAATGTGTCTCAACCTTGCAATTATATACGATTTATTGATAGGATATATGTGGTGACTGATCATGCAAATACTATACACTCATAACAAGAAGTGGGGTTTGGGGCAATGCCCCCAAAAAAAATCATTGATATGTCAAGGTTTTTTCCTGCTAACACATCAAGGTTTTTTTGTGCTGACATGTGAAGGTTTTTCCCGCTAACATGTCAAGGTTTTTTCATTAACACATCAAATGAAAAATGACCTTGTAAAACCTTAATTCTAAAAGGTTCCAAAAATCTTGTTATAAGTAGGTGGGATGTAAACAATGGTGTATTATGAGAGTTTGATAACAAACATGGTGTCTCTTGATCTATAGTGGTGAACTCCTATGAGAAGTTTGCTTTCCAAGTATATTGTAATCTTTTTATTTTTGAATAATATAATGAGCAGCTTTTGGAGTGTGGGATTTTTCTCCTAAAAGGGTTTTCCCCATGTAAATCATTGTGTTGTGGTATGCATGATACTTGTGTTTATTTTTGTTTTAGTTTTCGTAACTGTTATAGATCTATAAAAGTTTTGCATTATTCTCCTCTCAAGGTTAGTGTAGGAAGTTGTTCTGCTACCTTAGCTTCCTTACAATTATAGGTGATATTTCTTGCTTTTTGTATTATATTCTTCCTCGATCACAACAACATCTCGATAAAAGGCTATTATGTCACTTCTGAGACCTAGTGAAAGTGTTGTCAGTGGAGTATACAAAGACTTTACTGTCAACAGGGATATACTGGGCATATCTTATGCCTCCCATGAGATACCATGATGCCATGCTAATGGAATTAGTAGAGAGGTGGGCTGCAGATACCTGCAACTTTCATCTACCCACTAGCAAGATTTCATTCTCTCTGGATGATGTTCATCACATTCTTTGAGTTCCTATTCGAGGTGAGACTATCCATTTTGTAGAGGACCATTCATACAAGGAGATGAGAGAAGACATCCAGTATTGTGTTAGAAGTTTGATTCGAGAGGAGATTGTGGGGCCACATATTAAGCTACAGTGGCTACTCTAGGCATGATCGCCACTTCTAAGGTGGATTATGATTTTTACCATAGCGTTAGTACTAGTCCCAAATGGCCAAGGAGCACACCTAGATGGAGGACTAGTGCATATGATATGGGAGATGGAGCATCACAGGACCGTCTATGCATGGGGTCACAACATACTAGCACATCTTTACTATGATTTGGGATGGTTCGCATACCACGAGGTGGATAGCATGGTTCATTGTACACTATTATAGGTTTGGTTTCTAGAGCATTCCACATGAACCAAGCTGATGATATTTCATTCTATATGCACCCTAGGATATCCATCCTCTTTTAGTTATCCATTGAGATGAGCATGGCAGTATGGAGATTTTTTATTCTAGAGATTCATATTCGACCATCTAGATTAGGAGGAGATATCATGGAGACCTTACCAACAGATATTGTAGTGGCCAAATGAGACCTTCCAGTTGACGATGATGCAGAGGATAGGTTTTTAATGGGGAGGGATGATTACATAGTGAGACCATTCTACTATGATTGTGTCAAGAGATAGTTCAGATAGGTACAGGTGCCACCAATAGCATGGCCATTTTGTAGACGATTACTGTGGAGTGCCCAAAGGCTAGGAGATATGAGATGACTTATAGTTGATGATGTTGTATCAAGTGACTCAGATGATGAGGATCTAGATATACCCCTAGTCTCTGATGCTAATGATGTGGGTGTTATAGATGCATATGAGGAGTGGTGGGCTGCAACATGACCAACTTTAGTATTTCCTATGGATTATACTATAGGCTTCATGGGGCCTATTCTAGATCACAAGGATGATGAGGAGGAGAAAGGTGAGGAGATAGAGGTTAGGGCTATAGACCTATTTATGGATAAGCTAGAGGAGGATTACAATTAGAAGGAAAACTCAGACTATGAGGAGGAGGAGGAGGAGGACAAGGAGGAGGATGAGGGCTAGCTAATGAGTGAGGGAAATGATACAGTAGATGAGGGTCTAGTTTCCCACAAGTGGATAGATTTAGTTCCCACCCAAGTTACCAGATCACAGTCAACACCCACATCACTTGCTAGCACTTATGAGTATGGAGAGGATAACACATCTTCTATTCCTCCTACATAGGATGAGGTTGTTTTTACATAGTCAACTGGAGATCTAGGTGATGACGCATTATTTATAATTATGCTTATGCTTTATAATTATGCTCATGTTCATGTTTCTGATATATATATATATATATATATATATATATATATATATATATATATATATATATATATATATATATATATATATATATATATATGGCATGATGTGTACTGATTATCTTTATGATTTCTATCTTGCAGGGTCCATGAGAGAGTTACATAATCTCTACCGATGGGCGACCATAGAGATAGTACTTCCTTCATTCAAAAATAAGGCTGTCGGCACATACTACAAGCCCCCACCCATCATGGAGTAGCGTCTAAATCTATTTGGGCCTTCTAAGAGGTTGAGAGGAGCATATGAGAGTGCTACCAGGTGCACTGATCAAGTCGAGGGTAATCTATTAGCACTATAGGCTACATATGAGGAGATTTGGTCATCTTGAGGTCCAACAAAGGTCGAGAGACTTCATTGAGAGGTTACCAGGGTATAGGCAGATAGAGACTGCATAGAGCAAGAGCACATGGAGGCCATCATACGGGAGGATATGGTTGTTGGATGAGCACAAGTCCTACATGATGCACTAGAATCTATAGCTATGTCACGATTGCTCTCTACCATCTCTCATTGGAGGTGATCATCAGGTCTCAAGGGATTTGGGAGCCATAGGCCATAGTAGCATTATATATTTGATGATATGTACTTAAAATTTTGTGATATATATATATGAGCATTTTTGGTTGATTGTTTATGTTTATGTGTTTAAGTTAGATGGCAATGTGATTTATCCAATAATCTTTGTAAGACTATTTAATAAATGTCTCCATGATCTAACATATTTTATGTTCTAATTAAAACTATCTTAGTTTTCTTTTAGATTCAACACTATGATTGAGTACGTTATGCTAAATTAAATGCACCTATGATCTAATTATAGAATATTAAATGCACATAAGGATCTAATATAACATAACATACAAGATTAACTTGAATAGCATGAAACCTAAAGTATCAACCCAAAACTAATTTTAATAATTACCTTCGTATTCAAGACACAAAAATTATTATTTTTCAAGAACGAAGCAATGTGAGAGAAATAGGATACTATCTACTAACTCTAACATCATTGCTTTATCATTCACACCATTCAAGAAGGAAGGTTAGGCATAGTACTAGTACAAATGCACAGTGTTAATAGGTTCTTTAAGAGGTGTACAATCAATTTTTGTTAACGTAAATGCTCCAAACCCATAACTTTCATCAATTATGTAAGGTCCTAATCAATTAGAACTGAATTTTCCTTTTTTAGTTGGGGTGGAATTGATGTTACATTGATTTTCAAACAACACCAAATCACCTTTAGTGAATGAATAAGGGATGAAATGATCATTGTAACTGCATTGCATTTTTTTGGAATAAGCTTGGAGATGCTCAAGAGCATTAATGTGATGTTCAACAAGCATTTCAAGTTGATGTAATCATTGTTTTTTATAAGTATTATCATCAATAAGTCCTTGAAGAGAAATTCTCAATGAAATGAAATGAAATGAAATGAAATGAAATGAAATGATCTCTAACTCCAAGGCATTATCGCCTCAATACCATAGACAAGGTTATAAGGAGTATTTCTAGTTGATGTTCTAAAACTAGTACGATAAGCCCATAATGCATATGTCAATTGCATGTGCCAATCCTTATTATTTTTTCTTATTGTCTTCCTTAAGATTTTCTCAAGGTTTTTATTAGTCGATTCAGCTTGACCATTAGATTGTGGGTATTAGGGTGTTGAAAAATGATGTTGGATGTTAAACATTTCTAAGAACTTCTTCACATCATTATTCTTAAATGGTTTCCCATTGTCTAAAACTAACATGGAAGGGAGTCCAAAATGAGCAATAATGTGTTCTAATATGAAACAACATATCACATCAACCATTGTTGAATGGAGTGGAATGGCTTCTACCCATTTTGTGAAATAATCTATTATGGTAATTATAAAAGTATGTCTGGTGGAAGAAGGTGGTGACATTTTTCCAATAAGATCTATACCCCATACTAAGAATGGCCAAATAGGAACTTGGGAACAAAGCTCAAAAGAAGGAGCATGAATCAAATTGTTATGTTCTTGACATTTATGACATTTCTTAACATATTCAAAGAAATCTTGTTCCATATGTATCCAATAGTATCCTATGTAGATTAGCTTTTGAACCAATGATCTTCCTACAAAATGGCCTCCACAAGCACCTACATGACCTTTCGCAAGTGCTACAGGGATTTTGGATTGTTTAAGGAATCTAAGAAAAAGACCATCAAAGGAACTTCTATACAGTACATGATCAAGAATTATATATCTAGATGTGAGTTTTCGAAGACGAGCTCAAATATTCTTAGTTGTCGGCTCAGGAAAAGTACCTTCTTTTAAATAATTAAGTATCGATGTCTACCATTCATTAGATATTTCCCTGATGGTTGATAACACTTCTTCAATCTTATATTCTATTGATGGTTTCATAATTTTATGGATAATAAATGTGAAATATTTTGAAGGATCTTGAAGAGATATAAGGGAAGTACACTTGCCATTGTATTCGCATGTTGATTATCTTTCTGTGGGATGTTATCACTGGTATATGAATCAAAGATGTTTAACAAAGTCATTGTAATATCTTTATATTTTGATAATTTTTCATGCTTTGCTTGATATGATCCATATATTTTCTTAAAGACTAATTGAAAATCACCAAATATCTTGATACTTCGGGTTCCCATAGTTAAGGGGTGCATAATCTAGCAATTAAAGCTTCATACTCTACTATGTTATTTGTGCATAGGAAGTTTAAGCGGTAAGGAAAGGGAATAGGATTTCCCATACGCAGGACTAGTATAACCCCTGTGTCAAATCCCATTCTACACTTAGAGTCATCAAAATATAACTCCCATTATCAGTTTCGATCGTCAACACATTATTGTCAGGGAATGAGTCATTATTGGGTAGAGCTAGGGGAGAGGGAGCATCAGCTAATTAGTCAGTCAAGGCTTGTCCTTTAATTTTATTTTTCAAGAAAAACTTAAGGTAAAACTCAATTAACAGCATAACCCACTTAGCTAAGCATCTTGATAAATTTGTTTTAGTGAAAAGATGTTTTAAAGGATCGAATTTTATCATCACATGGATTTCAGCATTCAGTAAGTAATGTCTCAATTTACTATGAAATCCAAATATTGTTTTTCTATTTTCATATATCATGTCTCGTAATCAATCAGAGTTCGGCTAATGTAATAAATAGGATTCTTTTTACCACTTTTATCTTGTTGAGCCAACAATGCTATGAGAGCATGGGTCGATGCTTCTATAGAAAGGATAAATGGATTGTTTTGCATAGCAAGTTGTAAAATAGGTGGAGTAGCAAGGTAGTCTTTCAAACTCTCAAAATCATGTTTACAATCCTCATTCCAATTAAATTGAACCTCTTTCTTAAGGATTTTCAAAAAGGGTAATGTTCGATCAGCTAAGGATGCTAAAAAACAATGGATGACTTGAATTCTTCCTTGTAAAGTGTGCAATTGAGAAATGTTTCTAGGAGGTGGCATGTAAGCTATAGCATCAATTTTATTCATGTCCACCTCAATGCCTCTTTGAGATACTATAAAACCTAAAAAAAATCACTATCTACACCAAAGACACACTATTTTGGGTTCAATCTCATGTTATATTTTTGCATTCGCTCAAAGATATTTTAGAGAATATTCACATTGTCTTGTTGATTCAAAGATTTGGCTAGAATATCATCAACATAATATTCCAAAATCTTATGTATATAATCATGAAATATCAATGTCATAGCTCATTGATATGTTGTGTCTGTGTTCTTCAATCCAAAAGGCATGACTACTCAACAAAATGTTCCCCAAGTCAAGTAGTAAATGTTGTCTTGTATTGATCTTGAGGGTTGATAAAATTTGATTATATCTAGAAAATCCATCCATTAATGACAAAAAAGCATGTACTACAATCGATTACATTATCATGTCAATATTAGGAAAGGGTAAACCATCTTTCAAAGATCTTCTTTATTTAAATCACCAAAATCCATACACATCCTAATACGATTATTAGGTTTTGTGACTACCACAATGTTCGATATCCAAGGAGAATAATCAATAGGTCATATAAAACTAGCTTCAAGGATTTTTCAATCTCAACCTTAACTAATAAGGTTGTCTTAGGGTTCATCTTTTGTATCTTTTGTCTAACTAGTTTAGCATTCTCTGCAAGGACTATGTTGTGTGTCACTATGTTAGCATCAATTCCCAACATATTTGAATAAGTCCAAGAAATTTTTTTTGGAAATTCAAGAAGTAAAGTTGCATGGTCTTCTTTTTCATCTTCATCAAGGCACTTTCTTATTTCAATCACTTTCTCCTCGTTAGTGATATCCATCGGTATGTTGATTGTATCTCCCAAAGGAAGTCTGGTTTGTTTCGAAATTTCAAGATTGCATTTTTCATTATCTTTATCATTCCCATTATTTTACTTTTCTTCATCTTCTTTCTTAACACTAACCATAGCACACCCATTTATTTTTAGGATGATTAAATGGATTGTCATAAACTCCTCGAATTTCTTTCAAGGCTTCATCATATTTAAAGTATTCCAATGATTCTTCAAAAGTTGTATCAACCAATTCAGGATGATTTAAGGTGAGATTTGTTTTAGGATTACACATGACTATTGATGTTTAACAAGGATCTTTTCATTGCTTGCATTATCTTAGAAGGACAATACCCTAAACTACTTTATATTTCTTTTGTGTTAGGCTCTATAGGAACACATATGCCTTTCTCTTTCCTTCCACATCCTTTTCCACTATAGCCAAGTTGTTTTATAAGCTCATAACCTCCTCCATAAAGTTTCTCCATTTCTTTCGAGTTTGGTGGTTGTTGATAGTCTATCTCATTAAAATTTGTTGTACATAGCTTGTGTATTCTTCAAGAATAGACGAGGTAGATGCTTGTGAGTTTTATTCTGATTTTTGTGTTGACATTAGCATTTTTTGCACTTTTGTTTTTTGGTCTCTTTTGTTGTGATTTTGTATTCTCCCATAAATGTTGGTGTGAAGTCCAAAAAATCCCAATCATCTTCCAATAACTTTGACACTTTTTCTATCTCTTGTTTCTCTTATGTCATAGGCTCTATGTTTGAAGTTGGAATTAATGTGTTTAGAGGACATGTTCCTTTTTCAACTTCTAAGAAAATTTCAAGCTCAGGATCTATTTCAACTTGGTATACTTTATTATTGTAGACATACTTCATGATACGATGAAGAGTCAAAGGGACCACATGCATCTCATGAATCCAAGATCTTCCTAAAAGAAGATTGTATGAAATATCATGAGGTATAACATGAGTAGGATTTTGTAATGTAATGTAGCCTTTCCAAATGTAATAGCTAAAGTAATCACACCAAGTGGTTTCTTTCCTACATTGTCAAATCCTTGAATCAATAAGGAGTCAGGTTCAATTATTTATTTATCCATGCCAAGTCTATCCAGAAGGGTCAAACTACACACATTAAGAGCTGAGCTATTATCAACAATGGTTCTTTTTATTCCTATCATATTGAAAATAGCTATTATCATGAAGGAATCATTTTTTTCCTCATATCCAAGGGAGGTAGCTCATGTTGATGAAAATTAATGTGTATGTTAATCATGCTCATTCCTTGAATTAGAGTTACTACATCACTTGGATTTACACTAGAGGGAACCACAACTTGTTGCAAGGCTATTTGAAGCATAGTATGATAATTAGGTTAATTTTGAATTAGGTCCCATAGGGATATCTTTGTGGGAGTGTTCTTAATGTTTTCAACAAGATCATACTCCTTCCCACTATGTTAAGGAAAACAAAGAGGACTAGGAAAGATGGGCTAAGGCAAAGGTAAGGATGTTGAAGTTGCTTGTCTTGGTTTTGGATTGTTTCTAGTGTTATATGTATGAGAAATGGTATTATAACTTGATTTCTGAAAAACATTATTCTTAGGTGGTTCAAGGGTGAAAACGGGTTTGTTTTGAGCTTTATGTTGGTTTGAAGGTGGGTATAGGATGAATTGAGGTTGGATCACATTAACTTTTCTTTGTTTCATTTTATTGTAACAAGCCTTAATGGATGAACCTTGTGAGATGAAATCCTCAAGGGCTTCATATAACATTTCAAAGTCATCACTACTAAAAGGCTTGAGGGTTAGGTTAACTTGGAAAAAGAGATTTGACATACTCAAATAACTATGCTTTCTCCAAGAGGTTCATCAGTTTATAGTTGTTTTGGTTTTGTTTTCTAATGAATTTCAAATGTAATCTAATCTTATCCAACTATGAACTAATTCTAGAAATGAAAAATTCAGTAATCTAATTCTATCTACAATTGAAATGAAACCAAATTAAACTAGATCTAATGAAATGAATTAAATAGAAACTCGTAAAATTGAAACAAAGATCTAACAACAGCAAACAAAAGCATAAAAACAAGGTTTTTAATGCTATAAAATGCAAATTTAGATATAACACAGGACTAAATCACCCAGAGGGGCATATGAGTCCTATTTAGGGTTTTTGAAGGCTGCAAACTTTGAGAAACAGTCATCATAGAATTCCCATAAATCAAGTAAAACAACCTATACTGGGAATAAATCACCCAAATGGGTGTATGAGTCTCGGATTAGGGTTTTCACACTAAATTCAGCAAATTATAAGTGAATGTTAGGTTTTTTGGTTTGTATGTTGTCTTGACTATTTGCAATTACAAATTTCAAATGAAATTCAATGATGCAAGATCCAAAAATGCAATCTATATGCACTTTCTCTAATGCAATATTTAGAAGCCCCAAATGCAAATTAACTAATGCAAGTTCTAATGCAAAGTTAATGTAAGCTAGATCTATTACTAAATCAGAAATAAGGTGTCCAAAGGCTAGGTTCACTAAAATGAACATGAGGAAGAGGGGGAAATGTACAGTCCAATGATGGTGTTGGTTCCCAAATCAACAGATGCAATGATTCCTAAAGAGTAGCCACTCTCTCATGTTCAGACTCAATGGGTTGATATGGCCAACGAATGGGAGAGTGAATAAAATACACCTTTCTCCCCTACACTTCAAGCTCTGTTAAACCTGAGAGGGTAATCCCAATCAGTATATTTATAGATTCTTGTGTGCTAAAGTATCAAATACATTATAAATAGATGTTTCTCCTTTGGATGCTTAATGGACACAATACTATAAAGGCTTGGTTGACCTCTATAGTAATGCCTAATTTAAACATGAGAGATGCAATAAAATGAGCACAACATACAAACAAATTGAGAATGATAGGTAAATTGATTAATATTTGTAATCAGTCGTTGAATTAACCACTAGACTGAAACAAGAATAACACACTTATATTAGTGCTTTATCCATTGGGATAGAGTCAATTTCAATATCTGTGCAATCTGATAACAATTTAATTTATAGCATCATCCAAGATTTGAAGATACTACATTACAGTATTTCAACATAATATCTCAACCATAACTTCTTATCATAATCCTAGCACTCAGCCTAACATAAACTAGTAGTTTCACTCAAGCATTTACTTACATTATTTGAATGGACAATCAAGAATAAAACTAAACATCCACTAGAATTCAATGGAGATGAAAAAAATAACTCTTGATTATGTTATTCATAATTTATAAAACCAGTACATAGGAGAGAAAATGGCATTGAAATTGCACTATTCAATATTATCTTGCCAGTATTGCAATCAAAATTACATAAGCATCAACAGACTCCAACCTAAAACAAAACCTCTAAAATGTTCTCTCTTCCTATTATAGTTTTCTCTATGATTAATTACAAAACAACCTCTCTCTGAAAATGAGGCAGAAAGATAACACTTAAGGAAAAACAAAAACCCTAAATTTTCATCTGAAGAAGACACTTGGCACATTTTGGTTCGCTAATCTTCAACTACCTTTGCTTGTAGAACAATCAACCTGCTATCTGTTTTCTTGCTCCTGACTCCACTGCCCTTCAACAAAAAAATATTCTCTAGCCTAAAAATCATCATTCCTCTTTGTTCTCCCATTGAAAATTACCTTTACTTTGCAAAAGATTTTATTTCCCCCTTGTTCATTTTCACCCAACTGCATGAAAATGATGTTCACTTTTCATACTTTAATTTATTCCCCAGCCATTTTTTCCATTTAAATTTATCAAATGATAAATTTAAAACAATATGCATTGAGCCAAAGACCACTTTACAAATTTTACCCGGCTATCCACATTGCGCATCTCCAATAGAAAATGAGAAATAAGAAATATAATGGCGATGAAAATGCAACCAAGTTCTCGTGAAAGATTTTTAAAAAAAATTATTAGGAAAATACAAATTTACCCATGCATTTTATTTACCTTCATTCTTCTCTTTATTTTCCAGCCACTATTCAAATCAAAAAATGCCTTTTAACAAGTCCACGGGACCCATCACTTTATTTACTCCAACCCTTTTCATGGCACATCTCTGAAGTTTTTGGAGAAGAAAATATTTATTAGCGATGGGTGAAATAGGGAGAACAACCATCGGGCATCGTGGATGGAGCCAGAGAAAATAATAAGAAATCAACGATGGGCAATGGACACAGCAACCATCGCTCATTGCTGATTTCAACTTGATTTTCCATTCAAAAATGGAGATGAGTGCTGCTGCTGTGAGAGTTTGAGAATTGTCATGAATAGTCAAAAGTTCCTCCAGCCAATAAGAAACAAAAATTTAGCTTTCCCTTTGCACAATAACAATTGAAAATTCCCCTTTTAACTTCTCGTGTGTCTTCCATCGCATATCGCTATTGGAAAAAGAACATGGAGAAACAAGTAGCGATGTCGATGAAGAAGACATGGTCTCGCCCATTGCCAATCCAAGATGCAAAAGAAGCATCAAATCAGTGATACATGATGGAGAGAACACAACATCGCTCCATCGCGAATTCGATGAGAGAAAAAGTTTCAAATCACGATCAGTGATGAAGTTCTCCTGTGAAGTCGTGCTACCAATTTTTAGTCAATCACAAGTAAGAATTAAACTTTCTTTTCTTATAAACATTTGAAATGCACTTTATAATTGCCCTAAATGCATTTTTCATATTTACATAATGTTTAAAATATTCAAAAATATTTTAAACATAAGTATTTGTAACTTTAGAAAAAATGCAAATTTTAATTACGCCTACGACCCATTTGAAGAAATTTATTGTGGACAAATGGTGACACTTGGAGCCGATATTTTTTGCATATTGCCATAATCAATTATTTAGAGAAAACCCATTTCCTCAAATTTTTTGAAACCCTTAAAATTCAGGTACCTCCTTTGTAAACTGGCCTCGAGACGTGTTTGTCACAACATAAGTTCATTAAAATAATGTATCAAATGACCTCTAATCTTGATTAAAATGGATTTGTAGAGGTTTTAGACCAAAAAAAGAAATGGGTTGTCCTTATATTTTGAAATTTTGAAACTTTTTGGGACACCATTTTTGGCCATGTCGCAATCAGAAAATGATTAGTTAACCTATCAGAACTTATCTTGGGAGCCTGAAACTGAGTAGGAATGTTACCATTTAACCCAAGAATTCATTGCAATAAATGGCATGGAAAAATTATTCCTGAGGTGAAAGATATTAAATACCAAAGTTGTCTACTTGGACTTTTCTGCAATTTCACTTGTCAGAAACCAATCAAGGCTCTCAAAGTCAGCACTCTGAAAAAATATCAAAAAAACTTATGGGCAGCTTCCAATGGAAACATAAGCTTATCTAGGTATAATGATTATGTGTGCAAGAGGACTTTCCTTGAATCATCATTCATCACAAGATATTAAAGGTCAAACTTGACCTCCTTAAAACATTCTAAAAATGTAGGTGCAAAACAAAGCAAACTGCATTTTCTTTTGGCCTAGTAAAAATAGAAAATCTGACCATGGGACTTTGAAATCGGACTAGGGAGTACATTAATTTGAGGAGAATGGAGATCAACAATCCATTTTGCATGAAAATCAATAGGCTTCAAATTGTGACCCTCCAAAATAGGTCACTTGGGCAGATTTTGCAAGTGCACTTTTAAGCGTGCAAAGGCAAATTTTTCAACATGGGCCTTCAAAATTTGAAAATTTTGAAGGTACCATCAGATGGGATCCCTCCTTCTTTCCTATCTTGTTATATTTCATTCAAGGAAACCCTAGAGATCTCAATCTAATGGATTTAATCAAGGGAAGGGGTTGTTACAAGGTCTCCTTGGGTGTGATTAAAGACAAAAGCAATTTCACTACTAAGCAAAGGCTTAGAAAGAAATCAATGCAAGACCTTATTATATGACCTAGAAAATAATCTTGAAATCATAATGACAAAATAGAAAGATATAGAAAAGTACTAGGAGGATTGGAGGTGACTAAACAAGATCTGAAAACCTTGAAAATTATCGTTGCTAATGTGTATAGGGACTCATACACCAAAATGGATGATTTATTCCCAATCTATAGTTTATGGGCATAAACTAGAATTTCACAGTGACAAGTCTAAATCTTCTAAAATCTAGAACAAGTGCTTTACCATGACTCATACACCCCAAGTGGCGATTTAGTCCCATTCTTCTTTTTCAAAAATTCAAGAACTAAATCTATTCTCCTATTTCTACACTTCCTATTTTCTCCAAACTTTGGTTTCGAATCTAAACTTGATAAAATCTACAAAACAAAGTATTGTGTTGATTTGCTTATGGAGGGTTTTCCTCGGTCAAACCCCTAGTTTGATAATTAAACCTTGATAGAAAGAATAGATCTTGAAAGGAATTGTGTGTGAAAGTCATAATCTTAAGTGAATCTAAGATTAAGAGATCTAAAGTGCAATGAAACCATACTCTAATGTTCTAGAATAGGATGCATGAATGAAACATAAAGATAGTGACCCACTTAGGGAGATCTCTAATCACCCTAATAATCAATAATAATGCATGTACCTTCCTTTAGGCAGAAAATAGAGTAATAATGGGAGATGGAATCACTTAGGAAACAAGTCATTAGGCTTGGTTTAATGGCTAGTTACATCTCCCCAACCTAGAATTTATCATGATTCTCCATAGGCAGACATCATCAATCCTTGATAATGCTAGATCTTGAATGAAAGTGAGCTTGAAGACCTACAAGAATAGTATTATGCTGCTCCAAGACTTCAACTTTACTTGCTACTTGCTCTTGAATGCTTGAAACTTTCTCTTGCTTGAAAACCTTAAGTTGCTTAGGTTAAATTTGCTAGATAGATGAAATAATATTTCAAAACATGAGTTTTATAGGAATCTCATCTAATTTACCATTGATTAGATCCTAAATGTCGACATTATCCAAAAATTTGAATTAGAAACCTTAATTTCCCACTCAAACCCTAAAAAGGGGCCACACGAGACTCATACCCCCAAGGTGGCACATGGGTCCCACAAAGGGGGACTCATATGCCTAAGGTGGTGTATGAGTCCCACCCTAGCTTTTCAGGGTGAGGAAATGTCAGGGTTTTAGAAAATTGAATGCATTTTTTTATTTTGTTGGGATTTCAATTGAAATAAGCCTTGGGATATAAAATAAATGGTCTTAGGGGCCTATTAAGGATGAATTAAAGGGTCATGAATGCAAAGGTACTAAAATAGGTCCAAACTAAGTGTGAAATTGTGTTATCTCTAAAGAAGAGAGTACAATTTTCTACACTACACTATTAAACATGAGGGGCATGTTGTTGTCACAAATTAGCTGGTATTTGAAAGATTGAAACATAATATAAGTCTAATCATTAACATCTCACTTAGGAACTTCATAAAATCAAATATTTGTAATAACATTTCATGAAATTCAAATTACTTGCATATACTCATGAAAATTTAGCATTAAGCACTCCACAACTTCATGGAAATGAAATATTTATAATAAAACTCCATGCATTCATCAATTTTGGAACATTTTCTAAGAATATAAAGCATGTAATCTAAAATAAAGCATAAAAATACTGAAATGTAAATACTTCTCCCAGGTATTATCCACGCATACCTCAAGAAATAACTAAATCAAAGACAACAACTCTATACTTCGCCAGATTGCTTCACATCTAGGCATAGAATGATGCAAGAGTTTAAAGAAATGTGGATTATTTTGCACTGAATGGTGTAAGTACATACCCAAATCTATGATGCAGAGCAAGGAGGGTTCACACCATCAACTTTCTATGTTCTTGGCAATAATCAAGTACACAACTGAAATTCTTCATTCTTGAGGAAATCTCAATCCATTAACCTTGAGCAACATGGGCTCCAACTTACATAAATGAAATTCAATCTCTATCAAACTTGGTAAATGATTTCAACATGCTTAGATTCATCCCAAAAACTCATTCCAATAATCCAAAGATCATACAACAATGATTTAAAGCCAACTCGCCTATGCTAGCCTCTAACCTAGTAGCATTTCCAAGTGGGACAACGATTATAACTTTTGATACAAAACTCATATCAGGATTGTAAAAACATTTTTTGAATACTCATTTTCATGTTTTATAACATATCCAAAACTCAATGTAGGTTCCTTTGGATTGAACCCTTAAAAAATGGACTCCAATTGTGCACCTAGGCCAATTAGGCCTATTTTACAAAGGGTCACCCAAAAAATGACCTTCCTAAACACAAAACTCAACACCAATAGTTTAAGTATGTCCCCAAATGACAAATTACACAATCTTAGAAAATGTTATCAAGTACAAAGCCATCATATGCTTAAAATTCAATTTGTGTGCCAAAAAGGCTTGCAACCAATGAGGGTTTATTGAAAATATACATTCTAGACCTCTAAGAACCTATTTTTTGCTTCAAAAACCTTGAATTGGGTCTGCACATGCTTATAAATCCATTTTCTAACCTTTAACAACAGTATTTTATCAAACCCTAGCTTTAAACCACCATTTTCATGCAAAATTCACACAAAATCACTAGGGCCTCCCTCAAACCTTATCAAACATTAACATACACTCCTACAACTTTGGAATCTCAAATAACATGTTAAAAAAGACCTACAAACAAATCTTCAAGATTTTTCAATGGTGGAAACTTAAAATATGATTTTTTCTTCAAAATTAGAACCTTAATTTCTAAACAGGGCTACTGGGAAGATTCGACCATTAGACCACTTAAAAGACCTTTTCAAAATTTCTGGTAAGAATAAAAAAACTTCATAAATTGAATTATATTTCCATCCATGTAAGTTTTAGGGCCATACTAAACCGTACAAGGTCGTACAACTCTCTGGAACAAAAAATTTCACTGAAAAACACAAAAAAATGGAACTTTCATTTGCTTCCTTTCACCAAAATCTTCAACTAACTCTTGAATTCGACCATACACATTGTTTATAAGCCTTTAAAATCAAAACCAACCCATCTAATTGACCCAAACCAGCCTTCTAACTACTTGACTCCACCATTTGTACTTTTTTGCATTTTTATAATATAACTTTTTACAAAATATGCATTTTTTGCATTTTTGACTCCAAAGACCCTCCAAAAAATTCAAATGCTATTAGATAGTCCCAATGGACCCTACAACATCTAAATCCCTTGAATCTTATTACAAATTTCACAATTGACTCTTCATGTGCCATTTAACAACATTTGGCACTTTTTGCAAATTAGACAAAATGACTACATAACATATCCCAATACCTATCAAATGACTCAAATACATTAAGATGGTCTTGAAAGACCTTATTGAATGACCCCTAAGAACTCTTTAAACATTCTTTTACATATTGGCCTCACGGAGGCTTGAATGCAACAAGGTGCTCTTGCACCATTCTCCCCTTGAAGAAAAAAATCAAGTCCCTTGAGGGAGCAAAATGTAAAGCACTTGCAAAAATAAATGAATCTTCACCACCTGCAATCACAAAAAGTTGCATCTTCATTTTGACCCATGGATTTTGTTTCCTTGAAATCATAAGCACAAGAAGTGAGCTATGCCTTCCTATCATCATATCATCATGTGCATGCTCACACTCATCCATACACTCTATGCCTTGATTATCCTTTTGCTTTATCAACCAAAATGTCTCTACATTTGTTGTCTCAAGATAACCACAAAATTCTACATGGAGAAAACTGAAAATGCCATTAGTCTCATCATGAAACAATGAAGTGAATATCTCATTCTCATACCTTGGTGGCTCAATTTGTAACTGTAAATATATTTCACCTTTGTTCTCTTCGTCATCAGGTGTAGGCACCAACTCTTCATCATCTTTTTCCTTTGCCATTGAGTCTTCTTCATTTTTTGTCTTCATCTCTTCAAGGTCTTCATTCTCTCCTTGTTTGAACTCTTCATTATCAACAATCTCTCCAACTTGTTTTCTTTGCTCTTTATCTACCTGCAACAAAGTCGTCATCTTCTTAGCTTGCTTTCTCTCTTGTCTTCTCTTCATCAGAATATTCTCAATAGGCCATGTGACCCCTTTCTTGATCTTCAAGTGCCAACTTGTAACTCTTTTGAGCAATTGATCTATCCTTTGCTTTAATTCTTCAATCTCCTTTTGCCTCATATCTTTCTCTTTTCTCTTCCTTTCCCTTTCCTCTTGCTTCTTCTTCTTTTTCCTCTCTTCCTCTACCAGCAAATGTCTTCCCAATCTTCTCACCAAATCTATTTTCACAAGCAAGTCTCTCCTTGCTTCTATTCAAATTTTCTCTAGCTTTCCTTGGCAGCAATCAAGTTCTTCTTAACTTGCACATAACCAAAACACAAAACCACAAACCAACACTAACCCAAACCTTTTGCTAGGCTCTGATACCAATTTGATTTAGAGCAAGGAGGGTTCACACCATGAAATTTCTACGTTCTTGGAAATAATCAAGTACACAACTGAAATTCTTCATTCCTGAGGCAATCTCAATCCATTAACCTTGAGCAACATGGGCTCCAACTTACACAAATGGACTCCAATCTCTATCAGACTTGGTAAATGATTTCAACATGCTTAGATTCATCCCAAAAACTCATTCCAGCCATCCAAAGATCAGACAATAATGATTTAAAGCCAACTCACCTATGCTAGCCTCTAACCTAGTAGCATTTCCAAGTGGGACAGAAGTTATAATTTTTGATACAAGACTCATATCAGGATTGTCAAAAAAAAATTTAGATACTCATTTTCATGTTTTAGAACATATCCAAAAATTAGTGTAGGTTCCTTTGGACCGAACCCTTCAAAAATGAACTCCGATTGTGCACCTAGACCAATTAGGCCTATTTTACAAAGGGTCACCCAAAAAATGAACTTACTGAACACAAAACTCAAAACCAATAGTTTAGGTATGTTCCCAAATAACAAATTACACAATCTTAGAAAATGTTATCAAGTACAAAGCCATCAAATGCATAAAATTCAATTTTTGTGCCAAAAAGGCTTGCAACCAATGAGGGTTTATTGAAAATATACATTCCAGACCTCTAAGCACCTTGTTTCTACTTCAAAAACCTTGAATTGGGTCTACACATGCTTATAAACGTATTTTCTAACCTTTAACAACAATATTTTATCAAACCCTAGCTTTAAACCACCATTTTCATGCAAAATTCACACAAAATCACTAGGGCCTCCCTCAAAACTTATCAAACATTAACATACACCCCTAAAACTTTGGAATCTCAAATAAAATGTTAAAATAGACCTACAAACACATTTTCAAGAGTTTTCAATGATGGAAACTTAAGATATGAATTTTTCTTCAAAACTGGAACCTTAATTTCTAAACAGGGTTGTTGGGAAGATTCGACCATTAGACCACTTAAAAGACCTTTCCAAAAAATTTGGTAACAAAAAAAAAAATCATAAATTGAATTAATTTTCCATCCATGTAAGTTGCATGGCCATACTAAACTGTACATTTCCATACACAACAGATTTCACTGAAAAACACAGAAAAATGGAACTTTCATTTGTTTCCTTTCACCAAAATCTTCAACTAACTCTTGAATTCGACCATACACATTGTTTATAAGCCTTTAACATCAAAACCAACCCATCTAATTGATCCAAACCAACCTTCTAACTACTTAACTCCACCATTTGCACTTTTTTGCATTTTTACAATATAACTTTTTACAAAATATGCATTTTTTGCATTTTTGACTCCAAAGACCCTCCAAACAATTCAAATTCTATTAGATAGTCCCAATGGACCCTACAACATCTAAATCCCTTGAATCTTATTACAAAATTGACAATTGAATCTTCATGTGCCATTTAACAACATTTGACACTTTTTGTAAATTAGACAAAATGACTACATAACTTATCCAAATACCTATCAAATGACTCAAATACATTAAGATGATCTTGAAAGACCTTATTGAATGAACCCTAACTACTAGATTTAAACATTCTTTTACATATTGGCCTCACGGAGGCTTGAATGCAACAAGGTGCTCTTGCACCATTCTCCCCTTGAAGAAAAAACTCAAGTGCCTTGAGGGAGCAACGTGTAAAGCACTTGCAAAATTAAATGAATCTTCACCACCTGCAATCACAAAAATTTGCATCTTCATTTTGACCCATGGCTTTGCTTTCCTTGAAATCATAAGCACAAGAAGTGAACTATGCCTTCCTATCATCATATCATTCTGTGCATTCTCACACTCATCCATACACTCTATGCCTTGATTTTCTTTCTGCCCTATCAACCAAAATGTCTATACATTTGTTGTCTTAAGATAACGACAAACTTCTACATGGAGAAAACTAAAAATTCCATTAGTCTCATCATGAAACAATGAAGTAAATATCTCATTCTCATACCTTGGTGGCTCACTTTGTAACTGTAAATCCATTTCACCTTTGTTCTCTTTGTCATTAGGTTTAGGCACCAGCTCTTCATCATCTTCTTCCTTTCCCATTGAGTCTTCTTCATTTGTTATCTTCATTTCTTCAAGGTCTTCATTCTCTACTTATTTGAACTCTTCATTATCAGAAATATTTCCAACTTGTTTGCTTTTCTCTTTATCTACCTGCAACAAAGTTGTCATCTTCTTAGCTTGCTTTCTCTCTTGTCTTCTCTTCATCATAATATTCTCAATAGGCCATGTGACCCATTTCTTGTTCTTCAAGTGCCAACTTGTAACTCTTTTGAGCAATTGATCTATCCTTTGCTTTAATTCTTCAATCTCCTTTTTCCTCATCTCTTTCTCTTTTCTCTTCCTTTCTTTTTCCTCTTGCTTCTTCTTCTTTTTCCTCTCTTCCTCTACTAGCAAATTTCTTCCCAATCTTATCAAAAAATCCATCTTCACAAGCAAGTCTCTCCTTGCTTCTATTCAACTATTTTCTGCCTTTCCTTGGCAGCAATCAGGTTCTTCTTAACCTGTACACAACCACAACACAAAACCACAAACCAACACTAACCCAAACCATTTTTTGGGCTCTGATACCAATTTGATGCAAAACAAGGAGGTTTTACACTTCTATGTTCTTGGCAATAATCAAGTACACAACTAAAATTCTTCATTCTTGAGGCAATCTCAATCCATTAACCTTGAGCAACATGGGCTCCAACTTAGACAAATGGACTCCACTCTCTATCAAACTTGGTAAATTATTTCAACATGCTTAGATTCATCCCAAAAACTTATTCCAGCCATCCAAAGATTAGACAACAATGATTTAAATCCAACTCACCTATGCTAGCCTCTAACCTAGTAGTATTTCCAAGTGGGATAGCAATTATAAATTTTGATACAAGACTCATATCAAGATTGTAAAAACATTTTTTAGATAATTATTTTCATGTTTTATAACATATCCAAAAATCAATGTAGGTTCCTTTGGATTGAACCCTTCAAAAATAAACTCCTCTAATTGTGCACCTAGGCCAATTAGGCCTCTTTTACAAAGGGTCACCCAACAAATGAACTTCCTGAACACAAAAATCAACACCAATAGTTTAGGTATGTTCCCAAATGACAAATTACACAATCTTAGCAAATGTTATCAAGTACAAAACCATCAAATGCTCAAAATCTAATTTTTGTGCCAAAAAGGCTTGCAACCAATGAGGGTTTATTGAAAATATACATTCTAGAACTCTAAACAACTTTTTTGCTTGAAAAACCTTGAATTGGGTCTGTGCATGCTTATAAATCCATTTTCTAACCTTTAACAATAGTATTTTATCAAACCCTAGCTTTAAACCACCATTTTCATGCAAAATTCACACAAAATCACCAAGGCCTCCTTGAAACCTTATCAAACATTAACATACACCCCTGCAACTTTTGAATCTCAAATAACATGTTAAAATAGACCTACAAACCAATTTTCAAGATTTTTCAATATTGGAAACTTAAGATATGAATTTTTCTTCAAAATTCGAACCTTAATTTTCGAACAGGGCTGCTGGGAAGATTCGACCATTAGACCACTTAAAATACCTTTTTAAAATTTCTTGTGACAACAAAAAACTTCATAAATTGAATTTTCTTTCCATCCATGTAAGTTGTAGAGCTGTACTAAATTGTACAAGGCTTTACAACTCTCTGGAACAATAGATTTCACTGAAAAACATAGAAAAATGGAACTTTCATTTGCTTCCTTTCACCAAAATATTCAATTAACTCTTGAATTCAACCATACACATTGTTTATAAGCCTTAAACATCAAAACCAACCCATCTAACTGACCCAAACCAACCTTCTAACTACTTGACTCCACCATTTGTACTTTTTTGCATTTTTACATATAACAACTTTTTACAAAATATGCAATTTTTGCATTTTTGACTCCAAAGACCCTCCAAAAAATTCAGATACTATTAGATAGTCCCAATGGACCCTACAACATCTAAATCCATTGACTCTTATTAAAAATTTGACAATTGACTTTTCATGTACGATTTAACAACATTTGGCACTTTTTGCAAATTAGACAAAATGACTACATAACTTATCCAAATACCTATCAAATGAGTCAAATACATTAAGATGGTCTTGAAAGACCTTATTTAATGACCCCTAAACACTCTTTAAACATTCTTTTACATATTTTCCTCGTGAAGGCTTGAATGCAACAAGGTGTTGTTGCACCAATCTAGCACAACACATAGTCATTTTCGATAGGAACAAACAATAAGATACATATGATTTCATATCAAGAAATATATTTTAATTGGATTTGATATTATTTAATCTCAAATGAAACATACATGTTTTTAATCTAGAATGGAAAAAAAAGTAGGAAAATGAATAAAACTTGGAAAAGTTTCAATTCTTCAAAATCCACAAATTCTGAACTTAATGAAAATAAAACAACTCCCAACCATTTATAAGAACAAGACACTCAATAAATTCAATAAACACATGAAAGATAATCCAGGGAATGAATCATAGTAGAGCACCTGGCATGTGATAGTTGGAAAGAGAAACTTTTGAAATAAGTCAATTTTTTTTTACTTTCTTCAACACTTGAAACTTTTGAACACATGTCTTTAAAATTCAATCAGGATGTCAAACTAGATTGAGCAGACTATCAACTTGATCTTCAAACAAAATGTAGGAACTTGTTGGATGTTCAAAGTGATTAGGTGGAACTAGAAATTTTAATCCACCAGTACTGTGTTCCTACATTCAGGCTATGGCTTCAGGGAAAATTTCCTTCAAGTATATCACCCCAAAATTAGGTACCTCCTTCATCGCATGCATAATACCTAGATCCTTGGTTCCCCAGTTATCGGTGTTTCTTCTATGCACACTTTGTTCCTACATGAGCTTTCAGAGTACACCACCCAACTTGCTAACATTGTTGGATCTACTCACAATCAAAATTTTCCTGTCCATCCATACCCAAATATTTTCCAACAGCCTATTTCTCTTGCACACAATTCCATTTATTAATCCCCTTTTAAAACATCAATAAAACCTTTGTCTAGCATAAAACCATCCTTATTATCAATCCTTTTTAAAACAATTCATAATTAAAATGCTTTAATATATTCTCATGTAACTATCAACTTTAGGTGGGTCACTAGATGTTTTGGGAATTTGGAGAAAAATCAAACAACAATCTTTGAACACTCTTGCATTAATGCACCATTTACCCAGGTACCTAGGTACCCGACTCCTGATATACAAGATTTCCTTTGAAACCCGACTAGTCAATACAATTCACTTCCCAAAATAAATCCTAACCTGGCTTCCAAATTTTACCTATCTTTTTAAATCCCCAGGCTTTTGACTCTTGACTACAACAACTCATTAAACTTGTTTGCAACACAAGGGTAGACAATTGAGAGGGGGGGTGAATCAGTTGTCCTAGAATTTTAAACTTATTCAACTTATTCAACTTACTCTTAGATTGATGAGCGTGCAACCTAAGACTTAGAAAATAACCCAAAAACAAGAGATTAATTTTATCATTCAGAAAATGGAGCTTCTTACATGTAGAGAATCTCAAATCCCCAAGTTCTACAACACATGCAAGTTACAGAAAGCTATGAAATCACCCTTTTTGCAATATGCGAGCTTGTCCCCCAAAAAGTTACCCAAAAATTAGAAACCCGCCCATAAATAGAGCTCCTCTTTATTTTGGAGAAAAAATAACATTCAAATTTGAGTTTAGGCAGTTTGGCGCTGAAAATTTACAACATGAAGTTCAAATTTCAAAAGAGCATTTACAATTGTATCATCTAGAAAGTGCACCAACTTCCCGAGGCCATAACTTTTGATCCAAGACTCCAATTCGCGAACTGTTTAAACCATTGGAAAGGTCACGAAGTCAACAACGCACATAAAATTCTCTACGCCAATTTTGGAAATTTTTAGGGCCTATCCGGGAACTCTAAGTGCCTCAAATCTAACTTGGAAGATTTTTAGGTGCAAATCTGGGAAACTAAAACTGCAATATCTTTCCACCCAGGAATAGAAAATAAAAACCATAAATTGGGAATTTCATTAGATGA
>VDFB02000003.1:424230597-424304980 GCA_007258455.2 Sequoia sempervirens | reverse complement strand
ATCTAACTCAGAAGATTTTCAAGTGCAAATCTGGGAAACTAAAACTGCAATATCTTTCCACCTAGGAATAGAAAATAAAAACCGTAAATTGGGAATTTCATTAGGATGAAAAGGGTATCCAAAAATGTAAAAACATATAAAAAATGAGAAAATTGAACTTTAATTATTTTTGGGTGATGCAAGATTTCCCTTACACCACTGGATGCTCCTGCATCATAGATCTGATTAATAAGCATGAAAGCATAAATCATCAACACATCAGAAACACACATAACACCAAGATATTTTACATGGAAACCCTGTTAGGGGAAAAACCATGGTGGAGGTCAATCCACAAGATTATACCCTGTCAAAAGTATAAAGAATAAATGGGAATGTGCATGCATTCAGACAAACTGCCTAGAGAACACTGCTGAAATACAACAAGTATTTCTACCCAGAGGAAGACACACTGTCTTACAGAAACATTCAGATTACATCCACAAGATTTTGAACTGAGAAAATAACATTTGCTAATGCCTGATTACAGTTGTGGTTAAGCACATAAACTCTTCTTCACTCTTCTTCACACTTTTCTCCTACCTTCGAATGATTTGGACATTATTCGCACATTTTGCACATACACATGTCTTCAAATGATATAAACAATCACTTATATATATCCACAACAAGAATAATAACATCTCCATGTTGGCTTCAATAAACTGAATACAAGTTGTCAACCCAAAACATAAATAATTTTCAATGTAAATCAACCAAGGTTGGCCACAACATAGTGAAGACCCAAAACAAAATCCTCAAACACAAAACACCTTCAAAAATTATTCCACAAAGATCCACAACATGCTACAATCACCCTATCAGGCATGAACATGAAAAACATGAATAAGCAAGAGAAAATCACCAATTGTGAGCACAGCGATCAATGTGGACAAACAACACAGATAGAGCACAATCTAGAAACATCCACAAACATCATGAATCACTAGAGAAGCATCCACAATAACTAAAATTAGTAGAATCACATCATCTTCATTCAGGAACACCAATTGAAGCAACAAAATAACTGTTAGAACATAATTGTTCATTACTCGATCAAATCTTCATGCGGATCTCTGAAACTTACTATGGATAAACTAGATATACTCAAAAATAAACCCTTTAATCCACAACCTCTGATCATCAACGTACTGAGCTAGACAATAGATTGAACTTCACTGCATCTATGACAACCTTCAACTTATTTATTACATTTTTCTCAATATCCTCAACATATACAACCTCTAATGATATTAATGCCAATAGTGTTGACATCAATGACAACCACATGTCAACAACATCTAGGAATCTCCCCCTTTGGCATTGATGGCAACACATGATGTGAAAAACACCATCAACACAACTTCCTCTTAGCACTTTCTCCCTCTTAGGTTCTGACTCTTTTCTCCTCAACTCTTTCACATGACTCATCTCCTCACAAAGTTTTTCACATGATTCTTCTCCCCATTTGACATCAATGAAAAATATCTCTATAAGTTCTAAACCACATATTTGAACATCTGACTACTCCCCCCAAGTAGCAACCACAACAACATCAATCCAGATCAAGATATGAATATGAAATGCATAGACTGATGCAAGTCAATGCATCTTAGTTTCGATTAGGAGGGGTAATCATCCCTAGCTTTCCTCTAAGGTACTCAAAAGTATCCTTAGGAAAAGGCTTGGTAAAAATATCTGGATTCTATTCCTTAGTAGGTACATACTCTAATATGACTTCCTTTTCACTCACCTTCTCTCTCAAAAAGTGAAACTTGATAGACATATGCTTGGTCTTTGAATGCAGCACTTGAATTATCACATAATATGGAAATAGGTTCATCATACGCAACTCTGATATCTTTCAACATTTGCTTCATCCACAATACTTGAGTACAATTTTTAGTGTAAGCGGTAGAATGGGGAAAACAAGTTAAACATGCATCTACGCTTCTAAATAGGACATTGCATCTAAGATTTAAAGAATTTAAACTAATTTAAACTACAAATCTTCAGAAATCTATCCTATTGCTCTCTAACTCTAAAGACTTCTCTAATCTACTTAACTCTTAGATTTAGAAGCTAATTAAACTATTGAAATGACACTTAGAGAATGAGAATTAAGCTATTCTATTATAATATGATTAACTATGCAACTAGAATGATTCTACAGCAAAGCTTCTAAGAAGGAAACTACTGTAAACTGCCATAGTTGAGATGCTGGATGGATGTTTGATTGAATGTTGAATGTTGGAGATGCTGGATGAATGTTTGATGCTTTGGAAACCTGTAGAGTAAGATTGCATAAGTTGGGATCCATTTCCTATAGCCCAAGAGCTGTATTTATAGCTTTCACGGTAGCACAATTGCACAGGGATACGGGATAAGGGGCTGTGATTCAATCTAGAGAATTGAAGGGCATGGGATGAGAAGATGGAGCTGATCATGGAGGATGGTTTCTCCCCATGAAAACACCAGGCAAGATAAGAGGGAAGGTGGGTGGAAGGTGGTTGAGAGAATTTCCTATAGGTTTGTCCCGGAAGCTCTTCCCGTGAATGACAGTGCCATTAATTAAATTTTGAAAATTTAATTTTATTGGTGAGTGAATAATGGTGGAAAATTTATGCATAAATTTAAATATTATTAATTTATTTAAATTTAGCAAAAAGAGGATTTGAATAATTTAATAAATCAAACTATAGGGTTTGTTTATTAAATTAAAACGAAAGGAAAATGATAATTAAATAAAAGATTTTAGATATCTTTATTTAATTAAGAAGAAATGTGACGAGGTATTTAAATAACACAAATTATTTAAGTTTGTGTATTTAATTTATGATAGAATTATAAAGGAAGCAATAATGATAATAATTAAATAAAACAAAGTTTTTAATTTTGTTTATTTAATTAAGAGATAAATAATATGATGAAAATGATAATAATTAAATAAAACAAAGTTTTTAATTTTGTTTATTTAATTAGGAGAGAAAATAAAAGAATTAATAATGAACTTAATATAAATAAATATTTCTATTTATTTACTAAGTAGAAGAATTTAAGATTAATTAATCAAATAAGTTGTATTCAATTAACTAGATTCTCCAGACTATTTTTAGGTGTCTACAGTTAGTAGTAGCAATGTATTATGCCTCTGTAGTAGATAAATAAATGGCATTATGCTTCTTACTTAACCATGAAATCAACTTATTTCCCAAGAAGAATGCACCACCACTAGTACTTTTTTTTCATTCACATCTCCTTCCAAATCAGCATCAATAAAGGAACTCAAAGTAAGATCATCATCTTTAGGATACCATAGGCCAAAATAAACTGTCCCCTTCAAGTATCTGAAAAATCCTCTTCATAGTTGTCACATAAGATTCCTTAGGATTAGCTTGAAATCTTGCAACAATGCACACAACATTCATGATATCAGGTCTAGTTTGAGTCAAATAAAGTAATCCACAAATCATTGATCTATATCTAGTCTAGTTTACTTTCAGAGAATCATCATCCTGTGTCAACTTACATCCAGTCACCATAGGTGTGACGACTGGCTTTGAATCTTCCATACCAAACTTCTTCAACAATTCTTTCACATACATGGACTGAGATATAAAGATCCCTTTATCTAGCTGAGTAATTTGCAATCCCAAAAATAATTTCATCTCTCCAATCATGGACATCTCAAATTCACTTTGCATCTCATCAGAAAACTTCATGCACAAACTATCATTTCCTCCAAAAATGATATCATCAACAAAGACTTCAACAATCAACTCTTTATCATCATCAATATTGAAATACAAATTACTATTACCAATACCTTTATTAAATCCAAGCTTCAACAAATACTTGTCCAATCTAGCATACCATGCTCTTGGGGCTTGCTTAAGTCCATACAGTGCTTTCTTCAACTTACAAACCATATCTCCCTCTTTAGTTAGTTGAAATCCATCAGGTTTCTCAATATACACTTCTTCTTTTAGTTCACCATTTAGAAATGTTGACTTGGCATCCATTTGATAAACCTTGTAGTCTTTGTAAGCAACATAAGCAAGAAATAATCTCACAGCTTCAATCTTAGCAACAGGGGAAAAAGTTTCTTCAAATTCAATTCCTTCCATCTGAGAATATCCTTTACACACCAGTCTTGCTTTGTTTCTAAGAGCTTCACCTTGCTCATTTAGTTTATTCCAAAAAAACCCATTTAGTTCCAATTACATTTTTATCCCTAGGTCTAGGAACAAGAATCCATGTATCATTCTTCTCAATTTGCATCAGTTCTTCTTTCATTGCTTCCATCCAATGTTCATCTTTGCATGCTTCATTGACACTACTAGGTTCAGTCTTTGAAATCAAATAGTATTCTTCTACAATTCTTCTCCTAGTTTGAATTCCTTTGTTCTTATCACCAATAATCTGATCTTCTGAATGATTTAGTTTTATATACCTTGGAGTCTTAGGATGTTATTGAACTTTAGGCTCTTGTGATCTCTCTTTTGCATTTTCACTAGTTTCTCCATCCTCTTGATTTTCTTGATTCACTAAAATGATCTGAACTAGATTTGAAGTTTGGACTTGCTTTCCTTTATCTATGTTGTCATTTTGATCATTTAAATCATATCCACAAGTTATGGATTGTGTACCTATGTCTTCATCAACCTTGACATTTTCACTTTCAACCATTTTCCTTATTCTCTTATTGTAGCACCAGTAGGCCTTTCTTTTAGTAGGATAACCAAGAAATATTTCTTCATCACTCCTAGCATCAAACTTTCCTATATCTTCATCTCTTTTGGTATAGCATCTACTCCCAAAGATTTTAAAGTATCTAACAGTAGGCTTATGACCATACCATAGCTCATAAGGAGTCTTACCAGTATCAAATTTAATTTGTACCCGATTGAGAGTGTAAACAACAATAATCATAGCTTCTCTTCGGTAGATATGAAGAACATTTTCTTCAAGCATCATTATCCTAGCAGTTTCTTCAATTGTTTTGTTCTTCCTTTCCACAACTTCATTTTGATGAGGGGTCTGCGATGTAGATAATTGTCTCTTTATCCCATGTTCTTCACAAAAGAATTAAAATCACCATAAGTGAATTCACCACCTCTATTTGATCTCAAACATTTAATCTTCAGACCTATCTCTGTCTCAACCATAGCCTTAAAAATCTTGAACTTCTCCAGAGATTCATATTTTTCCCTTAAGAAAGTAACCCACGTCATTCTAGAATAACCATCAATAAGTAACATGAAATACCTATATCCTTGTAAACTTCTGACTCTAGAAGGACCACACAAGTCAGTATGCACAAGCTCCAACAATTCATTTGAACAATTTTGTTTGCTCTAAAACGACACTCTAGTTTTCTTCCCTAACTAACATTCCTTGCATATGGAATTAGTAGGTTTTACCAACTTAGGAAGATCTCTCACAGCCTGAGTAGAGCTTATCTTGATAATATTATCAAAGTTTACATGACACATTCTCCTATGCCACAAAAAACTTTCATCAACTTGAGCAATAAAACAACTTTTACCAATAGCATTTAGGTGAAAGATATTACCTTTTGTTTTTGTACCTAAAGCAATCACATTTCCAGAATTCCCCAATATTCTACACTTTCCATCCTTGATTTGAAGATTGTATCCCTTATCAACCATCTGTCCAACACTTAAAAAGTTATGCTTCAAACCTTCCACATATAGGAAATCATCAGTATTATGCTTACCATCAAGAGAAATGCATCCTCTGCCATGGATTATACTATCTTTTTCATCACAAAATCTTACAACACCACCATCATACTTTTTCAAGCTCACAAATTTACTTTTATCACCTGACATGTGATGAGAGCATCCACTATCAATCACCCATTCATATTTCTCTTCAACTAGAGCAGCTAGGGATTTCTCCACATTTGTGCAACTAGTAGATTCAGTAGACATCGAATTATTTTCCTTGATAGCAATAAATACCCATTCATCATCACTAGCATTTCCTTTATCAGATTCATCATCTGTCACACCTTCATTAGCAACATAATAACACTTTCTTTGAACTCTAGGCTTGTTAGGTCTTGTCTTAGGAACTCTTTCTGGACACCTTGATGCAAAATGATCTATCTTATTGCAAGAAAAACATTTAAGAGGCAATTTCCCTTTATACTTACCCTGTCCTTTGGCTTCTCTTTTGACAATAAGTGCTTCCAACTTTTCTAGCTCTCTCTCTTCTTCTTCAATCTCTCTCATTTCCTCCTCATACTTGAACACTTTTCTAGATGAACTTTCTCCCAGATCATATCTCTATTTCTCTTCCAAAGATGGTAGCCTTAAATGCAGATTATGTCTTAGGAAGAGCATCACCAAATTCACTCAACTCAAAAGCAGTAAGCTTACCAATCAACATATCTTTGGTAACATTTGTTACAGTCTGAATCTCCTCAATAGTAGTAGCTTTGACTTTGTATGCAACAGGAAAGGATCTAAGCACTTTAGCAACAATATCTGATTCTTCCAATTGTCCACCAGCACATCTGATACCGCACACAAGTTTATTCACTCTTTTCATGAAAGAAGTAATGTTCTCATCATCACCCATTCTCAACATTTTGTATTTCCCTTTCAAACTTTTCAACTTAGCAATCTTCACAAGTGCATCACCTTCATACAAATTTTCCAACTTTTTCCAGGTCCCATAAGTAGTCTTTAGATCCATCACATTTGTCATCTCAGAATTAGTCAGAACACTCAACAATGCTTCCTTAGCCCTGATATTGTATCTGGCATCCTTAATCTCAACAGCAGTAGTAGGACCATACTGTGGGATAGTATATCTATTCATTGTGATGTTCCAGAAGGGTTCAACAATGCATCTCAGATGACACTCCATTCGAGTCTTCCATAAAGAGTAATTTGTTCCATCAAATCTCAGGCTATTCTTCTTGTATATTGCCATCCTATATCACCTCAAGCTATTAAACTTCTAAGGAACCTACACTGATACCAATTGTTGGAAATACAAGGGAAAACAACTAAGAGTGGGGGTGAATCAGTGGTCCCAGAAATTTAAACTTATTAAACTTATTAAACTTATTCTCAGATCTTATTAATAACCATGAAACCATAAATCATCAACACATCAGAAACACATATAACACCAATATTTTTTATGTGGAAACCCTATTAGGGGAAAAACCACAATGGAGGTCAGTCCACAAGATTATACCCTATTAAAAGTATAAAGAATAAATGGGAATGCACATGCATTCAAGCACACTACTCAAATACAACAAGGCTTTTTTCCCAAAGGAAGACACACTATCTTACAAAAACATTTAGATTACATTCGGAGGATTTTGAACTGAGAAAATAGCATCTGCTAATGCTTGATTACAATTCCGGTTAAGCACATAAACTCTTCTTCACTCTTCTTCACACTCTTCTCCTACCTTTGAATTATTTGGACATTATTCACACATCTCACACATACACATGCCTTCAAATGATATAAACAATCACTTATATATATCTGCAACAAGAATAACATCTCCATGTCAGCTTCAGTAAAATGAATACAAGTTGCTGGCCCAAAACATAAATAATTTTCAATGCAAATCAACCAAGGTTGGCCACAACATATTGAAGACCCAAAACAAAATCCTCAAACATGAAACACCTTCAAAAATTATTCCACAAAGATCCGCAACACACTACAATCACTTTGTCGGCCATGAAAATGAAAAAAATGAATATGCAAGAGAAATTCACCAATTGCAAGCACAACAATCAATGTGGAACAACAACACAGATAGAGCATGATCTAGAAACATCCACAAACATCATGAATCACAAGAGAAACAGCTGCAACAACTAAAATTACTAGAATCACATCATCTTCATTCAGGAACACCAACTAAAGCAACAAAATAACTGTTAGAACACAATTTCTCATAACTTGATCAAATTTTCATGCGGATCTCTGAAACTTAATGTGGATAAACTAGATATACTCAACAAGAAACCCTTTAATCCAAAACCTCTGATCATCAACATACTGGGCTAGACAATAGATTAAATTTCACTACATCATTGACAACCTTCAACTTATTTATTACAATTTTCTCAGTATCCTCGACATATACATCCTCTAATGACATTAATGCCAATAGTGTTGACATCATTGACAACCACATGTCAATAACATCCAACAAAACTTCCTTTACAAACTCATTTTGATCATTCACCCAAACTCAAGTTACCCAGATTCCCGACACCCGATATACTTCAATACTTTATATTGAACACCCGATATACTAAATAATGAATTATTTTCAAAATTATCAACTTTTCACATACTTCTTGGTGACCATCAGCCAACTAGCACCCGCCTTAAGAATTGATTCTCAACATGGGTCCCCAAGCCTTGTACTCTTCGGGTGTGTTGTGAGACCACACAACACATAGCTCAAATTGTAGCTCTCGATTGGCTACAATAGTAACTAAAGAATAAGGGGCCAATAATTAAAACCCCAAAATAAAGCCTTGGGGAAATTTTGGTCTACATTGGGTAGCCCAAGGAAAAGAAGAATTTAAAAATAAGGTCACATGTGACACAATATGCCTCTAGTTCAAGAACCCTTCACGTAGCAATGCCTTTAGTGGACAAGGATGACACTACAATATTTCCAAAAGAGTATAATATTTCTTCAATTAACATTGACCCCACTAATAGAGCTTAGCAGATTGATGAATTTTAGGTGCTCGTGTTAAATATTTTGAAGAGAATGGATAAGGATCAAGCCATAAAGAATTAATTGAAAGCACATATTATGGAACTCTCAGCCTTTATCCAACAATAGTGATGCCCATTCAGAGTGTCCCAGGGAAAGGTACTACTCCAATTTTTCTTTAAAAGGAAGACATTAATAAAATGGAGTAAATGAAAACATGGAATCAAACTATGCATGAGTTGATTAGCAGTACTATTGCCACTAGAAATAAGGCTATTGTAATGGACGTTGAGATGCACAAGAAATTTTATATTTTTAAGGAAAAGATTGATAAAATGATCGAGGATTGTGTTGCCTACTCCAAATACTATGAGATAACATACCCAAAATTGGAGGTAATCAACAGACTATATGTAGAAATAATGGAGAAGGAAGGAATTTTTCCAAAGGATAACATTAGAGAGAAAGAATTTTGGGTTTATGTGTTGAATTTCTAGAAGGAATTCATATCTGAGGTAATGCCTGAGATGAGTTCAATTGTTTAGCAAGTAAATGAAGTGCTAGTGGACTATAATCATTATCTTAGAGATACAGTGAGGGTTCCAATTGGTATTGTAGAAAGGCTAAATTATGTGGATCTCAAACAACACTAGCAAAAAATTATACAAAAATAGCCCATTGATAGTCTGGATAAAGAGTTTTTGACAGTGTTGTACAATTTTTGGTCTGCTTAGAGGAGGTAATTTGATAGAGTAAATCCTACATCAACCTTCACAGCAAGCTAATGGATGAATACAAAGCTTTGGCTTATAGAGTTCATGTTCTTCGAGCTCCTCCAAATTATAATGTTGATGCCAAAATTTGACAAGCAATAGCATTATGGTAAACTCAGTTAATGGGGGACTAATTGCACTAAATTGAGTGACCTCCGATTTTTTTAAGAAGTCAGCTCCTTCTATAATTTGGGGCTTTAGAATGGGAAAAGGAAGCAAATAAAAATAAATAAAGATCTAATCTAAGGCGATGCACCAAGATGTAGGTGTGGGAATGGTAAATCTCCCTTTTGAATGGGATTTAAGGGCCCGTTCAACAATATGCATGTCCCAGAATAACATAAATCATAGATGAAAACCCAAATAATCTATTCAATAACTTAAAATAACTCCCATACACATTTACTGAAAAGAAGAGTCTAAGACATGATCTAAATTAGAAAACTTATATTGAAATCATAGAAGTTTTGCAAATAAACTACTCAATACAATAATGGCACAATATAATGTTTTGTCAAATAGCTAATAAATAGAAAGGTCAAACAACAATGGCATAGTCTATGAGTCCTAATACAATAATAAAAAAACAATACAAAAGGGGATAGGTCGGGGCCTGTTGTTCATTCTTCCCTCCTTGTGATGAAAAACCCCACGAAGAAGAAACGTGGAGAAGTCTTCACTACTAGCGATGACTATGGGATCCACCAAAAAGTGTATGCGAAACAATTCTATGTGGCATGTGGGTGGAGATCAGTACAGAAATGAAGGGAAATAGGCTTTCAAAGGCCTGTGCTACTGACACATGGAAGGATGGTGGGGCTAGGTAGAGAAGTGGAGGAAATCCTTGTGAGGAGCAAGAGGTGGACATGTGGTGGTAGCGGGAAAAGAACTTCAAAAAAGGGGCCCAGGGATATTCAAATGTATGGGGTGCAAACTGGACTTAGCAAAATAATATCAACCTAAAGGGAGCTCGAGGGATTTTATATCCACAGCTTTTGGTGACTATCAAGGGTGTTTTTCCTATAGAAAGAGGAACCCAAAAATTTCTAGTTCAAAGACCAGAGACTTATTCAATGGGCGATGGAGTCAAAGCTTTGAGAGAGCAGTCTCTAGGGGTAGCCAGTCTATCTCGAATGGCATTGATATGGCATGCAGATTCTCTTGCACCTCATGTAGATCGATCAATTCTTTGAATGACAACTTTATGGATATCTCGGTCCCTCAATCAAGTTGAGATAGTAGTCATGCTATCTGATGAGTGATGCCCTCAATATCATTAGTAGTAGGGGGTTGACTGAAGCTCTAAAAATCAAATATGTCCTACTACTTCTCCTCAATCTTTGTTGTGATCTGCTCCATTGTAGCTACCAAATCATCAGAGAGGAATGGGGAGGGCAGGCCCATTTGATTTAGTTGGGAGAAATTTTCCTGTATGCTTTTCATAGTTTGACCCAATGTTTCCAAGCAATCGCTATCATGGAGAATGCCTATGTGGCAACTAATGAATTCTTTTGCTATCTTTGTAGCTAACCTCCGTTCCTCGATCCCTGCACTTACTAAGTCCTCATTCAACACTATGTACAACTTATCTAGCAACCTTTTCACCTCGAGAACCCTCTCTGTAATGAACTATGGGAATAGCTCAATCGTTCAACGAACATCCTAACTCAAACTTGTCACCTTTTCCATGAACTAAAGTGTTGGTTGAATATTTAGATAGAAGGCCTTGACCTTTTCCTAGTATGAAATATATAGTTGTTGGGCAACTAAGAGGATGTCCCACTGGGTAGCAAGGGATTGGGGAGGATTCTTCAAAAGACCAATTTCCACATCCCTTGACCCAACATCCTGCATCAGTTCTACAATCCTTTTGTCTACAATGGAGAGTTGTTCTTGCATGGCTCTTAACTCAGAAAGCCATTTTTCCTCAACCTAGCTTTTGGTTGTAGATTCCCTTTCCATGGAAAGCTTTACTTCCTAGATTTTCTTCTCGAATTGAGCTTTTCAGCCCTACAAGTCTGTGCCCTTTTGTTGCATTCTTTGCTCCAATTGAGCACGTTGTTGTTGAAACTCTTTATCCTTTTTTTGCATCTCCTCCTCTGCCCGCGCCAACCAGTCCTTTAATTCTTGGTTTTTCTGTGGCAGATCAGCAACTTGGTTGGGATCTTGGGATTGGAACTTTGCAAGTTCCTCTTGGAGTCTGGCTTGTTCTTCCCATGCTTGCTATGACAAGTGTGCAAATTTTACATCCCTTAATTTGTCCTTATCTAGTATTACTTTTATCCTCTCCTCAACATTTTTTAGCTCATCTTCTTTCTTCTTTAGCTAGCGACCAGACTTGAGAAAATCAGTGATTACCACACGTTGGGTCATCTCCATGAGCTCAACTTTATCTTGTGGCTAGAGTGCATGCAGATCAAGTCCCATAGCATAGATGGTGTAATCTTTGGGTTGCATCTCTCCTTGAGGCTTGATGATGTTTAGATGCATGGTTGCAAAATGAAACAACTGTTGAGCCTCATTGAAAAGGGTTTGCACCTATGGCTCTACCAGCTTTTTAGCATCTTTGTCCCTTTACTTCTAGAGCCTAAGAGCCCGTGTTTCTTTTTTTTTTTCACCCTCCAACATACTTTTTTTTGGTGATCTAATCAGATTTCCTGTGAAGAGTGCACCAGGAGGAAGAGAAAAAGGGAACGAGAAAGTAGTGGTCCCGGGTGATTTCATCTTTGGAAAGGAGAGCATTAGTGGGGAAAATGGGGGAATATACCAAGGCCCAGTCTATGAAGTGGTGGAAGGACTCATGGGAGCAGTGGTGGCAGCAGAGATATATCAGAATCCATTTGTTGGGCAAGCTGGGTCGGAGCCGACACGGTTGCAGAAAAAGGGGGAGCAATAACGGATGTGGACTATGTTGTAACAAAAGGTGAAATAAACCACAAGAGAGTAAAATTGAATTTTCTCGCTTGGGAGAATTGGGAGAAACCTCCCACGACCATTGTAGTAGAAGTAGAGAAGGAAAGGTTGACACTTGAAGTGATGGGTGAAGCAAAGACAAAAAGATAAACCAAGGATTGTGAATCAAGAATAGGAGTAGAGAAAGATACCTGAGCTGCGGATGACTCTAATCTTTGGCTTGTTGCAGGTTTCTGTGAACCCTCTCCCAAAGCTACATCTATGCATTACCTTTTTTCAGGTGGGTAATTTTCCACCTCTATGACCTCCAATGAGTATTGTTGGGCTACTCTAGCTCTTTTCACATCCCATGTGCATGTTTGTGAGGCTCCTGAATGCGATATATTCACCCGCACCTGTGTAGTAGTTTTGCTAGGCTGCTTCATCACCTTTCCTTTCTCCTGCGCTTTGGCATGTTTCACCTCCTTTCCTTGTGCTATATATGTCTTAGCTTCCTCTGGGTCAATATCCTCATCATCACTAGTCTTAGTATCATTATGCACTCTATTCCATAGAGTATCAAATCTTTCATCTATGTTTATGTCTTGGAATGGGGCATCAGGGCATAGGATCTCTTGACAGTAAATCCAGATATGTCTAATCTTTTCCTCATTCCACAGCCACGTCTTGACCAATTCATTGTGAACGGTGGCCCCCATTTGGTGCTTCTCATTAAAATTTTCTAAAGGGAAATAGAAATTGAGCCATGTCAACCTCCTATCCTCTATAGGAATGTGAACCATGTCTACAAATAGATCACCCTGTTCTGATAGGGGATTATGTCAATTTTCCTAGTAAGGTTGGGGGTTATGAGTCGCTCGAACATTTATGCTTTCCAAGTCATTTTCAAAGTTATATTTCCACTTTTCACAAATCAATACTAGCCCCAAATGAGCTAGCTTTTCCTCTAGCAGCTTATGTGTTTGTTTCTTTGCCATAACCACCATTTCGAAGTTTAGTAGGCAATATAAAAATCCTTTCTTCTTGGCCTTGCCTCTGCAAAAGTTATAGTCAATAATTGACACCTTTCAGAACATCTTGAGGGCCAACACCCTGTTTGTGATGCATGATGGGAGTCAAAATGGTTCCTCGGTAAATCCATGCATCCGAATGAATATAAAATCCTCCCTGAGAAACCAGTTGCATTTAGGAGTGAAACTCTGCATCCATCTTTTTTGGTTAGAAGAAAGTCGATAAATATTTCCATCCTCACTTGTCTTACAAAATTGACGTCAAGAAACAATCTGAGAATTCATAATAGTCATATGTTGCCGAAAGGAGGGGAGTCCATACAAAAACTAGCCTTCTTGCTCCCTTTTCATCAAAAATAGCTAACCTCATATGTTTTTTAAAGAAGTAAAGGTTCTGATGTAAAAAAATATGAGCGAGGAGAGAAGGAAACCTAAACTTATGTTGTGTTATGTATTCCTTGATTTGGCTCATCATTTCTTGAACAATGACTTCCATGAAGTCATATTAGAATAAGGAATACTGTTTCCTCAACTAAAAACCTAGACCCAATTGAAACTCATGCACGAACTTGTCCTCATCCATGCCGCAAACAAAAGCCATCATAGAGAAGGAATCATGCATATCCTATTTAAAAGCGATGTTCGTGAATGGAATTTGTGGTGGCTTTGCCAAATCTTCCTAAGGTCTTTGGTTTTCCTGGTTATAAAATTCCATAGAAAGATCTCTTCCTCTCCAATAGATGTATCATTTTTCTGGAGTGAATGACTCCATCTTTTCAGCTCTAAAGCCTCTTGCATGGATGTATAACATGTTCCTAATAGCCTCCACGCTGATGCTAACCCTTAGCTCCCGACCTTCAATGGCACCAGTACCTAGGTTGAAATGTTGAATGCCCTCATGAACTAGCTCCAGGAAATAATGCACAAAAGGGACCATATATTGCGGGAGACTGCAGAACCATTGCTTGTATGCCAATTGATGTTCACTAGTGGCCACTTTCATTCTTTCGCAAGTTACTTACCTAAGACCCTTAGGGTTGGTTTTGAGGATGGGATCATGAATGTTATCCCATTCCTCCATTATCTGAGACTAGTCCTTATGAGTTTTTTTCTTTTCCACGGCCTATGTGTGAATCCACTTTGGCTTCTCTGGTATCCTAGGTGAAGCGTAAGAGGTGTCAGTGAAAATATTGGCCATTGATGCCACACACATGGTGTCAAACAAGCTTTGGGTTACCTCACCTTGCACTTCCATATGAGGATTTTGGGCCATTTTAGGGTGCTATGGATTTCTATGATGCTCAAACCTTTTGCAATTCACTTGTGTTCTTCAACAATTCTACACTCAAAATTCTTTACACTAGATAGTGTACTTAGGAAGCTTTTCACAATGTTTATTATTTCACTTGCAACACTTAGCTTTTTCTCAACTTAGAGTGGTAGACAACAGTTTCCTTTCTGCATTAAATCTGACATGTATTGTTAGCTCCTTTGCTCATGTGAAATGAATTTCTTTCCCTTTTAAAAAGAAAAGAATTCATAATTATAGTTAGTAATCATGTCTTACGACATGATTTTCTTGGGAAATTGAGTTGACGATTGAAGGCATACAGAACCTTTCGCATGCTTTGCAATTAATATCCTAAAAAGAATAATTAAGCCAAAGATGCAATGAGTACTCAAAAATATTTGAGTTCCTCCTTGGAGAACGAAACATGCTTGTAGCATGACACATCAACACCTAACCATATGGATGATCACTTGTGATTGCCACAGATTTGTGCTAATTAATTACTTCTTAACTCTACACGCAAAAATTCGTACACAACATATGCAACTAGGTGGGAAATTCGAGTTGGCTCTTGGTGGGATTTTTGAGTTAACACTTGATTAGCATCATGCTTATGGCATGTAGGTACCTCAAATATTTCTATAAATCGACCCTAAGACAACAATAGAATTGCACTTAGTGATTGTTAGCATTTGGGTAGTTGGGTAGAATCATGAGTCATCAATACTCCAATTAGGCTCACTAGTAATAAGTCTTAGACAACTTTCATATGTGAAATCTCCAACAGGCGTTTGAAGTGAATGACAAAAAAAAAGAATTTGTTGGCTATCATAGCAATGATGTGGATACTGGGTAGGGACTGTATAGAGTACGAAGACAAGTATAGTCAATACTAACGTTTTCTCACATTTTTTTGCTTCTTTGCTTGATATTTAGGTCCCTAAGTAGATGATTTTGCACCTAACAATGGAGATCTTTCCAAAATGCTACCTCGGTGGCCTTGGTGAGGTCGTGACAAATGCAGTCTATGGCCTTGGTCTCCCTACAGTGAGCGACCTTTGTCGACACATAGAAGAAGATGCAGTAGTGTCATGGGTACCATTTCTAAGCGGGTTCCACATTCTATCAATTGGAGAGCACCGCGAGAGGGTCACCCATGCATGCCACTTCCTATTGTGCTGCTATAATGTGGTGCTACTTTATGAAATCGATTGGTATACTGATTCCAAGAACCTAGTGTATCCTCCACCACTAGCCATTGTTGTTATTGCCGCTAATGGTCCTATTGGTCCTGCTAATGATCCTATTGATGAAGTTGTTCGAGATGCCACTACTGATGATGCTCCTACTACCATTTAAGAATCAACACTTTTTATCTATTTTTTGTATATATGCCTAAAAAAGGATTTTACCATATATATTGAAAAAGCTGCAAATTATATATAGATATACTCTTAAATTATGGCCTCAAAGCCATTTTGGAAGTGTACTATTAGAGCATATAATACCATCTAATGAATATACAACTTTTATTAAACTTCTGTCTCTTTTGCTTCTTTGTTTCAGCATTATGGTTTCATTCTCTACTTCTCTAAGTTGCTCATTTTCAAATTCTGCATATGGGTTCCTTTTAATTTTTGTATGTATGGATTGCTTTTGGAAAGACTAGCTGAACAAAAGAACATAAAGCAAAATTTACAATAATTACATATTTACACAGGCGGAACAATTAATAAATCCTAATTGAACAATTTGAGGTGGATTTCGTTAACTAGAATCCCCAATACTTCTTTCTCCATATTTTCTAATTTGAATGCATTATGTTGTTTGCATTGAATTATTCTAAAAGGGACTTCCCATAGAGTATCAAATTTTTCATGTTGGCCAAGCTTTGTGGCCCTCTCATTGAACTTTAGCACTAGGTCTCTGCATTTTAGACCCTAGTCTGAAGTTTTATTTTCGAACCAGCTTTTAACCACCTATCGGTGGTTAGACATGGATGTTAGGTCCTTTTCTCTTTTTTCCTATACTTCCAACAAGTTAGCCAACTGGACCTCCATGGCTCCATTTTCTTCAACCTCTAGGTATTTGAGCAACTGTAGTGCAAGAATCTCCATGGAGATGGGCAATAGCACTTCCTTCCCATATACCAATTCGTACGATGAAGTTTTGAGGAATTGCTTAGGGGTTATGCAATCTACCCAGAGCACCGCTTGAAGGTTTTTGTGCCACTCCTTCTGATGTTTGGACCCAATTCTTTTAATGAGTCAATCTAAATTTTTATTAGTCGACTCAACCAGACCATTTCCTTGCGGGTAGTAGTTTGAAGATGTTTTTAAGAATATGTCATGATTGAGCGCAAATTGGCATACCTTTGAGCCCACGAAAGCCTTAGCATTTTTGGAGATGATGGTCTTTAGTGGGTCGAATCTTGTTACCAATTCCTTGAGAAATTCTATAATCTTTTACTTCATCACATTCTTTAGGGGCGTGGCCTTCATTTATCTAGTAAAGTAATCTATAGCCATGAGGATCCATTTGTATCTAGCACTAGAGGTGGGATTAATCATTCTGATAAAATCAAATCCCCATTGTGCAAAAGGTTCCTCAATCACTATTGAATTTAGGGGCATTGCTGATTTTTTCCTTCTTCCAGCAAAGAATTGGCATTCCTTGCAGACCTTAACCAAAGAGTGTGAGTCATTAAATAGTGTAGGCCAAAAATATTTGGTACACAAAATTTTGATAGCGGTGGTCTTCGCAAAAAAATATCCACCCGCTGGACTGTTGTGGAAAGTGTTAAGAATTCTCCTCGCCTAATCTGTGGTGACACATAGCAATAGAATGCCAATGAAGTTCCTTTTGAAGAGGACCCCCTCAATAAGTGCATATCCGTTGTTCTGCAATCTATCAAATCTTTTCTTCTGAGAAGGAAGGCCCAATGAATATTTTTTGGTATGCATGAATCTTACCATGTCTTCTATCCAACACATTTCATACTCAAATTCAATTCATTTGTTAGAACACGCTCGGGTTGCTCCTCTTCAACTACCATTTCTTCATCATGTGCTAAATACTCACACAGTCCTCTACCTCGAACGATCTTTGTGGGATTGACCTCAATATCATATTCAAGGATCTTAGTGATCCAACTGGTCCCTTTTTCAATGATTTCTCTGTCCATGATGTACTCATGCACATTGGAATGTGTGGCATATACAATCACCTTGTTGCAAGATATGAGGTGTCAGAACTTCTTGAGTCCCTTAACAATGGAAAATGCTTTCCTTTTGATGAAGTTGTAGTTCATCTCATAATATTTTAAGGTCTAATAGAAAAATGCTATCAGATGTTCTCCCTTTCCTTCATCATCCTTTTGGATCAAAACAGTAGCGATGTTGGATTTTCTACTAAACACATACATTATGAAGTCCTTTAATAGGTTTGGATTCACCAACACTAGAGCTGAAAAAATAGCATCCTTAACTCTTTCAAAGGCTTCTCTAGCTTCCTTTTTCCATTTGAACAATTGATCCTTTTTGAGCATTAGCGTGATAGGTCTAATTATTCCTACAAAATCATAAATGAATTTTCTCACAAAATTTACCTTTCCTAGAAAGTACTGGACTCCCTTCTTATTGACTAGTAGGGGGAGCTCTCTAATTTCCTTCACCCACTCCGGATTGATTGCAATTCCATCCTTGGATACTACATGTCCCAATAGTTTTCCTTAAGGCACTTTGAAGACACATTTTTTTGGGTTTAGGGATATCCCAAACTCCTGGCATTTTTTAAAGACCAATTCAAGGTGATCAAAATGATCTTCCTTATGTTTGGAGAATATTGTAAGATCATCTAGGTAAATTAAGATGATCTTATTGATCAATTCCCTGAAAGCAATATCCATTGCCCACTGGAAGGTAGATCCCACATTTGAGAGGTCGAAAGGCATTTTTGTATATGCAAATGTTCCCCACTCGATAGTGAACATTTTTTTTCGGTCCTCCTCTTTTACCCAGATCTAGTTGTAACCAAAGAAGTCATCTAGTAGAGAAAACATCTCTGACCCTACCACTATTTGTAAGATAGATTCCATGGAGGGAAAGGGTTAGTGGTCCTTCAAGGATGCTTTGTTTAGGTCTTGGAAGTCAACACATAGGTGGATGTCTTCGTTCTTATTTTAGACTAGAACTAGGTTGGATACCCATGTGTTGTGCTTGATCAAGAAGACAATCTGAGACTGGATTAGCTTTGTCAGCTCTTGAGCCATTAGTGCTTCAATCTTCAAATTTACTTTCCTCTACTTTGAATGGACAGGTTTTTCTCCTTTCGTTAGTTCTATAGTATGCTAGATGATTTTGGGATCATATCCCTTGAGTTCAACATATGACTAGGCCACTACTCCTTCATATTTATCACAAAAATGGATGAGTCTTTCTTTATCATGTTGTGGGACATTTTTTCCAGCTTTAACCTTCTTTCCATCTCCGACCTAAAGGTCTGCATAGTCAATTTTGTCTGCTACAAACTTCCTCTTGTCATTCCTCACATCATCACAATCGAATAGGTTTTCAAGAGTGACCAATCCTTTTGGAAGCTTGCTGGACCTTAATTGAATAATTTGTCCTTCATAGGCCTCGACAATCTTTGGTTTGAGTTTCTTCTCAAACTCTCCTAATTATTGGATGAATGAGGTGATGTGTTCATCACTTCCAAAAACTTGCTAGCTTTGATCATTATCTTGGATTGCGAGTCAGACAATCACTCGTACAGAGTGTATGTTATGAATTAAGTTAGAAGCAAGATCAAACTAAGATCTGATTGCTTCCATGCAATTTGCATCTATATTTTTCTCTCTGGGCACTATCTAGATAATGAAGGCTTCGAAGCCTTTAATTAAGTCCAAACTCTATGTCTATAAGATCTTATGTGGACATTCTTGGCTATGGAAAACCCCTGGACTTGATTGACCACTAGCTCAGAGTCTCCAAACACCATTATTTTCTTAATTCCCATTCATTCTACAAGGATTAGAACTTGCACTATGCCTTCATATTCAGATTCATTATTTAAACATGCAAACTAGAAATGAAAATACCTAAGTGTCCTTTCATTGGATGGGTATGTCAAACATATCCTAGCCCCTACACCAAATTTGCATCTCGCTCCATCAAAATGCAGTGTCTATAGCTTTGAGGCTTGATAACTCTTAGGTTCCTTCATGACCTTTGGAAGCACTTGATCTTCATCATAGATAACATAGGTACCCAATATGGTAGCATGATAGTTGCTAAAAGGATCAATGTCTATATATTCACTCAATAGGACCTCCTCTAAATCATTCTTGTCTCTAGTCACCTTTTCATCCTCTAGTAGCTCAATACAATACATTTCCTCTTTGGTGATAGAGGTATGAGTAGCCTCAAAGTTGATCATGGCTTCATCTACTACATGTTCCGAATGTAGAGGTTTGGATATTATTTTCATTTTAGCTCCATGCTTGATCCTGAGGATCAAGTGTGACCAATCTAAGGAAATATATCCACCTATCTTGGAAGTAAATTCTTTGGATAAGCAAAGACCAAGCATGGGGGGAACGTCTATGATCACAGTATCTTGTGGAATTGTGATACTCGGGCAGAAAAATAGAGTCAAGGGGAGGTTCTTAATGACACCTACAATTTTGACCAATTGTTCCCATCAAGCTGCATAAGCCCCCTTTTTAAAGGTTCATAGATAATTCCTAAGGCTTCAACTATCTACTTGGGCATGACTGTGGTGCTAGCACCAGAGTTGATCATGGAATTATGCAATAATCTCTTACCCACAATAAGAGTTAGGAAAAAGGGCTTTGGTTTTGTCTTATCTCTAACTTCAGTAGAGGATTCACCTATACTATTTGTGAGAACTTTGTCCATGGGTGATGAATCAATGGCCTTTCCCTTGAGTGATTGCTTTGTTGGCTCAATGACTGCATCTTCAAGTAGGGCCTTCTGCAACAATGATTTCTACTCTGGAATAGCTAATATATCCCAAAGGGACACATTAGCAAAGGATTTTGTCAATTGTTCCACCACATTAAATGGCAGAAGATTTAAAGACTTTTGTTCCTTAGCCCTTTTTATAACAATTTCCCTTTGTGGTTGAAATTTTTGTGCAACTGCGGAGGTACTAGGAGTTTGGTTGAAGAAACCTTTGGGCTACGAGACAAACTAGTTCACCCGTGAATCTCCTCTTAGAGTGAGTGTTGTAATCAGACTACACTTGTGGGTCTTTGGATGTGGATGTATCATTTACAAACACCGCCTCTTCTTCTTCCATCCATGAGAAGAGCACGTGGTCGAGAGCTATATATATTTCTTTCTCTAGGGACATCCCTTGCATTTGCACAGTGAGTACCACATTTTCCATCTAGGGAGAGGTGTATACATAACCTCCAAGGTCTGATGTCATGCCTTGGCTACACTATTCTACCAAATTTTGTTGTAGTTTTTCGCACAAGAAATTTTAGCACATATGTGTGTCACCACAGGGGAAGCACCAGGGATGATGTCATCAGCGAGATTGTTTTTCCTCACCATTAGTTCTCTACTCAAGCTTGGGTGAGCATTCTGCAACGGAGTAGGCACTAGCACCATCTGATTAGTTGTTTGAGCCTACGGATTTGTGTGTGAACCTCCTTGGAACTGATTTTGCTAGTAGGAAGATATCCCGCCTTGATAATTTTGGTAGGTTGGCTTCGGAGGTGCTGATTGGTTTTGCTTGATGGGTATTATTTCATTTGAGATTTTCTGCAACAGCTCCTTGACATTTCTCATCTCATCTTTTGAAGAGCCAGATGTGCAAGTGATGTTTTGTGGCATGCTCAGATATGTATACATAGATTGGGGAGGAGAATTTGTGTTGGTTGATGGAATCTCTTGGGAAAGAATTGATATATTAGGAAATATAGGCATAGCAGGCTGAGGTGGTAACTTTTCAACATTTATCAGATTGTTCTTTGATTTGACAACAATGTTGTAGGAATTCGGTAGAGTGGTCCCACCAAGAGATTGTATCATCATCGATATGTTAGCATTGATGGATTTCAAATAGAACATGAATGCCAACTCAGCTGATGAGTGGATAGCAGCTTGGATCCTCTACAAAGTTGTGTGGAATTGGGAGTTGAAGTCAGTCATGGCTTCATATGGGGCTTGCTTTATGGTCGCCAGCTGATGATATAGCAAAGACTAATCTCCATTATTCAAAAATCTCTCGTAAAAAGGATCTTTGAGTTGGTCCCAGGTACTAATAATATTAGCTCCCAAAGTGCGATACCAATCTAGCACTCTGCCTTTGAAAGAGGCTGCGAGCAACCTTAGCATGATATTATGGTTGGTAACACCATGCACCAAACACATGTCCGCCACATCTTGCAGGTGTTTGGATGGTGTTTTCAAGCCTTCCCCAGTGAATTTTGGTACAGATTTTAAAGCAGAGGCTGAGATAGGGACCCAAATGGTGGGTGCTACTGGTGCTATAAGGGGTCTTCCAACATCCCATGCCACATAATTTCTATTAGAAATTGGCAACATTGTTGGTGGAGGGATCAAAACATTCACTAGACGAGTTCTTGTTCTTACTATTACTAGCGGTGGCACTAGTAGACCAGGGTTATTCACTATTTGGGATTTGGTAACAAGTCGATGGCTCATACACCCACTTTCAATTTAGATACATTAAAAAAAAGTTCCATTGACCATGACAAAAAAAGAAACTATTGATGACAAATTTTGACAAGTATCAGCCTTATGGGAAACTCACTTAATGGGGAACCAATTGTGCTAAACTAAGTGACCTCCGATTTTTTTAAGAAGTCGGCTCCTTTTGTAATTTTGGGCTTTGGAATGGGAAAAGGAAGAAAATATAAATAATAAATATCTAATCTAAGGTGATGCACCAAGATGTAGGTGTTGGCAAGGTAAATCTCCCTTTCAGATGGGATTTAAAGGCTCGTTCAACAATCTGCATGTCCTGGAATAATATAAATTATTGATGAAAACCCAAATAATCTATTCAATAACATAAAATAACTCCCATACATATTTATTGAAAAGAAGAGTCCAAGACATTATCTAAATCAACAATCTGCATGTCTTGGAATAATAGAAATTATTGATGAAAACCCAAATAATCTATTCAATAACATAAAATAACTCCCATACACATTTACTGAAAAGAAGAGTCCAAGACATTATCTAAATCAACAAAATCATATTGAAATCATAGATGTTATGCAAATAAACTAATCAATGCAATAATGGTACAATATAATGTTTTTTCAAATGGCTAAGAAACAGAAAGGTTGAACAATAATGGCACAGTCTGCAAGTCTTAATCAATAATAACAAACAATACAAAAGGCCTGATGTCTTTCCACTATTTTTTTTAGTATGTTCCGAACTCATTTTGGGAAAGAAGAAGTTGTATTTATAGAAAATAATTGCACCGCTTGAAAGCCAGTACCAAAAAAAAATTCCCTCATCATGAGCAATGATGACCATAGCAATTATTTCTCTTGTTGCAATAGAAAAGATTCTAAGCCATAGAATGTAGTCACCTTGGAGCTAGATGCATCCCCTACAAATGATGGTGGTGGTCTGATGTAGAAGAAAAAAATTCCCATGTAGACATGTGTCACTCACCCATGAAGTTAGTTAGGACACTTGGCGATAGGTCAGGGCGTGTTGCTCATTCTTCCCTCCCTGTGACAAAAAACCCCATGTAGAAGTCTTCGCTACCAGCATTGATTGTGGGGTTCACCAAAAAGTGTATGCAAAATGATACTACATGGCACAAGGGTGGAGCTTGGTAGAGAAGCGAAGGGAAGAAGGCTTTCAAAGGCCTGCACTACTGACACATGGAAGCATCGTTGGGCTCAATAGAGAAGAAAAGGAGAAAATCCTTGTGCGGAGCATGCAATGGACACATGGTGGTAGCAGGTGAAGCACTTCAAAAAAGGGGCCTAAGGATATTCAAATGTATGGGGTGTAGACTAGACTTAGAAAAATAATATCAACCCGAAAGTAGCTCGAGGGATTTTATATCCATAGATAAACTGGCAATTATGCTTACCAATTTTGTTAAATATGTTATAAAAGAAAAAGAAGCTGGAAATTTTGTAATAAAAGATATTTTTTTGTAAATTCCAGTCAGTTGTAGTTAGTTACCTCAAAATGTGTGCACCTAGATTTTATGCAATTTTGTAAGATGTATTCAATGTAAAGGTTATATTAATATATTTTACATTCTCTTAGGATCTTATGTAAATAAAATTAAATTGGGTATCTTCTAAAACATTTAATGTAGCTATTTAATATTTAATGTAAGTTTAATCTTTCCCATTGGTGTTGAGTTAATCCCCCCCATTGATTTTGTGAGCCTTCTTTTATAAAGGAAAGCTTCTCTCATTTGTAAAGGTTAAAAGAGGAGTTGTTGTAAAAGCATTTTGAGATTAATACAAGCAAAGGCATTGGAGTTTTGGTGACTTTTCTTGTTATTTATGAATGCATGTATGGTTCCTTCTAGTTTTAGTTTTAGTTCAGTTATAATCATGGAAAAGAATTGAGGTATTTTGATAAATTTCATACTCATACCATTTATAATTTTTTGATTGTAAGTTGTAGTGCAAGGTTAGTCTGGGGTCAGTGCAAGATCATGGGGGTTCAAACTAGGCCCTTAAGTGCCAATGAAAATTCAAAAAAGATAGAGTTAGGCAACTTGACATAAAAAATTGAATAGGTTATTAACATAATTTGAAATGTAAGAAAAAAAATTGTAAAAATTGAATGTAGTTTCTAAGATACTAGTCCTTTTTTGGAAATAATTAAATCTATGAGGTGAAAATTTTAAATTTCAATGTAGTAGTAATAAATTTTCAGGAAAAATAAAAAGGTGTATGTCTAACAAACCTAAGTACAAGAAAAAAAAATATATTTTTGGGAACTTTCAATATAAGTAGAAGCCATATGCCAAAATGTGCCGCATTATTTTTGTATATGTTTTGTAATTAAATAATTAGTTAGGAATTTTTTATTAAAACTTTTTAAAAATATTAAAACTTCTTTTTCTAACCACCATAACTTGTCAAAAATTAATGAAATTCATTTTTTCATTTTTTATCCTATAGTATGGGAAGCATAGAATATGCCAGATCTTTTGGATTTGAAAATTGTGAAATCGTTTGAGAATTATAGATGTTTTTTAATCATCCTATCAATCAGGTCTTAGTCATAATGCACGTAGAAAATTAATAATAATTATGTATTAAATTAAAAATAAGGCATATCTTATATTGGTGGAAAGCTGGCAATTTTCTCAATAAACCCTTTTCATTTCATCAAATTCGGATGAAAAAAAGTCATCAACCACTTTTTTGTCATATCACCACATTTTGGACCCCCATGATCCTACACTCACCCTCTGAGCTATTTATAGCATTGGTTCAATTGTGAATGTTTTTCCATATTATGCTAGCAATTAGATATATGTCTAGATATTTACAGTCTAAAAATCTTAAGTTTTTCCTTTGATGATTGCATTATTTCTACAACATTATGGGATTGAACCTGATCAAATATGAATTAGTTTTATTAGGGATTTATGTATATGCAACATAAGCAATTGTTGTGATTGACATTCGGTTTTCAAATTTAGTATTTCTAAACCCTTATCTTTTGAAATTTATTTTAAAATTTGGGTTAGTCTAGTAAAAATAGCATCACAATGTCATCGTATTTGATGATTAAAAGTCATTTTTTTTATTATAGATCTGAAAATAGAGCTAGGATTTAAACTAGTCTTTAGAATTTACAAGCCCTTGTCTTCAGAATTTCCAGTAAACTATAAGGCACCTTGTAAACCATTAATAAATTTACCATTGACTCGTTTGTGCAAATCAAAAACTTAAAAATTGAAGCCTTGGGGTTATCTTTTTGAAGTTTTTTGAAGTATGATTTCTTTTCAAGAGATAGGGTAATTTGTTGCTTTGTATGCATTGTGAATGTGCAAAAACACTCATCAATTGGTGCGAGAAGGAGGGTAAAATTTGGAGTGTATAAGATGATTCTCTTTCAATAGATTTTGAAGAATTCTCATATCTACACCTAACCAAGGAGAATTTATTATACTTGATCCCCTACACAAGCTAGAAGAGCTACAATAGGGGGTTTTCGTCATCAACACCACCTCATACTTCTACTTCATCCTCAACTTCCACTTCAAATTCATCTTCATCTCAAATCTCCTTCACTATACCATATCCACCACCTCCACCAATGGCTTGGTTACCCACTAATACTTCTATTCACTTCAATAACTATCATTATCTACTGAATAATATAGAGAAAAGTTGCTCAAAATTTCACCCTAATGATCCCAATAGGACTGCAAAAGAACATCTCAAAGTATTTCAGGAAAAATTATCTTGTAGACCGATTGGGCACAAATATGTCATACGAAGATTATTTTCATATTCCCTAGGAGAGGACGCTTTTTACTAGTATGTTCAGCTACCAACTAGGTCTATTCACTCATGGGAAAACATGAAAAATACTTTTATGGATAGATTAAAACTTCTCATTGAGCCTATAGATTTGTATAGGTTGTTTATAAAAGTTAAAAGGCAAGACAATGAGCTCATTAATTCCTTCAATGATAGATTTCATAAGGCGTACACCCACCTTTAGGAACCATACCAATTTAATGATCAAGCAACTAGGTAGGCATATTATGTTGCTTTAGACAATCTCACTTCACTATTTGTCAAAAGGGAAAATCCTACACCAAACAATCTAATTGAGGCATATAAGGAGGCTACTAAAGTAAATTCAGAGTTAAGAAAACAAGATGTTGGGCCTATAAATCATATTGGTACTCTAGGAATGATCAGGCCTTAAAACATCACACACTAGTTTTGAATCTTGTCCCAATAATGATAAATGTTTTGGTTCATCTAGGTTCACCAATTGTTGAAACTCCTCCTTCATATCTACCTTATTTTCAAAATGATAAAGCTAGCAAATTCATCAAAGAAAAGGATAAAATAACCTTAGAGAACTTACAAAGAAAATGAGGAAGTTGATGGTTGAGGTCACTCATATGAGGAATCAAAATAATTATTTGTAGAATGTCCAAAGGAATTAGCAATCTAACTATAACTAGAATCAATGGAAAAATCAAGGACAAAGTTAGGAGCAAAATATGAGTTATCAAAAGAAGAATAGAACATGGATTATTCATCCAAACAATGGAGGATTTCCTTTACCATTATATACAATAAATACATTCAATAATAAGCCTCTGGAGCAAGTTTACTTGGATAAGGTTGCATGTCTAATTGGTGTGGGTTGTATAATACCAATCAGTGCTTAGAGCTCAATTGTCAATAATTCCATATTGTGACAATCATCTTTTAGCTAGAAGTGTAGAATGTTGAGACTTCAAAGGCCTCCACCTCCTATGGGCATGAAATTATTCCTTCTAATGAATACAATTCTACTATGGTGGTCAACAGTTCTCATTTTCCTAGTCTAGAAGATAATGAACCAGAAGATGGAGACTCTCTAAGGTCTCTATTCGAGTCAAAATCCATCTACAATGAGGAATATGATGTGTATATGCTGCACCAAAAGTATGGGGCTTACAACTTGTAAAGAAAAAAATTCACAAGTCCTTTCACAACCTCTACCCCTCCAAACACACTTTCGATACCTACATATCTAAATGCAACCAACAATCTAGCACCACTAGAGATACCCAATCAATTCTCTTCCAAGGATTCTCATACCAAGTTAGAAATTGCATAGATGGGATAGTGCATTGTAAAAGAAATTAAGAAAATGAAGGTAAGCCTTTCTGTATTTTAATTATTAAAAGTACCTGATGTCATAAATGTGTTATTCAATTCTAGTAAAGAATTTTTTGGACCCAAGGTTCTGTCTAACACACCCATGCTTAAGAAAATTTAGGAAAAAGGGAAGGATAAATCTCAAATATCTCAAGTGGAGACTCTAGTTAGCATATTCAAAGATAAGAGAGAACCCCCCCTTTCCTTTTAACTTTGCATATTTTTGGTAAAAATTTGCATAATTGATTAGTAGATTCGGGTGCATCTACAAATGTCATTATGTTAGCTATATGTAAAGCTTTAGGACTCACCCCTACTCCTTGCACTAGGAAAGTAACTCAATTGGATAAGATTGAATTCAATATTGTAGGAGATCTAAATTAAAAATTCATATGCATTTAGCTTTTGATCCTTGAGTCCAACATTGGATAGATAAATAAGCTGTCCACATACCTGATATGTATGCCATGCTTTCAAGTCGTGATTGGACCAAGACATTGAATGGATATATGTCCATTAAATTTTCCCATATGTGGCTTCTATCAAGGGGTATGGTTGATCAGATAAGAGTAGAAAGTGATCATCATATGTATCATATGATTACTAAGTACAACTAGAATAATAAAGCATTATTTTTAGAGGTGGACCTTGAAGAATACTCTCTCATGGCTTTATTCATTGAAGAGGTAATGATGCTACATGATACATCTATACTTGTTGAGGATTTGACCTAAGTTCCAAATAGAATGAAGGAATGTGTTGAGATGGATGATGAGCCTCATTCAAATGAAGAAAGAGGAATATTCAAAGGGTTTAAAAAAATTATGATAAGATGTGTTAATGATTAGCTGAGCTTGGGAAATAAAGTGAATTTCAAAGAATTACTACTATTGTGCTAGTAAAGAATCCATGATACATCACATTCAAAATTTGAATGTTGTTTATCTCAAATAGTAGTGGAAAAGATTAAGGATTGGATGGACCCTTCAATTTTAGTAAAAGATAGCACATAAATGGGAACAATTCTAGTAGAGCATTCTTCCAAGAGAAAATCCCAACTTGATGAGGTACCACCAAAAATGGGAAAAGTATTATCAGATAGCAAAAATAAGAAAAATATTTGGACATTAAGATTTTATGGTTCTAGATACAAAGAAGGGGATGGACTTGGTTTTCAATTGATCAGTCCCAATGGAAAGAATTTCTTTGTAGCACATAGATTACAGTTTTACTATACCAACAACATTGTTGAATATGAGGCATTGGTGCATGGACTCTTGATGGTGATCTACAAAAATGCCAAGGTGTTGCAAGTTTTTGGAGATTCAAAATTAGTGATAAAGTAGGTACACAAACAATATTCTTGCCAAAATAATAGGTTGGAAAACTATAGACATCATGTATGGAATATGTTAAAAAGTTTTGATACCTTCAATATTCAATTGATCCCTAGGAGTAAGAACACTACTAATGCATTGGCTTAGACAACCAACACATTACAACCATTGTCATTGTTAGGTTTAAAGATTTACGATTGAAATCACACTTACCCCTTCAATTCCCGATAATGTTACAAATTTTCAAGTGTTTGAGGATGATAAGCATATACTAGATTTAATTACCAGTTTAGATGTATTCAGAACCCATATTATAGATTAATTAGAAATTGAGGAACCTAAATTAGACTTAGAAGGAGTACTTAATTTGAAGACCAACACGATCCCTAGGGGGATGATTCAACTCAAATGAATTTTTGGCTTTGATTAGCTAAAGCATCAAGACAAACAATTCCAAATAGAGTTAGCTAAAAGTAAATGTGATGCTTACAATGTGGAAAAAGCTGAGGAAGTAAGGAATGTTTTCATCAAAAAAATCTATAGTGGGATCAAGTAGGTGGTAGGCTACCCTCCTTTACTAGTCTTTCTAGAATTGATAATACAATAAACTGAATAATACCATAAGGACTCTAGCAGGATCATTACTTTTAAGGGAAGGGTACTAGCTAATTTATCTACTCCTATTGTAAGAATGTTCAAGATCCCATCTTTCAAACAGATGGTCGTCCCAAGCCATGAATATGCAGTCAAGCTTTGCATCACTAATCCTGATGGTTGGTTGCGGTTTACTAATAACCATTGGATGAAGAAACCTAGACCAATTGTGGGAAAGCTATGTAATACCTTACATAGGAGAAATTTCAATGAATAGGGTAATGATTTGGTCACACTTCTTAGTAGAGTCAAGGGGCTTCCCACTCCATCCACATTTGAAGATTGAATGTTTTTTTACATTGAAGAAATCTTGAGAGGGAAGAAAAAAATTTACTAGGCTAAGATTATTAGAGATAATCTTCATTAATAGTTCTCTATAGTGAATAATTCCTCTACTTTCTATCTGACTTCCTATTTGGTTTATTTGTTGGCTTCCAACTTAAAGTACCAAGGCCTAACCTATACAGGAAATGCAGAGATGGGTCCTGATGAGTATATAGTATATGATTGCTACTTATAGTTGTAGTATCAAAATGAAAAACACCATTACAAGGGAGTCAATGATGTTTTCACCATGCACACTATTTGAGTGCTACAAGGAGATATTGGAGAAAGGATGTCCCACTCATCTATGAGGATGGTCAAAAATTTTGGGTATTATTTTAACCAATTCTTGAAGTTTACATATTTCAAAATTGAAGGTTTCTCAAGGGAACCTTATAGGTTGCCAAAGTATCCATTAGATAGGGTCACGCTATTGGAGTTAACTAAGAAATTGTGCACCTCACACCACTTGGTTCATTAGAAGCATCAAGATCAGGTCTTATATCCCATGATATTAGGAAGAGGAATGTACTCTTGTCATTCAACACCCTTGGCTGAGCATTCTAATGTTAAAATATAGGGTTTTGGGTTTCACTTTCCTAACTAGAGGGACAATGTTGACCCTTTGGTTAAGTTGAAGAAGCAAGTGGAAAGCAGTATGCCCACTAGCTATGCATTGAGGACTTATGGGTGAATTATGATAATGATTATGAAGTTTTAAAAATAAGCTATATGAGGGTAAAATTGGAATTTATTCACACCCTCAACCTCTTTAGGGTGCTCAATCAGCTATAGGAGAATGAAAGGCTCCTTCATAATTAAGATGAATATAGTAAAATTTCTAATCAACCCCTCCTCTTTTTGGATTGGACAAAATAAGAAGAAATAGACCTTGACATTATCACTTGTCTTGTTTTGAGAAGAACAAGGATGTGGATTGATGCTCAAATTACCCTCCTTGAGGTGCAAAATATTTAATCAGCGTATGATGGGAAAGAAGAAGAGGAGACCCGTGGTGGTGAGGATGGTGAAAATTTTTGGAAACATGAGCATGATAGTGTATGGTGTTGAAATTGATGGTAACCCATTCTAGAAATGTAGAAGTGTTGGTCCAAAGAAGCATAGAAGACCAAGTGTTTTGGAGAATTGACTAAGTCCTAGTGTGCATGTTAAGTGTTCAAAGAAACAATTTTGTGGTCTGTATTGCTCCGCTATGTAGAATCTTGTCATGTAGTTTTAAGGTTTTTATGGATTGTGTTGAAGGTTTCTATATCCAAGGTTTCAAGGTTGTATTTCTTCTATAGCTAAATATATTAGTGACAAAGTATCAGGCTTAGTAATGGTAGAGTGGCTACTATAGAGTGCATGATTGGAATGCTCCATATTCCACCATGGATGAATATTATGGATATGTGATTTTGAGGAAGTATTGGAAGGTTTTAGAGGTGTATGCACTCCAAGTGTCAAGTGGTTTTGTGGTCTATGCAATGAGTTGTGAATGAACAGTTGGTTCATTCAATTCTAGCTTCACCAATTTTGTTATGTAGTGTCGACCTAAGGGTTTTGGGTTCATGCAGAGTTAATTTATGGGAGTGATTATAGGTCATGTAGACCTATTTTGGTGATGTACATGTTTTTTTCTATTCCTCAAGGCATGCATTATAGAGTTTTGGATCGACAGGTTATGAGATTGCACATTTCATCTAATTAATCCAACCTAATTGATGATTTGGGTGTTTGTGGTAGATGTATGTATATAAAAGATTAATTCAATGTGTGAAGGGTGATTTGAAGTAGTTAAAGAGTGGGTGTGTGGGATCTGATGTAAAGTGAAGTGTGAAGTGTGATTGTGGTAAAGCATGAAGTGTGTGAAGTTAGTTTTCTAAGCTTAAGTGGAATTGTATTTTCAACATGTTGCAGATGCATTGCTAGCAGTTCGTCTTTGGAAATGATCCACCCTTTCTTATATCCTTTTATATTCTATGTAGTGAGCCCTTAGTAGTGAGCCACCAATAACGAGACATTATTTATTTCTAGATAGTGATTCCACCATTCTATAAATCCATTATAACTAATTATAATATATTGTGAGCTAATCCTCGCCATTCTTTTCCCTTTCAATGTTTTTCCATGTAAATATGGTGTTCTTGTGTTATGTGTTGTGATGCATGCCTTAATTATTTCTTTCCATTGTTGCAAGTTTAATGTGATGAAATGAATGGATGTTTAAGTTAATGATGTTAGTGAATTTCAGTGAATACTAATTCACCCCTCTCAATATTCTGAGTGCTCAAAATTTTGTATTAGAGCTTGGTTCCTTCAATTGACTTAATCATTGAGGTAGATCTTGGAGGTTGAATACATGGCAACTAGGAGGTGTCCTATTCCTTCAGAAGATATTATACCTAAAGGGTTTACTGAAGAAGACTATGAAGTTGATATGGAAGGAGAACTCAAATCAGCCCTTGATGATCTAGATAAAATAGAATGTGAGAATAGAGATCTAAGAAGACATTAAGAAAGAAAATGAATGCATCAATAATTTCATGGAGCAAATAAAGAAAGCTAAAGAGATACTTAAGGAAACAAATGAGTAGCTCAAACAATCAAATGAGACAATCACTAATCTGAAAGTGTAAGTTAAAGAAGGAAAAAGTGTTGGAGACTACTTGAATGCTAAATTGAAAGACAAATCTATAGAATTTTCAAATCTTGAAGAAGAAGTTGTCTCTAAGGAAATATCTAGAGAAATAAAAGATTCAAGAAGAAAAATTCAAGAAAGGCTCCACCTTTCCTGATGATATACTTGACAATCAAAAAGCTTCAAAAAGAATAGAAGGATTAAGGTTTGAAAGAGAAGAAAGTTCAAACAATGTTGAAAATAAGAATGATACATCAAACAAAGGAAGACTGGGGATAAGAAAAGAAATATTAGATAGGTCTAGAAAAAGAAGAAGAATTTCAAAAAGCCTCCTACTAGACAACTAGCTACACAAAGGTATTCATATTTTAATGGATAGTTTTAATCTTGCAATAAGTTTGGATATAGAGTTGTAGAATGTAGAAGTGTAATGAATCAAAATATTCAATAATTTTCTAGTCAATGCTTTACATGAAATAGATTTTGTCAAAAGGCTACTGAATGCAGAAGTCAAATGATGAATGGCTACAATAATGGTATGATGTTCCAATCATTCAATGGTTACTATTATACATGCAATAGATTTGGGCATAAGGCTTTTGAATACAAATCTAAGATGGAAAGAAGTAAGTTTGTTTAGTAAAAAGGTTTCATATGTCACAAATGTAATAAGCCAAGATACTAGCTAACTTTTGCAGAAGTAAGAATGTGAAACCCTTTGTTTCACAGAAGAAGATTGATTTGGAGAAGAAGATTGTTCTGGTGGAGATGGAGAAGGAAATGAACAAGATTTGAAAGAAAAAGGGAGAGAATGAGGTGAAGAATGAGTTTGTGCCAGCTCTTGGTACATATGTTTCCTCCAAAAACTAGATAAAGATATTTGGATTAGGGGATTTGTAACATAAAACTTTTCAACCCCCTATCGAAGGATGTGATGTTGATATCTTTATCATAATAGTTAGTTGTTTTGCTTGACCTATTGGTGGTATTTTCGATGTGAAATATCTTGTTGCATAAATTTATGGAGTGACTGAAGGTTCCTATGGCAACATAGTGTGGGTATTCCAACTTTTTTGACCTACCTTTATCTACTATAATTAATGCACATTAGGTCACTGGAAAAGGGTTTATATGTCATTTCACTTATGTTGAAGTCATTTGTATTCAAGAAATTGAAGTGGAGAGTAGAGAAAAGGTGATTTGAAGCATTTTTGAAGTGTTGATTGAAACCCTATCAACAAAGATTCATAAGCTATTTATCAATTTCTTGAAAACTTTAGTTCTATGAAGAATCAAAATGTTTACTCCTCAAAGAATTGATGTGCTTGAGTGACCAAAACCTAAATTCAAGAAGCACTTAGTTAAATCTATGGATACAGACCCTAAAGGTGCATTCCCTAGGGTTCCATATAGCGTAATGCACATAAAGGATGTGTGGATCTATATCCACATGAATATGGAAGAGTATGATCATCTAAAGATAGCATAATATTGGGAGAAGGTGTTGATTGGAGATAATTTTGAGTTAAAACCAGAATTTGAGATCTTGACATAGAATAAAATAGATGTGTGGAACAACTTCTCTAATTTTTGCTATGAGGATCAATGGATAAAATATGTTTTGAGCCAAATTCATAACAAGTTCATGTGGTTGGACATGCCACATATGAGGAAAAAGGAAGCAATTATGGTGGTCACTTGCTTTTGCTCTAATGGACTAGTTCCAATAATTAAGGTCATGAAAAATGATGTGGTGATGAAGCTCACCAAAGTAAAGTTTGATAAATGTGCCCTAACTATGAATTATAATGATGAATAAGTGGTGAAGTATGATTTAATGGTGATAGGTTACAAAATATTTTATATAAACATAAAGAATTTAATTTCTGCCACCATAATCCATATAGCTCACTAGATGGTGAAGAAAGGTGAAGACATAGATTTGTGTGAACTCCTAAGACAATAATTGATGGAGAATCTGTAGAAGATAAAAGAATCAAGGTATCCCTTGTGATATGGTACCCTAATTATCTGCTTGTTGTTTTACTTTATTAGAGAGGTGACTGGAACAAAGAACACTATATGGTTAGATAATATTCTTGTTGTTCAAATAAGAGATCATCTGGGAAGGTTAGGAAACCTATAAACCTAGAAAAATATGTTGTGGGTTTTCTTTAAGATATTTCTAGATAAAATGAAAGAAATAGAAAGGATGCCAACAAGTGTTGTTGATAAATATAAGAATGACATAACATTCATGGTTAGTAGATATTGTTGCTTTATGGAAATAGTTGAACCTAGAAATGTTTGGGTTACAAATCTTGCCTATGAAGTAATAGAAGTAGAAATTATCAATCTTGTAGAATTTTTGCTAAGTAAGCCTAAAGATCCAGCTATGGATAGGTTTGCAACCTATACATAGAAATACACCTAGCAAAACCTAGAAGAGAAGAAGTACAATGAGAAGAAAGTTGAGAAGATGAAATTAGATTTGGATGAGCTGGTGAACACACCAAAGGGTTATGTGGAGAAGTCCAAATCCATAACTATTGCTCCATAGGGTACTCCAAGTATAAGGTCAATAAGGACCTTTGTCCCCTCCCCTAATGTTCCTAAGTCCTCTAAAACAAAGCTTGTTGGGAAGTCCAATAAGAAAGAGACATCTAGCACCCTTGAGACATAAAACTCATAAAATAAGGAAAGAAAAGGCTACTAGGGAGAAATAAATCAGTTGTGAAGAAGGAGAAGAAGAAGAAAAGGACTTCAATTGGTTTGTCAAAGGAATTCTCAAGTCTCTCAAGGGACAGTTCAAAAAGAGAAAAAAATTGATATAGTGGACATTGAAAGTGAAGAGGAGGTACAAAAAGAAAAGAAAGATTTTATCTTTCAAAAGAGAGAAAAGAGTTTAGAAGAAGAAGAAAAATCACCTAAGGGTAAGGCAAAGAAGAAAGAGAAGATTCCTCTAGTTAGGGAGCATAGTCCCTTGAAGTTAGATGCATTATTTAGTAGTATTACAGAGTTTGGAATTTTGGAGGATATTGTTGTGATGTATCTAGAAGTCAATAATGAAGACAAGGAAACAATAGAAGAGGTTATTGTTAAGTATATGGTAACATTTGATATTGTCCTAGATAAGATAGAAGATCAATTTCTTGATGATTTGAAAAAAAAATTAACTATAAGAAGTCAAAAATCTATTGAAGAGGATTCAAAGATAAAGGCATTTTCCTTGTAGAAGATTGGTTCCTTACTGTCTCAACAAGATATACACAAGTTTTCTAAGTTGCATAGAAAGAAATTTAGGAAAAAACAAAGAGTTAATACTCTTATGAGTAGAGACAAGGAAGAAATTGAAAGGCTAATGAAAGAGATATTGCAAAATGTTGAAGAAGTTTCAAAAAAGTTGGGAGTCCCTCTGGGTAGTGATGATCAAATGCAACATGATGCATCTATCCTAAAAAGCAATGAACCTATCAATGAAAAACATAAGCATGTGCTGTGGATGAGAATATACAAGAAGACATGGTGACAAATGACTCCCCTCCAGTTGTGGAGAATAATGTTGATAAAGAGAAGGAAGATGATAAGTAGAGTGTCCTATAGAAAGATGAAGCTCAAATTGAATAAAATTTCCCCCCTCCAAATATGGAGAAAGATACTGAGTAGAGAGAAGAAGATAAACAAGATGTAAAAAATAAGATTGATGCACAAGAATAGAAAATGCCTCCTCTAGATGGTGAGAAGCCTAGAAAAGTAGAGAATAATGCTAAATAGTGCTCTAATAGTAGTCAGAATGATAAGAAGGAAGAATAAGGTGCTAAAACTTGTGGTGAATCCTCTGGAGCTTCTAGAGATTCATTGAAATATTTTTTGGACATGTAGTTAGAGTTTCAACTAGTGGTGTTTACAAAACTACTACAGATTCCCATGCAACAAGGTTAGGTAGACATGGATATAACTTCCCCTTTGCATAAGTTAAAGCTTGGTGATGCTTTTCGTTCCTCTAAAAGGAAGGAAATACTTCAAACTCACTAGAAGAATGCATAATTGGTAGATTAAGTAGTAAAAGTGTTGCAAAACAATATTCCCAGAGAAATTGTTGATAATTCTTTGTCAAGTGTGCAAAAATTGAGGTTATTACTCAATTCCTTTAAGGAATATTCTACCGGTTTGGAAGAGAAATTGGAGAAGGAAATTGCAAAGAAATTCAATGATCAGAGATTGATTGAGGTTTCTAATAAATGTAGTATTACACATGGCAAGTTACAAGGTAACTTGAAAGAAGATAAAAAAATGTTCAGAAGGAGAAAAAAAATTATTTTAGTTTTGTTTAAAATGGTCAAATTCTACAAGGAGCATCAAAGATCAAATGGACTCTATTGAGTCACAAATTGTTTAGGTCTCAAGTGCATATGATCTGATAAGTGATGTAGATGGTGCAATAAGAGCAACAATTAAGAATCTGCATGGTCAATTCTTTCTATTGTAGAAACAAAAGGATAAAATAATAATGTACTAGAGGGTCAGTGCAGGATCATGGAGGTCCAAACGAGGCCTCTAAGTGGTAATGAAAATTTAGAAAAATAGAGTTAGGTAACTTGACATAAAAATTTGAATAGGTTATTATCATAATTTGAAAATTATGTAAGAACAAAAGTTGTAGCAAATTGAATGTAGTTTCTAGGCTACTAGTCCGTTTTTGGGAAAAAGTAAATCTATTTTGCAAAAAATTGAAATTTCAATATAGTGGTACTAAATTTTCAAGAAAAAGATAACAAGTAGGTGTATGTCTGACCACCCTAAGTACAAGAAAAAAATAACATTATTTTCTGAATCTTTCAATATATGTAGACGACACATGCCCAGATGTGCCATATTTTTTTCATAATTCTTTTCCATGTAAATAATTAGTTACTATTATTTTATTAGAACATTTCAGAATTATTAAAACGTGTGTGTCTGACCACCATAACTTGGTCAAAAATTTATGAAATTCAATTTTTTTTAATTCTATAGTATGCAAACCATAGAATGTGATGCATCTTCCAGGTTTGAAAAATGTCAAGTAGTTTGAAAGATAGAAGTTGTTTAATCAACCTATCAATTAGGACTTTAGTCGTAATGTATGTAGAAAATCAAAAATAATTATTTATTAAATTCAAAATAAGACATAACTTATATTGGTGGAAAGTTGACAATTTTTTCTATAAACCCTTTTTGTTTCATGAAATTTAGATTAAAAAAAAGTCATCAACCACAACGGTGAACTTTGGAAAACTAAGGAAATTTTGTAAACATGAATTTTTAGTTGGCTTTCTAGGTTTGTAAATCCCAACCCAAAAACCAAGGAAAACACGAGGGAAATCCCAAGGCTGCAAATTTTGTCAGACAAAATGGATATTCGTTTCAAATGGATATCTATTTCAAATGAAAATCCATTTCAAACGGATATCCATTTCAAAATAGATATCCGTTTCAAAACAGATATTTGTTTTGGAAAGCGGGTACCCATTTTTTGAAAAAAAAAAATGGATATTTGTTTTTTTTTTCAAAAAATGGTTACCCGCTTTCCAAAATGGATATCCATTTTTAAGACCTAAAAACCCTCTTTACTAAAATGGGAATAACTTTTGTGTTTCTTATCAAAATTTTAATTTTTTACACGTGTTGGAAAGGTGATTGAGAGATCTACACAATGGACTAGGTAGTGTTTCTATATTATACATAAAAAAATAATTATAATCATTTAAACTTCATATTTCATTTTTGAAACATCAAATTCTCACTACTTTCACATGCAAAGTCTCTTTTTTTATGAATTTTTTGTAACACTCGTCTCAAAATACTTGAAACATTAAAAAAAGTAATCAATAATGAAATATTTATATATTTTGTAGTAATGAGATGAACAAATATTCATAATCATCATATCTCTTTGTCCCTTTCTCTACCTCTCTATATTTCACTATGTCTCCCCTTAAGCTTTGGACCTATCTCTCCACTTGCTTCTCCCTCCCTCCCTCCCTCTCTTTTTACCTCTTTAGACCTCTCCCTATCAATCTATTGAACTCTAGACTTAACTATCTACTTCTCCATCCCTCCCTCCTTCCTTCTCTCTTTGTCCCTCTTTAGACCTATCTCTCTCTCTCTCTCTCTCTCTCTCTCTCTCTCTCTCTCTCTCTCTCTCTCTCTCTCTCTCTCTCTCTCTCTCTCTCTCTCTCTCTCTCTCTCTCTCTCTCTCTCTCTCTCTCTCTCTCTCTCTCTCTCTCTCTCTCTCTCTCTCTCTCTCTCTCTCTCTCTCTCTCTCTCTCTCTCTCACACACACACACACACACACACACACACACACACACACACACACTCCACCTCTCCATCTCCCTCTCAGGTCTCTTTGTCCCTTTCTCTACCTCTCTATATTTCACTATGTATCCCCTTAGATTTGGACCTATACCTCCACTTGTTTCTCCCTCCCCCCATCTCTTTTTACCTCTTTATACCTCTCCCTATCAATCTATTAAACTATAGAATTAACTATCTACTTCTCCATCCCTCCCTCCTTCCTTATCTATTTTTCCCTCTTTAGACCTATCTTTCTCACTCTCACTCTCCTTGAGCTCTATACGTATCTCTCTACCCCTCTCTCCATCCTTTCTTTCCTCTCTCTTTGCCCCCTCTCTCTCAGGTCCCTCCCACTCCCTCTCTCTCTCTCTCTCTCTCTCTCTCTCTCTCTCTCTCTCTCTCTCTCTCTCTCTCTCTCTCTCTCTCTCTCTCTCTCTCTCTCTCTCTCTCTCTCTCTCTCTCTCTCTCTCTCTCTCTCTCTCTCTCTCTCTCTCTCCCTCCCTCCCTCCCTCTCCATCTCCCTCTCTCTCCATCTACCCCTCTCTCTCCCTATCCCTCCCTTTGAATACTCCCTCCCTCTTAAGCCTCTTTCCCTCTAAGGTTTCTCTCTCTCAATTCTCTCCCACTCCCTCTCTCTCTAGTCTCTCCCACTACCTACCTCTCTCTCTCTCACACACACACACTCCATCTCCCTCGTAGGTATCTCTCTCTCTCCCACTCTCTATATCCATCTCAACTCTCTCTCCCTATCCCTCCCTCACATGTCTCTCTCTATCTCTCCATGTATCTATCTCTCCCTCCCTCTCTCTCCCTCTCACCCTCTCAAGTCTCTATCTCTCCCTTCTCTTTATCCCTCTCCATCTCCCTCTCTCTCTCTCTCAAGTCTCTCCCATCCCTCTCTCTCTCTCTACCACTCTCCCTCCCTCTATCTCTCTCAAGTATCTCTCTCCCTCCCTCTATCTCTCTCCATCCCTCCCTCCCTCTCTCTCTCTCTCTATGTCTTCATATCCCTCTTAGGTCTCTCTCTCCCTCTCTCCCTCCCTCTCTACCTCTCAAGTCTATCTCCCTCTCCCTCCCTCTATCTCTCTCTTTCTCTCCCTCTCTCTCTCATACAGGAGCATCTAGGCTCACAAGCAATCTTGCATATATATATTATTTATTTAACCCATTTGTTTTTCTTGCAGGTTTCTAATCAAATTTGGAGTAAATAAAATAAATATTTTTAATTCTCCTACACTCCAAGAAAAAGATAAGGAAAATTGCATATGGATAAAATCCTAGTCACCTACATGCTAGAAGACAAAGACTGGACAATGAAGAGTCTTCAAAGCACCCAAGTCATGAAGCAAAGAAACAAAGGAAGCCTAAGAGTCATCTTTCTCCAAGTTGGATGCCACCAAGAAAGAACAAGAATACCAAGAGCCATTGGAGCCCAAAAGAGGAAGATGAAACTTGGAAAAGGAGATATTATAAGTAGATGGAAGTTTGGCTCCAAAGAAGGATTGAAAAATAAGAGAAGAGCCCAAGTCTATTTCTGATTTTTTCAGGTCATCAATAGGACATCCATAGGTGATATTGAAGATAATTCTCCAAGGTTACTACATCAATTTTGTTATGGAAAAGAAAGTGTTCTTTCATGGTGACTTGTTAGGTGAAAAAATTCTGAATTTTGTAAGTTTGTAAAGGTGGATAATTGGAAAGTTTGTAAGAGATCATTTCTAGTTGGATTTGTGGATGTTATGTATGTGTGTTACTATCTTTATTGGAAGAAATAAAACATTTAGATTGTGAGTATTTTCTTTTGTGTATGTTTTTTATGAAATTATCAAGATATAATGATACTTCATAGCTGAAATTGTTGCTACAACATTCATAAAATATATTCATTTAAGGGCTTCAAGTTTAAGAGGTTAATCCACATTTATTTTGTTGCAACAAAAGGAATCAAAGGGATAAAAGATAATCCTTAAGAGTTGGAATTTATCAAAGTTAATTTGCATCTAAGAGAAGAGGAGTAATCTTGACAAATAACAATCTTAAGGATGAAATCTAACAAGGATATGTTGGCACATACAATTTGTTACAATATTTGAAATTTTGAGCAAATGATTATAATTTGAAGGCCTTAATATTGTTGTTATTGCAATGCAAATAAGTTAAGTTGATTGCTCTGCATCAAATTGGTATTAGATCTAGAAGATCCAAAGAGTGCAAGGTATTCATCAAGACAAGAGAGGTGTGAGAAAGCTTGTTGCAGGCGTGAAAGAGAGTTTGCAACTACTATCCTCCAACAGAGATAAAGTTGGGTAGAAGGTGTAGATTTCGTCCACTAAGAGAAGAGAGAAGGTGGGTAGAGGAAGAATCTTCTTGAATCTTTGTTGGGTAGAGGATGGTTGTGGGATTTTCTAGATATGGAAGTGTGTGATATGATGAGACAAGATTGTGCAAGTTTTGTGGTTAATGTATGTTTGTGCAGGAAATGTCTTCAAGAAAGAGGGAGAGTATGATTTTAGCCTTGGGTAAAGCTTTAAAAAAATTCTTTTATTGAAAGAAGAGAAAGGAGGTTAGATGCAGAATGTAAGGACAAGTTGCAGAAAAATTGAAGAGAGAAAAGACCTGCACTTAAGTGGACTTGAGTTTCTCTTTCTCTTGGGTGTATGATGTAGGAGAATCTAGGCTCACAAGAAATCTTGCATATATATTTTATTTATTTAACTCATTTTTTTGTCTTGTACTTTTCTAATAAAATTTAGAGTAAATAAAATAAATATTTTATTCTCCTACAGTCCAAGGAAAAGACAAGGAAAATTGCATATGGACAAAATCCTAGTCACCTACATGCTAGAAGACAAAGATTGGACCATGAAGAGTCTTCAAAGCACCCAATTCATGAAGGAAAAAAACAAAGGAAGCCTAAGAGTCATCTTTCTCCAAGTTGGATGCCACCAAGCAAGAACAAGAATACCAAGATTCATTGGAGGCCAAAAGAGGAAGATGAAACTTGGCAAAGGAGATATTATAAGTAGATAGAAGTTTGGCTCCAAATAAGGATTGAAAAATAAGAGAAGAGCCCAAGTCTATTTCTGGTCCTTTTTTAGGTCATCAAGAGGAAGTCCATAGGTGATATTGAAGATAATTCTCTAAGGGAACTACATCAAGTTTTTTTTGGCAAAGAAAGTGGACATTCATGGTGACTTGTTAGGTGAAAATTTTCTGAATTTTGTAAGTTTGTAAAGGTGGATAATTGGAAAGTTTGTAAGAGATAATTTCTAGCAAGATTTGTATGTTATGTATGTGTGTTACAATCTTTATTGGCAGCAATAAAACATTTGGGTTGTGAGTATTTTCTACTATGTATGTTTTATGAAATTCTCAAGATATAATGATACTTCATAGCTGAAATTGTTGCTACAACATTCACAAAATATATTCATTTAAGGGCTGCAAGTTTAAGAGGTCAATCCACATTTATTTTTCTGCAACAAAAGGAATCAAAGGGATAAAATAAAATCCTAGAGAGCTGGAATTTATCAAAGTTAATTTTCATCTAAGAGAAGAGGAGTAATCTTGACAAATAACAATCTTAAGGCTGAAATTTAACAAGGATATGTTGGCACATACAATTTGTTACAATATTTGAAATTTTGATCAAATGATTATAATATTTGAAGGCATGAATATTGTTGTTATCACAATGCACATAAGTGAAGTTGATTTCTTTGCATCTCTCTCTCTCTCTCTCTCTCTCCCTCTCTCTCTCTCTCTCTCTCTCTCTCTCTCTCAAGTGTCTCTCCCTATCCCTCCCTCACTCTCTCTTTCTCCCTCTCTCCCTCTCAATTCTCTCTCCCTCCCTCCCTCTATCTCTCTCCCTCTCTCTCTCTCTCTCTCTCCCTCTTAGGTCTCTCTCTCTTAGGTCTCTCCCACTCCCTACCTATCTCTCTAGGTACCCTAGATAGAGAGATAGAGGTAGAGAAAAGGAGAGAGATAAAGAGGTAGAGATAAAGAGGGAGATATAGATATGGGGGAGATAGAGGGAGGGAGAGTGAGAAATATATGGAGAGGGTGTAGATAGAGAGATAGGTTGAGAGATAGAGAGAGAAGAAGAGGGGTAGAGATCATGTATATCAATATATAGTGGGAGAGGGAAAGAGGGAGAGATAATGATAGAGGGAGATATAGAGAGATATAGAGATAATGAGATAGAGGTATAGAAATATATTGATGGAAAGGGATAGGGAGAGAGAGAGAATGAATAAGAGAGATAGGTAGAGATAATGAGATATAGATATATATAAAGGGAGAGATGGAGAGATATAGATAGAGGGGGAAAGAGTGAGAGAGAAAGGAGGTGATAGAGACAAGTAATAGAAATAGGGAGGCATAAATAGGGTGTGTGTGTATGTATGAGTGAGAGAGAGATATAGAGATATCTTGATGAAAATGTAGATTATATAAATATATAAAGGGAGGGAGAGGGAGAGGGAGAGGGAGAGGGAGAGAGAGAGAGAGAGAGGGAGAGAGAAGTAGCGAGATATAGAAATATGGAGTGACACAGATAGAGGGAGATAGGAAGAGATATAGATAGAAAGGGGGAGAGATATGTAGAGATGTATATAACCTATGAAAGATAGAGGGAAAGAGAAATGGAGAGAGCTAGGTAGAGAGGGAAACAGAGAGGAGAGATATAGATAAAGGAAGAGTAAGGGAAAAGTGGAGAGATGGGTAGAGAGGGTGAATGAAGGAGAGGGGAGAGAGGGAGTGATAACTAAATAGTAGAGGGAGAGAGATATATATATGTTCTCCTAGTTCAACTTGGGTAAAGGTGTGCATAGGATCAAAGACAACAAGGAGGAATTTTATGATGATTTATAAAAAAAATTCTCTCCTTAGTAAAAATATAGTTTTTTCATTATTTATTACTTCTTTAATGTTTCAAGTCATTTAGGATGATTATTGCAAAAAAAACCATGAAAAAAAGACTTTGTATGCAAGAATTATGATCATTTAAAATTTTAAAACTTAAGGAACTTAAAATGATTACAATTAATATTTTGTGATCAATATATCAAAATAATATTATTTAGTGCATAAAGCTTTGAATCACCTTTCCAACACATGTAAAAAATCAAAATTTTGATCAATAACGCAAAAGTTATTCTTATTTTACTGAAGTGTTCTTTTTGGGATTTTCAAAATGCATATCTATTTTGAAACGGATATCCGTTTCAAAATGGATATCTATTTTGAAACGAATATCCATTTCAAAATAGATATCTATTATGAAATGGATATTCATTTTGTTTCATCCATTTTGTTTGCATAAATTGATAAAAATTAATTTCAGAAAATGGATATCCGTTATAAATGGATATTTGTTTTGGTTTAGTATTACCAAACTAAAATGGATATTGTACCCGACACATATAAAAAAGTAAACATTTTTTTTCACAATTTTGGAGAAGTAAAAACACAATTTTTTTCCTCATTTCCATTTTTTGGACCCTCATGATCATGCACATACCCTACATTCAACTCTGAGTTGGTATGTATAAGGATTACATCTTTAACTGGAGTTTTAGCAAATGTAGAGGTCATGCAAATGAATCCAATGCCTAGTTTTCCAAAAGAAGGAGAAGACCTACATGTCTAGTTTGAGAGTTGGTGGTACATGCTTTCCTTCACCAAGGAGTGGGAGGTTGCAAATATAGACTGGGAGGCACATCTTGCTAAATTGAAAGAGTCTTATAAGGGTTAAGTTGTTTAATTTTTTATTTATATATGCAATTTTTTTATTTCAATGTACATATGTGGAAGTAGTTGATGGTGTTGCGATAGTTTTTTTTGGATAATATTGAAAGGGGGAGAGAAGTAGAAAGATGGCGATACTATCATGTAAATATATCATTTTGGGGGAGTGATATAATGAGCCCTTTTCCCTTGATGTCAAAGGGGGAGTAGTTTTTAGTAGTTTTAGAGAGCGTGTTGCCTTCAATGACAAAGGGGGAGATTGTTAAAAACATGAGAATGAGAATGTATAGTGTTTTCATTGATGGAGACCCATTGTATAAATGTATAAGTGTTGGTCCAGAGAAGTGGAGAAGACCAAGTGTTTTATAGAATTGACTAATTCCTAGTGTGCATGTTTATTGTTCAAGAGAATAGTTTTATGGTCAGCATTGCTCTGCTATGTAGAATCTTGTCATGTGGTTTTGAGGTACTGATTGGTTGTGTTGAAGGTGTATATATCCAAGGTTCTAAATTTTTATGTCCTTTCCAAATAAAGATATTAGTTACAAAGTATCAAGCTTAGTAATGGTTGAGTGACTGGTACAGAGTGCATGATTGGAATGCTCCTCATTCCACCATGGATGAATATTATGCTATGTATTTTTGAGGAAGTATTAGAAGGTGTCAAAGGTGTATGTACTCCAAGTGGAAAGTGGTTTGGTGGTCTATGAGTTGAGTTGTGAATGAACAATTGGTTTATTGAATTTTGGCTTCACCAGTTTTGTCATGTGGTTCTGACCTAAGGTTTTGGGATCATGTGGAATTAAGTTATGTATGGAGTGGATTTATGGGTGATTATAGGTTGTATCAACCTATTTTGGTGTTGTACACATTTTGATCATTCCTTAAGGTGTGTGTTATGGATTTTTGTGTTGATAGGTTATGAGGTTGCATGTTTCATCTAATTAGGCCAACCTAATTGATGATTTAGGTGTTTGCGGTAAATGTAAGTATATATGTAAAGTTAATTCATTGTGAGGATGATTTGAAGTAGTTCAAGAGTTTTTGTGCATGATCTGATTTAGAATGAAGTTTGAAGTGTGATTGTGGTAAAGTATGAAGTGTGTGAAGTCAATTTTTTGAGCTTACGTGGAATTGTATTTTTAGCATGTTACAAATGCATTGTTAGTAGTTCATCTTTCATAGTGAGCCACCCTCTCTTCTTTATTTTTCTATTATAGGTAATGAGCCCTTGATAGTGACCCACTGATAGTGAGTCATTCTTTCTTCTTGGACAGTTGGTCCACCATTCTATAAATCCATTGTAACCAGTTATAATATATTGTGAGTTATTCCTCACCATGATTCTCCCTTTCAAGGATTTTCCATGTAAATCTGGTATTCTTGTGTTATGTTTTGTGATACATTCCTTAATTTTTGCTTTCCATTAATACAAGTTTAATGTGATACTTTGAATGGATGTTTAAGTTAATGAAGTTAGTGAATTTTAGTGAATACTAATTCAACCCCACCCTCTCTTAGTATTTTGGATGTTGAATAGAAAAGATAGATGAAGAAGTAGCCTCCTGCACCATCTCCACTCGTAAGGAGGTTGTCACCCCTCCAAGGAAAAGGGGAAAATCCAAGAAAGAAACAAAATATAGGCTCCCAATGGAGAAACCATGGGTCATCTACAAGAGAAAGGTTGGTGTTGTTGGTAGGCCTCCACCCAAGAAAACTAAGAAGGTAAAAATAGTGGCCATGGAGACTATCCCTAAGGATTTTTCTCCTCCTCCATAACCAATCATAAATCCTCCCCCTTCTCATTCAAATCCTCCTTCACCACCTTTGGTTTTAACTCCTCCATCACTACCATTTTCATCTACTCTTAATTCTTCTACTTACATTCCTCCTCCCATGCTTTTCTCTCTACCCCCTATTGACATTTTAGTTCACCTTACTTCCTCCACTCCCATCATTTCTTATATTCTTATAGATTCTTCACCTTCTACCTCGGCTACTTCTTCCCCTTCTTCCTCTTCCCTATCCAGCCCTAAATTAACTATCTCTACCTTGTCTACCATTCCTTCCACTTATTTCCTCACTTCCCTTAGCTTTGTGGAGTCATCCATGTCTCATCTCACCAATCTTCCCAAGCAACTAATAGACATCTTTCTCTCACTTACCAACTAATCCATCATAAATTAGGTTGCATTTTCTTCCCCTTCTTTTTCCTCCCAAAAAATTCTAGAGCCACCCTCCTTGGAGAGCATGAACAAAATCTTGGAGGAAATGTAAAAATAAGAATGATAAGGCATGAAAAATATTCCTAGTATGGAGGAGACTTTTTGTTGCTCCTCAACACGAGGAGAAAGCATCTGAGGAAGTCATGGATGTAAAGATAGAATAGCATCATGAATAAGGGATAACTGAAGAAGAAAATATGCCAGATGTAGAGGAAGAGAATATAGAATAAGAGAAAAGAGATCAGTAGGTAGAAAAGGCCACAATAGAAGAGTCTGCAGAAATACCTTCCTCCACAACTCAGACTGTAGCTCTCGATTGGATGCAATATCAACTGAAGAATAAGGGGATAGTAATTGAAACCCCCAAAGCAACCCTTGAGGAAATTTTGGCCCACATTAGGCAGCCCAAGGAAAAGAAGAAAGTGAAAATAAGGTCACATGTGACCAAAGATGCCTCTAGTTCAATAACCCTTTGCATAGCAACATCTTTAGTGAACAAAGATGCCACTACAATTTTTCTAGAAGAGTATAGTATTTCTTCAATTAGCATTGGCCCCACTAACAGAGTTTAGGAGATTCATAAATTTCAGGGGTCCATGTTGAATATTTTGAAGAGAATGGATAAGGATTAGGCCGTAAAGAAGGAATTGAATGCACATATTATGGAACTCTTGACCTTTATCCAAAAATTATTGATTCCCATTTAGAGTGTCCCAAGAAAAGTCATTGCTCCAGTTTTACTTTCAAATAAATATGCTAATAAAATGGAGCAAATGAAAACATGAACTCGTAATGTATGTTGGAACAAAAAAATTGACCCTAGTTATTTTACATACTTCCATTTTCACCCATCCTCTCACACTCACCGTATGTTCCATCTCCATTTCATAATGGTTGACACCAATATAAACTACCAAATAAGGTCCTTGATCATAACACCAAAGTGAATTCCTTGTCTAAAGTGTTCCCATAGTAGCACATGGCCTGTCACCAAGACAATGCTATATCAAAGAGAGTCTCACCATAGTCTCTTCAACGTGATCAGAAAGATCTGATGTGAGATGTAGATGAGACTCCCTAATGTATAAGAGACATATTAAAATGTCTTCTCACTAGCCTAAAGAATGATATGTCCAAGAGACTTGGATATGTCAAGGAGAAAATCCAGCTCTCACTAAAAAATCATATGGAGTATTCAACATTCAGGAAATAGAAAAACATCTCTCAGACATCGAGAGATTTTCATAAAATGAATGATAAATCACTGGTAAGATAATGTAGACAAATGACAATGTTGAAGAGACATCAACACATCGAGGAGAGAAGTAAGAGAGTCTCTTTGACATTCAAGGAGAAAAATATCTGTGAGACATAGAGACATCAAACAGACATTGGAAAAGGTCTCGTGGACATCATAACAATGATGTGTCGAGGAGACACAAAGGTATCGAGCAAACATTCTCAAAAGTCTCCCTGACATTATTGCACAAGTGTAAACACATGATATCAATGAGACCAAGATACATTGGAGAAAGGTGACCATGCGTCTCCCTAACATAACAAAGTCACATAGACATCATCAATAAATAACACCACTGAAGGAAGAGATAAAGACATGTCAAAGAGACATAGGCTTGTTGGCAAGAGATATCTACAAGTATCACCAACAAAAGGAGGACCATAAGGGAAGAACATGAAAAGTAAATATCAAAGAGACCTGCAACATCGATGAGAAGAATCTAAATGTCTCTTAGACATTTCTCAAAATATGGTCAATGGTATATTGAAGAGAGATATAGACGTTGTGATTAAAGTCTCATCAAAAAAATATGAAATAATTATCATCAGAATGATTTCACAAATGAAGTCATCAAAGAGACAATTGCTTTTAATGTGCAAGTTGATAGGAAGGGTGGCACAAGCACCATTTATGAACCAAATTTGTGTCAACATGCTAAATTTTGATAAATACAACATCTAAGAAATTAAAATTCACTACAAATTGTGGCTAAGTATCCAAAGGAAAGAGTTGGACGAAGGTGAGAAACTCAGAATTTTGGGAACTCATTCAACTAAGTACATCTTGGCTCGGTTGAATGTAATTTTTTGAAGATAGCCTGAAGTACAACACAATTAGGGTTAAAATGGATAAAACCCCAGAGAAAACAAGAGCAAAGAGGAAAAAACCAAGAAAGTAGGCCACTTAATTAAGACTTAATAGACCAGTGTCCCAATTCTGGGCCAAAAGCAAGAAATATAGCTCATGTGAGACCCTAGAGGACAAGCATGAGAATTTGGGAGATGTGTGGACTCCACACATCGGTTATGATTTGTTTATCTATCACTATAGGAAGAAGTACAAATATAGCCCAATTTTAAATTCATGGAACCTGAATTTAGGAAAACTTGTGATTCCCAATGTTTTTGTGAACGTAGAACTAATTAAATCACTAGCAAAGAATTATAATCCCAAAATGAGGGAAACTCACTTGCACAATGGGTCACAGTTCATGATTATAACATAGGATTATATTTGTATGGTTTTTCAATTGGACACCTCCTTGAAGATGAAATTGTTGATGAGAGACTTGTTCGAAGAATACCGCTCTATGGATACAAGATATAAGAGGTGGAAGCTACCTTTGCACAAGCCCAAAGGTCCATGAAATCAACCTATGAGGTTTTCTAGTAATGAAAGGCCCCCATTTTCTATAGATTTGTTTGAAAAGTATTATCAATACACATACTATTCAGCTCACCAAGTGCTCAAAGTTGAGGCCCCTACTAACATGAATTATAGCTCCCATGGTTCTGGTTGTAGACATTCAAAGCCAAGATGCCAGGCCCTATGACTATGCATATTATCTATCTAAATCCATTAACAGGGCTCCTAACACTATTAAGAACAATAGTGAAGCTATCAACTTAAAACACTTTTCACTTCTTATGCATATGATGCTATATGAAGGGAAAGTAATGGGAATATGGGGAGAAAAATTCAGAATAAAATATTTATATGGTGATGGGAATTCAAGACCAATGCAAATGTGGACATCAGTTTGGGATTGTAGATGTGGGAGGTCTCACTACTTGTACTTTGAAGAAAATTTTGTCAAACCCTTATACAAATTGCTTGGCCACAAATGTGACTATAATCTATCCCCAAAAGTACAAAGGTTCCTCCAAAAAAAGGAGAAGGGTTAGGATGGGAAAATAGATCACAATTGGAGAGATTGGTATGCATTTGCAGATTGCACTATCATTAGAGTATATGGATTTGAGGCAACTCCATATCTACTACCTAAAACTGTGCCAAATAGAGTTACATATCTTGAGGTCATAAAACAATTGTCTTATTTATCCTTCATGCATTTGAAAAGCTATGGAAGGAAAACTTCATGCCTTCCACTCTATTTTTTTTGTTCCATGTCGATGATGTCATCAAGAACTATGAGGAAATTCAAGTGATCATGAGAAAAAATGCATACAATAGAATTGTTATGGCTAGAACCTTGAGAATGAATACTAACCCATCCTATGTGGAAGCCTTTCATGAAATTAAAGAACCTATGGAAACAGTTGAGAAATTGCTCCTGCATGAAGAAGAAATAATAAAGGATGTACCTTTGGTGGCATTTGTGAGGAGAAGAAATGTTGGCTCTAGGAGGCAAGCAGAAAATATAACACCATTGGGCCATTTGTCACCACAACCTATTCCAGAGGTAAGATTTTTAGTTGACACCCCAATCATGGTTGAAGATGATACTAAGGGGGGAGAAGAGGTCACACAAATCAACACTCCTAACATTCCCAAATATAAAATTCCATTATAAAGGAGTGTGATTACTTTTCAAACTTCTAACGAGCTATCTAATGATGTGAGACACCATGCCAGTCAGGAATTCATTGCAGATGATGCATTTGTCTAGACTTCTAAATTTAAGGCTTTCATCTATGACTATAAAGGAAAGGTGGTAAGGGAAAGGATAAAAGACATTGACACTGAAAAGGAAGCATATGCTTTGAAAGAGCTTCAACATGAAATTGATAGAGGGATGAAGAACATGACTACTAAAAGAGGAAGACCATTGTTACAAGAAGTTGGGGTTATGCTCCTTCCAGGATGGGATATCAGTTCGGCCATTGTATTTGATAGCTTTCTAAAGAGAAAGAATAAAATGTTGCACTTGATAGATGAAGCTAGTGATAAGATCCACACTAGATCTAGGTATAATCCTGATAATACTACTTTGCAGACATGGCCACTTTACCCACCAAGCCAAAATCTCTCCCTTGTTGATCATGATCATATTTTTGGACATCTTTTGGTACAAAGAGTAGGAGAGATAGATCCTATGGAAACTGCTGATTTGAATGTGAATATGGCCAAGTTCACAAAGGCTCGAATTCATAAACTTGTAAGGGATAACAAGGGACTAATAGAAGAGAATGAAAGGTTGCAACAAGAGTTGATTAGCTACAAAGATAAATTGCCTTCTTCCTCAAGGCTTTATTCCCCATTGATTGAACATGAAAGAAAGGTGCTAGAAGAAATGTCAGAAACTACCTACTGGAAATGTAGACATGAGAAGGTTCAGAAGGAACAAGAAGATCTAAAAGGAAAGCTCAAGACCACTATCTTTGAAATGGCATTAGAAATTGTCTGCATGAGATGTGAAGATATGTATAAGCATACTTAACAAGTCTGGAATATGAAAAAACATATGCAACAGTACTAGAAAACACCAAATTGAGTGAAAGAATGAAAGAAGTGGAGTCTCACATCATAGAAAAGAAGGAGGATAACACTTCTATTCTACAAGAATACGAGGAGCTCATGAAAGCACATAAAGACTTCCAAAACATCTTGATACATGAGTTAAGTGACTTTAGTCAACCACTGAGTATGACCTTGCCCAACTTCTTTGAGGAGACATAATTGAAAGAACAAGATACATGGAAGGATGAGATAGCCCAATATTTACTAGTTGTTCTTGATGCAATCAATAATGAAGATGAGGTGCTTAGGAAAACACATCAACAACTTGGAATAATATTAGAATTGGAATATTCCATGAAAGATATTATATGTAATGTAGACACTCATGCCAAAAGTGGGTACATTGAGCATTTATCAAACATTAACTCATTCATTGCATGGTCCAAGTAAGAGAGGAGTAATAGGGACTGGAGTTTGATGATTTTGGATTCATGATCATGGTGCATGACCCTTGAATAGATCTTAGGTGATCACAGGCACATGTTTGAGATTAATAGACTGTAGTGCATCCACCAACAAACTCTCAATATTTTTATGTTTATGCTAATTTTGTTTTAGTTATGAAGTGATGTGACTTTTTGTAAATGGGCTTGAAGCTTGTTGCTTCCTATACAAATAGGGAAACCAAGACCCAATTTTGAGATCATCATCATCATATCATATTCCATTCCATTAGAGTAGGCATTAGTAAGAAGATAGATTGCATAATCCACCCATCCATACCATATTAAAAGACTTTTGTTATAATGCTTATATTTTTAAGTAATACAATGGAGCAAACTATTTACAAACCGTAATCCATTTTCAGTGTTCAATTACTATGTCAATTTTCATGCTTATCTATTAATTTATTGTCTCCAAAGTGGTATTTTCAAGTTATTTAAGTCTGCAATATTTATCAAAACACATTTTCTATTACTATGTGGATGCTTTGATTGGTTTCTAGTTGGCCTGAATTAAAATCCTTTCAAATAGTTTATTTGATTTGGTCCCTGCCCAAGGTTAAAATCCTTTTAAATAAGTTGTTTTGATTGGTTTCCATTAACTTAAGAATTAAAATTCCTTTCATAATTTCATAGTAACTTGAGGGGATATCACTGGGATTATTAAAGAACACTATAATAAATAGACTTGCACGTTTGCACAAGGTGCAGACATCTCAAGCACCCAATAATTTGAGTTAAGATAAATAATAGTTTTACTTATCTTGCAAATCTATATCCATAATCACCATCCACTCATCTACTTTGTTCACCCTATAGGAGTAGGCACTGGTCATACTTAGGATATTACATACAAAATACAACTCACAATCTTGAATTTTCAACTACATTCAATAGGAATTAACCATCAAATCTTTGCATCTGCTCCACCTTCACATGTCATAGCGAGTAGATTTCTCAATCTAGGAACCACATCCAATTTTAAATATGCCTTATTTTTTAGGTATACCCGCATAGGTCTGGCAGATCCTGAAGAGTAGGAGGTAATCAACTTTGTTTTCGTTCAATAGGAATTAACCATACAAGCTCTACATCTGCTCCACCTCCACACGCCATAGTGAGTATATTGCTCAATTTGGGAACCACATCCAACTTTAAATATGCCTTATTGTTTAGGTATACCCTCCTAGGTCTGGTAGAGCCTAAAGAGTAGGAGGTAATCAACTTTGTTTACCTCATTCATGGGCCAAAGGTGTAGCATCTAAGAAACTAGATAAAACATTCAACGATCAAGAGAATTTATTTGAACAACCACCTACATTACATAATATCTTTGACCCATTGCATGGGTTAGAAAATCATGAAGATAGTCTATGTAAGGATCCCCAGACTCCACTAGGACAAGAAAACAATAGTCATCCTGTCTACCTCAACATTGATCCACAAAAAATAGAGGAATTTGTTTCCCAATTAGAGGAATAAGGGGAATAAATACAAAAGGATTATGATCAGAGATTCTCATCACAACAAGAATGAGAAGCCCAACATGCCTCGACAAGTCATTCTTTTCCTATTAAGAATTTTGAGGGCATGACCACTCAAGAAATAAAAGATTACATATAGTGGCAAGAAGAAGAGCTTAAGGAAAGATAACAGTTGATAAAAAGGATTCTTGATTTGAGTCAAAAATTGTCCCAATTAGATGTTAATGCACCAAAACCACCCAATTATATCCCACCTCATAAATAGGGAATCATACCAATACAAAAGGGTCATCCCAAAATACACATGGTCCCAATTCTTCAAGAACACCCCATAACACAGTTGGAAGAACAAATCAGCCTATGCAACATCATGTACCACAAAATCCACCATGACAGAATACCAATATTCCACCACCTGGACAATAATACATTTCATGCCATCATGTCCCATAGTAGTACCCTCCACATAATCCCCAACAAAATGTGTACCAACAACCTCAACAGGGATATCAGTATTACCCCATTCCACCACCTCAGAATTGATATCCACAAAATCCCACGAGAATAAGCAAAAAATTTGATCTATCAAGATACCAATTGTATCCATGTCCAATTGATAGCAACTCGAGAAAAATTGTTCCCAAGTTCACAGGAAATAATGTCACAATAGTTGAAGAACATATTAGAAATTTCAATGCCTTTGTGCAAGACATAGGCATGAAACATGAAGATGTGAATATGAGGTTATTCATGATGTCCCTAATTGAAGAGGAAAGAGATTGGTTTAACAGTTTGTTTGATGCTTCAATCACCTCTGTAGCAGACTTTTAGAATCAATTTTTGGAGCAATATGGAAATCAATGTGCCCCTAAATTTCCTCTACATGAACTAATAAGTATTCATAAGCACCAGAATGATTCATTCTATGATTTCAATCAAAGGTTCTCCAAGCTCTATAATAAAATACCACATGGATCCAAATTGACTGATCTTGTAGCTCTGAGTATTTATCTAAAGGTCTTTGATCCAAAAATGGGATATGAGCTCAGAAACAGGTGCCCTAGAAGTTTGACTAAAGCACAAAAGGTATCTTTAACCATTGAAAATAATAGAAAGGCTGCAAGCATCACTAGAAAAAGGGACAACCTTAGGATCCCACAAAAACTAACCCTCCCCAAAATAGATAGGAGAATCAATATAGAAATGAAAGACCAAGACTACATGGCATGCCCTACAATACTACTTGGAAAGATGGAAAGCTAATAGCAAGATCAAATTAGAAGGAGACTCCTGACCCCTTGAAGAAGCATGGAGCACATGCGTTAGATGCTACACCATGGTGTTCACCTTGCCTTAGACCCCATGACCTTGAATATTGTGCAGTAGCTCAAGCTTGTTAAGATGAGTGGTCACAAGAGCAGGACAGGGATGGTCACACTGTAAACATGTTAAGATGGAGGTCTTATCAAAATGAGGAAGGATATTCTTCTTTTGAAGAGGGATATGAATATAATGTTGAAAATTTGAAACATAATGTGAATATGGAGCAAGAGGTTTTTTTTATCAAGAAGAAAACCTACAAGAGGTGGCATATACATACAATGTAACACCTCAGTTTCAGCTAAGAACTCCAATAGAGGAAGAAAAGAGGGCTATCACAGCAAAAAATGTAGCTGAGGAAAAAGGGAGGAGATACAATCTGAGAAGTAAGCCCATAGATGGAGATCAAGGGAAACCAAGAAGCATGTTCATCAAAGAATAGAAGAACAAGGAGAGTGTCCCATCTAATCAAAAGAAGGGTGAAGTAAAGAAACCTTAGAAAGATGCTCAAAAGGAGAATGCAAACATTGAACTTGAGAAAACAATAAAAGATGAAAAAGTCCAAAATGAAGGGAAAAGAAGCACTAAAACTAAGAAGGGTGAACAAGGGATCATTTCCCCTTCATTTGATATAGCTCAGGAATTGGCTTAGACAAAAATGCTAGTTCCCTTAATGGATCTAATGAAGATTGATGAATTTAGAGATTCAGCCCTCAGAATGATCACCAACACATCCCAAAAATAGAAGGATTGGAGGAAGGAAGTAAATTTTGTGGAAAGGGAAACTATGAAGGCACCAAAAGTATATTTGAGGGATACACTCACAAAAAATCCTTCCCAAATAGATCCATTTTATACTATGTTTGTGATTAACAACAAGTTGGTGAGGACTTGTATGATTGACTCAAGGGAAACAATCAACATCATGCCCCTGGTTATCATGAAAGAGCTAGGTTTATGGGTAAATACTACATAATAGAAATGTTATGCCATTGATAATAGATTAGTCCCTATAGTAGGAGTAATATGGGATGTAGAACTTAAGCTAGCATCTTATCCAAAGGAAACATACAAGACATATATTACTATGGTAGATACCCCCCCTTACTATGGGATGTTACTATCAAGGCAATTGATAGTAGCAGTTAGTGGAAATGTTCAGTTAGACTTGTCCTATGCCACGATTCCTATGAATGGGAAAGAAGTCAAATTATATAGGGAGCCTAGTTATGAACATGTCATCGAACTATTTGACCCCAATCAAATGAATTGCTTCTATGATGTGGACTTGGGTAGTTTTAGAATTGAACACTCAAATCCTGAATTATTAAACACATATCCAATTGCCAGGAATGTCTCCAAGAATGGACATGGTATATGGCGAATGTATTTTGATTGAGATTGTAGTAGAGAAGGAAATGGAATAGGAATTATCTTCTTTTCACCTGAAGGAACAACATTCAAATATTCATTTATGCTAACATTTGAGTGCACAAAAATATAGTAGGGTATGAAGCCCTGCTAATAGGTTTAAAAATGGCTACTACATACAAGATTAAACTGTTAACTATCTTGGGAGATTCTAAGCTAGTAGTTTCACTAGTGATATGGAAATATTCCACAAAGATCAAAAGGCTAAAGCAATATAGAAATGTTGTATGTGACACTATTGAGTTGTTTTATGCTTTCTCCATTGAGTGGATAGATAGATATAAAAACTTAATGGTTGATTTCTTGGCGAATGTAGCTCCAAAAAGGGATGATGTTACTTTAGTAGGAATTTCACAAGTTGAGCTTAACACCGGGCCAACAATCCCTGACAACATCTACAATTGGCAAGTTTTCAATGATGACACTGATCTAATCAAGTTCTTACATTGCATTGATCAGTACAAAGCCCAAGAGATTGATTTTAATGCATTTATGGAAGAATTAGATGGAAAAAAAATTGTGTTTGGTCAGGAAGTTGTGCATTTGTATCTATAAAAAGGGAAATCAAAGAGGCCCCAATGTTAAAATCCCCTAATTTCAATAAGACCTTTCAAGTTTTTTCATTTTCCTCATACCACACCATTGCAACAGCAATGTTACAAAAGAATGATGAGGGCTATGAGCAACCTATAAAATTCTTTAGTAAGTCCCTCCAATGACCTGAGTTAAAATATGATATCACAGAGAAACAGGTGTATGCTCTTTTCAAAGTAGTAAAATCCTTCAAACCCTATCTAGTAGGAGCAAAAATAATTGCATATGTTCCTAATGTTACAGTCAAGGACGTGTTTGTACAAACCGAAGTCATAGGGAGAAGGTGAAGGTGGATCAATAGAATTCAAAAGTTTGATATTGAGATCCAAATCACTAAGTTGGTAAGAGGTCAAGGCCTATCCAAGCTAATGTCTAAGACAAACTTTGAAGCAACTCAAATTTGCAATATAGGGGAAGAGGAAACCATGATTTCCAGCATAGAGAACACTGCATGGTACACTAACATAATGTATTACTTGAAGAACCATACATTCCCTAAACACATGAATGATAATTAGAAGAGATCCTTGAAGTTACATGCCTCTAATTATGTTTCCATGGATGGTGACTTATATTGCAAAAACAAATATGGAGTACTATTGTTATGCCTGGATGAATCTCAAGAAAAAAGTGTGTTGAGGGAGATGCATGAAGGAGTTTGTGGGGGAATTTATTTTAGCTAAGACCACTACCCATAAGATCTTGAGGGAAAGGTATTAATGCCTAGGGTTTTTAATGACTCTTTCACCTATGTAAGGAAATGTGAACTCTGCTAGAAGTTCTATGGAAAAATTAAATATCAAGGAGCACTACCACTCAGACCGATGTAGCTTGAAACTCCCTTTCATCAGTGAGGGATTGACTTTATTGGGGAGATACCAAACAAATCCAATGGAGGCCACAAGGGGATATTAGTGGAAACTAATTACTTCACAAAATGGGTGGAAGTTATCCCAACAAAATAGGCCACCAGCAAGGTTGTAACCAATTTTTTGATGGAGAATATCATTACAAGGTTTGGGACACGTGTACGGATAATCACAGATACTGGTATGTGTTTTAGATTAGAGGAGTTCAGGAAATTTTGTGAAACATATGGCATTACAATCTCATATTCCTCACCCTATCATCCACAAGCTAATGGGTAGGCCAAATCAAGTAACAAGAATATTCTGAAGATTATTAAGAGGATGTTCGACAAAAACAAAAAGTAATGGGATTCTAAATCGAGGATGGTAGTATGGGAAGACAGAATCACTGTGAAGAAATCCACTGGTAGATCACCCTTTGAACTTGTCAATGGGACACAAGCTAGAATGTCTATGCATAATCTTCTACCTGCATACAAATTTATACTTCAAGAAGACTTAGACATCCCTAAACCTATGGAGGACAAAATAGAACAATTGGCAGAGCTAGATTAAATCAGGAGTTTGGCCTAGGAAAAAAATACAATGATACAATCATAGATGAAATATCTATTTGACAAAAGGGAAAAGCTCAGAAAGTTTGAAGAAAATGATATGGTCCTACTGTGGAATGCAAGGTGTCAGGATAAAGGGAAGCATGAAAAGTTTGAGGCTCTCTAGATAAGACCCTTTGTCATTACTAGCAAAGGAGGTGAAGATTCCTACTATCTACAAAAAATGTTAGGAGAAGATCAGGAATTGCCAATGCATGGACAATTCCTGAAGCACTTCTTTTCTTAAATAAATTTTCCATGCACACTAGTTTAGGAGAAGATCAAGAATTTTTCAGTAAATAGACAATTCTTGAAATAATTCTTAAAAAATAATAATCTTCCATGCATAGTAGTTTTATGTTTTCATCTCACTTTCACTCCATCTTACCACAATTCATTTATGGATCCTTGAAATTACCTCACGCTCATTCATCCCCAATCGAAGCCACTGTTGGAGCCAAAAAATCCACCCTAGTTATTTTGCATACTTCCATTTTCACCCATCCTCTCACACTCACCGTATGTTCCATCTCCATTTCATAATGGCTGACACTAATATAAACTACCAAAAAAGGGCCTTGATCATAACACTTAAATGAATTCCCCATCTAAAGTGTTCCCATAGCAATGCATGGCTTGTCGCCAAGACAGTGCTATATCGAAGAAAGTCTCACCATAGTCTCTTTCATGCGAGCAGAAACAGCTAATGTGAGATGTAGATGAGACTCCCTAACGTCTAAGAGACATATTCAAATGTCTTCTCGCCAACCTAAAGAATGATATGTCTAAGAGACTTGGACATGTCAAGGAGAAAATTTAACATGTCTCACTGACAAATCATATGGAGTATTCAACATTCAGGAAATAGAAAAACATCCCTTGGAGATCAAAATATTTTCATAAAATGAATGATAAATCACTAGTAAGATAGTGCAAACAAACAACAATGTCGAAGATTCATTGGCACATCGAGGAGAGAAGTAAGAGTCTCTTTGACATTCAAGGAGAAAAATATCGGCGAGACATAGACACATTGAATACACATTGGACAAGGTCTCATCGACATTCTAACAATGATATGTTGAGGAGACATACAGGTATAGAGTAGAAATTCTCAAAAGTCTCCCTGACATTCTTGCTCAAGTGTAAACACATGATATCGATGAGACTGAGAGACATCAGAGAAAGGTGGCCATGAGTCTCCCCGACATAACAAAGCAACATAGACATCATCAACAAATAATACCATCGAAGGAAGAGATAAAGACATGTCGAGGAGACATAGGCTTGTCAGCAAGAGATATTTGCCAGTCTCATCAACAAAAGGAGGATCATAAGGGAAGAAACTGAAAAGAAAATATCAAAGATACCTTGCAACATTGATGAGAGAAATCTAAATGTCTCTTAGAAATTTCTCAAAATATGGTCAATGGTATATCGAAGAGATATATAGATGTTGTGATTAAAGTCTCAGCAACAAAATATGAAATAATTATCACCAGATTGATTTGACAGATGAAGTCATCAAAGATACAATTGCTATTAATGTGTAAGTTGATAGGAAGAGTGGTGCAAGTGCCATTTATGAACTAGAGTTGGCTCAAGCATGTTGGGTTTCGATAAATACAGCCTTTAAGGAATCAAAATTCACTAGGAATTGAGACTAAGTATCTAGAGGATGGAGTTGGAAGAAGGCGAGCAACTCAAAAAAATTGGCATTCATTCAAGTACATCTTGGCTCAACTAAATGTAATTTTTCAAAGATAGCTTGAAGTACAACATAGTTAGGGTTAAAATGGATAAAAGCCTAGAGAAAACAAGAGCAAAGGGGAAAAAAATAGAAAGTAGGCCACTAAATCAAGACTTAAAAGCCCAGTGTCCTAGGTCTATGCCAAAATCAAGAATAATAGGTCAATTAAACCCATCATTTGAGACACTAGAGGACAAGCACAATAATTTGGGAGATGTGTGGACTCCGCATAGGGATTATGATTTGTTTATCTATCACTATAGGAAGAAGTACATATATAGCCCAGTTTCAAACCCATGGAACCTAAATTTAGGAAAACTTATGATACACAATGTTTTTTTGTGAATGTAGAACTAATTAAAGCACTGGAAAAGAATTATAATCCCAAAATGAGGGAAATTCACTTCCACGATGGGTCGCAGTTCATGATTATAAAATGAGATTATATTTGTATGGTTTTCCAATTGGACACCTCCATGAAGATGAAATTATGGATGAGAAACTTGTTGGAAGAATACCACTCTATGGATACAAGCTATAAGAGGTGGAAGCTTCCTCTGCACAAGCCCAAAGGTCCAGGAAATCAACCTATGAGGTCTGATAGTAATGAAAGGCCCCATTTTCTATAGATTTTTTTGAAGAGTATTATCAATACACATACCATTCAGCTGGCCAAGTGCTGGGAGTTGAGACCCCTGCTGACATGACTATAACTCCCATGGTTTTGGCTATATACATTCAAATCCAAGATACCAAGCCCTATGACTATGCATAGTATCTATCTGAGGCCACTAACAGTGCTCTTAACACTATTAAGAACAATAGTGAAGCTATCAACTTCAAACACTATTCACTTCTTATGCATATGATACGACATGAAGGGAAAGTAATGGGAATATGGGGAGAAGAATTGAGAATAAAATATTTGGATGGTGATGGGAATTCAAGACCAGTGCAAATGTGGACATCAATCTAGGATAGTAGATGTGGGAGGTCCCACTACTTGTACTTTGAAGAACATTTTGTCAAACCCTTATACAAATTGCTTGGCCAAAAATGTGACTAGAAGGGTCATGATGGGAAAGGAAATCACAATTGGGGAGATTGGTATGCATTTGTAGATTGCACTGTCATTAGAGTATATGGATTTGAGGCAACTCCATTCTATTGCCTAAAATTGTGCCAGATAGGGTTGCATATCTTGAGATCATAAGAAAATTGTCTTATTCATCCTTCATGCATTTGAAAATCTATGGAAGGAAAACTTGCATGCCTTTCACTCTGTGTTTTGGTGACTTTACTATTATTGCTGATACAAGGTATGATTTGGTTGGAAGCAAGTTAAACTATTATGGCTTGCTAGTGGGAAACAAGAGAGAAAAATTTGACCCTAAGCATTTCATCTATGATACCAAAATTTATCAAAAACTAAAAGGATATGAGCATGAGTTCCATGTTGATGATGTCATCAGGAACTGTGAGGAAAGTCAGGTGATCATGAGAAAAAATGCATACAATTGAATTGTTATGGATGAGGCCTAGAAAATGAATACTAAACCATCATATGTGGAAGCCTTTCATGAAATTTAGGATCCTATGGAAATATTTGAGAAATTGCTCCTGAATGAAGAATAAATAATAAAGGATGTACCTATGGTGGCATTTGAGAGGAAAAGAAATGTTGGATCTACGAGGCAAGCAGAAAATATAACACCATTGGGCCATTTTCCACCACAACCTATTCAAAAGGTAAGCTTTTCAGTTGACACCCCAATCATGGTTGAAGATGATACTAAGGGGGAAGAAGAGGTCACATAGATCAACACTCCTATCATTCCCAACTATGAAATTCCATTATAAAGGAGTGTGATTACTTTTCAAACTTCAAACAAGCTATCTAATGATGTAAGAAACCATGCCAGTCAAGAATTCATTGCAGATGATGCATTTTTCTAGACTTCTAAATTTAAGGCTTTCATCTATGAGTATAAAGGAAAGGTGGTAAGGGAAAGGCTAAAATACATTGACCCTGAAAAGGAAGCATATGCTTTGAAAGAGCTTCAACATGAATTGATATAGAGATGAAGAACATGACTACTGAAAGAGGAAAAGAATTGTTGCAAGAAGCTGGGGTTATACTCCTTCTAGGATGGGATATCAGTTTGGCCATTGTATTTGATAGCTTTCTGAAGAGAAAGAATAAAACATTGTACTTGATAGATGAAGTTGGTGATAAGATCTACACTAGATCTGGGTATAATCTTGATAATACTACTTTTCTAACATTGCCACTTTTCCCACTAGGACAAAATCTCTCCCTTGTTGATCATGATCATATTTTTGGACATCTTTTGGTACAAAGAGTAGGAGAGATAGATCCTATGGAAACTGCTGATTTGAATATCAATGTGGCCAAGTTCACAAGGGCTCAAATTTTGAAATTGGTAAGGGATAACAAGGGATTGATAGAAGAGAATGAAAGGTTGAAACAAGATTTTATCAGCTACAGAGATAAATTTCCTTCTTCCTCAAGGCTTTATTCCCCATTGGTTGAACATGAAAGAAAGGTGTTGGAAGCAATGTCAAAAACTACCTACTAGAAACGTAGACATGAGAAGGTTCAGAAGGAACAAGAAGATCCACTAGAAAGGAGTGTGATTACCTTTGACACTTCTAACGAGCTATCTAATGATGTGAGACACCGTGCTAGTCAGGAATTCATTGCAGATGATGTAGTTGTCCAGACTTCTAAATTTAAGGCTTTTATCTATGAGTATAAAGGAAAGGTGGTAAGGGAAAGGCTAAAAGACATTGACCCTAAAAAGTAAAGATATGCTTTGAAAGAGATTCAACATGAAATTGATATAGTGATGAAGAACATGACTGTTGAAAGAGGAAGAGCATTATTGCAAGAAGTCAGGGTTATGATCATTCCAGGATGGGATATTAGTTCATCCATTGTATTTGATAGATTTCTGAAGAGAAAGGATAAAACCTTGCACTTGATAGATGAAGCCGGTGATAATATCTACACTGAATTAGGGTATAATCTTGGTAATATTACTTTACAGATATGGGCACTTTACCCACTAGGAAAAAAGCCCTCCCTTATTGATCATGATCAGATTTTTGGACATCTTTTGGTGCAAAGAGTAGGAGAGACAGATCCTATGGAAACTATTTATTTGAATGCGCATGTGGAGTAGTTCACAAAGGATCAAATTCAAAAACTAGTAAGGGATAACAAGGGACTGATAGGAGAGAATGAAAGGTTGCAACAAGAGTTGATCAACTACAAAGATAAATTCCCTTCTTCCTCAAGGCTTTATTCCCCATTGGTTGAACATGAAAGAAAGGTTTTGGAAGCAATGTCAGAAACTACCTACTAGAAATGTATACATGAGAAGGTTCAGAAGGAACAAGAAGAGCTAAAAGGAAAGCTCAAGACCACTATCTTTGAAATGGCATCAGAAATCGTTTGCATGAGATTTGAAGATATGTATAAGCATGCTGAACAAGTTTGGCATATTCATGACAAAACATATGTAGCACTACTGGAAAGCACTAGATTAAGTGATAGAATGAAAGAAGTGGAGTCTCATATCATAGAAAAGAATGAGGATAACACTCTTGTGCTACAAGAATACCAAGAGCTCATGAAAGAACATAAAGAATTCCACAAAATCTTGACACAAGAGTTAAGTGACTTTAGTCAGCCACTCAGTATGGCCTTGCCCAACTTCTTTGAGGAAATAGAATTGAAAAATCAGGATACATGGAAGGATGAGATAACCCACTATTTACCAATTATTCTTGATGTAATCAGTAATGAAGATGAGGTGATTAAGAAAACACATCAACAACTTGGAAGAATATTTAAATTGGATTATCTCATGAAAAATATTATACATAATGCAAACACTCATGCCAAAAGTGGGTACATTGAGCATTTGTCAAAGTTTAACTCATTCATTGCACGTGCCAAGTAAGAGAGGAGTAATAGGGACTACAGTTTGATGATTTTGGATACACGATCTTGGTGCATGAGCCTTGAATAGATCTTAGGTAATCATGGGCACCTACTGGAGATTAACAGACTTTAGTACATCCACCAACAAACTCTCAACGTTTTTATGTTTATGCTATTTTTTTTGTAGTTATGAAGTGATGTGACTTTTTGTAAATGGGCCTGAAGCTTGTTGCTTCCCATACAAATAAGGAAACCAGGGTTCGATTGTGAGATCATCATATCATATTCCATTCCATTAGAGTAGGCATTACTAAGAAGATAGATTGCATAATCCACCCATCCATACCATATTAAAATACTTTGGTTATAATGCTTATATTTTGAAGTAATACAATGGAGCAGACTATTTATAAATCGTAATCCATTTTCAGTGTTCAATTATTGTCAATTTTCATGCTTATCTATTACTTTGTTGTCTCCAAAGTGGTATTTTCAAGTTATTTAATTATGTAAGATTTATCAGAACACATTTGTTGTTACTATATGGATGCTTTGATTGGTTTCTAGTTGGTGTAAATTAAAATCCTTTCAAATAGTTTACTTTAATTGGTCCTTGCCTAGGGTTAAAATCCTTTTAAATAATTTGTTTTGATTGGTTTCCATTAACTTAATAATTAAAATTCCTTTAATAATTTCACGGTAACTTGAGGGGGTATCACTAGGATTATTAAAGAAGAACATTGTAATAAATAGACTTGCACATTTGCACAAGGTGCAAACATCTCAAGTGCCTAGTAATTCGAGTTAAGTTGAATAATAGGTTTACTTATCTTGCAAATCTATATCCATAATCACCATCCACTCATCCACTTCGTTCACCTAATAGGAGTAGGCTGGTCATACTTAGGATATTACATACAAAATATAACTCACAATCTTGAATTTTCAACTATGTTCAATATGAATTAACCATCAAAGCTCTACATCTACTCCACCTTCATGTGCCATAGTGAGTAGATTGCTCGATCTGGGAACCACATCCAACTTTAAATATGCCTTATTGTTCAAGTATACCCGCCTAGGTCTGGCAAAGCCTGAAGAGTAGGAGGTAATCAACTTCGTTTACCTCATTCATGGGCCTAAGGTTTATTAAGAGACTGGGACCCTCTTATGTTTTAAAAACCTACACTTTTGAGACCTAACATTACACTCAATTGGATTAGTAGTATTGTTGGCACTAGAAATAAGGCTATTATAATGGCCATTGAGATTCACAACTTTTTTATTTTAAAGGAAGAGATTGATAAAATGATTGAGGATTATGTTGCCTACTCCAAATACTATGAGATGAAACACCCAAAATTGGAGGTAATTAAAGGAATGTATACAAAAATAATGGAGAAGGAAGCCATTTTTCCAAAGGATAAAGTTAGATAGCCAACATTTTGGGTGTATGTGTTGGATTTCTAAAAGGAAGTCATATCTCATGTAATGTAGGTTGAGATGAGTTTAATTATTCAACAAATAAATGAGGTATTGGTGGACCACAATCAATACCGAGCATAGATATGGTGAGGGTTCCAATTAGTACTATAGAAAGGCTAAATGATATGGAGCTAAAATAACACTAGAAAAATATTATACAAAGATAGCCCATTGATAGTCTGGATTAAGAGTTTTTGGATGCTGCTACATAGTTTTTTGTCCACTCAAAGGAGGTAATTCGATAGAGGAAATCCTTGCACATCAACCTTCACATCAAGCTAATGGATGAATATGAGGCTTTGGATTATAAGGTTCATGCTAGTCAAGCTCCTCTAAATGATAAATTGGTAGGTGTGCTTACCAGTTGAAGCAAATAAAAATGGTGATGATGAAGGGGGGGAATCCCAAAATGATAGGGTTTGAAATCCCCTTAGCTTCTTTTTTTGTTTCTAGGTTTCAATGAAAAAGTGTTTCTTAGGATGTTGGATGTTTGTGGGGGTTTGATGGATTTGATAAGGTATGTGATTGAATTTCAACTTGAAAAGTGAGTCAACCAACCCATGACCAAATCTATGATGAATTTAGAAATATAATGGTATAACTAGGCTAATAGTGCAATTTACTGCACTAATGCAAATACATAAGACACAAAAATTCATAGAAAAATTTAGACAATTGAAATGAGTAGAAAATGACACTGTGCACCTATGGTTCAAATCTGAGGTTGAAAATGGAGGACACAGGTGCCCAGGGTGTGAGTGTCCTTGTAAGGGGATTCCAAATCTATCTTCATAGTCCTTTGATGTCAGATTAGGGATTTCTATTTCTACCTACAAATTTGTTGGATCACTCCATTCGAAGAAATCTCAGGTGAAATGGTTGAATGACGGAGATAGAAACACAAGCTTCTTTCACTTAATAACTAAAATCAGAAGACAACACAACCGGGTCTGCAAAATTATGACACCTGAAGGGGCTCAACTTGAAGACATGGAAGATATCAGAGCTGCTAGAAAAAAAATTTCTAGGCCTTGCTCAGTGATCAGGGTGACTTGGATAAAGAGGCCCAAGAAAAATTGTCGCACAACATTAACAACTATATAACTGAAGACCAAAATGCTACGCTCATGGCCCCCTTTACTAAGGAAGAGATCAGGAAATTTGTTTTTTCTATGAGTGCGAGGAAGGCTCCAGGGCCTAATGGATTCCAGATAGATTTTTTTCAAAAATTCTGGCATATTGTGGGTGAGGATGTCTGGGGTGCAGCGGAGGAATGCAGGTGTTGCAGATCAATGTTAAAATTTTGGATAACCACCTTTATTGCCCTTATTCCAAAGGTCCAGGATGCGAGCAATTTTGACCAGTATAGACCTATTGTGTTATGTAATGCTATATACAAGGGGTGGCTAAGGCTATGGCCTCCAGGTTAAAAAAATGTCTGACAAGCATAATCTCAGAAGAGCATAGTGGGTTCCTGAAGGATAGACAAATCCTTGATGAGATTTTCATAGCTCATGAAGTAATTCACTTGATCCAAAACAAGCAGAAGGAAGGGGTGGTAATCAAATTGGATATGAACAAGGCTTATGATAGAGTATCATGGGAGTTTCTTATCAGTATCATGAGGAAGATGGGGTTTTGTGATTCTTGGTGTAAATGGGTTTACAGCTATGTTTCCACTTGCACTTTTGCAGTCCTAATCAATGGGGTTCTGAATGAATTTTTCAATTCCAGTAGGGGGCTTCATCAGGGGGATCCCTTGTTCCCTTTTTTGTTTTTAATCTTTGGTGAGGTCCTAAGTAAAAGCATCCAATCCAGGGTCAGAAATGGTGAAATTAAGGGGCTACAAGTTTCAAGTGGAGTGACTAACATCTCACATTTACAATTTGTTGATGATACACTCTTATTAGGCGAAGCTACTAGTAGAGAGGCCCAAGCTTTCAAAAGGACGATGGTGCAATACGAAAAGCCAATGGGGAAAAAGGTGAATGAGTCCAAGTCTCAAATTTTCTTCCTTAAGCCACACATTATGGAAAGCCTAGAGGTCCAAAGGATTCTGGGATATGAGATCAACCAGCTTCTAAGCAAATATCTTAGCATGCCCTTGTTGGCTAGGAAGGTTTCCTTGCATGATTGGAGTGGTGTCATCAGTAGAATCAATAGTATGTTGGAGTCTTGGAAAGGGTGATGGTTGTCTCTTGTAGGAAGAGTTATGCTCATCAAAGCTGCCATGTCTACTATCCCAGTTTACATGATGTTTGTCTTCCAAATTCCTAGTAAGCTAGCCAAGGTAATTGAGGATACCAAGAGAAGCTTCCTCTAGAAAGGATGCAGCGATAGTTTGAAATATAATTTGGTGAAGTGGGAAGATGTTTGTAATCCCATCAAATGTGGTGGCCTGAGCATTAGAAAGTTCCTTCAGATGAACCTGGCATTGGGTGGTAAGCTTGCATGGAGAATTTATGAGGAAAAAGGTAAATTATGGAGCAAGGTGCTATAGGCCAAATACCTCCAAAATAATGTTGAGCTTCTATTTGACAAGGAGATAGATATGCCTACGGGCTCTAGCATATGGAGTTTTTTGTGCCACTGCAGAAGGATGATTCTCCCAGGGCTGAGGTGGTGCCTTGGGGATGGAAGTAAAATTAGGTTTTGGAGGGATAGTTGGCTGGACTTTGGTGCTTTGGAAGACATTCCCAGGTTCAGACCTGTGATCATCCATTTCAAAGATAGCATAGGAGTCAAAGCTAGAGACTATATGATGGGTTTGCCCCTAACTGGCTCTTGGGGTATGCTTAAGGTCACAGTCATGGAGTTGAACCAGGTGTGTTCAGAGATACAGGGTGAAATCAATAAATGGCCTTTATTAGTGCTAAGAGGTGAGGATAGGCTTGTCTAGGGTGATAGAGGTAGCGGCCAAGTCTCGGTTAAGGCTATGTTTAGAGAAAATTTATGCAATTTTGAGGAGGCTTGGGCATCCAATGGAGGGTGGTATAAGCACTACTTTCCCAAGTTGAACTCCTTTCTTTGGATCACTAGGAGGCATAAGGCTCTCACATGGGATAGGATTAGACTTTTTAGGAGGGCAGGGCCATCCAAATGTCTATTGTGCGAGGCAGATGGAGAAAGTAATGATCATCATTTCCTCCATTGTAGTTTTGCCAGCCAGTTGTGGAATAATTTTATGAGCAGATGGAAGTTTGCTTGGGTTCTTCCCAAGAGTATCCTGAAACTATTAGAGAGCTGGAAGGCACAGATCCATAGCCCAAGTCTCAAGTTGATCTGGAAGGCTACCCCTGCAACCATTGTGTGGAACATCTAGATTGAATGCAATTGGAGAATTTTTCAAGATAAAAGCATAGATGTGGAGTGTGTTTGGAATAAGGTGGAAAGCTCCCTGTGTGAAGTCAGGGAAATCCAAAAAATTAAAAGAAGAGAGTTCTATGCTAGCGAGAAGGTTTGGGGGGATGCTTGGCCCCATTTCCACTAGCTATGTGCTCCTATGCTTGGGCTAGTCACTAGGTCATGCTTTGGGGCCTGGTCCCTCCTTACGTTGGGTTGGATAAAATTCAATTTTGATGGAGCGGAAAAATATAAACCAGGCAAGGCTGGAGGAGGTGGGATCTTCAGGGATGGTCACGTGCAACCTATTGGCACCTTTTCCCTTGACCTCAGGATGGATACAAACAATAAAGTTGAGGCTTCTGCTCTGTTGTGGGGGATTATGATTGCCAGAGAAAAGGGGTGGAAGAAGTTGTGGATTGAAGGAGACTCAAAATTGATCATCAATTCCCTTGGGGGGGAATATGGTGGATTGGAGACTGAATGCAATAATGCAAAATACGAGGAGGGTAGTTAAATATTTTGATTTGCTGAAAGTGACACACATCAGGAGAGAAGGCAACTGTGTAGCCGACTGGTTAGCCAGTCTTGGTATATGGTTGGTTAGGGATAAAGGTGTTCAAATTTCTCAGTGGTAGAGTGACTTCCCTTTACCAGTGATCAAGCTCCTCCAGGATGGTATCCAAGCTACCCCCAGTTGGGATCCTCAAGATTTTTATCCCAACCGGTGTCAGGATGCTGCTAGTACGGTGTAGGGTGGCTAGTGTTTAGTCCTTGCAGGGCCAATCCTACTTTGGCTATTTTTGCTCTATGCGTGGCGTAGGGATGTTCCTCTTTGTTATTGCTATGGCTTCTTCTCATTGATGTTGATCTCAGCATCTGTGGCTATGATTCTTTTGTTTCCTTCAGTTCCTAGACCTAAACCAGGTTTTATTAATCAAAAAAAAATTGTTGGATCATTGTTGAGTAATGTTATATAGGTGAGTTTATGTGAGTTGACAAGATGTATTATTTTTATTGCAACAATCAAAAATGGATCTTCAAGCTTCCTTCAATCTCCTTTAAACCTGAAACTTTCACATTAAAAGAGAGAGGAAGGGTTGTACCATTTAGGGTCTTGCCTCAGTCAAACCCCATGTTAGTGTTTCCACTTCCACAATGACAATGTCAATGATAAATGGATAAATGATAGGAAGGAAAATGAATCAACAAAGTGTTGCAATTTACCACCCTTTAATGGATTCCTTGAAGGAATAAAGTAAAAAACATCACCTCAAGGTCTTGGATCTTGCTTGCTTGATTTTCTTGAATTCTTGAATTTCTGAAATTTCTTGGAGACCTACAAAGGGTTAACCTTCACAAAAAATATGATATCTTAACATGAATAAACTTACATAGCAACATGAAAAATTCTTGCTGATGGGAAAGAAATGTGTTATGTTTTAAGCCTTTTTGTGTTCCTTCCATCTCCATTTTATTTCCTTTATCCCTAGAAGTCTTTATGCAACTAATTATGTCAAAACACTATAAAATGTTTAATATGATAAAAGGATAGAAAGATGCATTGATTTATCAAAGCATGGAGTAATTAGATCAATTTGGATGGTTTTTAGCAGGATCTAATTAATGAGGATCTCAGGTTGACAATTGTCTGATGGAGGAGTTGATGATCTTTCTATTTCCAAGTCTTATATTTTGTTTTGTAAAATGCCAAAATATTGTTATAACTATTATTTATATTTAGCGACTAAGTTTAGATTGTTAGTATTCTATTTTGTTGGTTGTAGGCCACAAAAAACATATTATTATCTCTATCCAAGACTTATCATTAATATATGTTGGAGTATGTAAGACACTAAGAGGGGGGGTGAATCAGTGTCTAGGAAAATTAATTCAATCTGCTGACTTTTAAAACCCTTTGTAAAACCTTTTAAGAACAATATGAATTATGTTTAAAAAACTAATATGTGTACTAGTTTGAATTGTTGATTCTTATTCACATAAATGTATGTGCAGAAATGTATAACTATGAAATAGCAAGATCCCAAATGAAACCAAATAAAGAACCATAACACAGTGAATTTCCTAAGTGGAAAACCCTCTTGGGGTAGAAAAAACACTCGCAAAAATTGCCTCACTGGCTCAATGAATCTCACTGGTTACAGAATGCCTCACTAGCAAGAATGGCCTCACTAACCAAAGAACCTCACTGGTTACAAATACACCTCATTGGCTTAACAATGCCTCAATGGAAATGACCACATTGTCTCACTGACATGATCATTTACAACATTTTTAGAATCAAATATAAATCAAATTTATAGAAGGTTACTCTGTTTCACAACAATGCCATCTTTCTCAACCTATACACTAATATCTTGAAAACTCAGTTTATGTATCTTGAGTCTTAAAAATACTGATTGTATATATATATATTTACAAAAGATTTTTCATTATGATACCAAAAGGCCTTCAACTTTATATTCTCCTATTTTCCTCTCCAAAATTTATTCTTCAAAAATCTCACCACATAGTGTCAAAACACTGCTTTTTATATTCATCTTTTACTCTACCAATTGAAATAGTTTTCAGTTATAGAAATTACCCACAAGAGGAGAACAAAACCAACCCATAACAGGAGAAACAAATAATTTTGTTTCTTTACAAAGATTACCAATAAAAAATGAAACAAATCTACTTTGTTAAGTAAAAAAATCTAAAAACCCAAAGATTCGAATAAGGGTTTTGAAATAGTAACCAAAATTAACCATCTACACTGCATGTTCATTTTCCTTTGACATACCAACTAAAGAACCAACAGTTTTGACATGAGAAAAAAAATGTTTACTTCTGCATGATTAAGCCTTAAACAAATAAGTGTCAAATAATTGAAAAACAATGTTACCCGGTGTATTTGAGCTTTGTCACTTCAAACTATTGACAAAATTCCACCTGATCATTGAAAACCCTAGACATATTCTTCATGTGATTTTTTGCTCAAGTCATGCCCTAATGAGGGCTTTGAAATAATGAAATAAAAAATGCCTTTTACCAAGCTTTGAAAATAAGCTTTTAACCTTTAGTATACCTGATAGCCTCGGGCTTAGGATAAACTTTATCGCATATTTTAGCATGCCCGACAAGGATTCTTTCTAATAGAAAACTCTTATGTCACTTTTAGTGCTCGACACCATATGTGGTGCAAGTGACAAGCATTTTGATGCCTTAATACAAGTAATACTAATGATAAGGTTTTTAAAGCCTTTAAAACATATGAGATGAAAATGATAAGGTCTATAGACCTTTTAAAATTTAACCTGAATTCTCATCATAATGTAAGCATAGAACAACCAAGACCATAGTATATGCTCTGCAAGTAACCTTATAACATAGTAAGCCAAACACCAATATCATCAAAGGACTGGAATGGAGAAAACCACCTTAATACCTACTATGCCTTAGGATATGTCCATGTCTCAGGTCTTCATCAATATTTGACTGAGTTCATATCAATAGTTATCACATTATCACATAAAACAATGGAGAATATGGAAAAACCTAAGTCTTGTAATCTGCATTTTTATGTAAACACAAGATATGTCACCATATACCAAATATGCATAACCATCCATTAACACATGGAGACTTCAACACACTTGCACAACTTCAACACACTTGCACAAACATATCATTTGAACTGTCTGCCCATATGAGAATGCACCAATGTATACAAAGTCAACCTGAGAATGCACAAATGTATACAATGTATCTTATGTGTCTTGTATACAATGTATACCATCTACATAAACCATCAAATGTATCCATCAAATGAATTTTCCTTATATGTCTATCTTGTATCACCATCAAATCATCATCAACTATATATGTCTTGTAATATCAAATGTATTTGTCTTGTCTATGTCTTTTTGGAAACAAGGACAAAAACAAATCAAGGAGGAACAAAGAACAACAATATATTTTGCATCTATAAATATTTTATAGTTTTAGCCATCGACATAATATATGACTCTATATTAAACTTTTGATATATGAATCAAGACTTCATTTAAGTAGATCAGTGTAATCAAGTTCATTCATTCACCTTGTGAACCAGAGGAAGGGATCACTCTCAGAATGCTTGGTGAATTTTTTATTATGTTTTGAATATTGTTACTGTTATGATTTAAACACTGGATTGACATTACTATTGTTAAGATGTAAATTGTGGATTTGATTACTTGTGAAATTGTAGGTTTGGTGTTGTTCAGCTTATATGTTTACAGAATTTTTTTTAGTTACCTATTAATGCATTATTCTTAGTGTTTAATGATCTATGAAGTGTGTGTGTAAAGCTTCAGTTTTATTTTGTAGATTTATCTTAGACTGTTGATAACAATAGAATAAATTTGGTCTATTCCCGTCACATTCTTGTCACTTTTTTTCTATTATTTTCCTATCACTTTGAGTCTTTGTAAAAGAATACTTAAACTTGATAGTGGATTACACAACTTTCTATGTGTTGAGTACTATAGGATCTATTTCTTCTGCATTTCATTTTATTCATCTTGCTAGAAACAACCCTTAGGTAAATAGCCACTACACCTTTCAAAATATTATGTTCTTCAGATTGACACTTAGGAACAAACTAAGGAAACCAACACACAATTCCCAAGGATTAATATAATTGTATTAATCCAAATTGATAGAATTTCAAGGATAGTTTGTCTCCAATATTGATCCATAGTTTTGTCCAAAAAATTTGGTTTTGTTTCCAAGGAAAGGTGTTAAAGGCTTCTCATTCTAGTGAGTTGAATTAGGACCAGCACGCCAAGGTGAAATTCCACACGATTGTTGATCTCACCCTTGTAAGTAATCATGGTTTGCTCTATTGTAGATCATATAGATGCATGAATCACATTAGAGATAGTAAAGGAAGGTTTGTTAAGAAAGATATAGGAAATAGTTTAAAATAATAAAATCCACAAAAATAATTAAAGCCATTAATGGGTATGTGCAGAATCATGATGGGCCAAAAAGTGGAAAGATGAAAAAAGTAGCGTTTTTCACTCACCAAAAAACGTGAAAGTTCTAAGTTGACTTTTTTTTTGGGTTGGTGTCAGTACATTGCTCCATAGCAATGCCCAAGCCAAAGTTCTACAAATCAGATATCCGATTCAAAATGGATATCTGATTTAAATCTGATATCCAATTTGTATTGGATATCTAATTTGTGTCTAATATCTAATTTAAAAAACATTTTAAAATGTAATATTTTGGTGCTCTAAATCGGATATCCAATTTTTGCACACATAGACCCAAGAGTAATTAGGAGGTGGAGGGTGGGCAAGAGAGAGAGATAGAGAGAGAGAGGGAATGGGAGAGACAGAGAGAGAGAGAGA
>VDFB02000003.1:424195975-424230497 GCA_007258455.2 Sequoia sempervirens | reverse complement strand
TTTTAGAATAGTAGGATTTCTTTATTTAACTATCTCTTTCTTGTTCAAAATTATCATTCTTATTGTAGGTACATTTAGAAGCAAAGTGTCCTATTTTACCACAGTCAAAGCACTTGAGGGGTAACTTAACTTTATATTTGTTGGACCCTCTCCTTAGTATTTTGATAAATTTTTCTTCTTCCTCATCAATCTCTTCATGATCTGATGTAGAGACAACTTCCTTGTCTTTGTTGGGTTCTTCAACCTTATCTTTATTTGCAGCCTTGAATGTAGCTTCTCTTTTAGATGGATCTTTAGATGGATCTCCACTTTTCATTCTCATTTCATATGCAGTGAATATGTCATGTAGTTCATCAACAGTGATTTTATCCAATTCTCTTACTTTTTCTATTGCTGATATCTTGGAGTCATATCTAGATGGTATAGACCTTAATAATTTTTTCACAATGATTGATCCCTTCACTAATTCTTAGAATCCTTTGATAGATTTCATTGTTTCATCAACCCTGAGCAGATAGTCTACAATCTTTTCTTCTTCACTCATCTTTAGACCTTCAAAATTGGCTCTCAAAATCTGTAACTTTTCCAAATTTACCTTGTCATCTCCTTCATAGATGCTCCTCAAATTCTTCCATACATCATGTGTAGTTTGACAATGCATAACCTTGACAAACACTGATCTAGTCATGTCACAGAGAATAGAATGCTTTGCTTTTTTAAATGTGTTCTCATAATCTTTCTTTCTTGAAACATCAGTGGGAGGTGTAGCTAGAATAGTGTATCCATTCTCGATAGACATCCAAAACATAAAATCCTAGGGATCCCAAATATCTTTGAATCATAAGAGTCCAGAAGGCATAATCTGATCCATCAAATTGAGGTGCCTTATTTGTAGAAGAACCTTCTTGACTAGCCATTGTGTTCATTTTACCAAGATCTACCCAAGCTAATTAAGCTTCTCCAAGGGAACCTAGTGCTCTAATACAAATTTTTGGAACACAACAATCTACTCAAAGAGGGGGTGAATTAGTAGATATTGAAATTTTAACCCTTTAATCTTTTGTGTGGATTATTTCCTTAAGATTTCAAAGTGCAGATTAAAACTTATTATGAAGAAGCATAAGCATGCACACACACAAACATCACATAACATTAGATATACATGGAAAACCAAAGGTGGGAAAAACCACGATGAGAAATGTTGTTAGGATCAACTATCCTAATCCAACCTCACAAGCTAAATGTTTAGTTATAAAGTTTAAGGGCACCAACCCTAAGGAGACACACCAATCCCCTAGTTTTAGGAGCACTCACTCCAAGGAAGCACCCACTTCCTAATATGATCACCTACTTAGATATCTAATGGAACCCACCAATTAGATTTACAACTCAAGATATTAAAATTTGATTATAGTTCAATGTTGCAACTTATCTTGCTACTGCGCAATTTTTTGCACCCCTCTTTTACCACTTTTCTCTTCCTCTTTTCTATCAATGCATTCTCTATCTGCCATAAGAAAACTCAAAATACTCTCTGCAAAATATGCACTATATCTTTTGCAACTCTCCTCTCACTCTTTCTATTCCACTACTTTCCACAGCCAAAAAATGATTTTCTATTTTGTATCTCCTTCACTAACCTCCAGTGATCACCTCAAGATTCTCATCCATGTGCAAATATCATATTGGGGTTTTGATATCTTCTTTTTTTTGCTACCTTTGAATTGAGCCTTACACTCATTAAATTCAGATACAAAGAATTTGCTAAGAATAACAATCTATAAAACCCTAAAATATGATATGCATTGAATGCATTTCCCTAATTATTCAATTTGATTTTGATCTCATTCTTTGTTGTTGTCTATGTCATCATTTTCCAAATCAAATATTCATTCATATTGGTCGCTAGTGTAGCTAGACCAATTAATTTCAAGTGTAGAGCCAAAAACCCTTGTTCACATAGACCTAGTCATTTGAAACCTTTGCCTTTAAATTATGACCATTGATTTGAAGCCTTCATGCCATGATCAATTGCTCTTCAATCATCATCACAACTTTAAAACGTCGTTGTTGGATGATCTTCACTTAACTGGAACCGTTGGGTATGTGTAGGATCATGATGGGCCAAAAAGTGGTGATATGATAGGTATGCATAGGGTATGTGGCTGATGACTTTTTTACCCAAATTGATGAAATGAAAAGGTGATTGAGGAGATTCTCAATTCCACAATATAAATTATGCTTTACTTTGAATTTAATAATAATTATTATTCATTTTTATTTTGAATTACTACCAAAGTCTTGATTGATAGGCTGATTGAAAAACATCTATAGCTTTCAAGCGGTATCACATTTTTTGAAATCTAAAATATGTGTCACATTCTATATTTCACATACTCTATAGGATTAAAAGAGAAATGAATTTCATGAAATTTGACCAAGTTAAAGAAGGACATATGAGTTTTATATTTTTAAAGTTGTAAGAAAAAATTATAATTAATTATTTACATGGAAAGAATTACAAAAAATATCACACATCTAGACATGATTCCTCTACTTATATCTAAAATATTATAAAAAAATATTATCATTTTATTGTGGTTAGGGTGGTCAAACAGATACCTACTTATTTTTTCTCTGAAATTTAAGTACTACTGCATTGAAATTTTAATTTTTCACCAAATAGATTTTTTTTTTAAATAAACCTATAGTTTAGAAACTACATTCAATTTTCTACAGATTCTATTCTTACATATTTGTGAAATAATATAGATAGCTTATTCATTTTTTTATGGCAAGTTGCCTAACTCTAGTTTTTCTGAATTTTTTGCCACTTAAGGGCCTATTTTTTCCATGATGATCCTGTGCATACCCCGTTAATCTTTAACCCATCACATATCATGGCTTTACTTTAGTCTTCGTCTTCCATTTTTGCAATGTGAATGAATATAGTGATCACCATTCGATAGCCTTCATTCAATCTTCACTATTGAGAATCCATCACATGCACTTTTCTTATCACAATTCTTTGTGTGAGCAAATGTAAGATAATCGTGATACAAAGAACCCTTGCAACATAGTTAAATCTATCCACCTATCCTTATATCAATGTTTCATAAGCTCTCCATACTGCGGGGCTAAGCTAGGGACCCATCGAGTCTATAGTGGGGCAACGTACTATTGCCATCTTTTCATGATGATGTTATCTTCCATTAGCTCCCATCCTTCATTTCTCATCGCTAAACGTCATCCTTTGTCTCCCTTCATAATAGCGATGTGAAGTGACTAATCGATATTCCTCCACATGTCCTTCCAAATACTGGACCCACATGAAACACTTCGTGCACCATCTGACCATCAATAATTTATCTCCATCGTTGCTCGCTATCCCATGGGGCTTAGATGGGGACCCTCTAAAACACAACAGAATAGCAAGCACCATCAATCTTCCAAGGCTTGATCATAGCCATTGATCAAGTACCATCACCCATCACACAAAACATAGGCAGAATTAAAAATTGAACTATGATGTGAAGGACCATAGCAATATCTATCCGATCTTCAAACTTTCAACATACACCATTCATTTTGCATAGGGGCCTTCACCAGATGAACTTGAAACTCTAGGTAAGAGGGTCGGTAACACCATCAATCTCGATGGCTTAATTGATGACTTAAGTGACCGAATTCTCCTGATAAGTATTCAACAACAAAATAGAAAACCTGATGAGTGCCATGACTCCAAGGCCTAGGGTTTAACTTATAAACCCTAAAAATATCTTAGGGTAGAGATAATTCATTTCTGAGCACATCCTACATCCTCTAGACATGCAACTCACATTTATGAGAAGCTCTTAGAAAACCCATGTTGAATCTAGCCTTAGATAATCCTCCAAATGTCTGGAAGAACCCTCTATAATAATATGCCAATATTTCATGACAACATTACAACCTTTTGAGCAACTTTGCAACATTTTTAAAAAAAATTCCTTTCATCAACAACCTATACCAACACTTCCAAAACTAGATTCATTACACCCCTTGTCTCACCCTTGTCATCAGTGACACATTTTGACATCAATGACAACCAAATCACCAACATATCAATATAATATCGATAAAAAGTATTTATATGCCATGTTTACAAATATTAAAATTAATGATTCAATCCTCACAATATATTGTTAGTAATCACAGGAATAACACTAAATGCTAAAAGAATTAGTAACTATAATTTATTATTAGAACACATCACTACATTAGTTCAATTGTGTCTTTTTATTGAAAAAACTAATACAATATATTAACTACATCATAATATAATTAATGGTCATTTATTAAAATGAATTGAAAGAACCCTTACACATGTGTTAGCCTTACACATCACTACAACAAATAAAGACACAAGCAAAAGAATACAAGCCGATATACTGACAACAAATGCACACTAATTTATGGCCATAAATTAGACACATCCACATTGTATTGTACATGCAATATGATTTGATACATTGATTTGATCATTTTCTCGTTCTTTAATTAATTTCACCTAGATCCAATGCCCTCTTGCCTTCTTTGATTTGATGAATACTTATTATGCACTTATACAAAAACAAAAAAAAATCAAGGACAATAATATTAATTAGCAAATGTGTTATCTTGTCCTCAATTAATAATCAGTCTGATTTCCTATAATTATGTCAACTACCCTACTTGATAAAAATTTGACTTATGTCAATACCTAAGTATCTAAACTTAGTTGTTTCTGCTATACCTTTTGCACTAAAAATATACATAATCAAACCAATACCTTTTGTCTTCCAATTCATTAGTATTTATCTCTCATTCAAACTAAATCCTTCAACAATAAATACAATAAAGCAAATACTATTATTATAAATTCTAATTACGACATCCTATTGATAAACATCTGTTCAAGTTTGCATTTACAAGCTTCTAACTCACAATCCATGGACATTCTAGAAGAGTTGACTTTATTTCATATTTTTACAAGACTTACTCTCAAAGAGGTTATTTAGTTTTCTCTTGTTTCTCATAAATGCTTTGTAGCCACGAAATTGTTAAAAAAAATAAAATGCTAGAGCTCTAATTTAGTAGATAACAATGATTCAAAATTTTTGCAACACTTTTCAAAAATGGAAGAATTGTCCATCAATTAAATTCTAGTAGCACCTTTTTCATAGGTTAGTAACTTTTTTGTTTTTCATTCACTTTTATTTATTTACAATTGCCTCCATTTTTTACTTCAATTTTGGAAATAGAAAATGGAATTGTTGCACTTGGCCCTGTCATTCTGAAACATAGAGAAGTTCATATTAAAAATTGATGCTATGAATGAGAACTTTGCTGATAGTATCCTATTACTGCACTGCATCCTCAAAAATGCTCCTTTTCCAAGAATATTTAGAGTTTACCTACATAATTGGCTATGTGCGAGATCATGATGGGCCAAATAGTGGTGATATGATGGGTATTTGTAGGGTATGTGGCTGACGACATTTTTTTACTCAAAATTGATGAAATGAAAAGGGTTTTTAAAGGAGATTCTTAGCTTTCCACCAATATAAATTATGCTTTAATTTGAATTTAATAAATAATTATTACTTATTTTCTATTTGAGTTACGACTAAAGTCTTGATTGATTGGTTGATTGAAAAACATCTATAGCTTTCAAACTGTAACACTTTTTAAAATCCAAAACATGCCACATTCTATGCTCAGATACTATAGGATTAAAAAAAAATGAATTTCATGAAGTTTTAACCAAGTTAAGGTGGTTAGACATCACGAGTTTTTATATTTTTCAAAGTTGTAATAAAAAATTCATAATTAATTATTTACTTGGAAAAAAATTTAAAAATGTGCATCACATCAAACATGAGTCCTCTACTTATATCTAAAATCTTATAAAAAAATATTATCATTCTATTGTGATTAGGGTGGTCAAACAGACACCTACTTATTTTTTCCCTAAAATTTAAGAACTACTACACTGAAATTTTAAATTTTCACCAAATAGATTTATTTTTTAAAAATAAACCTAGTAGTTTAGAAACTACATTAAATTTTCTATAGATTCTATTCTTACATATTTTTGAAATAACATAAATAACTTATTCAAATTTTTACGTCAAATTTCCTAACTCTGATTTTTCTAAATTTTTTGCCACTTAAGGACATGTTTTTTCCATGATGATCCTGCACATACCCAATTAATTGCAAAATGGTGTCTATGACACAGATCTCCAATTTCTAAATATTTTTCTACAATTACATCAGTCTGACCCATGAGTTTTCTCTACTCTATTGAGCTAGGTATCACCTAGATATTAGAACAACTGATTTTGTAAGATATAGTTTATGTATAAAGAGATATTTGCAAACTATTTTTTCTTTTTTGTATAGCAGTGCTTTATGTGATATTATTTTTAGCACACATCATATTTCTACTTTGGGTTCTTATAAAACATGGTGTTTCATGCTTTGCAAAAACTATATTTACCAAATTGTACCAAGAATTGTAATTACAACACCTTTTCATGCTCACTACTATCAAGCTTTATTAACAACTATATTTTCCATAGATATAAAATGATATTGTATTACAATAAAAAATAACAAACATAGATTATCTAAAAACATATAGAATATAATCAAGCTTTATTGAGAACTATATTTCTCATAGTTATAAAATGATATTGTATGACATTAGAAATAACAAACATACTATGTAGACACATAAAAAATGACCTTATAGGCCTGCAAGCTCTATTTTAACCACTTTCATCCTAGCATAATTATGGCATCTTAATTATGTCCTTGGTCCACATTCAACTATTGATTAAATAATTCATAATTATTTAATTAATTCATGTCCTTTTATTCTTCATGATTATTAAATAAATAAATTTTATTTATTTATTATACGCCATTAATTGTCTAAGTCTTCCTCTAATTAAATAAATTTCTTAATTTATTTAATTACCTTTGTTCATTTATTCTTCCTGATTATTAAATAAATGAATTTCATTTATTTATTTAATATGTCACTAATTCCCATAATTAAATGAATTTATTAATTTATTTAATTATTAATTATCCTCTAAATTAAATAATTATCTTTAATTATTTAATTACCAAAATTAACATTTCTCTCATTTTAAATAAATGAAATTATTTAAAATGATCTCACATTCTTGACTGTCAATTCATTTTAGTAAATAATCTAAAAATCGATTATTTATTATCAAATAAAATCCATATTTTGAATTAATTTAATTCAAAATGGTAATATTCTTCCAAAAATCAAGTAATCGAGCATATTCTTGATTTTCTAGATCTGCTTTTCAGTTTAACTCTTATCTTCTTGATTTTTTGAATCTCATAAATCAAGCAGTCTTTATCTTCTTGATTTTCGAAAATCTTTATCTTTTTGATTAATTATCTCATTTATTCTCCACCGCCGATTCGATCTTCTCATATGACATCTCGACCACTCATTTAATAATTTTTCCCTAACCCTGATTAGGATTTGTCACATTAAATCTCATCCTTTGATTTTAGGCTTCTATTAAAATTCAATCTCGTTTGTCCATTCAAAATTGCATTTTCTATAAAATGCCAATTTTGGTCACATTTTGGAACTGGCACATGAACTTCGTTAATCTGACGTATTGATGCTTAGAGTTTATTTTGAGTTTATTTTGCATTTTAGTTATTTTGTCATAGGCATAAACACTTATATTTCATTTAGTTAATTCAAATCCTTCAAAGCTTGTGTAGGACATTGTCATAGTCGAAGGTTGCTCACACATTGAATATGAGGGCAACACAACAATCAACAAGTTAGAAGGTGCTATGAAGGTAAATCATGGAAGCTTTGATGAGAGGTATAATCATTTTATTTTTGTTTAGTTTCCATTGTGCTTGATAGTTTTCTTTGGGTTTTGTGCTTTGATATTTGATAATCTAACAATCCAAAAATAACCCTTAGATACATATTCAATTTATAATTTTTTTCATCTTTGTTCAATACAAGGAATAATAAAACAACAAACTTAGCTTTTTTGTATCATAAAATATTCATTTTTTCCAAAAAAATAAGTGAACATTTCATTGACACAAAAATAATGAACTAACATCCTCACCAACAAAGCCTTAAAAATCGTCAATACTATGTGTACAGCCTAGTAAATGCAACAAGACATAGGCTGCCACCAAAAATATTTTACACTACATAATGTTCACTAACATAAGTGTTGATGACAATTTTACTTGCAGCAAACAAGGCGAATAAATTCTTCACAGACAAGACCGCAAAGGGCCTATCCTTCTTGAAAGATATGGAACAAAGACAACCTAAAGGGGAATTATGCTTTAATAGGAAAAGATTGGCTTTAGTTCAATCCCAAGTCTCTGATAACTAGGTCATGATTGCACTAGGGTCACTCTTGGGTACTAATGTGATATTTTCTATTAATCTCAAAGGGACTATAGTTATTTCTAGTTTTGTTAAGAATCATAATAATTTCACACAAAATTTACACTTCATTCATAAAATAACATCATGAAATCGAAAGATTTACAATAATATTTCATGAACATCACAAATTATTTGCTATCACTTAAGTAGATTTGGCATTAAGCATTCAACAATTTCATGGAAAACAAAATATTTTTAATAAAATTTCATCCATTCATTCAAATTTTGGAATATTTTCAATAATTTAAACATCTACTCTAAAATAAAGCATAAAATACTGAAAATTAAAAGTGTCTCCTGGTTATTCTCCATGCATGCCCCAAAGAATCAATTAAAACATAGCAAACTGCTTTATACTTCACCAGATTGCTTCATAACTACATATAAAATGGTGTGAGCTTTTAAAGAGAGGGGTTTCATTTCTAGACACTGAGTAGGTTTTGTATGCACCCTTAAATAGTGCAACATATAGTAATGTTTGGTTGAACTAACAAAACCAGCTACAAAATATTCATGAGATAGGTAGCTATCTAATTGGCTCTGATATTAATCAATGTCTATGTGCATACAAAGTTTTGAGCCATAATAGTTCAGAAAATAGGAAAAAAGAATAAAACTTTAAAAAAAATTATGCTCTTCTGAAATCCACAAATTTTGAACTTGAGATAAAAATAAAGCAGAAAAATGGCCTTTTATAGGAACAAGGCCCCAAAATTTCAATTTAAAGTGCATCCAGAGAATCATAAACAACGAATTAAAATGTAGCACATGGCACTTGCCAACTGTCATCAAAATATCCTAGACCAAGTCAAAGATTTGACTTTGTCAGCAACAACACTTCCACTTCATTCTCTAGCATGAAACACTTCACATATGCCGAGGCTATCAACTTATGTTTTTAAAATACCAGAATGAGAAACATTTACCAAGACCGAGATCCACCTGCAAACTCAAAATTGCAAACAAAACAAAACCCATCACACTTTCGGTGTTCGGTATCTGGTTCTTCCTATCCTCACTCAAGGCTCAAGCTCTAGGATTTTTTCTCTACCTTTCTTCAACTGGTACTCTTGGAAAGTGTTCAATACTTGATGCATATGTTCTTTCGAAATCCCTTGTACTACCCTCCAAGTGAGTTTGAGCCTAGTATATTCTTCAGATACCTGGAGTATAATACCATTCCTCTGCACTTTATCTACTTCATATTTAGCTATAGTGTTCCTGCACTATATAATTTCATCAATGACCTCCCTAGTTAAAAGCTGAACAGGACCTCTATTTATTCTTTCAATCCATTCCTTGAAGGCTTTAGCTTCTTTTCCCTCCTGTCCTAATGTCTAGGGATCACAACCTTGATGTGATAACATTTCAATGAACTCTCGATCTTCATCAATCAATTTTCTACATTCAATGGTGACCTTTTCAAATCCTTTGATGCATTTTATTAACATTTCACCTTCCCATTTCAATTGTTTCTTCCATTTTTCTAGCAATGGAAATTCTTGTTCTGAGATTAAATTTCCTTGTATTAACTCTTGGATATTTATTTGCATGATAATTTCAAAGTTTTTCCTTTCTTCAATAACTTTCCCCTGGAAAAATTTTCATTTGCTTTGAAATCCTTTTGATTTCTCTAACTAGTGGTATGCCTCCTTGTGCTTCCCTAGATTACATCTGTAATGAATTATTCTCCCTATTTTACCCAGTACTCAATCTATTCTTCAAATATATTCATTTTTTGGTGAACTGGTACAATTGCATCCACCTATTCTTGTGACATCAATACTGGAAGTTGGGGCAGTTTAGCTTGTGCTTGACTAGATAAAGTTAATGAATTTATAAAATTCTCCAAGGTAGCAACATGTTCTTTCAATTCTATTTTCTTTTATTTATATTTATGCACTCTGGCAACAGTAACATTTAAATTCACTTTTATTTCCTCTAACTCTTGCCTCTAGGATGAGTGTCCAAAATTAATACTCGCTATCTTGTACTCCTTAGGCATTATTTCATGTCTATCTTTATCAACTATTGGAGTAGCCATATGGATGGTTCTGTTACCATCTGCATTTATTTGTATGACATGTTTTTCTTTTTCTCTACGCCTAGGTTTAGGAGTATCTACTTCTTGTATAAAACTATTAAGATTCAGAGGAAATAAGTACTTCTAATTCCATTAGGGAATCCAATTACCTAATCAACCAATTATGTGTATTGTCACTTTTCTCTACCTTTGTAACATTTCTTTGTTCTTGGTTTCCACTTGATTCGGGAACTTCTTCTCTTTGATCTGTCACATTTTCTAAAATGGGAATTTCCTCAATAATTTATGGCATAGATTCAGGATTAGTATGGTTTGGCACTGTCTCCTCTGTTTGAAGACTTATATTTTTCTATCTATCTAGATGTTCAACCTCATCTCTCTAGAAATTACCTTCTTTATTCTCTACTACACTAGGATTTTCTTCATTTTCAATTTCATCACCTGAAAACTGTGTAGCTTCCTCTTTCTTAGTTTCAACTTCAACTTCAACATGGCCTTTTTATGGTTCTTCAAAGACCTATGAATGTTCATTAACATTTGGAACATCCCTGAGCGAAGACTGGGAATCAAAAGTATCTTTAACAATTCTTTCATCAATAGGATCCTACTCTGCAGTCTCCGCTATTTCTATCTCAAGGATGTTAGCATCTCCTGCCTTTGAGGCGAGTGTTCTTTTTATAAACTCTTCTTCTTTAACATTTATAGGATTAGAACCTATATCCTGAATCTCTTTTGTCACTGGATGTACCATGGGTTTGTCTCTAGACTTATTTTCTTTCACTTTCTCCCACATAGCACCCCATTTTTCCATCTATTCTTTAATTTTGGCTTCATCTTCTTCAGAAATTTCCTCCAAAACCACAGGAGTTTCTCCCAATGCTTGTTTCATACTATCCATGTTAACAAAAGGAGGAGAAGTAAAAAGTACTGCAACCCTTTGAGACATAGACTTGGTTTGTGTACTGACATTTTCTGTTACTCCTACTTCTTCATCAATGACCATTTTAGTTCTTGGTTTCGTTGTAGAGGAAGATGCACCTTTGGGTCTTACTTTTGATTTATCTTTACATGTTTCTACATCTTTCAGCTTATTAGATGGTTTCATGGGAATTTCTTGTCTTGAAACTTCAGGGATTCTTTCTTCAATTCTTATACTAGGAGTTGCCTTACTAGTTTTCCTTTTCTTCTTAGTAGGCTCTCCACTCTCAAATTTTGTTTCATTATAAAATTTATTCAACACTTGACCATCATCCTCTTCCAACTAATCGAGGATGTCATGAAGCTTGAGAATCCAGGAAAATTCTAGAGACAATCTCTCATATTTTCTTTTTCTTACTACGTGCTCATCTTCACAATTAAGCCAATAATCTTCCAAGTGAGGTACATGAGCATAGAATCTAGCTATGGCCTTGGAAATATTCCCTTCAATATCATAATATACTCTTTGGAGTGGGAACTCTTCAAAATTATATGTCCTTAATTCTTCCTCACATAAGTCAGTTACCTTGATTGCATTACACTTATAATTTCCTATCACAATGGGGAGTTTAAAAGAGGCCCTCTTTCGAGCATGGCTATAAAGAGCCTGAGACGGTTTCAATTATCTTACCATTTCTATCAAAACAATTTTGTTTGTTGGGTACCTGGGCCGCATGAATGGATGTCATTCAAATCCCTCCACCCTAATGTAGGAGTAAGTAGGGAACTTAATATACCAACCCCCCATTGGTCGAATGACACTTTGTGCTCCCAGGGACAATCTTTTGGCTTTATCACCTACCAGGGTTCTAACCAGTTTCATGGAGAATAAATCATTGAATTTCCTATAACTATCCTTATATCCATGGATGGTGATCTGGGGTAAATGTGCATATATCAAACTATTTCCCACCTTTGTGCCTAGAGTACCAATCTGCTTCAACCCTTGCTTCTTGGCTCTCATGGAACAAGAGTAAATAACATATGAGGACATATAAAAGCACCTAGTTTTGGGAAATTTTGTTATTTGTTCATATAATTTGTCACTTATAATCTTTCCCCAATGCAATTGCATGGGACTTTCCATTAGGCTGGATATTATTACAAACATCCAGGGTTCAAATTTACTTGCATCCCTTAAACCAGCTATCCTCCTCAACAAAGTTATAATATCTTGCACTTCTTGGTTGAACATAGACCTCTTAGGGTATGTGCAGGATCATGATGGGCCAAAAAGTGGTGATATGATGGGTATGTGTAGGGTACGTAGCTGATGAATTTTTTTTACCCAAAATTGATGAAACAAAAAGGGTTTTTAAAGGAGATTCTCAACTTTCCACCAATATAAATTATGCTTTACTTTGAATTTAATAAATAATTATTATTCATTTTCTATTTGAATTACGACTAAAGTCCTAATTGATAGGTTGATTGAAAAACATCTATAGCTTTCAAATGGTATTACATTTTTGAATCTAAAACATGTCACATTCTATGCTTCACATACTATAGGATTACAAAAAAATGAATTTCATGAAGTTTTGACCAAGTTAAGGTGGTCAGACATACGATTTTTATATTTTTAGAAATTGTAATAAAAAAATTCATATTAATTATTACTTGGAAAAAAATTACAAAAAATATACATCACATCAAGACATGAGTCCTCTACTTATATCTAAAATATTATAAAAAATATTATCATTTTATTGTGGTTAGGGTGGTCAGATAAACACCTACTTATTTTTTCCCTAAAATTTAAGTACTCTGCATTGAAATTTCAAATTTTCACCAAATAGATTTTTAAAAAAAATAAACCTAGTAGTTTAAAAACTACATTCAATTTTCTACAAATTCTATTCTTACATATTTTTGAAATAATATAGATAACTCATTCAAATTTTTACATCAAGTTGCCTAACTCTGATTTTTCTGTATTTTTTGCCACTTAAGGGCCTATTTTTTCCATGATGATCCTACACATACCCCTGAATTACTTTGGTCTGTGGTGTAATCGGTTCTTGGCACCATTGGGTACTCATAATTTCTCTATTGTGTTCTTCAACATTCTGATAAGTCTTGCCCTTTGTTTTCATATCAACATTGTACATTTGTGTGTAAATAGGGAGACTAAATATGTACATGATTCTTTTCTATGAGAGATCTGCATAAATTCTCCCTTCTTTCTTAACGACCCTTTTGGTTGGGTTGTAGTAATTCATACATTGCATAACTAATTTAGGGGCCTCCATTGCTAGTGGAAACCCTCCTATTGAAAGTAACCCATTTGCAGCACATTCTTGGTACATTGAGAAGCATTTTCTTGTAATACCCGTAAACAGATTTCAATATTAGAAGACCATCCCATATGAGTGTCTATAACCACCACATTGATTGGTATGGCTTGCAAATTACAATATTTGAATGAACATCTTTTGGCCTTGTGGTAGAAGTACTCATTTTCTCTAATGTGTCTTGCATTTTTTAGAATGTGTGTCTTGTGTGCGAGTTAGGGTTAAATTTAACCAAAACTTGCAGTTTATAAAAATTTTAGTTCATTTTTATTAAATTCATAAATAAATAAAAATCAATATTTCATTTTATAAAGGGAAATACCATTTTTGAGATCTTTTCAACTTGAAAATCAATAACAGAGTATCAGTTATCCAAAACATACCTAGTTCTAGTCGATGATGATAATTAGAATGCAACTTCAAAACCCTCGGTAGTTGTGTTTCTTGGTTTCTCAAAATTTACCTCTCCTTGCGCGCCATTGTTGTTTCGTTCTTTCAATGGGTATACACAGGATCATCATGGAAAAAATAGGCCCTTAAGTGGCAAAAAATTCAGAAAAAAAAAAAGAGTTAGGCAACTTGACATAAAAATTTGAATACGTTATCTATATTATTTCAAAAAGATGTAAGAATAGAATTTGTAGCAAATTGAATGTAGTTTCTAAACTACTAGATTTTATTTTATTTTAAATCTATTTGGTAAAAATTTGAAATTTCAATGCAGTAGTACTTAAATATTAGGGAAAAAATAAGAAGTGTCTGTCTAACCACCATAACCACAATAAAATGATAATATTTTTTAAAAATATTTTAGATATAAGTAGAAGACTCATGTTTGGATGTGATGCATATTTTTTTGTAATTTTTTTCCAAGTAAATAATTAATTATGAATTTTTTATTACAAATTTAAAAAAAAAACTTGTATGTCTGACCACCTTAACTTGGTCAAAACTTCATGAAATTCATTTTTTTTAATCCTATAACATGTGAAGCATAGAATGTGATGCATGTTTTAGATTCAAAAATGGTGATACTATTTGAAAGCTATAGATGTTTTTCAATCAACCTATCAATTAGGACTTTAGTCGTAATTCAAATAGAAAAATGAATAATAATTATTTATTAAATTCAAAGTAAAGCATAATTTATATTGGTGGAAAGTTGAGAATCTCCTTTAAAAACTCTTTTTGTTTCATCAATTTTGGGTAAAAAATAGTCGTCAACCACATACCATACACATACCCATCATATCCCCCCCTTTTGGTCCATCATGATCTTTCACATACCCCAATGTCGTTTGTAAATTTGCATCATGATGCGAAGTGGAGTGTTACAAAATCAACTACATGCTTGAGGTGGTGCCAAGTACATAGGTAGTTCACCACCTTCATTAATTACCTATTATTTCGAATTAATTCTTTGAAAAAAGGTGCAATCATTATGGATTAGGGTCCAAATCACGAACACCTACATTTTTGTGTGGGCTTGCTACTAGAGGAGAAAGATGGTGTGATGATTATATGTGGAAATCAAATGTCACACTGTTTCTCTATAAAGTATAAGTCATTAAAGATACGTGACCAATTTGTGATCACCAGGATTGAGACTTTCCGGTATTGACTTTAAAAAGCAACATTGGGATCCAAGAATTCACCTCTGACTTTAGAAAGAGAAAACCAAAATGAAAGAAAAGAGTGAGAATCAGGTTCAAGAGAGATTAACAAGTTTCAAAACATACTCTCCAGTTTTTTACTTCTGAATAAGAAAAAGAGAAGGAAATAATAAAATACCAGACTCCGATAAAAATGGAACTATCGAGATTGATGACTTTGGTCAATAAAAATATCGGGCGAGGCTAGGATCAAATGAAGATACAACTTTCCTTTAATGGAAATGCAAGACTCCAAGATTTTAGTTTCTGGTAATATGTTAAACTTTTATAAGAAGATCAAAACACCGAATCCAGGAAATATAAGGATAAAGCAAAAAGGCCAAGCGAAATTGAAAGTGAGATCAATAACCAACCAAGCCATAGAAGGACGCCAAAGAAAATGAAAGAAAAAAGGGAAAAGGGAAATGGAAAAAAAAAGGGGGGTCCACATTTTACCAAGTAGCAAAATGGGGCATGTTGTGAGACCACACAACAATAAGCTTTTATGACAATAAATAAATAAATGAATACTAGTTGTGAATCTGATGAATTAATATATGTCATGGTGAAAAATAGCAGACATAGAGCACTAATGAATTTTTCAATCTAATCAAGGGAATACGTGTATACATAATACACACTGAATAGATAAGTTTCTCCATAATCGGTAATGTTCCAAAGACATATTATATTGTGTCATGTCAGGACCTTACCTTGATTTCTATAGTTAATTATGATACTTCTAAGATATCAAAAAGATAAATTTAATTTTGTGATGACAAATGTTGATGCACCTATCAATGTTAAATAGCAACAACCCTTAAGTACAATCCTTGTTAAGAATTTCATGAATCTCTTTTTTGCAACAATTTATTAGCAAAGCTACTATCTATACTTGGACACCTTTGTCATTTGTATATAATGGAACTTTCAAAAGACCTCATTTTCTTTCATATCTTGTCGATACTGAGCTTGAAATTAGTCATTCAATGTTCATTGGTTTCTTGCAAATGGCTTAGAGCAACAATACTACTTACAAAAATAAAGTGTTATAGCTCTGATTTAGCAGACCACATTTACATCAAGCTTTTGCAAAGTTTTCCTGAAATGGAAGAATTGTGCATTGACTTCCCTCTTGCACATTTTAGACAGGTTTGACTGCATTTATCTTTGTTATCAAGATTTTTTCCTTTTCTTTAGATTAGTACATTATCTAACTATAATTCCCAACAAAAATAACAAAACTCACAAACTTGTGTTTGTCCCTTGGTAACTTGCAAAAAATGATACTAAATGTAGATACTACTCACATATATCCTGAAGACTACCTGGAGTTGTTTTCTATTTTGAAAAATGCTCCCCTTTTGAAAATAGATAAAATTTATGTATATTACGAATTACCTAATGCTGAATGTGAAATAGACCTACAAACTATAAACAAGGCTCTTGAACTACAATGTTTATTCCTAGAAACTATAATGTTATTATTCTTGGCTCACAAAAATGCTAGAAAGATTGTTTAATTTTGTCTAGCCTCTTCAATATACTTTTGTAGTACTTGTTCAAATATCACAATTACTCAATCTAAAATAGATATTTTATATATTATAAATTATTTTTTGTTCTATCACAAACACATGGTTCCTTTATCTATATAGCAAAATGTGTTTCTACTTTTCAACCAATGTTTTTGATTATACGTAAAATAGGTTTTGAAGGGACCCCAAAACCCTTTACAAAACATATCGTTGCTTTAAAAGATAATTAAAATCAACAAAGCAACCACCCATAACCAAAAAACCAACAAACAACCAGCCAAAAAGATAGACAAAACCAACAACCAATTACATATTTTTTAGAATAATCTAGTAGCTTCTAGATCGCTATCTATAATCTTTTGATGGATTTGGACATGACCTCAATGACATCCTTCATAGGAACCCCCAAACTCTTCTTGGTTTTATTGAGTATGAGTGCAAAGACCCTTCTCACTAATCCCTTCTTTTGGATCATTGAGGAGATCCACCAGACCAACATCAACTTTCACACCATATGAATCTCCTTTCCACATCCTAGCTTTCTCTTTGAGAAATTGGAGACCTTCAACCTCGTTATGGAGAGCCGAATTACTAACATTGATTGAATCACCTTTTCTAGGTTCTCATAAGTTCTATTCATTTTATCCTCCAAGACAAAGATTCTAAATTTAAAATCTCTTTTCAGCTTTAGCATTTCTTTAGTCACAATCTTTAGAGCATCAACCATCTATCTCACCTGATCCTAAATAGAGGACCCTTGGGGATTATGAGTACCCCCAGCATTGTTAACCAGAGAGTGAACCTTAACATTACTTAGGTTCAGTTCATTAAACACACACTTAAAAAGTCTGAAAAAAGTTAAAGAACCATCTTTAGCCATCCCTGAATCATTAGGTAAATCTTTCCTATTGCAATTAAAAGTTTTCCTATCATCAGCCAGATCTTCAAAATTAACCCTATTATCCTTCTCATCCTACAACACATCCTTACCTTTGTTACCATTGTTAGGAACTTTGATTTTGCACACAGACCTCTCAAACTCAACAACCTCATGAACACCCTACTCATTAACATTCTCATGACCTTCATCAATAGACCTCTGGGTCTCAACATTGGGAGTTTCAGTAGGTTCAACACTAATAGATTCCTCTTGAGGCAAGCATTTCCTTTTACCAAAGTACGCCTTTCCCTTAACCTTCTTTTGAGTACTCCCTTCCTGCATGCACAACTTCCTTTTCCTGCCTAAGGTAGGGGAATCCACCTCCTCATTCACTTCAATAGCCTCCTTCACATTCTTCTTACTAGAGATAAGATCGTCACCCTTCACCTTCAACTTCTTGATAATAGGGGTTGAGAACTTACCTAATTTGATCTTCTAGGTTCTAGTGAAGTCTTTAGAACTCTCCACCTCCTCACTACCAGTGATATACTATTTAGATGTAGAGGGCTTAGAAGTTTTAGCTTTCTTTTTCCTCTTACCCTCAAAAGTCTTAGGAGGCTCTGAAAGGACCCCTATAGAGGCTTTCAACCCAACAACAAACTCTTTAGAACCAAAACCCAAAACAAACCCAGTATCATACCCAGAATCAGACTTTTTAGGACAACCTTTAGAAATTTATCGGGCTCATCAAGAATTGAGTAGGACTTGGCATATTCCACAATTAGGAGAATTAATCCCTCATGGAGGATAGGGTCCCTAGGTTTCCTTTTATGATATTTTATACCATTTTCAAGGGAGGAAATAAAATAAAAGGGGAAAGAAACCCTCTTCTTATGCCTAAAGTGATTTAGCAAAAAAAATTGATAGCTAACAAGAACATAGCAGTGACCATCAAGAGTAATATACCTCACGATTTCAGCCGCCACATCACCCCAAATTTCCTTGATAGAGATACAAGCAAAGCCTCCACACTTCACCTTCTCCAACTGACTCCTTTCGTCATCCTTAAATATCACCATAGAAGTACTAGACTCTTTCTTGTCCCTATAGACCTTCCTTCCCTCTGTAACCAAACCAGTAATATTACCAATGAATTCTTCAGTAATATTGAATTCCATACCAAACACCCTAAGGACTCTACTTTGCCATCCCTTGAAGGAAGCTTGTGAAACCTTTGAGTCAAAGCCATGAAGTCTTCCCCCAAACCTTCTTGTTACTCTTGGAAGAGTCACATGAAATCAGCTCAACACGGTTCCTCTCACCTCCCATGACAACTGTATAGCAAAACCACAACAACTTTAGAAATTTTAAATATTTGCAGAGGATACAAAATAGAAGAAGCCTTGAGGAGGAAGCTTTCCAAATACCCACAATTCGTGTGGGAGTACCAAAGTGACTAGAGGTCATAATAATTCTTAAATGCAAATCTTTATGGACCTCTGCTACATCATTAAAATGCAAGGAGTTACCACTTAAGAAATCACACTTCAATTTGAAATTCCACATGAGAATCAACATGTGATTTAAAAAAAGCATTAAGGGAGCCCCCTCCTTAAACAACTTGCATATCATGATTGAGAATATATTGGATGTCGATGGGGAGGGGATCGATCCTATCCCAAAATTTATACTCATGAACCCCAAAATTTGTAAACTTATCTGCTAGGAAATTTCCCTCACAATATATGTGAGAAATGAAACATTGTTCAAAGGAATTCAAAATTGCTAGAGCATCAAGAATAATAGGTTTTATAGACCGAGGGGAAGTCTTCTTAAGGTTATTGATAACATTTAAGGAGTCGCCCTCAATCCAAACCTTGCTAAAACCTTTAGACTGAGCCATCTCCAGACCATGGTAGGTAGTTGAAACTTCCACAAACTTTTCAACTAATGTTTATTTTTCTCTCCTTGTAAATTATTCATTTGGAAACTTTATGACATATTATTGCATTCTCTTATCAAAATAGCATTTGTAGAGAGTCAATGCAAGTACTTCATATCTCTTACATAATTATACACATCACATATGATTATACATCATTTTAATTTTATGTGATATAGTTGCGGTTATCTAATACAATAGTAATCAAAACATTAAATTTTATGACTTATCTGTTACAATTATTTGTTATCTTTGTCTCATTATCAATTTATAGATATATTTTTTCCCAGATCATTGATTTTTGTCATGCTTGTACAACTTTCGTCATTCCGCATATGTATATTAACATAGTAATTTACTCAAAAGTATTATAAAATATCATAATACGATCTAAACAAAAGAACTTGCAGAATTGTATAAGGTGTACAAGTGTTGCAAGCACAAACTAATTCTAGGGCATGAGAGAACTTCTTAACAGTGTTTTCTACAGGCTCCATAGAATACAAACATCTAGCAAAAGTTTAAAGGATTCTGCAAGTCCGTCGGCCCATAGCGCCATGTCCTTTTCTTCATTGTGGAACCATGAAAGGAATACTGGTGTAACGTTCTGTCGTTTCACATTGTAAAGAGGACACATCATAACAAGTGGGGACCAATAACTATGGGAGTGAATTCTATAGTTCCTTATAAACTCCCACTCACCTATTTGCTTAAAAATAGGCAATTAATTTTCTCACACACGCGACTTACTATACGGTTAACTTAATCAACCAAATTGTTAGTGAAACATGCCACAACCCTTGTAACCAGTCAAGACAATATAGTTTACTCAAAATGCATCTTCTACTACTATAGCGATAGCTATTGAGGCAGGTACTCGCCACTACGTGGCACTTGTTGAGATTGTGACAATGCAACTAATGTGAGCCTTGCAAAATGTATTAGTCCACATATAAATGTGTTAGATTAGATTTTCATCGAAAGATAAATTTCTTGACAAGAATAATTATATAACTATTGATTTTCAATATGAGAGACTTGCCTTAAAAAAATTGAAGATGGTAATCATATAGACACATATGATGACTTGTTACTTCAATGTAAGTTCTGTTGCCTTCCTCGTGATGATTGTTATAAGGAGATGATATTCGAGTAAGGAAGAACATGAAGAATTTTGCAATGAACATAAAACAAAAAGTAATTCGAAGACCATTAATCTTCACTTGAGGTATTTGCGAAGTATAATTTATGTGCTGATGGATTAACTGGTGTTTTGAATCATGCTTTAAAAGAATTATATACAGAATAACAGATTCCGCATATCTTTCCAGACTGCAGTCATATACACATATAAAACGTGTAATTGTCAATCGGACAATAATTTAACGCCGTGCAGTAGTGTTAGTTCAATAAGAGCCAACTGGGCTACTTACCTGCTTGGTTGGCTAAATACAAACCAAGGAAATGATGTAGCTATCAGACTGTAAAGTGATAATGCCATTAATATGGTATTTAATCTGTCAGAAAAGCTTGGCTGGACAGGACAGGAGGTAATTAGGAAAATGAATAGTAGGTAGTGTTGGATCACTCAAATTAAAGCAATCAACAAACAACGCAACTTTAAAGTCCACTTGCCTCTTAGTAGGTCAAGAGTACCTCCAATAGAACATAAATGCTACCTGGCATATCCGCCACCTATAAATGATACTCTTCAAGCCTTTGAGGTACATTTAAATGCTATAAATGATACTCTGCAAGCCTTTTAATGAGCTACATTTAAATGCTACAAAAATTAGTTATGGTTAAACATGATTATAAGAATCGTTGATTAGTTATGTTATGTACATTAGTTTTTTATATGGAATAATATAATATCTTTGTTTTTTTAAAGATGATATAGAGTATTATCTATTTACAATTAGAGTTTCGAGATACAATTTATCATGGAATTAATAACAGTATTTAGTGAGAGATGTCATCGAAAAGGATTATGTAGAACTTGATTAAAATCTATATAATGCACTATTAAATAGTTGAACAAACCATTGTTAGACAAACATCATATTATTATTTTCAACATAACTTATATCTATTACTAGCAATTGGATCTATAGGTTCAATGGGAAAAAATGATAGTTTTTAGAAGAAATTGTAAAATTTGTTGGATTATTTTGCTATTGTTGACCACATGTTGTGTGCATTGACCTTTGTTTTGATATCTATTTTTCATACTTGACCACTACTAACAAGGTTCAATCTATTGTCAATCTCTATAGAGCACAAACATTGACATGGTTTGAGATCATCTACTAGCCCAAAAGTAACAATTATTCTTAACTCACACATTTGATCATTAATGATGAACCATGACAAATCAACTAATTAAATATGTTTATTTATTTGTATATATTGATGGATTGACCAAGAATAAATAGAGCTCTTATACCCATCTAAAAATGTAATTTTAAAAATAAATGCAAGTTCAAGATCTTATTTGGTACCCATCTTAGTGTTAACAAGATATAGAAAATTTTAATACGTTTTCTATTTGTTTGGTTTTGTCAAAACATTACAAAAATAACTATGTGATAAATACAATAATTTTTACCTAATAGATCCTTTTTTGGGCTACTAAATATAAAGTGTTGTCACACAATTTTGATCTTAGATGTGAGAATGACTGGTAAGTTTATATGTTTGTGCATATGGTTTTAAAAAATTTGAGGAATATGGCCTAAAATATCCAGGGATGTTGATTTTTGGTATGGATTTGGGATTACTTGTGGGGACATATCTTCATATCCTCACTTGTAGGCTTCAAAATATATCTGCAGATATTTCATTAGTAAGGGGAACTTGTGGGCCGAGGTCTATATCCCACATTTTGCTCCTTACAAATTCATTCCTCTCCAATGAACCCAAATTCCCATACTCCATTAGTAACATATTAAAATATTTTAGGTTAATAAGAACTTTCAAACTTTGAAATCATTGTAGAATAAGAAAAATTTGAAGCTTATATATGGGAAAGAGATAGTAATCCCTCCTCTTACTAGAATTTGTGGCTTGAAAGCAACCTAACATGCACATATGGGTAAGTGAAAGTTTAGAATTTTAAACAATTAATGGAAAAACTATTACCAAAAAGCACGGTTAAAATATGTGAAAACATTGAGTTTGGTCTTGAGGCATAGAGGTAACATGCAAACATAGTGTGAATGAGACCTCTGGTTCGAACCTCATAAGTACCCATTTAGCGTAGATTAATGGTGGTGAAAAATGTTAACACCATATGATTGTAGTGGTAATAATGAGTGAGTCTCTCTTCCCAAGTAAAAAGGGAAGAAAATTATATAACATAAGAATAGAAAGTTTCTAACTCATGGAAAAACAAAAAAATAAATTCCCTTTAAAAAAGATGTGAACATTCAAAATCATGATAGTTTTAAGATGAAAACTGTAGAAACATACACTCTCTTGCTTTTTGCTTTTCAACCTTTTTTGTACCAAATAAATGGCAGGCTAAGGACACAAGATAGCACATAGATATCTATATAGTAGAGTATGAACTAAGAAAATCATGATTCTAGTGGAATAAAATAGATTAAAAACTCGCCAAAAACTCATTGGACAAGCAAGTCCTTTGTGAAGCAAAACAATTGCCAAGTATTTCCCAAAAACTTCAGTGTGATTTTTCAAAAAACTTGTCAATTTTTTGATGATAAACTTTCCAATAATTATGAATTTGTATTCAAAAAACTTGCCAACCCTAGAAAAAATATATTTTTGGTGATGAAGGCAAGAAAATCAATTCTTTTTTAACACAATATGAATCTTTTAGTTCTCAATCCTCAACACATTGATAATATTCCATACAATTTTAGGCAATGTGAATAGATTTTTAGTAGCATTTGAAAGGTATGTCTACATTCTTTTCTTATTTTTTCATAGTTTTGTTATGTATTCCCTCACTCTAGGGTTTTATTATTCATTTTTTTTGGGGTGGGGTTTAATCTAACATAATTAGATTTTCACTGGCAAATTGTATATAATATATGTTTCAAATGAATTTTACGAAAATGATTCTCAAAGTTTGATTGGTTGAAGCACAAAATCTTAATCACTTCTTAAATTTCACACCTTGATGTTGAGAATGTGACTCAAATTTATTGGTTTGATTGACTTCCTGGAGAAATTGTGTTTTCCCTTTGTTGGCATTCATTTTCGGACTATCCCCGAAATCTAGAACCCTGAAACCTAAGTCACGGGGTTCTGAAAGATCATAACTTGGCAACATTGAGCTTGTCGTGGGATCATTAGATTTTTGAACTATGGAACCTATGTCGTGGGGTTCTTGAGTTTCATAACCTCCTGACATGGCAATCTCTTTGTGGTCATGAGTTTCAAGAATTTCCTACCTTCGACTAAAGGTTTTAAAGTTTGGGTTTCTCTTGACTTTGAGATCCTTTTACTGTCAGCGAGACATGGCATGGTCGGTAGGACTTCAAAAGATGTCTCTTCGACATGTCGGCTGAAGAATTGTTCATTCCTATCGATGAGACTTTAGGAGGTCATCGTGAGTTGGTGGAAACTCTCTTTGACATGCAAGTGGAAGTTAGGGAATTGATGTCGGTGTGACTTCAGGGTGTCGCCGAGACTTTGGTAAAATTCTTTTCGACATGCATGTCTCTTCGACATGTCGGATGAAGAATTGTTCATTCCTGTCGATGAGACTTTAGGAGGTCATCATGAGTTGGTGGAAACTCTCTTTGAAATGCAAGTGGAAGTTAGGGAATCGATGTCGGTGTGACTTCAGGGTGTCAAGGAGACTTTGGTAAAATTCTTTTCCACATGCATGTCTCTTCGACGAACCAAAGGTACAATGAGTTGCAAGACCTTGTTGATGTGACATCAAGTGCTCAAGGAGACATGGCCACATGTCTCTTTGACACTCTGATGACTGAATGGTTGGTGAACTGGATGCTTGTCGATGTGACGATGTGAATTCAATATGAGATTGTCTGATGTCTCTTCAACACCTGATAACTGAAGTCTTGGTGAGTCTGATGGAGAAGTGACTTGCATTGTGGTAAAGACTTGTCGGTGGGAGATGACATCGTCGATTGGAGTCTACAAGATGTCATAATGGTAGTCTGATGTGTAGCATTGGATCCTCATCGGTGAGAAGTTGTGTCTTTGGCAAGACGCTGAAGCTTGTCTCACCGATGGAATGATGGAATGATGCAATGGTGAACTCACTTGTCATTGGGACAATGCTTCATTGGTGGGACTTTGAAGGTGGTCTCCTCGATACGATGATGGCTAACTCAGTGACCTATGTAGAATGTCTCAGTGGGACCCAATTGATGATTAGCTAGAAAGTGGTGATTGGTTGCATGTCTATGATGGTTTAAGCTACTCGTGGTTGGTTATCATGAAGATAAGTAACATGTTGACTAGAAATAATTTCCAAGTTAGTGAAAGAAACATGAGAAACTTTGTCTCCATGCTCACAACCTTGAACAAATAATTAGGTTAATAGATCTAAATTTGTCTCTATTATTGGAGTATTTAGAAAATTATTAGGTGAATAGTGTTTCACTTTGTAGTCCTTATGATTTAGAAACCTTAGTGTGTTTTATAATGTTATATTGTGTTGTTTTTGGTGTAGGATTTATACTAGGATTCATAAATTTATACTTTATTGTGTGTTAGTATTTGGTAAGTGGCTTCAATAATTGAGTATGTTATCATGTTTTTATACATGAGAAAATGTAACAAGGCTTATATAAGTCCTTTTATTTTTCTATGTATCTCATCCCATCATTTTTATATATAGAATATATTACTTATTGAATGTTTTAGTTTATGATCTCTCATCTTACTAGAGTGATATCAAAACCATGGAACCAAAATTCTTATTTGGATTACTTAATGAAAGAGATATGTGGTTTTCGAAAGGAAAAAATCCTCTTGATTCCAATGGGATGATTGATGTGCACATGGTTTTTACTGATATTTTTCAATTTTGTGAAGAATTCATGAATGTAAGGCTTTGTCTTGATGATGAGTAAGGATTTTTTCATGTTTGCATTGGTTTTTTCGTGACATATGATATTTTAAAGGAATATTTTAATTGCCAACAACATTATCTCCATCTCACCTTCTGGGTTCTAGGTTTGTCTAGCCCACATCTCCAAAAATTGAAGTGAGACTCACATTCCCATGAATTTGCAAATTAAAACATGATTTGAAAAATAGTCAACATCCTTTGCTATTGTATCTAATTGGATCACAAGGATAGGCCTTGCTTGGCTTCTTTCCAAGAATCCATTGATTTTTGGGATGCGAGGGCCTCTAGACGAAGCAAAATCTCCCACCTCTGAATCTTTTGACAAGAATTTACCACCAAAATTCTACATTGATAGTGAAGAAGACTTTGTGCCTAAAGATGCATGGTAATCCATAGTTGACATGGGGATTTTTGCTCCTTTTGGATCCATAGCAATAAAAAAAAAGACAAATCTACCTTATTTCAGACCAAATAAAAGTGGATAACCAAACAAATAGACAGAAAAAAAAAGAAATCACACACAAGAAACCCCCCCGATCGCAATATAACCCTCCCCCTAGTAGAAAAGAACTACACCACACCAAACACGAGCCCCCTCAAGCATGCAAACAACCTTGCAAATATGCTAGCTGTGGCCTAGCAGTCGTAGACCTGGACAATCCACCTGCCCATGCACAACACCTTCATTACTATTCCATCCATTACATCATAGTGTATTTTATAAATTTACTCAAAAGTACTATAAAATATCATAATGAATATTATAATACGATCTAAACAAAAGGGTATGTGCAAGATTATGGGGGTGCAAAAAGTGGCAATGTGAAAAAAGGCGTTTTTAACACGTCCAAAAATGCAAAATTCACACCTTTGAATTTTTGTAGGCCTAAGTACATTATCTGTTTTGGCTTGATAATACCAAACCAAAACAAATATCCATTTTGTTTAAAGTAATTTTTATAATTGCATCAAGTCTGGCTCGACCAATTATTATATTTTATATAACAAATATCTGTTCTTTGTGTTATACTTTAAAAAAAAACCCCGAGAGGTCATATTATATAATATAATATTATATTATAATATTATATATGTATTATTATATATTATAATATACATATTATATTATATATTATAATATAATATAATACATATTATATTATATTAAATAATAGAAATTTTGAAAAAACCACCATAGTCGGGTCACAGACACGACTATTTATTTAAAAAGGTTGTAAATCAAGAAATGGATATCCGTTTCCTGCATTATTAACAAACCAAAAAAAACTTGAGAGCTATATTTCTACAGTGCGTGCACGTGGGTGTTACTCAGATATCCATTTTGGAGAGGTCAAATTACCAAAAAATTCATCAAATTTGTAAGGTATATTTGATTTTTTCAAATTTTATTCAATTTATATATTCATTTTGCTCTTTTTTTTTTTTGAATTTTAGTCAAAAATAGGGTATATTTGATAGATTTTTTATTAGATTAAAAAAATTGTTAATTTTAATTTTTTTTATCAATTAACAAGTTAAAAATGGATCAAAATGAAAATCCTAACCTCGCACAAAATGAAAACCCTAATCCTGCAGAAAATGAATACCCTCCATAGCCTCCACTGCAACCATTTATGAGACACTTAGTGAACTATCAGATATGAAAAACACTTTGGAAACAATCATTGTAAATGTTCAAACTTTGGCAACTCAGCATAATAGATTTGCATAGTGGCGAGAGCAACAAAGACAATTTTCAGCTGATGGGTTATCGTATGATGAGGTGAAGGCTCTTGATATTGAAAAATCCAAATTATCTCAATTATTCATAGATCAGAGAATTGGACAACCTGTTAATGTGCGAAAACCAAATTTTTTAATTAAATGGTGCACCCATAGAGGAATATTAGATAATTTTTGGAGACGGTGGTGGATGGTTTTTGATAAACCACCCAACAACAATCTTGATGTCCCTCAGTATTTTCTCTGAAAATTATATGTTGAGTTTGTGCTAGGGAAATATGTCAATTACTTTGACATGCGATATTTCTAGGGTGTTGGTAGAGGGATGCCATAGGATAGACCTAGGGCACGCCAAGTTACCCCAGTCCGTCCTCCTCCACCTATTGCTACTTCAAATCCACTACCTTACCCTGAGATTGATGTAGATGCGAGGACTTTGAGAATTTATGCATTACATTCATTAAGTGATCATTTGGTGAGGCAAAGCTATCATTTTGTGTATCCATTTGACAGTGCATCCCATCACAGTGGTGCTACACCTAATACATCCCAGCATGATGGTGGTGCACCTACTCCAGCAGCTCCCACCGGTACACAACCATCAGCTCCCACTAGTACACCATCCTCTTTGGGACATATTTGTGTGCCTCATCATTGCATGATGTGCAACAATTTATGTTTCGGTACTCTCTGATAGTCCACTGAGGCTCCCATAGACACATCCGACTTTGAGGTTCATGATATGTCAGATGTAGGAGTTGATAGAACATGGAGTGGATCATTTGTAGGAGAGACATCAACTGCTAGGGATGATATGGGAGGACCGGTAAGTCTTAAAGCAATTTCATAGTGTGTTTTATGTAAATTCTTTCATATTTTATGAAGGATATTTGTACTAATATATGTTTATGTGCTAGAATCTTTAATAGTTGTTGAAAGAGGAGCAGTTGTTAGAAGTGCAACAGGGTACACATACCAGTTGCCATTTCATTTTCCTTAGACAATTAGTACACGGTAAATAATTTAAATTGTTATTTTAGATGATAATCTTTGAAATCTATTATATTTAAATACATGTACTACATATATTGATAGTCTAATGTAATCTTGTCTTTTTATGGAGCAACCTGGTTCTTATATAGCCTTGTTGACCGAGTTTGACCCATTGGATGAAGTTGCACAACAGGTATTATCTTTTTTATTGTCAACATTATAATTATATGTGCATGTGCATTTACATTCTTGTCATTTTTTATACTGGAAACCATCTTAGCCGATCCATCCACTATGAGCCCATCTAGTGTCATAGCATCACATCAGCTATGTGTTTATTTTATATTATAGGTCATTTATGTTTAGATAGGAGTAGATATGTGATTAGTAGATATGATTATTTGTCAACAATTATATTTTAATTTGTATCATTTTTATTTTATCTGTTATAGTCCTTTGTTCAACTTAGCAATGTGACGAGCGAGAGACCATGACTTTATATGAGGACTCTTGATCATCCTAAGGGACAATCATATGCAGAACATCTTGTAGCAAAGAGAGAAAGATTTGAGGTAAACAAGAATTGCCTTATTGACATAATATAGTACATGTATACTAATTTTGATGTTAAATTTGTAATATATAAATGATGGTATGTAAGTTTCTATTTACTAGTCTATCTTGTCAACCATTCACATAATCTAATTTGTCATTTGAAATTTTATTGTGCAGGAAACTACAGAGCATCTAATCTCATCGAGGAGGCTTGATTTTGATGGTCCATAACAGGATTAGGATATGATATATATTGACATGTACTTAGGGTTTGATAGATCTTGAGATTGCATATATACCACAATTTGTAAAACTTGTTGTAAAACTTGTTCTGAGTAGGCATATGCCAAATTTGTATATGTACAAACACTATTATTCTATAGTTTGATATATAAGAATTGATATTCGATCTAATTTGTTTCTTGTGTGCATGTCTTTCTACTTTGAATTTTCAAAATGGAATGTATAATTATCTTAGAATTGTTTAAAGTTATGATTGATAATGTATGTTATAGATTATCGAAATAACATTTTAATAGAACTTATGAATTACAATTGGTAATCCATCTATTTCTTTGAGGATATTTTTCAAACAATGAATTTTGTTTTCTATTGTACCACATTTTTCATACATGTCTACCAATACATTTTTATCAAACACTCATTTTGAGAACACCCATGATTTCAAGCTCTGTTGAATGAATTTATATCTAACATTATTTTATTTTTTAAACTCGTGTAATGAAGTGTGCAGCTAATTTTTATTTCAAAAGAAGTTAAAATTAATGAAAAGTGGATACAACTTAATGAAATGCATTTCATGTTATAGTGTTCATTCGAAAGTAATATAATCATTTGGATAAAAATCAATGCCACTTAATGTTCATTGAAGCATAATAACATGTAAAGGGTATAAAATCATCTTGAGTAAGAATCAATATCTTCAAGAAATCAACTCAAACCCATAAAAAAAAGGTTGTGAAAGACACCCATTACCCTTCTCTTTAACATATCTCAAAACCTAAAGTGCTTGTTTTGGAACAACCCCACTGAAATTGAACTATTACGCCGAACAGGGCTCTAATTAGCCCAAATTTGCAAAACAACTCCTCTTTAAAACTGCTTCCCCTCCAAGATTCATTTGGATAGTATCTCACCAGGCTATAAACATCCAAATTCCATAACTATCATCCTTTTAAATTCCATCTAAGTCACTCAATCATGTAACCCTCATTTTTCCTAGATTATAAGGGGGTTAATTGAAAGTATGGATTTCCACACTTATCTCACTCAAACAACACCTCAAACATGTTTATAGAAGTCTGCATATGCTTAATACACTTTTAGAAATTTCTACCCCAACATATTTCAATCACTAACACCCTTAAACCTCTCAATTTCATTCAAAAATCACACTTTTCGCATCTAGGGCATCACACACAAACCTCGATTGACCTCCCCTACTCTCCCAAACCCTTCTAACATCTAATTCCTACCTAATTGGGCCATGAACAAACAACTTTCAACTATTTTACAATGAACTACAACAAGATGACTCTTGAATTTCCATCATTTGACAATAAGTTGCAATTTTGACAAGTAGTGTAAAGTTGCAAAGTATTGCAACTTTCGTTTTGCAACTCGTAGGACCAAACAGACTGTTCTAACATGTCCGGATAGGTATTTTTATGATAAATATGGTCCTCTTTTTCACCCAAATACTCTGAATCACTCTGAGCTACATTGGACCGATGATTTCCCTTAAGAGTACAAAGTGCTAAAAGACAACAATCTTTAAAGGGCTATTTCTCAAAAACCGTGACATCTACTGACTTTTCGTCAAAGGCTATGGGATCATGTTGGGACTCTGTACAATAACCTCTCTCATATTTTTCTATCTCGAAGGAATTTTCCCGTGGTGATGAGTTTTTTAATTGAGGAAACAGTTGTTAGATGCAAGTAGTGTAAAGTTGCAAAGTGGTGCAACTTTCGTTTTGCAACTCGTAGGACCAAATAGACTATTCCAACATGTCTGAATGGGTATGTTTACACTAGGGATGGTTCTCTTTTGCACCCAAATACTTTGAATCACTCTGAGCTATATTGGACCGACAATTTCACTTAAGAGTCCAAAGTGTTAAAAGATAACAATCTTTGAAGGGCTATTTCTCCCACTCTCCAACTCTCTCCCACCCTCTCTCTCACCCCCTTCCACCCTCTCTCCCACTCTCCAACTCTCTGCCACCCTCTCTCCCACTCTCTCCCACTCTTCAACCCTCTCCCACCCTCTCTCCCACTCTCTTCCACCCTCTCCCACTCTCTCTCCCACTCTCTTCCACTCTCCAACTCTCTCCCACCCTCTCTGACCTACTCTCCCACTCTCTCCCACCCACACCGACCCTCTCCCACCCTCTCTCCCACTCTCTCCCTCTCCCCCACTCTCCCTCTCTCCCTAAACCCTAAACAATTTATCTAAAAGGGAGATGGAGGCTTCAAAGGGATATGATGTATTGAATATATTATATAATATATTTAATAGATATATACAATATATCTAGAATATAAAGAATATATATTATAGTATATATTATATATAATATATACTATAATATATTTTATATATATAATATAATAGATTTAATATATAATCGGATATCCGTTCCAAACAGATATTCATTATTAACTCCTTTGGATATTGATGCCCCTTGAAAAATCAATATGGTGTTGCATAACGGATTTTATTTTTGTTCTCTCGTTTTCAAACAGAGACAATGTATTAAATATAATATATAATATATATTGTATAATTTATATAATAAAATATACTATATAATATATATAATATAATATAATATAATATATAATATATATAAGATATATAATATATATTAGATAGTATATTATATAATATATAATAAATAATATATTATATATTATATATATACAATAAATTTATGATATATAATAAACAAATATCCATTTTTTATCCAATTAATTGAAGGCACATGGGAATATAATATACTTTTACAAGACAAATATCTATTTGTAATGGATATTCGTTTCTTTGAGGACTTTATAACATAAATTGTTCCTCATTTTCACGAACCAGTCCTCATTTTGGCGACACAACAGTCGAGTAGCAACCTCCAGTGACCTCCAGGTATGTTGTTTTTGCCTTTTTTCATTTTTTTTTGCTAATTAGTGATAAATTTGAGATTTTTTTTGCATTCTTTGTAAATTTTTTGAATTTTTTCATTTCTATTTAAAGTTACAAAAATTGAAACCCTAGGTCAGTGAAAACAAAAAATTAAAACCTAGTAAGTAAAAACAAAAAAAAAACATCAAACAAAAAAATGGAACCTTTATTACTAGAAAAACAACATAAAATTGAACCTCTAGAATACTAAACAAACATAAAATAGAACTTTCATTACCTCATTTCTCCATTTTTTAAAACTGTTTTACATTCTTGTCTATTTTTCATTATTCTTTCACTTATTTTCATGTTTCTTAAATTCTTGTTTTGTTTCTTATTTTGAAATTAGTATTTCTTTGTCAAACAATTTTTTTTTATTAATTTTTTAATTGTTTTGACTCTCCTCAACTCTCAAAATAGAAAGGATCCCTATTGAAAGTGCTCTAAATTTTTTATTCTTGGTGAATCTGGATCCATTGTTAGTACTAACTGGACAAAACTTGTCCCTGCAACCATAGGAAAATGGGAGAAGTGAATGGGTAATAATCAATGTGCTATGCAAGAGGCTATTATATTGAATTATATACAAATGATAGCCTCCCACACAACCCATTGATTATTACCCATTAACTTTTCCCATTTCCCTATGGCTGCAAGGACAAGTTTTGTTTAACAATTACTAACTATGTATACAGATTCACTTAGTATTGGCAATTTGGAGCATAACACTTCCACCTTTGTTGAATCAATCTGGAGCTTAACACTTCCACATTGCAGTGAGGTAAAAATTTAATGTATTTTTCAATGAGATTTCACATCCGTTTAACAATTATTTGTTTTCCATTTACATGCCTTAGACATAAATGAGCTTTACACATTTTTTCATTTGTATTCAATTAAGTCATTTATATTGAATGGTTTAAGGGGATTTTAAACATGTATCTTACATTTTTCAATTAAAAATTTAATGTAGGTTCACTTATATCTAAATCATGGATCCACAACCTCCAGCTCCAACCACTCCACCTCCACCCACTCCACCTCGAAACTCCCCATCTCCACCACCTGCACCTGATGGTGCTCGCTTTTGAGAACAAGTTCATGTGAATGTTAGAACCATTTAGGATCAAGTTAACGCTATTCAAAATGAAGAATGTGTTCACCCATTATTGAGGCATTTTGCATAAAAAATGCAAATTTTTGTTGATGCATGTAGGTCCATGGAAGTGGACTTAGATGAGCATCAATGATGGCTAGAGGAAAGGAGGCAGTCCTAATCTAAAGAGAAAAACACAAAGAAATTAATAGATGTAACTGAGAGCCACAAAACTTTATTAAGACAATGATCTTATATTTATAAAAAAATTGATCTTGGATGAATTTTGTTGGATGGATATTTTATAAAGAATTTGGTTGGATGGATATTTTTAGTGTTGAATTTATGGATATTTAATAGTATAATGATGAGACAAAAATTTAGTAATAAATATTAAATAATCTATTAATTTAGTGTTTGTTAATGCATATAGTGTGTATATATAGTGTTTATTCATGCATCATGGTTGACTGATGACTTATTTATTGATCATAATCATTGTATATATTTCACATGAACAATCTAATTAACATGTATCTTGATGTCTTCCAAGGATTTTGTTTGAAAGTTTCATAATGTTCCTGTTTATGTACCATGATTGGAAGATAGTGATTCTTATTCATGATGATTTTATGGTCTTTTACATGGATGATCTAATGACTTGTTATTTTAAAACTTGAAGGTTTTAATGCCATGAATGTTGAATTGAGTTGTAATGGTTTTGTTTGATGGTTGTATCACTTCTTATTCTAGAGCCCATCCCAACATAGGAAAACACTCTTCCTCTCAACTCTCTCTCTTTCTCCCTCTCTCTTAGGTTTCTCCCTCTCCCTCTCTACCCCTCTCTCCCTCTCTCTATGTCTCTCCATCCCTCTCTCCATCTCAACTCTCTGTCTATATCTCTCCCTCTCACTCTTAGGTTCCTCCCACCCCCCTCTCTCTCTCAAGTCTCTTAGAGCTTCCTCTCTCCCTCCCTCTCTCCATCCCTTTCTCCCTCTCAAGTCTCTATCTTTCCCTAAATCAACTCTCTCTCTC
>VDFB02000003.1:424162711-424195875 GCA_007258455.2 Sequoia sempervirens | reverse complement strand
GTTTTTCAATCAACCAATCAATCAAGACTTTAGTCGTAACTCAAATAGAAAATAAGTAATAATTATTTATTAAATTCAAATTAAAGCATAATTTATATTGGTGGAAAGCTAAGAATCTCCTTTAAAAACCCTTTTCATTTCATCAATTTTGAGTAAAAAAATGTCGTCAGCCACATACCCTACAAATACCCATCATATCACCACTATTTGGCCCATCATGATCTCGCACATAGCCAATTATGTAGGTAAACTCTAAATATTCTTGGAAAAGGAGCATTTTTGAGGATGCAGTGCAGTAATAGGATACTATCAGCAAAGTTCTCATTCATAGCATCAATTTTTAATATGAACTTCTCTATGTTTCAGAATGACAGGGCCAAGTGCAACAATTCCATTTTCTATTTCCAAAATTGAAGTAAAAAATGGAGGCAATTGTAAATAAATAAAAGTGAATGAAAAACAAAAAAGTTACTAACCTATGAAAAAGGTGCTACTAGAATTTAATTGATGGACAATTCTTCCATTTTTGAAAAGTGTTGCAAAAATTTTGAATCATTGTTATCTACTAAATTAGAGCTCTAGCATTTTATTTTTTTTAACAATTTCGTGGCTACAAAGCATTTATGAGAAACAAGAGAAAACTAAATAACCTCTTTGAGAGTAAGTCTTGTAAAAATATGAAATAAAGTCAACTCTTCTAGAATGTCCATGGATTGTGAGTTAGAAGCTTGTAAATGCAAACTTGAACAGATGTTTATCAATAGGATGTCGTAATTAGAATTTATAATAATAGTATTTGCTTTATTGTATTTATTGTTGAAGGATTTAGTTTGAATGAGAGATAAATACTAATGAATTGGAAGACAAAAGGTATTGGTTTGATTATGTATATTTTTAGTGCAAAAGGTATAGCAGAAACAACTAAGTTTAGATACTTAGGTATTGACATAAGTCAAATTTTTATCAAGTAGGGTAGTTGACATAATTATAGGAAATCAGACTGATTATTAATTGAGGACAAGATAACACATTTGCTAATTAATATTATTGTCCTTGATTTTTTTTTGTTTTTGTATAAGTGCATAATAAGTATTCATCAAATCAAAGAAGGCAAGAGGGCATTGGATCTAGGTGAAATTAATTAAAGAACGAGAAAATGATCAAATCAATGTATCAAATCATATTGCATGTACAATACAATGTGGATGTGTCTAATTTATGGCCATAAATTAGTGTGCATTTGTTGTCAGTATATCGGCTTGTATTCTTTTGCTTGTGTCTTTATTTGTTGTAGTGATGTGTAAGGCTAACACATGTGTAAGGGTTCTTTCAATTCATTTTAATAAATGACCATTAATTATATTATGATGTAGTTAATATATTGTATTAGTTTTTTCAATAAAAAGACACAATTGAACTAATGTAGTGATGTGTTCTAATAATAAATTATAGTTACTAATTCTTTTAGCATTTAGTGTTATTCCTGTGATTACTAACAATATATTGTGAGGATTGAATCATTAATTTTAATATTTGTAAACATGGCATATAAATACTTTTTATCGATATTATATTGATATGTTGGTGATTTGGTTGTCATTGATGTCAAAATGTGTCACTGATGACAAGGGTGAGACAAGGGGTGTAATGAATCTAGTTTTGGAAGTGTTGGTATAGGTTGTTGATGAAAGGAATTTTTTTTAAAAATGTTGCAAAGTTGCTCAAAAGGTTGTAATGTTGTCATGAAATATTGGCATATTATTATAGAGGGTTCTTCCAGACATTTGGAGGATTATCTAAGGCTAGATTCAACATGGGTTTTCTAAGAGCTTCTCATAAATGTGAGTTGCATGTCTAGAGGATGTAGGATGTGCTCAGAAATGAATTATCTCTACCCTAAGATATTTTTAGGGTTTATAAGTTAAACCCTAGGCCTTGGAGTCATGGCACTCATCAGGTTTTCTATTTTGTTGTTGAATACTTATCAGGAGAATTCGGTCACTTAAGTCATCAATTAAGCCATCGAGATTGATGGTGTTACCGACCCTCTTACCTAGAGTTTCAAGTTCATCTGGTGAAGGCCCCTATGCAAAATGAATGGTGTATGTTGAAAGTTTGAAGATCGGATAGATATTGCTATGGTCCTTCACATCATAGTTCAATTTTTAATTCTGCCTATGTTTTGTGTGATGGGTGATGGTACTTGATCAATGGCTATGATCAAGCCTTGGAAGATTGATGGTGCTTGCTATTCTGTTGTGTTTTAGAGGGTCCCCATCTAAGCCCCATGGGATAGCGAGCAACGATGGAGATAAATTATTGATGGTCAGATGGTGCACGAAGTGTTTCATGTGGGTCCAGTATTTGGAAGGACATGTGGAGGAATATCGATTAGTCACTTCACATCGCTATTATGAAGGGAGACAAAGGATGACGTTTAGCGATGAGAAATGAAGGATGGGAGCTAATGGAAGATAACATCATCATGAAAAGATGGCAATAGTACGTTGCCCCACTATAGACTCGATGGGTCCCTAGCTTAGCCCCGCAGTATGGAGAGCTTATGAAACATTGATATAAGGATAGGTGGATAGATTTAACTATGTTGCAAGGGTTCTTTGTATCACGATTATCTTACATTTGCTCACACAAAGAATTGTGATAAGAAAAGTGCATGTGATGGATTCTCAATAGTGAAGATTGAATGAAGGCTATCGAATGGTGATCACTATATTCATTCACATTGCAAAAATGGAAGACGAAGACTAAAGTAAAGCCATGATATGTGATGGGTTAAAGATTAACGGGGTATGCACAGGATCATCATGGAAAAAATAGGCCCTTAAGTGGCAAAAAATTCAGAAAAACTAGAGTTAGGCAACTTGCCATAAAAAAATGAATAAGCTATCTATATTATTTCACAAATATGTAAGAATAGAATCTGTAGAAAATTGAATGTAGTTTCTAAACTATAGGTTTATTTAAAAAAAAAATCTATTTGGTGAAAAATTAAAATTTCAATGCAGTAGTACTTAAATTTCAGAGAAAAAATAAGTAGGTATCTGTTTGACCACCCTAACCACAATAAAATGATAATATTTTTTTATAATATTTTAGATATAAGTAGAGGAATCATGTCTAGATGTGATCCATATTTTTGTAATTCTTTTCCACAAATAATTAATTATACTTTTTATTACAACTTTTAAAATATAAAAACTCATATGTCTGACCACCTTAACTTGGTCAAAATTTCATGAAATTCATTTCTTTTTTTAATCCTATAGTATGTGAAATATAGAATGTGACACATATTTCAGACCAAAAATGATACCGCTGAAAGTTATAGATGTTTTTCAATCAGCCTACCAAATCAAGACTTACCGTAATTCAAATAAAAATGAATAATAATTATTAATTAAATTCAAAGTAAAGCATAATTTATATTGGTGGAACGCTTGAGAATCTCCTTTAAAACCCTTTTCATTTCATCAATTTTGGCTAAAGTCATCAGCCACATACCCTATGCATACCTATCATATCACCACTTTTTGGCCCATCATGATCCTACACATACCCAACGGTTCCAGTTAAGTGAAGATCATCCAACAACGACGTTTTAAAGTTGTGATGATGATTGAAGAGCAATTGATCATGGCATGAAGGCTTCAAATCAATGGTCATAATTTAAAGGCAAAGGTTTCAAATGACTAGGTCTATGTGAACAAGGGTTTTTGGCTCTACACTTGAAATTAATTGGTCTAGCTACACTAGCGACCAATATGAATGAATATTTGATTTGGAAAATGATGACATAGACAACAACAAAGAATGAGATCAAAATCAAATTGAATAATTAGGGAAATGCATTCAATGCATATCATATTTTAGGGTTTTATAGATTGTTATTCTTAGCAAATTCTTTGTATCTGAATTTAATGAGTGTAAGGCTCAATTCAAAGGTAGCAAAAAAAAGAAGATATCAAAACCCCAATATGATATTTGCACATGGATGAGAATCTTGAGGTGATCACTGGAGGTTAGTGAAGGAGATACAAAATAGAAAATCATTTTTTGGCTGTGGAAAGTAGTGGAATAGAAAGAGTGAGAGGAGAGTTGCAAAAGATATAGTGCATATTTTGCAGAGAGTATTTTGAGTTTTCTTATGGCAGATAGAGAATGCATTGATAGAAAAGAGGAAGAGAAAAGTGGTAAAAGAGGGGTGCAAAAAATTGCGCAGTAGCAAGATAAGTTGCAACATTGAACTATAATCAAATTTTAATATCTTGAGTTGTAAATCTAATTGGTGGGTTCCATTAGATATCTAAGTAGGTGATCATATTAGGAAGTGGGTGCTTCCTTGGAGTGAGTGCTCCTAAAACTAGGGGATTGGTGTGTCTCCTTAGGGTTGGTGCCCTTAAACTTTATAACTAAACATTTAGCTTGTGAGGTTGGATTAGGATAGTTGATCCTAACAACATTTCTCATCGTGGTTTTTCCCACCTTTGGTTTTCCATGTATATCTAATGTTATGTGATGTTTGTGTGTGTGCATGCTTATGCTTCTTCATAATAAGTTTTAATCTGCACTTTGAAATCTTAAGGAAATAATCCACACAAAAGATTAAAGGGTTAAAATTTCAATATCTACTAATTCACCCCCTCTTTGAGTAGATTGTTGTGTTCCAAAAATTTGTATTAGAGCACTAGGTTCCCTTGGAGAAGCTTAATTAGCTTGGGTAGATCTTGGTAAAATGAACACAATGGCTAGTCAAGAAGGTTCTTCTACAAATAAGGCACCTCAATTTGATGGATCAGATTATGCCTTCTGGACTCTTATGATTCAAAGATATTTGGGATCCCTAGGATTTTATGTTTTGGATGTCTATCGAGAATGGATACACTATTCTAGCTACACCTCCCACTGATGTTTCAAGAAAGAAAGATTATGAGAACACATTTAAAAAAGCAAAGCATTCTATTCTCTGTGACATGACTAGATCAGTGTTTGTCAAGGTTATGCATTGTCAAACTACACATGATGTATGGAAGAATTTGAGGAGCATCTATGAAGGAGATGACAAGGTAAATTTGGAAAAGTTACAGATTTTGAGAGCCAATTTTGAAGGTCTAAAGATGAGTGAAGAAGAAAAGATTGTAGACTATCTGCTCAGGGTTGATGAAACAATGAAATCTATCAAAGGATTCTAAGAATTAGTGAAGGGATCAATCATTGTGAAAAAATTATTAAGGTCTATACCATCTAGATATGACTCCAAGATATCAGCAATAGAAAAAGTAAGAGAATTGGATAAAATCACTGTTGATGAACTACATGACATATTCACTGCATATGAAATGAGAATGAAAAGTGGAGATCCATCTAAAAGAGAAGCTACATTCAAGGCTGCAAATAAAGATAAGGTTGAAGAACCCAACAAAGACAAGGAAGTTGTCTCTACATCAGATCATGAAGAGATTGATGAGGAAGAAGAAAAATTTATCAAAATACTAAGGAGAGGGTCCAACAAATATAAAGTTAAGTTACCCCTCAAGTGCTTTGACTGTGGTAAAATAGGACACTTTGCTTCTAAATGTACCTACAATAAGAATGATAATTTTGAACAAGAAAGAGATAGTTAAATAAAGAAATCCTACTATTCTAAAAGGAAGAGCTTTGGAAAGATGAAAAAGAGCTTATACATTCAAGAGGAGAGTGAATCATTTGATGCTAGTGATAGTTTGGAAGATGAGCAAGATTGAGCTTTTGTGATGAAGGAAGAAGAGGAATAATTTCTCTTCATGGCCAAAGACTCTATAAAATAGAAGCATGGTGTGGGTAAACATCTTGGTGAAGAGGAAGCTGAAATAGATCTTGAAGGAGAACTCATTTCTACCTTATAAGAAATTGAAAATTTAAGAGATGATGTTGAAGACCTGAAAAAGCAGAATAAGTAGTTAACTAAAGACCTTGAGGAATCCAATTAGATGGTAGTAAGTATAAAACTTCAAGTGGAGGAATCCAAAAGAATGGAAGAAGTGGAAAAATACAAATTAGAAATTGATGTGGATGAATGTATGAAGATTGAGGCAAAAATAGTAGCCTTAAGAAAAGATTTGGAGAAAGCCAGAGAGAAAATTGAAAAAAGGCTTAAAGTTGAAAGGTGGCTCAAATATTCTTGATGGATTATTGAGCCCACAAATTCTTGCTAACAAAGAGAAAGCGAGTTTAGGTCTTGAGAAAGGAAAAAGTTCCCTTATCAATGTTTCTACAAAGCTTTATGAGAGATTCAGAGCAAAAGAAAATTCTGGCTCAGATGGTGAGAAATAATACAAGGAGGATGTTTTCAGAGAGGAAAAGAAGTCTATTGAAGTGAAGAAATCTAATGAAAGAAATAATCCAATTGCAGAAAAAAGGAATAAACAATAAGCTCCTGACTAATAGAAGGAGCATAACACAATAAGAACTGATGCTAATGGATTCACAAGGGTGAGAGACTTGAGGAAGCCATGACAAAGAAGACCCCCTCATCTAGTCCAAGATAACACTATGACCAGGTACTCATCATTCTTCTATGTGTATTGCTATACTTGTAATCAATTTGGTCATAGGGATAAAGAATGTAGAGTAGTTTCTCAAAGGAGTACAAACTTTGTAAGAAAAAAATATTTTTTCTCCTTTAATGGATATGAGTATAATGTGCTACAATTGCAATAACTTTGGTCATATAGCTAGAAACTGTAGAACCTAATTGATAAGACCAAATGTTCAATCAAGAAGAAAGAAAAAAATTCCTCCCAAGATGAAAAAATAATCCAAGGTTCCTGAGAAAGAGGAAGAGAAGGTTGAAAAGAAACCTAAGAAGTTCTAGAAGGAGAAAGAGAAAAATCCCACATAATCTATGTTTGCAAAAAATGCACTTCATGCAAAGAAATTTTTTTTATGGGTTATTGATAGTGGTTGCTACAAGCATATTGTTGGAGACAAAAAAAATCATCCAACTTAAGAAATGAAAAGAAGGATCAGTCAACTTGGGTGATAATACTGTTGTGAAGATTTATGGAAAATGAATCTTGAGTATAGATGGAAAGAACAAGACTAAAGATGTTCTCTATGTTGAAAGATTCACTAGTACATTTTGACCCAAATTTTGACGAACATTCGTCAGAATTTCGACAACTATTTGTTGGTATTACTTTGTCGGAATTTCTACATTTTAAATAGTGTCATAATTCTAATGAAGTAATACCGATGAATGGTCGTCGAAATTCGTATGAACGTTCTTCAAAATTTGGGTCAAAATGTACCAATGATTGAAACATAACCTTTTAAGTGTTAACCAAATGTGTGAAAATGTCTACAAGATTTAATTTAATTTTGAGGGCTGCAAAATAAGGGATAATGGAAAGATAATTACACAAGGAGTAAGGATTGATAACAATCTCTATAATCTTTGTGAAGTAAAATGCCAAAATTTTCTATTAATCCAAGTAGATGAGAGTTGGTTGTGGCACAGGAGATTGGGGCATGTTAACTTTGATAATATGGTAAAAGTAAGCTCAAGAGGACTAGTTATACAAATTCTTAGGTCAACCAAGATTGCAAACACCATATGCAAAGAATGTCAATAGGGAGAACAAACAAGGGTTAAGTTTCCATAAAAGGATTATTCAACTACAAAACCCTTGCAAATAGTTCATACTAATTTTTGTGGCCCCAAAAGGACAAGAAGGTTGAAGGATGAGAGATACTTCATGCTAATAATTGATGACTGCTAGAATGGCTTGGGTTACATTTCTCAAAGAAAAGGCTAAGGCATTTGAAAATTTCAAGATATTCAGGAAGATGGTTGAGAAAGAGACTGAGAGAAGAATTAAGTGCTTAAGACCAGATAGAGGAGAAGAATTCACATCAAGTGAATTCATTGAGTATTGTGAGGCTCATGGAATTAAAAGGTAATACTCCACATCAAGAACTCCACAACAAAATGGAGTAGTTGAAAGAAGAAATAGAATAGTTACAGATATGGCTAGAGCAATGTTGAGTGAAGAAAATTTGGTAGATACTTTCTAGAGAGAAGTAGTCCACACTATAGTTTACATTCGAAACATAGCTCTAATAAGAGCAAACAGATGTAAGACTCCATATGAACTATAGTATGGTAAGCCTACATTTGTCAAGTATTTCAAGGTATTTGGTAGTAAAGGCTACATGAAAAGAGAAGTGGAGAACTTGGGAAGCTTTGATTCAAGATGTGATTATGGGATATTCTTAGGATATTCCACTCAAAGAAAAGCTTACAAGTGTTATAGCAAGAGGTTGCATAAAATTGTGGAAAACATCAATGTCAAGGCTGATGAAAGTGTAAATCATGTTAATCCCAACAAAAATGACTTTGAGATAGAATCAAAAGATGAAGAAGAAGATGAAATGAATGAGGAAGAAGGAAATGAAGAAGAGGTTGAATGAGCACCATAAAATTATATGCAAAAGGATCACCTTGCAAATCAAGTAATTGGTGACAAAAATGAAGGAGTTCAAACTAGGAGAAGGCTTTCAAAGAGCAAGGAACATGTAAACTTTTCTCTCCTATCTCAAATTGAGCCAAAAAGTTTTACTAAGGATAGCAAGGATGAGATTTGGAAATGGAAGAAGAGATAAATCAAATTGAGAAGAACAAGACATTGAAATTATTTCCTAGACCCCCCAAGCAAAAATTTAATTGTACTAAAGGGGTGTTTAGAAAGAAGATGAATGAGGATGGAGTTGTAAGAAATAAGGCAAGATTGGTGTGCAAGGAATATGCACAAGTTGAGGGAATTTACTTTGATGACACATTTGCACCTGTTGCAAGATTAGAAGCTATAAGAAATTTTCTTGCATTCTCAGTGTATAAAGGATTTAAAGTATACTAAATGGACATTAAATCTGCATTCCTAAATGGAAACCTAGAAGAGGAATTCTACATAGGACAACCAGAAGGTTTTCAGCTATTAGAAGATTATTATTATGTATGTAGATTGAGGAAAGCATTGTATCATCTAAAGAAAGCACCTAGAGCATGGTATTCAAGGTTGGACCAATACCTGCAATAGAAAGGGTTCAAGAAAATATGTGCAGATAGAAATTTACATTTCAAATCTGAAGGTAAGCACATGATTATTGTTGTTGTGTATGTGGATGACATCATATTTGGTGGTAGCAATGATAAAATGTGTAAAGTATTTTCTACACATATGCAAGATGAATTTGAGATGTCAATGTTAGGAGAGTTGTCATTTTTCCTTGGTTTATAGATTGTGCAAACTAATAATGGGATATTTATATCTCAAACTAAATATGCTAAGGAAATGCTTAAGAAGTTTGGCATGGAGGATAGTATACCAGTTAGTACCTCCATGATAATTGGCTGCAAATTGAGGAAATCTAAATGAATTACTAGATGCAAATCAGATGTTGTGTAGGTCAATGATTGGAAGCTTATTGTACTTAACCACTTCAAGGCCAGACATAATCAAAGTTGTGTGTATGGTAGCAATATTTTAGGCTACACCAAAAGAGTCACATGTTAGCATAGTGAAAATAATTTTTAGATATATCAAAAGCACTATTGACTATGGGCTATGGTATCCCAAGAGCAAGAATTTTTCTTTGATAGCATACATATGTTGATTGGTCTGAATGTGTAGATGATAGGAAAAGTACAAGTGGAGGAACATTTTTTTTGGGAAGCAAACTGGTTTCCTAGAGCAAGAATCAATCACTCCATCCATAACAAAAGTAGAGTATGTTGCAGCCACATGTTGTACTCAAGTCCTATGGATGAAGTAGACACTTAAGGACATCAAGGTTGAGTATAAAGAACCTATCTCTATTCTTTGTGATAAATCAAGTGCAATAAACACCTCAAAGAATCCAGTGATGCACTCTAAGACAAAGCACATATCCATCAAGTATCACTTCATTAGAGAGAAATTTGTAGACAAGTCAACATGGAATATGTTCCCACAAAAGAACAAATAGCTCACATTTTCACCAAGCCTCTTCCCAAAGAACAATTTGAATATATGAGGCAAAATTTGGAAGTCATTTCTCCCACATCATATAACTAAATATTAGTGATAAGGCATGGGTGCAAGGGGAGATTCATTGGTATCTTATTTATCCCTAGAAATGTAAGGAAATATCAAGTTAGGTAAATATATTTTTACAAATTTCTAATGACTTGATGGTTGCATATGATCTTAAAATCCTTTCTTTCTCTTTGAACTATTTGTCAAAGGGGAGCATATTTATAGGGGGAGAGTGGTGTGCCTTTTGACATTGATGTCAAAGGGAGAGAAAGTTGTGCAAATGCTCAAATGTTTTAGCAAAGGGGAGAAAGTGGAAATGCTCAAGAATGAGTTGTTTGTTTTAATTGGTAAAGAGCAATTGGTACAGAGAATGAATTGCAATATCTATAATTGGTATCTATTTCAATTGGTTCTATCTCGTTGAACATTTAGTTTTTCCATCAATGAAAAAGGGGGAGATTGTTGGAAATTTGGTTGTCATTGATGACAAGGGAAAGACAACAAGCGTAGTGAATCTGGTTCAATAAGTGTTGGTATAGGTTGTTGATGAAATGAGATTGTTTTACAAATGTTCTAAAGTTGCTCAAAAGGTTGCAATGTTGTCATGCAATATTGGAATATTTTTGTGGATGGTTCTTCCAAGTGTTTGCAAGATTGTTTAAGGCCAGATTTAACATGTGTTTTATGAGATCTTCTCAAAAATGTGAGTTGTAGGTCCAGAGAATGGAGGATGTGCTTAGAAATGAATTATCTCTACCCTTGGATAGTTTTAGGGTTTATAAGTTAAACCCTAGGCCTTGCAGTCATGGTGCTCATCATGATTTATATTTTGTTGTTCACTGCTTATCGGGGGTAGCCAGTCACTTAAGTCATCACTTAAGCCATCGAGGTCATTGGTGTGACCGAACCTCTTACCTAGAGTTTTAGGTTCATCCGGTGTACGAAATAAATAGTGCACACTAAAAGTTTGAAGATCAGATGGATACCACTATGGTCCTTTACATTGTAGTTCAAATTTTAATTTATCCTATGTTTTGTTTGATGGGCGATGGTACTTGATCAAGGGTTGTGGTCAATCCTTGGAAGATCAACGGTGCCTGCTAGCCTACTGTGCTTTAGTAGGTCTCCATCTAAGCCCTGTGGGATAGTGGGAAACAATGGAGATAAAGTATTGATGATCGAACGATGCATGAAGTGTTTCATGTGGGTCTAGTATCTATAAGGACACATGGAGGAATATTGCTTGATCACTTCATGTCACTGTTAAGAAGTGAGACAAAGGATGGCATTCAATGATGAGTGATGAATGATGAGAGCTAGTGGAAGATAATGTCATCATGAATAGATGGCAACAGTTCGCTACCCCGCTATAGACTCGGTGGGTCCTTGACACATCCCCATGATATGGTGGGCTTGTGACACATTGATATAATGATAGGTGGCAAGGTTTAACTATTTCACAAGGGTTATTTGTATCATGATTATCTTAACTTTACTTGTAAGTGAAGTTACGATAAGAAAAGTGCATGTGATGGATTTTCAACAATGAATATTGAATGAAGGCGATCGAATGATGATCACTATATCCAGTCACATCGTAGAAATAGAAGATGAAGACTAAAGTGAAGCCATGATATGCAACGGGTTAAAGATAAATGATGCCAATTAAATGAAGATCATCCAATGATGATATTTTAAAGTTGTAATGATGATTGAGGAATGATTGATTGTGGCACGGAGGCTTCAAATCAATGGTTAGAATTTAAAGGAAAAGGTTTCAAATAGTTGGGTCTGTGTGAACAAGGGTTTTTGGCTCTAAGCTTGAAATTAATTGGTCTAGCTAAACCAGTGACCAATATGAATGAATATTTTATTGGGATAATGGTATCATAGACAACAATAGAGAATGAGATCAAAATCAAATCAAATAATTAGGGAAATGCATTCAATGCATATAAGATTTTAGAGTTTTAAAGTTTGCTATTCTTAGAAAACTTTGTATCTAAATTTAATGAGTGTGATGCTCAATGCAAAGGTAGCATGATGAAGAAAATAAAAAAACCCTAACAAGATATCTACTTGTGGATGAGAATCTCGAGGAAATCACTACATGTCGGTGAAGGAGATACAAAACAAAATATCAATTTTTGGCTGTGTGGAAACTAGTGGAATAGAAAGAGTGAGAGGAGTGTTGAAAAAGATATAGTGCATACTTAGAAAAGAGTATTATGAGTTTTCTTGAGGTGGAAAAAGAATTCACTAATAGAAAAGAGGAAGAGTAGACTAGACCAAGAGGGATGCAAAACATTGTGCAATTGCAAGATAATTTGCAACATTGAACTAAATCAAATTATAAAATCTTGACTTGTAAATCTGATTGGTGGGTGCCATCAGATATGTGGGAAGGTGCTCATATTAGAAAGTGGGTGCTTCCTTGGAGTGAGTTCTCCTAAAACCAGGGGATTGGTGTCTCCTTAGGGTTGGTACCCTTAAACTTTGTAACTAAACATTTACCTTGTGAGGCTGGATTAGGACAATTTATCCTAGCAACATTTCTCATCGTGGTTTTTCCCATCTTGTGTTTTCCATGTATATCCAATGTTATGTAATGGTTATGTGTGTGCATTCTTATGATTTTGCATATTAATTTTTGGTTTGCACTTTTAGAGCTTAAGGAGATAATCCACAAAAAAGATTAAAGGGTTAAAATTTTAATATCTAGTGATTCAACCCCCCTCTCAATAGATTGTTGTGTTCTAACATAATAGTCATAAAAACAGTAGAGTATAAAAGTATATAAAGTTTTGGTGATCACTATATATGGGCTTCGTGACAAAATAGAGGGAATAGTTGGAACAATAGTAGAAAATCAATGTCTTTTAACTAAGTGTTTTTTAATTGCAATAGTTGTGTGGAGGCTAGATACTTACATGATACAAAACCATTGAGAATTGGATTAGTTTAGAAAAAGTGGTATTGAGTAGCTGTTTGACTTCACAATAGAACACATTTGATGTGAGTAGTTCAAAAAAGCATTCCAACCCCAAAAAAAATACTGTCGTGGTCAATACCTACCCATTTTCTAAGGAAATCCTTGCCCAAAATTGACCATCGATGATTTCATGCTAGTTCTTTTGTATCCAAATTCAGAAGGAATGAATTTTTATTAACTAATGCATTTGGCTATAGAAATTTGGGAAGGTCTCCTTCATAAGGAATACCAATACCAGGACTTTCCAAGGCAATGATATGGATATCATTAAGAAGAACATCTTGCTTAAAAACTTGATGAAGCAATAGCAGTATGTCAACCTTTACCTCTTGAAGGGCAAGGAAAGAGGCTAGAAAGGGGGACAAAATGTTCATTTACTCTATATCTATTGACTGATACTAGAAACTGGTAGCCCAAAACCATTCATATAGCTTCAAAAGTAAGCTTGTTGTAGATTTTATAGAAAATATTGAGCATGTGGTCAGTGATATGATTGATGAAAGCAACTTGTCTTTTGTTGGATCTTAATCAAATTAGAGTCTCCATGAAGAGAGTATGAGAATGAGGAGAGAGTTTTTAGGTATATAGGGAAAGGAAAGGGATTTGTACTTGAGAACAATAACTAGGAAAGAGGATTTATAATTGCAAATTGTTTGGCAATGTTATTGAATGCTAGAGACAATATCATCAATCTCGGACGAGTTCTATAAAGTCAAAAATGTTGTGGTAGCTTTAATTGTTTGCATGTGTCAAATCTATTGCAATGGGACTATCAAATGATAGGTGACTAGAGCACATTAAATCACTTAGAAAATATCAAATACAATTAGATTTGTGTGGAGAAATAATTTATGCGCTAAGTAATGTACTAATAGCTGACCATACATGGTAATTGGTTCGAGTTTATATTTTAAATTTATCTATGATCAATAGATTTTTTCTAGTGATATGGTATGGTTCCTTGCATATAGGTGGTAGGTGTCATCATGTCACATGGTTGACATAGACTTAGGTCTTACCTTATTTTACAAAGTGTGTGATATTGATGTGTGTATCAATTCCTTTGCATCTAATGTTATTAATATAGATATAGTCTTCTATTGTCATAATTCTTTAACATGTTTTAGGTACAAGTCCTTGTTATTAACCAAGACCAATGGAAAAATATTTAACTATTGATTTACATATGTTGAAATATATTATTTAATTATTATTAATTACTAGCATGTTTATTCTATTTTCATATCTTGAAGCATTAGAAAAAGGTTATGGACAATAAATTTGATATGATGTGACTAATATAGCAACAAATTATATCAAATATATGTATAAATTTTGTGAAGTAAAAAATACAATATTACTTAAAATTTGAAATTTTTGGTTATAATGAAATTGCATTAAGGTTGTAACACTTCCCTGGTGTCCATAAACTATTGCTTGATAGAGTTTTCTTTTATGTCCAAAACATGAAATCATCTAGAAAACAGTTGGAGTGAAATCAAGTACCTTGAAAATATTACAAAACAAAACAATCATAACTTAATGAAAAAAAACATTTATTATAAGTCGCATTGTATAACTCTACTCACAATATGTGTTATGAAATCATAATAATAATAATAAGTATCTAAATTTGATAGAAAAGTTTCATTTTAGATGTGTTCCTTTAACTAGTCCCTATTTCCTTTTGTGCTTCCACAAAATTGTGGAAGATAGATAACTATTAAGACCAAGAAAAAATTCTAGAATATGCTAAGCAATGTATAATGCATAGTTGTTTGGGGATTACCAGAGTGATCAGAAGTGGCAAGTCTCCATTGCATCGGTCAATTCTCTTAGAGTGCATTTTCTAGAGCTGTGTATTTATCAATTATGCCTATTTATTTTAATAATAATTAGTTAGTTGATTAGTATGTGTTTCTAGTATCGAAGTTATTAATATTGATATTTTTGGTAATTAATTTAAAGATCAATGTTTATGGAATAGTAAATTTTTATTAATATTAAGCATATGTTTCATCATGTGCATAAATTGGAACAAGCAGTACTGCAAAGGTTTATAGCTCTTACTTTTAAGGAATTTACTATGTTTTAGTGGACTAATTGGATGGAAATAGTGTCATGTGTCATATATGTTTACATATGATTGCGACATTGCATAAATGTGATCTGTTGTGTGCTATGCAAGTTGCAGTGTTAAGGTTTTATGTCGAGGAGCTAACTTATGTTAGATGGTGTCACTTTCTTTGATTTCATTTCTAATTGTTAGCATTTGGGAATTTTAGTTCAAGAAAATTTTGTTCTTGTTTCTGTGGTGGAGCCTATTTGTTGGTAATTCTGTTGATAGCTTTCAAGTTGTTTTTTCATGCAAGAATTTTTGGTTTTATTGTTTTTTTTTTTCTTATTTTTCCTTGTACGTTTCTTTTCAAGTGTTGGTAGTAAGACATTATATGTAGATTCCTAGAAAAGGTTGACAACCTTGTGATGTCAAAAAATGTAGATCTAAATTAATTATTAGGGTTTTAGAAGGATAGCAAAATTTATTGTGAAATTGTATCCCTGGCATACCCTGTACAAGAATCTAGTATTCAAGTATCTATTGTTGAAGAGGTGATTGCAATGCTCTGTGAGTGGTAACTGAATTTGTATCTATTCTAATTAATGATGTATTGAGAACATAGGAACAAGCAAAGGAAAAGTTAATAAAATGAAGCATCAATACAAAGGCTATTGACCTGCTTCCTAAATCTCTTCACCTTATATAGAGATTAGAGATACAAAGTTAGGAGACAAATATTAATGGGTTGCGAGATAGGCTTGGGCATATAACAGGTAGATCGACAATGGCCACTTTTTTGATGAATTCAATACTAGTAGAGGAAATAACAATACCTATTTCAGTCCAGTGCCCTGAATTGGTGTTAGCTTGTGTTGAATTATATGACAATAAGAGTAGGAAAATAGTAGGAGGATCTAGTGAAACAGTGTTTGATTTAAGCACAAAGACGATTGAAAGGGTGCTTAGGATACCTTCATGTGCATAATATGAAGACATTGACCTGAGAAAGGGATTATCTTATTTTGATAGGTGTGATATAAGAGGGATTCACTATACACGGGTCTCTTTATTCTCAAGAGATCACCAGGGAACAAACTTCCCTTATACACCTCAATTTAAGCAAGCCTACAAAAATGTAGAGAAGTATACTCCAAGTTGTGTTTCAGAGAGAGTTATTTCAGATCCTTAGAGAGTGAAATCCCAAGATTCCTACTTCAGATGAGCAAGCTCTCAGCCAAAAGACAACATCGTGGTTTCAGGATGCTAGTGCAACGTGCTATCGTCTAAATTACGCGCTGGCATCCCAAGCAATAGAGGGCTTAGGAGCTCAAGTGGATAGAACAAGGTTCCACTTCTAAGCTTAGGTTTGGAATGTACTAAGAGAAATAAATGAACATGAAGCCACAAGATTTTAATAAATACAAGGGGACTTGGAGAGAGCTTACCCTTTACCAGATGTTTAACCCTTCACTCCAAGCTCTCGACTAAAAGAAAACAATGCAGTTTCAGGATGCTAGGGTGGTGTGTTGTCATCTAAAATGTGTGCTGGCATCCTAAGTAATAAAGGGCTTAGGAGCTCAAACGAATCAAACCAAGTTCCACTTCTAAGCTCAAGTTTGGAATTTATTGAGTGAAATAAATGAATAGGAAGCCAAAAGCTTGTAATAAATGTAAGGGGACTTGGAGAGAGCTTATCCTTTACCAGATGTTCAACCCTTCACTCCAAACTCCACTTTACATCTACACATAGAAAAGCAAAGGGAAAGGTTGGGTGGCTGTATAGGGGCCTGCCTTAGTCAGACCCCCAATTTGGTTTTCCCATCCCCATAGAAAACCAAGTTGGAAAGGAGTGTAAATGCAGTAAACAAAGTGTGTGGTGAAAGCAAGATATGCTCAGGAGTAGAGCCTGCACCACGAGATAGTAAATGAACAAAGAAAGTAAGAGAGAGAGAGCATTACCCATGGGCCTAGACCCTCTCCAGAGCACATAGATGAACTGTTGAGTGCTTGATTGAGAGTTGTTGTAGCTAGAAGGACCTCAGTCTGGCATGGATTTGCTTGTAGAGTGCTGCTATCAAGGATGAAGAGAACCCAAGACTGGAGAAAGCAACAAGAGAGCTTGAATGAATGAATTCCAACCTCAAATGAGAGCAAGAAAGAGGTTTTTAATGTATGTATGGGTGGAAAAGGGCCATTACATCCAAAATCCAACTACTAGGACATGTGTCAAAAGAGTTAGGATTCAAGATTCCTCGTTTCAAACTCGAGAAACTATGTAGACGTATGCGCACTGCGCAGACATCCACGTGTCATGCAGGAATCCAAAGCCTAGATTTTTGGGAAATGTGTCATCATGCTTATGTTGCTCTACCATAGGTCCACATGGAGTCAAAATCACAAAATTTTGACTCATGGGAATTTTGTCATTAATTCTCTAAGGTGTCATAAATGCTAGGAAAAAATGTAAAAATGTGGAATTGCGTCTAGGTACAATTTTGTGATATTACATTTCTCCCCCACTTTAATGGGCTCAATTTTGGAAAAAATCAACCTCACTAAAGTAGAGAAGAAAAAATTTCATCTAAATTTTGAATTTTATGGATTTGCGTGCTGAGAAAAAGGGGACCACAAAGGCCACCGAAGTTGAGCTAATCGGTACCAAAGGTGCCCTCAGCATCTGAGCTCAAAAAATAGCAACAAAATAGTCGTCCTAAAAAATCATTCAAGACTTCAACCTGCAAAACTAAAATTTTGGGTAAGCCTCAAAAAATAGAAAGAAGCTACAATGAAGAGAAGAATGATCAAGAAAAATTCGTCGATTGGGAAGAAAAATATGATCAAGAGGTGACTATATACCCCCTCCTTAGTTTTTCCCCCAGCTTGGTTGGATAAATTTAGAAGAAACTAGGGAGCGACAAACTCTAGGAAAAATGGGCCCCGGGGGCCTATATATACCCAAGTGGGCTCCTAGAAGGGTCATTTTTACTATTCATAGCGAGGAAATTGTTGACTTTTGTGAGAGAAAAGTTAGCAAAATGCCTAGGAAGAGGGAGTATAAGGCACCGAGGTTGGAACAGCTATGTGAGAACATCGCCAAGGGTCATGAGGTGGACTAGTTAGGCCTCTAAGACTCAATTTTTTGTGAATTTTAGCTTATTTCTAGCACTTTTCTAGTTGACAAGGTGCATAGGCATCTTTTTTTTGTGTTCGTATCCAAAAAATGTGTTGTCATCCATAGTCTGTGCCCATCTCTGCTCTATTGTCTAGGGGATGCACTGGCATCCTCGAGGTGGCCATGGCGGTCAGGGAAACATGCATGGCGTGCAAACGTCTACGCGACACTCATAGGTCTTTAGTAATTTTTTATTTTTATAATGAAACTTGATGTTCTGAATTAAAATTTTTCACTTTTTGTAGGAGTACCCAAAGATTCAGGAGTATCCAAGAGGGTGAGTATTTTGACTCGTTCGTGAGCAGAGGGACCATTTGATAGATGGCGAGGTCACACACCTCGTTCAAGTTGGTCTCTGACATGCATTTACCATGCCAAAGATGAGGTACAACGAGGGGATGGTTACAACCCTGATGGAGTAGTGGGACACCACTAGGTCATCTTTCTAGCTTCCTTGTGGGGAGATGACCATCACGCTTGAGGATTTCTATCAGATCCTTGGGCTACCCATCTGCAGATGGTGGGTGGCCCTAGACGATAATTGATCAATGCGGGAGTGAAGAGAGGGCATCTTCTATTACTCAGGGAGGATAGACAGCGATGACAACATGGGCCACATATATAGGCACTAGTACAACTAGACAAGGACCACTGCATTATTGCTCTGTTGAGTTATGGTCGTGATCGTGGCATTCTGGATCATGATAAATGGGTGAGGTTCACACCTGCATGGGGGCCTTATATATACTATTAGAGAGATGGTTGAGCATCACATAGTTTTTTCCTGGGGGCTCAACATGTTGGCACACCTCTACCAAGAGTTAGGCTGATACGTTCACTATGAGTACCATAGCCTCACTGCATGCACACTTTTGTAGGTGTGGAATTTTTCCCACATCATGTGCACCCAGCTAGTCATTTTTTCCTAGTGATGGCCATATCAATTTCCCATGGCCCATTGGTATGATATGAAAAGCCAGTGGAGATTCAATGACCTACAGTTTTGGCAGCTACAGTTCGATACTGTTGCTGGAGACGAGGTTCGGTGGAGACCCTACCAATTTTTTTGATGGGTGGACAACGACAAGTATCTGAGGAACTTGTAGCATGACCGTTCTTGATAGGTTGTCATGACTACAGTATAGTACCTTACTACTAGAGTTGGGTCATGTGATAGCATGGCCATCCTTAGACAATTTCACTAGATGTTCCCACCTATACTAGGGCTTATAGGAGTGGAACAAGGGTCAGGGATTTCCCTCACCCCACCATCATTGATGTTGTCCCCTCTGATGATGATGATCCCAATCAAGATCTACCACCCATAGTGGCTATGGATAATGTCAGGGTAGCTACTGATTTTATGCGGTGGTGGGAGAGGCACCATCCTGCTCCTATGTTCAATGAGGTGCCCTTAGAGGGGACCCTAGTCCACAAGAGGATTTTCCTCCCCAGCCTCTGCAATATAGATAAAGAGGGCATTAGCAGGACGATAGGGAGGAGGAGAGGGTACCAGAGGAGGAGGAAGCACCTTCAAGACTGAGGCGGTGGAAGAGGTCGGACCCCCTGTGGCTACCCCTGTCTCTTTAGCACCACCAACTCCTACTATTCCAGTGACAACGACCTTAGCATCACCAGGAGTGGCCAGTGATGCCAACGGCGTGGACACCAGCATTGACCCTCACCATGATCCTACATGACAGCCAGGGGATTCAAGTATACATAGTACATTTTTATGTTTCTATGCTTTTGGTTTTCTCTGTTTATGATATATATATGTATGCCATGTGATACTAATTTCTCTTTATTTCTCTGTGATTATAGGGGATGCATAGGTATGGACTGGGCTGATGGCTCAATATATTTCAGAGGTATCCCCTGATGTGCTGATTAAGGGGATTGTTCTCAAGGCTTTTCAGCTGGTATATACAGGATGAAGTTCCCCCACTTTTGAGCTAGTAGCACACCTAAGGAGCGCCTACGAGGAGTGAGGCATGAAGATCGTGCAGTTGACTGCAGATATGATGACTATTCAGGGACAACGTGACTAGCTGTCGAGGGAGCTGCGGATGCCTCTCGACGAGTGAGATGTAATAGTGAGGAGGGCTAACACCATTGAGCAGGTGCATGATTCCCTCCAGATCCATCTCAATGACCTCGATGGGAAGCTGATAGTTGTGCTTTCGAAAGAGGTTCAGTAGCTATGAGATGAGCTAAGGCAAGTGGAGATGACTATAGTATTGTAGACACACAAAATTGTCCTAGGTTTGCAACTCTTAGATTATTCAACATTGCCCCTTTCATTCTTAATAATTAAATAATTTTTAATTATTTAATTATTTTCTAAAGTCATAATTCTTCTATTAATTAAATAATTTTAATTATTTAATTAATTCATTTTTATCTTTATTCTCCTCTTTGATTAATTAAATAAATTTTATTTATTTAATTACGCCACTAATTAGGTCCCCTTCTTTCTAAAATTAAATAAATTCTTATTTATTTAATTTTTGTCCACTATCCACTATAATTAAATAATTATTTTAATTATTTAATTATTCATTAGCCTCTTCTCTCATAAATTAAATAAATTTTATTTATTTAATTTAGTCAATTTTGAGTTTGAATTAAATCATTATTTAATTCAAATGATTCCTTTTGTCACATCTCCTCTATATAATTAAATAATATGTTTATTATTACTACGCATCGTCACCCGGAGTAAATAAATTTTATTATTTAATTTTTCCAGCAACCTCTTTGTCTGTGCCAGTCTTATCTTCCAAATTAATTCTTATCTTTTGACTTCTCATTTAATTTCGACCCTTGATTGAATTATCTTATAATTCAATCTTGGCCCTTCATCCTTATCATTTGCCCTAATTTTGACCTAACCCTAATTCTTATTGCAACATTCAATCTTAAGCATTGATCTTAGGGTTCTTGTCATCTTTTCATCCTGGCCACACATTCAAAATTGCAGTTTTTATAAAATGGAAATTTTGTTCTCATTTGGCCCTCTCTTGGTCTCTTATCTCTCTGGCTCTTGGAGGCTCTCTCTCTCTCTTAACTTTCTATCTATCTCATGCTCATTTTCTGTCAACTCATGGTCATTGTCATTTACAGTCATTGTCATTGTAGTCTATTGTCAAGTCATTTCTTTTAATAAAATCCTTCAAAACTTGCTTTGGTCTTGTCATTTGTCATAGTTGCTCATTTGAAATCTGAGGGCATCTCTATTTACAGCAAGCTAGGAGGTGTAACAAAGGTGAAGCATGGAAGATGAAGACCTAGGGTAATATTGTTCCTTTTGTTTTCATGATTATTTCCTTTGTACTTTGTTACTTCATAGGAATTTTAATTGTTATTGTGCTAACCCCACTTAATAATTTTAGGATTTTCCATTGATTACATTGGTGAACCTGACATATTTTAACACATTTTGAGAACTCTTGGAGTTGGGTTTCTTTTTGTTGCAGGTTTTGTTAGCCTTTTGTTGCAGGTTTGGCATCATTTTTGGACAAAACCCTAGTTTCCAAGGATTCGACCATATCTTTCACACGGCTTCGTATTTTCTCACAATTTTTTTTCTGTAGGTCGAGGACACTATCAAGAGCTCTCATTCCAAAAATCATATTTTTTGGATCTGTTTTTCATTTTTTATAATTATTTTTCTGTTTTTAATAAAAAATTAATTTCGGGAGTATATAATCGAATTTTTCAGATATGTTTACATTTCTGGAAATCTCTTTTAATTTTAACAGGGGTCTACTCTTTAGTGTTTAAATTTTGATGTGCAATTATGAGTCAAAAAATAGATTTTTTGAAATTAGGGTTTAAAACAAATTTGCTTATATCTCACTCACGGTTGCAGATCTACTCATAAAAGTTTTTGTGCAGATTTGGGATGATATCAGACGGATACAGTAAAAAAATCAGAATTTTTGGAGCTATTTTTTATTTATTATAATTTTTTTATGATTTTTAATAGAAAATTAATATTGGGCGTACAATAGGGAATTGTTTTGACTTCTTTACATTTCTGGAAAGCTCTCTGAAAAATAATATCAGTCTCTTCTTTGATTTTGTATTTTTCATATCAATAATGTCTTCAAATAATCAAATCTAATTCAGCTATGTGAAAAATATGTATCTGAAATTGCAATTTTCTAATGAGTTTATTTTTTTTCATGGCTGCATTATGATATTATTTCTTTTGATTTTGCAGGGTGATCATAAGGAGTTTTAGTGGCAGAAATATCATTCATACACAATAAATTGGAAAGCGAATAATCAGGTGCACATATCCCATCTTCCATTTCTTAATCTTGTTTGTCACACATTTCAATTTGGGTCATAAAATTAATCCTTGTTTGCAAACACATTTGGATTTGGGCTCTTAAAAATGAATTTTGTCTTCAATCACATATCAAAATTGGGTCTAAAATTAACCATTGTCTTCCTACACATTTGAATTGGGGTTAAAAAGAACATGTGCTTCTATTGTTTGCATACAAACATTTCATTTCTAAGGGAAATTAATCATTGTGAGTGTGAATCAAGTGCGTGTGTGATCACAAACACCTCACTTGATTTGCTTTTGTCAAACCCTTCATAGGAGGCCTTCTAGGGGATTTCATCACCCCTAGGGATGACCTCAATCGAAGTGTGAATCGAAAGACACGCTTGTTTGGAAGTTAAAATCTTGTCACTCTTGGCTAAGCCCCAAAGAACTTTATACCTTTGGGAAGTGAAGGTGAAGGGTGGGTTACCCCTTTCTCCCGGCTGTGTGGCAGGATTTTTCTTTCAAATCATTCCTTAGTCAACCTTGTGCAATCTAGCTTGAGACCTAATTGGCCATACCCCACTTGACTAGTCATAGGGCTTGTTGTTGTGTATTCAAGTGCTTGATTAATCATAGCATTTAATCTTGGAAGACAAACTTATCATTGTGCTTGGTGTGTGTGTTTATACATTTACATGTAAAATCTTGTGTTTGATATTTCCCAAGTCAAACTTCCAATAAAATTTTTCCTCCATCATCCAAGTCATCCAATCTCGTCATTCCACATCATCATCTCTTTCATCTAATCAACATCATTTTACACCATGACAACATTTGAAGACATAGCACTAGGGCTTATTCACATGCTTCATAAAGCTCAAACAAATCAAACACCTTTAGACCAAGAAATCATTCAAAGCACCCATAACATTATCCAAAAACTTCAAACCAACCAATCACCACAAATGCAACAACTCATAGCACAAATCCAATACCTCATGGCCAACTGTCAAGTCCAACAAGCACATTATCAAGTCCAATCACCACATCAACACATTTCACATCAACCCTATGTGTCACTTACATCATCATATCAACCTCATCCATCCACATATCAAGTTTCCCCTTCGTCAACCTATCACAACTCTTCTAATTTCAACTCTTATCCACATCAGTCAACCTTTCAACAGTCATTGTCCTATTCAACCCCTTCATCATCATCACAACAACAAATCATATCACAAGTCCAAACGCCATTCCAACCTCAACACATTCAACCCCAATCCTATGTGTCACCTTCATCATCATGCCAACCTAACACATCTATCTATTATGACAATGCCACATCAACATGTCCACCCATATCACAACAACAACGTAACTTCCCAAGTCCACCTTGGCAACAACATCAAGAGCCTTTAAGTCTTAATGCCACCTTTGACAAGGGGAACACCAATATAGTCCATACACCCTTACCACCATCCAATCAAATGCTTATCCCTAATCCACCATGTCCTAGTCCTAATCCATTGGCCTCTCCACCTTCTCACCCATCAAACTCTTCATTACCCCCACCATCATCTAATCCTCCATCAAATCAATCCCTTACATTTAGATATTTAAAACATAAATTGATGGCATTACATAAATCCACCAATCCACCTACAAAGGATGTGACCCAAGGGCTACAAGTAAGGAATCCGTTGTTGCCATGTCATTCAACACATATACTTGAACATACAAAAGAGTCCTCAAATGTCATGCCAAGTCCTTCAATTCAACCATGTCATACACAACCCCTTGAGCCAAGTCAAGATTCTCCCCTCATAAGTCCAAGTCAACCTCCATCATGCTCCTATGTTGTTGACCATCTTGAACATGTCAAGTCTCTCCAAGAGTCATCCCCTTCTACTTCCATTCAAGCAACCCAAGATGTATGTCAAGAGCCTAATCCTAAGCATGTGGAAACATCAAGCCCTAGTCCTAATCAAGATCAAATCATTGTCATCCCACCTGTCCATAATCTACATCTTTTTTATGATCAAGATGATATCCATAATGATGAAGAGCCTATCCATGAGCAAGATATTCCAAATTCATATCCATGTAGTCCTATCCATGATCCATTGACATCCACTCCCCTTGATGAGATACTTGCCTCCCAAGCTAGTATAGAAGATCAAACAAATACCTTGGATCTAAATGAACACAATGCTAATCAAGATCCTAATAATCCTCCATCATATCCACTTGGTCTTTCCAATAAGGAACTCGTGTCTAGTGTTCCACCTACACCTAGTCCCATTGTCCATTGCATACCCCAAGGAAACCAGTCTCAAGATGTTGGTACTTCCTCCATGCATTCTAAGTCCACTTCCCATCATAAAACCTATCATATGCCTAAAGTATATGTTGCCATTCCACCACCATCATCCTACAAATGTCAAAAGCATGTGACCATACACCTTCCTCCATCCAATTTACCACCATTACTTCCAACTCCTAATACCCCTCCATCCACTTTGCCACCATTACTTCCAACACCTAATATTCCAATCATTCATAAATACCCTAAATATCCTAGTCATGACCAACAAATGCACACATTGTGTAAACATAAGGCTTCCACTCATTCCATCCAACACATGGGATTCAAAAATAAAAAGTTGGATGCCTCTACATATAAAGTCAAAAATTCTAAAGGTCTTAATGCCTTAGAATTCAATTGCAAAAAGTCAAAGCCAAATGCATGCCAAAAGTTATATAAGCCCATACCTCCAAAAGCCAAGCCTAAAAATAAAATGGTTTGGGTACCTAAGCAAAAAGAAATTAAGTCAAATGAGGCATCCACATCACAAAAATCCCAACCATCCCCTCCCATCCAAAATGCACATTCCATCAAAAAATATCAAATTCTGAAAACCCACAAGACAAATAAAAATCATAAAAATACTAAGTCTATGTGGGTACCTAAAGCACTTCGTCCACCATCTCCTAAGCAAACATCTCCATTGCTTCCTACACCCTGTCCACATCAAAAGCTTCAATGTTTATCACAATGTGTGCAACCATTGGTCATGATTCCATTCCAACATACCTCTATCTTTCCATCACCCTTCATCCACTATCCTACATATCTTCCCCACCACCTTCCTATGGTCCATGCTTTTGGCTAAGCCTCCCCATTCATCTTTTGCATAATTCCCATATAAGTCCTATATCTTCCCTACATAATCCTCCATAATACACATCATAATCCATCATCTACCTACTCTATCTCCATTTCATGTCATCCCTTACCAACATCTATGAGCATAATGACATTTGACATAGTCCATGCAATGATATCCATTTCTAGTGGGACTATCACCTTTCATGCAACTAGACACTTGAGTCCCTCCTATCCAAAAGTCAAAAAGTCAAAAAGTCAAAAAAAAAAAGTAAAGAGAAATCCCTTCATCCAATGGTGAAAACCTGGTAAACAGGCGCCTTGGATAAGTACCATGATGAAAACCTGGCAAACAGGCATCATGTGTAGTTTGATCTTCTATGTCACTTACACTTGGGGGCACAATGTATTATCTATCCAACCTATCATTTTTATGTCATATCATTTCCATCCTACCTACCATCTTTAGCCATCATACCTACCTATCATATTGGGTCCACTTATCCACTCTTCTCCTTTTGATCTTGATGAAGATATAGGGGCAAAGTGTTGAAACATATTTTTTGGGTATCTCTTGACATACCTCATCCTATCTAAACCAATCATATCATTATCCTATTGTCATCAGCTTTGTCACGAAAAATCCTAAGTCTTGTACCTAGAATGGGGCATGTCATTCCTATGCGACATAGTCTTTGGAGATCAGATCATGGCTCTCTTATGCATACATCCATTTCATCCATTAATCCCATTTATCTCCTTGCACCTAGACTTGGTTTTCCCCTTGTCATTGGTATCTAGCACAAAGGCTACCCAAATTTTCATCCATTGACACCTCAAAATATGTCAAAAAGCCAAAAAGCCAAAAAAAAAATCATAAAATTTCAAAAAAAAAAAAGAACAAAAACATCATACAAAATGTCACGAAAAAGAAGACCACAAAAATCATAAAATGTCCGGAGAAAAACACAAAAACATTCAAATCAGTAATAAAATCCAAAATGGAGTCAAAGTCCCGGTCATGTCGGTTAGTCCCATGTCATTGTCGAACTTCGTTGTCTCTGGCGCGTGATTTTGCCTGCACATTAAAGTGAGACCCATCCGTCAGTAGGTCCACGAGGACATTGGAGTGGAGTCCTTTTTGGGGTTGGTCCAAATAAAATCATGGCATTTTGTCACAATGCGTCATCGGTCAAATGAAGTTAGGCGGGTCAAAATCAAACCTTAAGGCCGGTCATTTGAAACATCAATGTCAAAATTGGTCAAAATGGAGTCAGCAGGTCCAATCCAATCATACGGTCAACATGAGTCAACTTGCCAAAACATATTGAGTCAAAACAGTAATGGGTCTACCAAGTCACTCTTTGGTCCTCTTCCGAGAGATGTGTCGCTGTGGAATTTGGAACCTCATCCATCTTTTGCCTTCCGAGGATCTTATTCGCTTCTTGACAATGGAAGCCGAGTCAAACCGTCAGCAAAGTCAAATTGGCAAACTCTTAAGCTGTGAAAGCTGGCATCAAATGCGACAAAGAATTCAATCTTTGGCAAACAAACATTTATGGAAATATAAAATAAAATGGTTGTTAATCTTTCCTGGTCTATCTTGTCTTATATTTTGACTATCTTAGCTATTTTGTCTTATATTTTTATTTTCTTGTCTTGTGGTCATGTTACTAGCTACCTCGAGGATGTCCCATGAAGGATTTAGAGGTGCAATGATGTCTCCTGACCTATTCTATTTTCTTTGATTGCTGTCTGTGGATTGTCTTGACAAAAAGACTGGGGCAACTTCGTCCTTAGTATGAGTTAGGACATTCCTTGTCTGTGACTGTCTGTTTTTCAAGTGGATGACCTTGCACACCTTGGTCTATGTCATATCATCGTGTTTGTTGTCCATTTGTGTCATTTTTACCGCCCAATGATGATTAAGAGCAATAAATATTAGTCCTATGGCAATGTTTTGAAGGATTTGGTCTAGGAACTAACATGCATCTTCTTTAGTCATGTCATCTTCTCTAACTCGTCTCATATAGGCATTGCATCCATATCATCATCCATATCTTTTGCACTAACATTTCTTTGTCTCTTCATATTCTAGTCTTCTCACCAATTTCGAGAGCACACCCATGTTCTGGGAACCTGTCTGTCCCCTCGAGGGGGCATACCGATACCCTCCTCGTCATTCTTCCTCATCTTATTTTGCACTGGGGCATTCTTTGACTTATTTTTCTTTGTCTGTCGACAAGGCATGACAAAAGGGAGGGGCAAAATCAGACACCTAAAAATGACCTAAGCCTGCAAGCTTCATTTTTACCACTTTCGTCCTAGCATAATTAAGTCATTTAATTATGTCCTTGGTCCACATTCGACTATTGATTAAATAATTCATAATTATTTAATTAATTCATGTCATTTATTCGTCATGATTATTAAATAAATAAATATTGTTTATTTATCTAATACATCATTAATTATCTAAGTCTTCCTTTAATTAAATAAATTTCTTAATTTATTTAATCCCCCCTTTGTCATTCATTTCTCCTTGATTATTAAAATAAATAAATGTTATTTATTTATCTAATACGTCATTAATTACCTAGGTCTCCCTTTAATTAAATAAATTTCTTAAATTCATTTAGTTCCCCTTGTCATTTATTTCTTCTTGATTATTTAAATGAAATAAATTTTGTTTATTTAATTCGTCCTCTAATTAGGTTCACTTTCTTTTCCAAGGAATTAAAATAGAAATTATTATTTATTTGAATTTTTGTCCATTCCACTATAATTAAATAATCATTATAATTATTTAATTTATTCATTATCTTCTCTCATAAATTAAATAAATTTTATTTATTTAATTTTGAATTCACTCTCTCAATTTTGAATTAAATCATTATTTAATTCAAAATGATTCTTTATCACATTCCTCCCACTTAATTAAATAATATCTTTTGTTATTTAATTTATTTCTTGAGAATCACACAGGTGAATAAATTTTTATTATTTAATTTCTCCGGTAACCTCTTCCTGTGGAGTGCAGTCTTATCTTAAATTAATTCTTATCTTTTGACCTCTCATTTAATTTAGGCCCTTGATTGAATTATCATGATTTATTCATCCCTCATCCACTTATGTTTTTAATTTTGTTCTAAACATAGATTCTTATTTACTGACATTCAAGTATGAGTCGGTAGTTCTAGGGTTTTTGTCATCTTCTCATCCTGGCCACACATTCAAAATTGCAGTTTTTATAAAATGGCAATTTTGTTCTCTCTTGGAGGCTCTCTCTCTCTCTCTCCATCTCATGCTCATTTTCTGTCAACTCATGGTCATTGTCATTTGCAGTCATTGTCATTTTAGTCTATTGTCAAGTCATTTCTTTCAATAAAATCCTTCAAAACTTGCTTTGGTCTTGTCATTTGTCATAGTTGCTCATTTGAAATCTGAGGGCATCTCTATTTATAGCAAGCTAGGAGGTGTAACAAAGGTGAAGCATGGAAGATGAAGACCTAGGGTAATATTGTTCCTTTTGTTTTCATATTATTTCCTTTGTACTTTGTTATTTCATTGGAATTTTATTGTTATTGTGCTGTACTCCTTTAACAAATCACAAAGGTTTCCTTGGGTGCACATGTACTGGCTGGGTGAAGTCTAAGAATGCGTCCCGGTCGTCATTGTCAAATTAGTCAAACCCTAATCCAAGGTACTTCAGAGTTTGAAAAGTTTCTATGGGTTCCCTTCGACCAGTTTTATTTTTTCCAAGGCCACTGGTACCATCGTAGCCTTTAACCTTCATGATGTTGTAACCTTTGCCATATCTTTGAACCAGTAACGGGGGTAGTGTGACAGTATCCTTATAGATCCATCCTATGATGTCAGCTAGGTCTTTATCACTCATGTCTCCCCACTTGATAAAAACTGTATTCGGTGGGACTTTGAAAGTTTCCTGAGGTTCCATTCTGAAGCATGGTCGATCATATATCTTTGGAGCCATGGGTATTGTTGTTATGTTGTATGTTGTATTTAGTTTGAACTCTCCATAGCCAAGGTCCCGAATTTTTACAATCGATTCAGTCTTAGGGCTAGTGGAAGGTGGTGGTATGGTGGAAGACGTGGATGGAGCGGATGTGGCAGATGATGTGAGTGTGGAAGGGTTGATATACTTGGATGACGAGGAGCTAGGTGCTTCTCGGTTAATAGGTACTCAGTTTTCAGAGATTCCCCTTAAGTTTGTACAATATTGGAAAGGGTCGGGGTCTCCATATATGGTTACTTCTGTACCGTCAAAAGGAAACTTTAGGCATTGATGGTATGTAGAGCGAAGCCCGACTTTTAAATGAATCCATGGACGGCCTAGCAATATGTTATATGGTAGTTCCAAATCCAGGACTTGGCAAGTCATGTCCACGATGACCGGTCCCACTCTGATTGGGAGAGAAATAATGCCACGTGAAGAGCATTCCTTGTCATCGTATGCTTTGATTACTATACTTTTCATTGGGTCTACGCACGCATCAGAGAACCCTAGAGCTTTAACCAATTTGAGGGAGCATATGTTCAATCCTGCTCCACCATCTACTAAAACCCGTCTAACTTTGTGCTTGTGGATAAAAGTTTCTATGTGTAATGCGTCATTGTGGTTGGTTTTATGTGATGAGTAATCTTGGTCTGAGAAGGTGACATGGTGCGACGTAGTGAGATATCCCACCATAGTTTCAAATTGATTGACATCGATGTCCTTGGGGACCGACGACTCTAGGACAGTTTTATCTAGGATTTCTTTGTGCGCGAGAGAGATACGAAGCAGCTCAAGGATAGATATTTACACGGGCATTTTTCCTAGCTAGTCAATGAGGTTGAACTAACTCTTGGGTTTCCACTGCTGTGTGGTTGGGACAGGTTTTGGCTGTTTAATAGGTGGAATAGGTTGTGATTGTTTAGCAGATGGACCTGGTATGGTGATTTTGGCTTGTCTAGCGGGAGGTGGACCAGCTATAGTGACCTTGCCACTTCGAGTGGCAACATTACATTGGGGTGATTTTCTAACCATAATGGTATTGATGTATTCATTGTCAGTTCAGACATTGTTTATAATAGGTCCACCAGAATAGTTGTACTTGACTCAGGCGAAGTTAGCTTGATTCTATGGACCTAAAGTGGAAGCATTATGAGAACCATGGTCCTGCAGTGGATTCTTGTGGATAGTATGATCTAAATTGGAGGCGAATTGTGATCTACCTACTTCGATGGTGTGACTTTCGATAAGATCTTGTATTATGTTTTTCAATTGTCATCAGTTAGAGGTTGTATGCCCTTTTGCTCGATGGTATTTACAAAGTGCATTGTCATTTCACCATGCTGGTTTGAATTGTCTTGGGTCATACGATTTTGGTTCTGGAAGTATGATGACCCCATGCTGGAGGCATTTCTTAAGGACTTCTTCAATGGGTTCACCCAAATGGGTGTATGTGCGACCCCTAGGAAATTGTCTCATCTGATGGTATTGTCCCTAATTGTTTTGACTGCTTTGGTTGTTTGAAGAAGTATTGGGAGGAGATGTCAATGTCATTGTTGGTCTATTTTGTTGTTGAACCCCTTTCAGGGCCAATACAGGACCTATAGTGTTTGCAGTCTTGGCATCAACACTGTTGTTTGTAACGTGCTTATTTTTAACCCAATATTTTTTTTTGTCGGCGGGTGGATTGAAATTTGTGTTTCTGGAACCATATCTTAGTTCTCCCTTTGCGATAAGGGCTTTCTCAATCTAGACCCCTTTTTCAACTAATTATGTGAAGTTTGTGCAACAATGTATTTGCAATGCAAATTTTAGGGGCCCTAGAAGTGTTTGGACAAACATGTCAACTTTTTCCCTTTCAGGAATGTCAATGTGACATTGACTAGCGAGGCTTCTCCATTTTTGAAAGAATGGAATAAATGTCTCACTAGAATCTTCTTGCGTGAGATTGCACAAGCTAGTGATAGAGGTATCCATGTCGATGTTGTACGCATAATTTCTTATGAATTTTTGTTTAAGCTCATCCCATGTCTGGATATCCTTTTGAGTTGAAAACCATTCAAGGGCTTGACCTATCAGACTTTTAGAAAAAATTCTTATCAAGTATGTTTGTTCGTAGGTGATGTCCATACAATTGCTTGCAAATTCGTGAACATGCTCAATGGGATTTGTCTTGCCTCTATATTTTGTGAAGTTGGGTGACACATATCCTGGCAAAAATGGAGGCATGTATAAGCTTGTGTCGAATGGGTATACATTAAGGTCATATGATATTTTTGATTTCTTACCTAAAATGTACATGTTTTGGATAGTTTTTTCCATATCCCTCATTCTTGTTTTGAGGGCGTCCACATTAGGGTTGTTTATGTTTTCATACATTGGATTGACTGGTACAACATGTGTTCCTATTTGTTGTGCGTGAATATTGGTGTATTGTGGCGGTATGAATAGTTGTGGTATGTATGATGTGTGCAGATTGACATGTTGTTGGTATTGGAAGTTATGATTGGGTGCATGTTGGTGTTGAAGGTTATGATTGGGTGCATGTTGATGAGTATGAATGTTAGATGAGTAGGTTGGGATGTGTCCCCCAGCCATGTGTGTTGTTATTTGGGGGATGTTATGACCATGGATGTTAGGGTGTGTTAACGATGTCATGGGTTGTGTTATTTGGCCACCTTGTGTAAATTGTTGATTTTGTACAAGGGGAACATTTGTGTTTGTCCCTTGGGAGGCAATGAAATTTGACTGTGTTGTCATGTTAACATTTTGTTGTTGTCCTTGGATAAATACACGTCTTGTGCCTCCACCTGAAAGATTTTGTGAAATACCACTAGACAGATATGATGAAGTTGTGTTCATGGTAGTAGATGGAGTTGTCAAGGGGGGATTGTTGTGACTTGATGATGCCCCTGTGGCATTTACTGTCATGGCATTGACTGTCATGATATTTGTGGTGTTGGGGGCGTTGAGGGTGTTTGGGATGTTGGGAGTGGTATGCACTGTCGTTGTGGTCCCAAAGGAAGTATTGCTCGTAGTATTTGGAAGTTCACCACTATGTGACATGTTATGTGCATTGTTGGCATTAGGGTCAGGAGGTGTCAAATTTAGCGTGTTAATGTCAAATCCTTGTGGTAACTTAGCTCCTTCACTCAAGAGCATAGCTAAGAATCTGTCTCTATCATGACGGACCATTGCTTCAACAAACTGATAGGCCTCTGGGTCTTGTGTCAATGCCTCTACGTTTTCCTCAAGTAGTTGGCCATTTTCATCTTTTTGCAAGAATTGTTCAAATGGACTATTTGATGAGGAGTGCATTGTCACTAGAGGTTGATTGTCTAAAAATGGATCGTAAAAGGTCCAGTTTTGGTCATGTGGAGGATTGTTGATAGTAAACAT
>VDFB02000003.1:424142877-424162611 GCA_007258455.2 Sequoia sempervirens | reverse complement strand
AATGACCTCGTACTTAGTCTATGCACTCACAAGATTTCATCCATACAAGGGATTAAGTACTAGGGGCACCATTAGATAGGATGTTATTATGAGGTGTATCCTCAATTACACTTGGGAAGCTCGAGCTACAGGAGGGTGAATGATGCATTCACCATGCATATCACCAGATTGCTTCAGGGAGCAGAACATATGAGGATTTCTGACCAAGCCAAGGAGTTAATCAAGAAATATGGTGCTTTGTTTATTTAGTTCCCAACCTTCTCATACATCTGGATTGATGGATGTCAAAGGGCTCCATACAGGCTTCCAAGGTATCCAACTGATCATATTCTACTCCTGGAAGTCACTAGACAGATATATGGTTTTGATGCTATTGTTAAGAGGGACAAGCATAAGACTGGTTTTGGTGGGGACTTCCCTTTGAGGATAGGTATTGGAGAGGCATGTCCTTCCATTATTTTGGCCTAGGCTTCAGAAGAGGAGATGAGTACTCTTGGCTTATCTTTCCATTCCAAGAGGTCCAAATTTGATATAATAGGTGAAGCCCAAAAGAAGGCTAGTAGAGAGTATAGCCATAAGGTTGATCTAGAAGACTACTGGGCCAATTACAGTGACGAATATGAGGTAAGGAAGAAGAATTTTTCCTGGCTTCTAGTTGAATCGATCTATTTATATAATGTGAAGGAAATTCCTAATCAACTCGAGGATGGTGGGGACTTGATTCAAGGCCATGCTTATGAGGCAGTTAAGGACAGGCCAATTGGTGATGTGGATTGGCTATCTAGGAAGAAAAGATAGAACTAAAATAGTTGATGGATCCAGTCACCAAGTTTACCAAAATGTGGTTAAAGCATAAAATGTGGGAGTTGGAAAATGAAGGTGTACAGTGCACCTATGATCTGATGGGAGATTTGGGCCCTCACTCCACCTCCGAGGAATCAACTGAGAAAGATCCTAAAGGTAAAGGAAAGGTGGGATCCCCTTTTAAAATCAAGATTAAAGGTGGTCAAGGGGAGGAAGCCCAAGAAATAGAAAAGCAGAGAAAGCTAATTGCTAAGAAAAGGTCAAGGACTAAGAGGTCTAGTAAGGAAGAAACTAAAAAGAAGATTCCTGAAGTCGATATTCTTGTGCCTAAAAGGAGAAGAATTATAAGATTATCTCAAAAGGTAGGTTCTAAGGATGGAGAAGAAGTGGATCCACCAGTGGTAAATATAGAGAGTTCAGGAGAAAAGACACAAGTGTATACAAGCAAGTCAAGGACTCCTTCTCCTAAGGATAATGTGCCCAAAGCATATCCTCCTCTAGTTACTTCTCATAAGGAGTAGCATGATGATGTTCCTTCTTCCCATGAAGCTCAAAATCAACTAGGTGAATCTGAGAAAGTTGAAGATCATCCAGACATTGAGGGAGAATAATTTCATGAGGGTGAGCTTTATAGTGCAAAGGCAAAAGTTGAAAAGGTGATGCAGTCTCCCTTGGTTGCATATGAGGAGTCACCTATTAGAACGGAAGAGGTCAAATATCCTCATAGAGAGGAAGAAGCAGTGAAGGTTCCATCACCTGAACACAAAGAGGAATATACTAAATCAAAGGAGGACAAGGCCGAAGAAGTTCCTGAGAGGCAAGGTTTGAATGAAGAAGCATCTAAAGATCAATAGGAGGAAGTGAGACAAAGCAGAGTGCAGTCAGGGTCCACTGTTCCAGATTGGTTGGACAAGGAAATAAAGAGAAAGAAGATTGTTGTTGAAGATACTCCACCTAAATGGGATGAGTTGCTGGCCAAGATTGGAAAGGATAAAGGTAAGAAGAAGGCCAAGGTCATTTCAAGGATTGAAAGGGATGAGGCAAGCAATAGGGTGGTTCATATTGCAACTCCTGCTCTAGATAAGAATAGGGATGAGGTAACTGCAAAAGATTACAATGTGCAAACTCTTAATTTAGGGCCCACTTCCATTGAGCAGGACATTGAAGATTATCAAGGTTCTAGTGCAGTCATCTTGGGTAGATTGAGGAAGGAAATAAAGACTAAACAGGAGCTAAAGAAAGGGAATGAGGGACTCAAGTAATATTTGGAAGATCTAATGAAACCCTTGCAATCCATTAATCCCTCATCCTCTGCTGCAAAACCCTTATCCCAAGAAACTATCATTGAACTTGAAAGAATGAAGGCTTCCACTCTTGCTACTGCAAATTGGCTACAAGGGGTGTGAGCTAAAGGAGATGAGGCTATCAAGGAAATTATGTCATCTGGAAAAGATGCTATGAGGGCAACTGATTCATTGAAGGAGGTGTTAGCTCAAGATAAATAAGCTACAGATTTCCTATTGCAGAAAACCAAAACCATCATGGAGTATACCAAGGATAAGCTAATAAATGATAAAATTCTCCCTTCCTCCAGAGTTGCTGAACCTTGGGAATGGTTTGAAGCATTGCAGATTAGGCAGAAGGTTTTGAAGAAGATCTACAAGTAGAGGAAGCAAATTGAAGGTAACCTAACTAGTGTCTATAATGGATGCATCACTTTCTTTGAGATAATGATAGAGAGAAGGAAGATTGCACCTAAATATTTGAGTTCAGAGCAGTTGAGAAAGTGGTGGCAGGATGTTTATGCTCCAGTCAGTGATGATCCTATTACTGAACACCAGTTAGATGATGCAGCCACCTACATTGTTGTCATTGATAAATATCTAGCATATAAGGTGGAGTGGGATAAGTCGGTGAAACAATCAAGGGAGGATATTACATCAATTGAGAGCTGACTTAAGGTTTTTCCTTTACCACCTATGGCCGACTTTGATAGGGTGCTTTTGAGGGTTCATGAAATGCTGGATCGAAATAAAGACAAAGGGGAAGGTAGTTAATAATGGGCTACATCGAGATTTGTGCTTCCCTATTATTTTTGCATGCTTTGGTCTGAGTTGCATTGGAGATCCCAGGCCAACTTGGATGAAGTTCATGCATTTAATGCATAATTTATTTCATTTTGAATTTCTCTTGGCCGACTTGTTTTGTGGCCAATTATTATTGTAAAATCTGGCTAGGCCAGTTTTCTATTAATATGGCATTTTGCCTCATTTGTAAGGGCTAGACATAGACTTAGACAAATAGAGAGACATCTAGTATTGAAGCGAATTAAGTAGAGAAAAGTTAGAATTTAGTTCATTCTCAAGCAAATATTGTCACAGAAAGCTAGAATTGTTGCTACAGTGGATAATTTGATGCAAGTAATGACATTGTGATTTGGTGCCATACTTGTGTTCTTCTTATCTTGCATGGTTCTTGTTATTCTATCTTTAGAATTGCTTTGAGGGAATTTGATAATTTGATATTTAGAGTTAGATTTGATTCAATGATGTTTATGGTTTGATATTTGAAGTGTTACAGCAATCCCTGGTCCATACTTTTCACAACCAACTGATTGTTAGTTGCTTTGCAAAGTTAGCATGGACTTTATATTCATTGTGCTTAGTTCAATTGTGAGGGTTTATTCATTTCAATTGCAATAGGGTTGTTTGAATGAATTTTCATGATCTAAAAATCTTAACACCTTAGAAGATTGCACTGTTTCTATAAGATTGCAGATCCATCTGGGTCAAGTAGAAATCAGTTTTGAGGGATTGGTCCATTCCAAGTATTTCATCATTTGCATTGTTAATCTTAGGAGTAGTATTTAAATCTAGAAATCTCTTTGAAACCTTATATCTTCTGTTATTTCTTTAGATTTAGGATTGAAGTATCATCACATTGTTGGATCTAATAAATTGAAGATTCAGTATTTTGCTTGTAGTAAGGTCCCATTGTGATTACCAGCATTTTCACATTTATCATTGAGTTGCTTTATGCCTTCAAGACCTGACATTAGAGATCTTTGGGGTTATCTCTTGAGGCTTGGTTAGATAGAGATTTACCTTTCAAGAGAGATAGGATTTTCATATTATGTCTGAGTTGTTGCTATGCAGAAAACATCATCAACACAACCCACATCATTCTTGAATAATCATCAATAAGCAACATGAAATACCTATAACCTTTTAAACTTCTTATTCTATAGGGACCACACAAATCAATATGCACAAGTTCCAACAATTCTTTTGAACAATGTTATTTGCTTCAAAATGAAATTCTAGTTTGCTTCCCCAATTGACATTCTTTGCATATGGCATTAGTAGGCTTTACAATCTTAGGTAGATCTCTCATAGCTTTAGTAGAACTTATCTTGACAATGTTATCAAAGTTAACATGACAAATTCTCCTATGCTACAACCAACTCTCGCCAACTTGAGCAGTCAAACAACTTTTACTAGCATCTGGAGAAAAAGATACATACTCTTTTTAGTATCTGATGCAATTACATTTCTAGAACATCCCAATATTCTACACTTTCATCCATTGAATTGAATATTATAACCCTTATAAACCATTTGACCAACACTTAAAATATTATGCTTCAGACCTTCCACATACATGACATCATCAGTGTTATTCTTACCATCAAGATAAATGCAACCTCTTCCATGGATCACACCAATTGTATTATCACCAAATCTCACAACACCACCTTCATACTTTTCCAAGCTTAAAAACTTACTTTTCTCTCTAGTCATGTGATGTGAAAATTCACTATCAATAACCCATTCATCTTTCTCTTCAACTTGAGCAGCTAGGGCTTTCTCCACATTTTTACAACTAGTAGATTCAATAGATACATAATCATTTTCCTTGATAGCAATAAACACCCATTCGTCTTTGTTGGTGTAATAAATTATTTAATTACACTTTATTAAGTTTACTTAGGTAATAATTAGTTTACTTAATTAATAAGTAAGCTTTATTTTTGAGTTGTTTTTAGGTCAACATTAGGTTCTACCTTTAGGGTTATGCATACATTGCTTTTATAAAGAAATTCATCTCTTGTAATTCCTCAATTCCTGTATATTATTCATTTGCACATCTTCATGCAAATTACTCTTGCTTTTTTTGTTTTTCTCTTGTGGAAGGTATTTTCTAGTTTTCATTTCTGATCTTGGCTTCTAACATGGTATTAGAGCCTTGATTTGTAGCCCCTTCTCAATTTTTTGGAGAAATTCATTGTAGAGCACGTTCGAGGTTCCTCTAGGGTTTCATGCCTTGAACTTATTTATAAAGTATTTTCAATTAGACCGGGCATCTCCATTAGATTCAAAGTGCTAGAAAAATTTAGGATTGGCTTTTGTTTCATTGATTTTCATCACTGTTTTCTAGATCAACAAGGGTTTCAAGTCTAGTGATTTTTTTGAAAATTTTGGGGGTAGCATTTTTTTTAGGAATTTTTGGGAAAAACGGAGGTCACCATCGCATTTGCAATGCCCAAAAACCCTAGAAATGCTTGTCGTTTGGTTGATTTTTGAGCAGTTCAACAAAATGCAATTTTTTTTGCTAGAGAGGCCATACGGCCTCCCCAGCATGCTTCATGAGGCAAAAATTTCATGAAAATTAAAAATAAATAAATACTTTAAAAGCACTTCTCATGCATAAAACAAAGTGGCCACTGTCGCACCACCTAGCAGCCGCCGAGTGGCCACCAAGCTGCCACCTAGTAGTTGTTGAGTAGCTGCGGCCCAACCACCTCCTAGTAGCTACCAAGCAACTAGCCCGTTGTCACTCAGTCGCCACCGAGTGACCACCCAGCACCAGCCCCCTTCATCGGTGTAAGCACCCCACTAGGTCACGTGGGTGACCGGGGGCTGAACGCTCCAGCCCCTAGCCACTAGCCTCTTGGTCACCATATGTCCAGGGGCCAAAAAAATTTTACCCAAGGCACCTATTGAAGGGATTATTGGCCTTTTTTTTGAGCTATTTCATGAAATCAGGTGTATCTTGGACATTTCAACTCCGTTTTTTGTAAAAAAATAGGCGTCAAAAAGCTGGTTATGGGCACTATCCAATGGTACAAGTTATAATTTTTTTTTTCATTTTTTATGCTTTTTTCGGTCTCTGAAGTCAGATGAAGTAGTTTTCACTTTGGAGGGCATATCTTTTTCCTCAGTTATCTATTTTTCATGATTCAAGTGGCACCAAAAATCTGATTTTGTCCTCTACATAGATATGAGGTCAATTTATATCATGGAGATAGATGTAAACATTGACCTTTGTGCATGCACTCTTTTTTTTTCATGCACTAGGTTTTCATTTTCTCTTTAATTTATTACAATCATGGGATATTGTAATCAATGAACTTATATAAAGTTCCATCAGGAGGCTTCTTGCATAATAATTTGATTAGTGTAGTTGCATTGCATGCACTTTGATCTCATCTTCATATTGATGACAACTCGTATGAGTTGTATCTAGATTCTGTAGTTTCTTTTGGCCACATCTTGCTCATAGCTTGACACATTTTGGTTTGCATTGGGTCACATCTCAGTTTGAGGGTCATTCATTTTATGGTTACTGTTCCAGAATCTTCATGGTACTTGCTCCTATGGATCATTTTTAGTCATAGTTTTGCATTGACATCGAGATACAAATAGCCTCAAGATTCTTTCATCATATCATTCCCTCTTATGGGGGGAATCATTTATTCATCTATGATTGCTTCATAGATTATAGGGTTGTTCCAGTTTGTGAGTTTTCCAGTGTTCCTTGGCATCGGGTCTATTGTTGCATTATCATGATTCTTCCTGAGTCCTTCATTGACTCTCATATGGTTTCTTGTAAACAGAGGTATCTTTCCTTGCTTTCTAGATTTAGGATTCTAGTGTTACTCCACCAGTGTTCTTACAATGCTTCTTTGTAGCAGGTCATCTCATTGAGGGGGGTTTTGTCCCATTGGGTTTTCTCCTCTTTTCCATTCATTGCATTTGTACATGGGTACCTAACATGGCCTTGTATCTAAGACCCATTCATGAATTCATGCATTCATCCTATCATTAGGTGCATGCCTTTTTAGTCTCCCTAAGTTGCACTTAAGGGGGTGTTGGTGTAATTAATTATTTAATTACACTTTATTAAGTTTACTTAGGTAATAATTTGTTTACTTAATTGATAAATAAGCTTTATTTTGTTGAGCTATTTTTAGGTCAATGTTAGGTTTTACCTTTAGGGTTATGCATACATTGCTTTTATAAAGCAATTCATCTCTTGTAATTCCTCAATTCCTGAATATTATTCATTTGCACATATTCATGCAAATTGCTCTTGCTTTTTTTGTTTTTCTCTTATGGAAGTTTTTTTCTGGTTTGCATGTTTGATCTTGGTTTCTAACAGTCTTCACCTTTGTCAGATTTATCATATGTCACACCTTCATCAGGAGCATAGTAACACTTCTTTTGAAATTTAGTCTTGTTATGTCTTGGTTTAGAAGCTCTTTCTGGACACCTTGATGCAAAATGACCTATCTTGTTACAAGAAAAACATTTAAGAGACAATTTTCCTTCATACTTACCTTTTCCTCTCAATACTCTTTTGACAATAAGTGCTTCCAACTCTTCCAACTCTTTTTCTTCTTCAATATATATCTAATTTCATCCTCATACTTGAATGCCTTTCTAGATGATCTCTCATATGGATCATATCTTTGTCTATCTCTTCCAAAAGTAGTAGCCTTGAATGCAAATTCAACCTTAGGAAGGGCATCACCAAATTCACTTAACTCAAAAGTAGTCAACTTACCGACCAACATATCCCTGGTTACATTTGTTATAGTTAGGAGCTCTTCAATAGCTGTAGCTTTGACTTTATAAGTAGTAGGCAAGGATCTAAGCACTTTAGCAACAATTTTTTATTCATCTAACTGTCCACCAGCACATCTAATACCACATACAAGTTCATTCACTCTTTGCATGAAAGTAGTAACATTTTCATCATCACCCATTCTCAGCATTTCATATTTTCCTTTCAGACTCTGCAACTTAGCAATCTTCACATTAGCATCACCTTCATACAAAGTTTCCAAATTTTTCTAGATCTCATAAGTAGTCTTTATATCCATAACATTAGTCATCTCAGTATCAGTCAAGGTTCTCAACAGTGCTTCCATAGCCTTGATATTATACTCAACATAAGTACTATTCAAGGTATAACACACCTATTACATGTAATGCTCTAGTAGGGTTCACCAATGCATATTAGATGGCATTCCATTCAATTCTTCCACAAAGAATAATTTTTTCATCAAATCTTGGACTATCCTTCTTGTATGTTTCCATCCCAAATCATCTCAAGCTGTTAAACTTCTTCCAAGGAACCAAAAGCTCTAATACCAATTGTTGGGAACACAAGGGCAAACAACTGAGAGGGGGGGTGAATCAGTTGTCACAATATTTCAAACTTATTAAACTTATTAAACCTTAATCTTAGATCTGATGAATATTAATGAAAGCATGAATCCACAACACATCAGAAACACACATAATACCAATATTTTTACGTGGAAGCCCTATTACGGGAAAACCCACGGTGGAGGTCAGTCCACAAGATTATACCTTGTTAAAAGTATAAGAAGAATAAATGGGAATGCATGTGTATTCAAGCACACTATCTAGAGCTCACTACTCAAATACAAATGAAGACTCGCTGTCTTACAAAAAGATTTGGATTAAAGCCATCCGGATTTGAACTAATAAAATAGCATATGTTAATGTCTGATTACAGTTCTGGTTAAGCACATGAACACTTCTTCACTTGTCTTCACTCTTCTTCTCATGTTGCTCTACCTTCGAATGATCTTAAATTTATTCGCACACAGGACTCATACAATTCACATTCACACACTTGCACACCTCAATTCGAATAAATAATCTCTCTTATATATTTGCAACAAGAAATTACATCGCTCCAAGTTGACCATAAAGAGATAATTAAATAATTACAAACAGTTGGCCCAAAACAATAGATAATCTTCAATGTGAATCAACCAAGGTCAGCCACAACTTAGTGAGAGCCCAAAAAACCATCTCCAACATGAAAAAAATTCAACTAATTTCTCCTCAAAGATCCACAACACGCTTCAACACCATGTTGGCCAAGAACATGAAAAACATAAACACGCAAGAGAAAATCTTGGATCACGAGCACAACGATCAATGCAGACATGCCACAAAGATAGAGAATGAACTAGAAACATCCACCAACATCATGAATCACTAGAGAAGCATCCACAACAACTGAACTAACAAAAATCATAGAATCTTCAATTAGGAACACTAACTGAAGCGACAAAACAACTATCAAAATGAGAATTCTCATAACTCAATCAACTCTTGATGCGGATCTCTAAAACTCAACGTGGATAATCTAGACATACTCAACAAGAAACCCTTTAGTCCACAACCTCATATCAGCAACGTACTAGACACACCAATAGACATAACATCACTTCACCACTGTCAACCTGCAACTCTTTCTTTTACAACTTTCTCAATATCCTCGACATATATAGCTTCAAATGCACTAATGCTAATAGTGTTGACATCAATGAAAACCACATATTAGAAACAAAACCACAACATCTAGCATGGAGAGGGTCTAGGCCTATGGGTAATCCTCTCTCTCTCTTACTTTCCTTCTCTACTTGTTCATTTACTATCTCATGGTGTGGGTTCTACTCCAAAGCAGGTTTTTCTTTCACCACACACTTTGTTTACTTCATTTACACTCATTTCCAACTTGGCTATCTATGGGGGTGGGAACACCAAAATGGGGGTCTAACTAAGGTAGGCCCCTATACATCCACCCAACCATTCCCTTTGATTTTTTATGTGTAGGTGTAAAGCGGAGTTTGGATTGAAGGGTTGAACATCTAGTAAAGGGTAAGATCTCTCCAAGTCCCCTTGTATTTATTACAAGCTTTCAGCTTCCTATTCATTTATTTCGTTCAATACATTCCAAACCTAAGCTTAGAAGTGGAACCTAGTTTTTTTTGCTTGAACTCCTGAGCCCTTTGTTGCTTAGGACGCCAGTGCACCACACTGGTCTCCTGAAACCATGCTGCTATCTTTTGGATGAGAGATTCCTGATCTAAGGAAGGAATCTTGTGATTTCACTCTCTCAAGATCTGAAATAACTCTCTCTAAAACACAACTTGGAGTATATTTCTATACATTTTTGTTGGCTTGCTTAAATTGAGGTGTATAAGGGAAGTTCATTCCCTAGTGATCTCTTGAGAATAAAGAGACCCGTGTGTAGCGAATCCCTCTTATATCACATTTTGGTGAACCTAGCGTGAATGCATCAGATCTATTTTTGCGATGTCACACGCTTATGATAATCCCTTTTCTGATGAATACTTCGGTATGTTCGAAGACACTCTAGATGATTTATTAGGAGTGCTCTCCCCTATCTGTAAATCTTTCGAACAAACTCTCCCCTCACAAGATGAGGAGTCAGTAAATGTGGTTGTGGTCTATGTGGCTCCTCCAAGCCCTAAGAAACCCACCATTCAGATGCCTTGGCTAAACCATTCACTAGGGAGAATTATTCTATCTATGGGATTTCGTGTCATAGTGATTCATTAAACTTATATTTGAGGTTCATGAAATCTATGGACTCCACTTCCTATAATGATGTTGGGCATACATACAACACAAGGAGAAATAAATAGAACTTGGATCAACAACCTGCTATTCCTACATCACAACCCACTTAAGTTCCTACTTCATTACCACTTTCCCAACCCAGCCTTCCTTCAACACCTAAACCTACAATCAAAGCACTAGGTGATTACAATCTTTTCAAGCAACTTTGTGTTACTCCTGCTAAGATCTCACTTCGGTATTTGCTTTAGACTACTCCAATTTACCAAGAGATGTTGCAAGAAGCCTTACAAAAGATTATCTTTCTTACCTCTACTAAACCTATGGATGTTAATGTATTTTTGGCTCATATTCAAGCATATTCACTGAATATTACGTTCCACCCACAAGAACTCCCACCTGTAGATGTGTAGAAGCAAGTGGATCCCTTGATGTTTATAATTAATGTTAATAATATCAGTATTAGGTGTTCTCTCATTGACACTAGTTCAACTCTCAACATTTTTTGTATGGACCTATTTCCTAAAATTAAATTTGATATATCTTCTTTAGCATCGTCTTCCTTGTATATTTGTGGGTTTGATAATGTTGGCCGCCAAGCTCTAGGTATGATAATACTACCTTTGCAACTAGGCCCCGTTACCTTGCCTACATTGGTTTACGTGATGCCTGGTTTGTTATCATACAATATTGTCTTGGGGAGGCCTTGGATTCATGCTATGGGTGTTATGACTTCTACTTTACACCGTTCTTTGAATTTTGTTGTAAATAATCGGGTGGTTACGGTTAAAGAAAATCTAGAAGTAGTTCACCTTTGTGAGCTAGTGGTTTCCGATCATGCTTTAGTTCTATCCACTCTCAAGAATCGTATTCCATCCTTAACCACTAATTTTATGGCATGTTCTTCATCGATACCCTTTGTGGAAGTGGATCCAGGAGCGAGTGTCGACAAAAATGAACCACCTAAAGTAGAAGATCCTAAGTCTCCCCATCTTCCCCTCCATCCTCTCAATCAAATTCTTTCCTTGGTGATGATTGGGGCTCCTTGGATTTCTCTAAGTTCTTCATCATGGAATACAAGGCAAACCCCTTTGGTATATAATTTCTAGGTGTTGTTGACGCAAAGGTGGATGAAACTCCTACTCAGGAAGAGGAGTGTGATCCTATTCAGGAGACCACTCCTTCCTCTACCTAGGAGAGTAATCCCACTCTTTCCAAGGAGGTTAATGTTTTCGAACCTGGTAAAAAAGGTGGTAAAACTCCCATAGAGATATTTGACATTCATTGGTGGAATGAAACACTCTACGTAGATCCGCCACCTCCTGAAGTTCTATAAACTCATTATGGTTTTGGATATGAACTCACCTATCGATATGGATATGGGTAGAAAGGCCTGGGGTGTATCGAGCAAGGAATTCAAGTCCTTATCTAGTTTAAGCCATAACAGTGCTATTTGGGTTTGGGATGCTCTGTTGAATAGTCTAAACAAAAACCTTGGAGGAGTGTTAATATGATTTTAGCTGAGCCATTGAGCTTGGTTCATCCTGAGTTGATAGAGGAAAGGGGGCAGCCCGCGAAAGTACCTTTGGATGTATTCTCTTCAGATGAAGCACTAGGGGAATTTCTATGTGCCTATTCCCTATTGCCTCCTTATCATCACAAGAAATGATTCTCGTATCACCTGCACCAATAAGCATACTTTGGAGAATCCATTTTGAGTATTGATGAGGAAGACCCTCTATCTAACATCAGCGATGAAATTTTGATATCTCATCCTGAAGACCATAGTTCTCTCCTTAAATGAGATACTGTTGAAGTCCTTATGGATCAAAAATCCTTAGAAAAGGTAATCAAGATCGGGAAGTGTCTCTCTTCAGAGGAAGCAGATGAACACTCTGATCTCATGCATTCTCATCTTGATATCTTCACTTGGACATATGAGGACATGCCTAGTATTGATGAGTCTATAGTGGTTCACAATATCATCCTATGTCCTGACGCCAAGCCAATTAATCATAAAATCTAAAAGATCAATCCCAGGGTGGAATTGATGGTCAAGACTGAGATAGAGAAGTTGTTGAAAGTAGGCTTTATCCTCCCAATTGATTACTCCCCTTGTATTTCAAATATAGTCATCATTAGTAAGCTTGATGGCCGTAATCGCATATGTATTGACTTTCAAGATCTTAATAGGGCTTCTTTTAAGGATAATTTTCCATTACCTATTATAGATATTTTTGTGGACTTGACTGCAAGCCATGCATTGTTATCTTTCATGGATGGCTTCTCGGGTTACAATCAGATCTGTATTAACCCTGATGATCAATACAAGAAATGCTTCACTACCCCTTGGGGTACTTTCTCCTATGTGGCCATGCCCTTTGGTTTAAAGAACACAGGAGCAACATACCAATGGGCGATGACCCTGATATTTCATGATTTTATTCATAAGATCTCAGAAGACTATGTTGATGACATCTTGGAGAAATTGATAACCTGTCAGGATCATGTGAAGAACATTTGTCTTATCTTCAAAAGGATTTGACTCTACAAAATGAGACTCAATCCCTATAAGTGTGTCTTTAGTGTGGATGTTGAAATTTTTTTGGGGTTCATAGTGTCTCACCGTGGAATCAAAGTTGACACAAATAAAATTGATGCCATCATTAACATGCCTCCACCAAGGAATATCACCAATTTGCAAAGTTTACAAGGGAAGATTCATGAAATTTATAGATTTATATCTTAGTTAGCTGATTGTACCCTTCCTTTCACTCATTGATTGAAAAAGGGCATCCGCTTCATATGGGATGAGGAGTGTCATAAATCTTTTGAGTCAATCAAAGATTATTTGGCCAATCCTTCGATATTGATGCCAGCTATGCAAGATAGGCCCTTTTTGCTTTACCTTTCCATGTCACCATATGCTTTGGAAGCTTTGCTAGCTCAATATGATGATGCGGGGATAGAGAGAGCAGTCTACTACATCAGCCACATCCTAGTCGATTATGAAACTCGTTATTCCTCCATGGAGAAGAAATGCCTCGCTCTTGTGTTCACTATGCAGAAGTTGAGACACTACCTTCTCCATGCCAAAACACATGTCATAGTAAAAATGGATCTCTTGAAGCATTTTTTCTCTAGCACTAACCTTGTTGGGAGATTAGTGAAGTGGGTTATGTTGCTCTCTAAGTTTGATATAAATTTCGTTACTTAGAAATCAATAAAGGGTCAAGAAGTTGTCATTCAATTGGTAGATGCTCCCTCATCGCATTCCTTCCCTGGGTTGGATTTGTTTCCTGATGAAAATATTTTCACAATTAACTATGACCTTGAATAGAAGATGTATTTCAATGGATCGAGGTGTCAGACTAGTTGTGGAGTGGGTGTGATCTTGATATCCCCCAAAGGTAAACTAGTCCCTTTATCCTTTTGATTATATTTTACTTGTACCAATAACATCGTTGAGTACAAAAATCTTATTGTTGGCTTGTGTGCCACTATTACACTAAGAATCAAACATCTTCATATACTAGATGATTTTGAGCTTATTGTGAATTAGATTACAGGAACTTATCAAACTAAACAAAGTAAGTTTTCCTATTACTGAGAACTTTCTTTTTCCTTGCTCAATCAGTTTTCCTCTTTCACAATAGACAATGTCCCTAGGAGAGAAAATATACATGTCGATGCCATGGAAAGCACTGCTTCCTTGGTACTTTTAGAGGAAGATACGAAAGAATACCACTTTGTAGTTCAGGTCCTATGAAAACCTGTGGTTTTTGATCAACCTGAATCTAAGTCTCTTGTGTCTTTTCATGCAGACTCGAGAGAATGGTTCTCTAGTATCTATAGTTACTTAAAGACTGGGAAATTTCCCGATGATGCAATGAAAAACTATCACAATCATATAAGAAATCTTTTAGCACATTATGTCATTTTATCCAATGTCCTTTATTGAAAATCCTATAATGGCTTGCTTCTCAATTGTCTCACTAAAGTGGAAATACCCCTTGCCCTTAAGGAATCCCATTCGAGCTCCATGGGTGGAAATTTTGGTGGTAGATCCCTAGCAATATGATTGATACATATGGGGTACTATTGGAAAACAATGGAACATGATTCCTTTGATTTTTTCAAAAAGTGCCTTCAATTTCAACAACACAACCATCTTTTTCATGCACCTGCTCAAGAATTACAAAATCAAACCTCTCCTTGGTCATTTACAAAATGTGGGTTGGATATCATTGGAAAAATATCACCTCCTTCTTCCAAAGGACATACCTTTATTATTACCACTACAGTTTACTTCACAAAATGGGTCAAATCTATTCCACTTTGATCCAAGAACGTTGAAGCTATCTATATTTTTCTCATGAACAATATTATTTCCCATTTTGGATTGACTAATACACTTGTTTTTGACAATGGTACGCCATTCAAGAACAAGGAAGTAAAGCAGTTCTTGGAGAAATTTCATATCCAACATAGGTTTTCTACACCATATTATCCACAGTCCAACGGTCAAGCTGAAGAGTCTAACAAAATTATTGAACTCATTCTTTGTAAAACAATCAATAAGCATGGTAAGGATTGGCATATTCAATTAACATATGCATTGTAGGACTATCGCACGAGTGTCCATACAGTGACCAAAACAATGCCTTAAACCTTGTGTATGGTGTTGAAGCTATCATGCCTTTGGAGTTGGAAATTTCTTCCTTACGGTTTTCCCTTAAAGGGTTAATTGATGATGAAACCTACTAAGTTAACCACTTGCATCAGTTGGAGATGATTGACAAGCATCATTTAAAGGCCCTCAATCATCTTAAAGCTTATCAACGATCGTTATCAAGAGAATATAATTAGAGTGTGCTTCCTAGGACCTTTAAGCCAAGAGACCTTGTTCTCTGCGAAAACCAACAAAATGTAAATGCACCACCTTATCGAAGAGGAAAATTTAGTCCTAACTAGTTAGGCCCTTACATTGTGATCTCTATGTATGGTTCAGGTGCCTATGGATTATTGTCTATGGATGGGATGCCTCTAAAAGAGCCCATTAATGTGATGCATCTTTGTCGATACTATGTGTAGTGTTCCATGTATTATTTGTGTGGTGTTTTATCTATGAAAGGGTAGTAGCACTGCATATATTGACATTATTCATTAGCACATTATGAAAAAAAATTGTGTTATGATATGACCATGTGCGTATGTGTATGTGACATACATACATGTATTCCACTACATTATGTTTCCATGCATCAAATTACATCTTTCAAGGAAATTAGATCATCATTGTATTTAATTAACATACAACCATGTGTGTTTATTAAATCATGTTAGCATATAATGTAAATATACATCCATATGAGCATATAACATCCATAGCATAAACATACATGAAAATAAAGAGCACACAAATCCAAATAAACAATGCCATGATAACATAATTGATATGTCCATATATATATATACATTTGTATGTATCAAATGTCATGTACATGTATCTAGCCACTACTATAAAAAATGAGTGGTTGTTGAGTATATGTCTATACAAAAGATCTACAAGTGTATATGTATATGTATCTCGCTACAAAAATGATGTACAAAATGATGAGCCCCTATTATTTTGGTGCATGGATCCTAGAGCCCTTCGGCTCTAGCTGCATCTTTGGTACCCTTGAGAGAGGCTATATGATGGTCATGGAGTGGGATTGGCGTGAGCGTGATATAGACAAAGCTTCCCACACCCCCCTGATCTCTACCTATAAGGATACTTGTAATCAAGGGAAAATTCTAAAATTATTAAGTGGGTTAGCACAATAACATTAAAATTCCAATGAAATAACAAAGTACAAAGGAAATAATCATGAAAAAAAAAGGAACAATATTACCCTAGGTCTTCATCTTCCATGCTTCACCTTTGTTACACCTCCTAGCTTGCTGTAAATAGAGATGCCCTCAGATTTCAAATGAGCAACTATGACAAATGACAAGACCAAAGCAAGTTTTGAAGGATTTTATTAAAAGAAATGACTTGACAATAGACTACAATGACAATGACTGTAAATGACAATGACCATGAGTTGACAGAAAATGAGCATGAGATAGATAGAAAGTTAAGAGAGAGAGAGCCTCCAAGAGCCAGAGAGATAAGAGACCAAGAGAGGGCCAAATGAGAACAAAATTGCCATTTTATAAAAACTGCAATTTTGAATGTGTGGCCAGGATGAAAAGATGACAAGAACCCTAAGATCAATGCTTAAGATTGAATGTTGCAATAAGAATTAGGGTTAGGTCAAAATTAGGGCAAATGATAAGGATGAAGGGCCAAGATTGAATTATAAGATAATTCAATCAAGGGTCGAAATTAAATGAGAAGTCAAAAGATAAGAATTAATTTGGAAGATAAGACTGGCACGGACAAAGAGGTTGCTGGAAAAATTAAATAATAAAATTTATTTACTCCAGGTGACCAGTAAATAATTAAATAATAAATATATTATTTAATTATAGAGGAATGTGACAAAAGGAATCATTTTAAGATTAAATAATGATTTAATTCAAAACTCAAGAAGAATTGACTAAAATTAAATAAATCAAATTTATTTATTTTTAATGAGGAGAAAGAGGCTAATGAATAATTAAAATAATTAAAATAATTATTTAATTATGAGTGGATGAGTGGATAAAAATTAAATAAAATTAGAATCTATTTAATTTTTCAAAGAAGGAAGGACTTGCTTAGTGGCGTAATTAAATAAATAAAATTTGAATTAATTAATCAAAGGGAGAATAAAGATAAAAATGAATTAATTAAATAATTAAAATTATTTAATTAATAGAAGAATTATGACTTTAGAAAATAATTAAATAATTAAAAATTATTTAATTATTAAGAATGAAAGGGGCAATATTGAATAATCTAAGAGTTGCAAACCTAGGACAATTTTGTGTGTCTACATTTTGCCCCTCTTTGTCATAATGTAGCATGTCGCATTGTGACAAAGAAAATAAGTCAAAAATATGCCCTAGTGCAAAATAAGATGAGGAAGAATGACGAGGAGGGTTGTGGTATGCCCCCTCGAGAGGATAGACAGGTTCCAAGAACATGAGTGTGCTCTCGAAATTGATGAGAAGACTATAATATGAAGAGACAAAGAAATGTTAGTGCAAAAGATATGGATGATGATATGGATGCAATGTCTATATGAGACGAGTGAGAGAAGATGACAAGACTAAAGAAGATGCATGTTAACTCCTAGACCAAATCCTTCAAAACATTGCCATAGGACCTTAATATTTATTGCTCTTAATCATCATTGGGCGGACTATTGTAATGGCCAAGAAACACCATGATATGACATAGATCAAGGTGTGCAAGGTCGTACCATCACGTAAGACAAACAGTCACAGACAAGGATGATCATGACTCATACTAGGAGCGAGCTTGCCCCAGTTTTTTTGCCATAATCAACCACATGCAGAAAAAAGACAAGGACAAATCATGAAACGTCGCTGCTTCTCTAAATCCTGTTTCCAAGACATCCTTGAGAAACTAGTAGCATGATTGTCAAAATACAAAAAGAAAAGTCCTTACCGATATGTAGTTGTTTTCTAAATCCCAAAATGGGGACCACCATTTGAGAAACTAGTAGTCATCGCGTGTCCAATTGACATGATCGTGTTTGCTTCTCTAAATCCTGCTTACTGGGATCTCGCTGAAAAACTAATAACATGATAAAAGATCAAAAAGACAATTTGTCAAGTGTTTTCCAAGTGCGTCTGGATGCTGAGTGCATTGATGTGTCAATGTAAATTTAAATGATGCCAAGATGACAAATGTCGAAGGTTGCCATATTCAAGAAGGACACATCCTGAATAATGTCGATGTCTAGGAAGGACACATCCTAAAACACCAATGTCAGAGTTTTGTTCTTTAGAAGGACACATCTGAAAGAACGTTGTTGTCGAGAGGAATGATCCTTAAGTGTCAGAAAGGATCCCTCGAAAATTTCAAATGATAGGGACGATGCCTAGGAAGGACACATCCTAAGGCACCAATGTGAGAGGTTATTCTTCAGAAGGACCCATCTGAAAGGTAACCAAGAGTTGATAGTTTGACTGGTTGCGATAATTTGACTTGTTTTGACTAAGTTTGACTTGTTTTGACTGAGTTTGACTTGTGTTGGCCATATGTCGATATTGTCATGATGATATGTGCCGATGAGATTGTCCTGCTGTGATAATGATTGTCATGATGAGTTTTGTTTATTTGGGAAAGATTCATGTGTGTCAGTGTGATGCCATGATCCCTAATGGACTAACCTCGTAGTTCGACATGACTAATGACTTTGTCTTGGTGACCAAAGATTGCGTCATGATTTTATTTTGACAAACCTAAAAGGACTGACCTAATGTCTCGGGGACTCATCGACTGATGGCCTTGCCTACGTAGCAAATGCGCAGAGACAACGTAGTTCGACAATGACATGGACTGACTGACATCACTGACTTTGACTCCATGTGATTGACTTTGACATTGATTTGGATGTTTTTGTGTTTTTCTCTGGACATTTTATGATTTTTAGGTCTTTTTTCAGGACATTTTATGATGTTTTTGTCTTTTTTCAGGACATTTTATGATGTTTTTTGTCTTTTTGTCATTTTATGATTTTTTTTGGATTTTTGATATTTTTGAGGTGTCAATGGATGAAAATTTAAGGTATGCTTTATGCACAGATACCAATGACAAAGGGAAAACCAAAGTCTAAGAGTGCAAAGGGAGATAAATGGGATTAATGGATGAAATGGATGTATGCATAAGAGAGCAAGGATGTGATCTCCAAAGACTATGTCGCATAGGAATGACATGCCCCATTCTAGGTACAAGACTTAGGATTTTTCGTGACAAAGATGATGACAATAGGATAATGATATGATTGGTTTAGATAGGATGAGGTATGTCAAGAGATACCCAAAAAACATGTTTCAACATTTTGCCCCTATATCTTCATCAAGATCAAAAGGAGAAGAGTGGATAAGTGGACCTAATATGATAGGTAGGTATGATGGCTAAAGATGGTAGGTAGGATGGAAATGATATAACATAAAAATGATAGGTTGGATATATAAGACATTGTGCCCCCAAGTGTAAGTGACATAGAAGATCAACCTACACATGATGCCTGTTTTCCAGGTTTTCATCATGGTACTTATC
>VDFB02000003.1:423864049-424142777 GCA_007258455.2 Sequoia sempervirens | reverse complement strand
CTATCATGGAATGGCCTATTCCAAAAACCATTAAGAAAATAAGGGGTTTCTTGGGATTGACAAGGTACTACAAGAGATTTTTGAATAATTATGGTCATATAACAACACCTCTCACCACTCTATTAAAGAAGGATTCTTTTCATTGGAACAAGTCCGCTAATACAACATTTGAGAGATTGAAGGAGGTTATTTGTACAACTCTAGTACTCGTCACTCCTGACTTCACCAAGGAATTCATTATGGAATGTGATGCTTCTAGAAATGGGATAGGAGTAGTTCTCATGCAAGAAGGTCGACCAATTTCTTTTGAGAGACATCAATTAAAGGGTAAGAATCAGCTAAAACCTATTTATGAGAAGGAAATGCTAGCAATCCTTCATGCAGTTAAATAATGGAGGCCTTATCTAATGGGTAGAAACTTCAAGGTTAAGACAAATCATGATAGCCTAAAATATTTTTTGGAATGAAGACTATCTTCTAAAGAGCAACAAAAATGGGTCACTAAGATGTTAGGATATGAATTTGGAATTGTATATAAGAAAGGGAAGGAAAATATTGTAGCAGATGAACTTTCAAGGAAGGATGAGAAAGATGAAGCCTTATTGTGTGCCCTTTCAATATTACAAGCAAATTGGGTAGAGGAAGACAAAGCAGAGTAGAAAAATGATGTTGCAACAAGTAATCTCATCCAACAATTAAAAAGTGATCGTAGTAGTTTAGATAAGTTTTGTTGGAAGGGAGATACTCTTTGGTATAAATGTTAGTGTAATTAATATTTAATTACATTTGCATAACTTTACTTAGGTAATATTTAATTCCTAGGTTAATTAATTCTCATCCTTATCTTGTTGAGCTATCTTGTTGCTCAAGATAAGATTAGGGTTATGCATCTATGCTTTTATAAAGCAAATCATATCTTGTAATTAAGAATTCCTGAATAATTAATATTTGCACATCTTTATGCAAAGCTCTTGCTTTTTTGTTTTTCTCTTCTATGGAAGGATTTTCTGGTTTGCATTTTAGATCTTGATTTCTAACATGGTATCAGAGCCTTGATTTGCAACCCCTTCTTAGATTTTTTGAGAAAATCATTACAGAGTTCGTTTGGGATTCCTCGAGGGTATCATGCCTTGAGTTCATTTATGAGGCATTTTGGATCAAATCAGGCTTCACCATTGGATTCAGAGCGCTGGAAAAAGTCAGGATTGGCTTTTATTTTGCAGATTTTGGCCATCATTTTCCAGATCTGTGAGGGTTTCAAGTTGGGAGTTTTTTTGCAAGCTTTGGAGGTAGCTTATTTTTCGGAGCATTTTGGGCACAAACGTAGGTCACCATTGTAATCGCAGCGGCCAAAAACCCTAAGATCGCCTTTTGTTTCATCAATTTTGGAGAAATTTATTTCTGAGGCAAAACAAAATTGCTTGGGGGGTCGTATGGCCCCCCAGCACACACTCTAAGGCACGAAAAATGAAAAAAATTAAAAAAGGGCCTTCTTGGGATTCATGTCGGTGCTTCCAGTTTAAAAAGTAGCCGCCGCCACCGGGCGGCTGCCCATCCTCCACCACCACCGGCCTTCACCGTCAGTCTGCCATTGGCCGCGCCAGCCCCTAAGGGCTTCTCCACTGGCAGCCTTGGTCACATGGGGGATCGGGCACTATGCGCCCAACCCCCGACCGACATAAGCTCCAGCGGTGGTCCTATTAAGGACTAGGCGCTATGCGCCAGCCCCATCGGCCCCTCAACACCTCCGTTGGTCACATGGATGACTAGGGGCTCTGCCGCCCCAGCCCCTAGTCATGCACAGGACCAGGGGCTTTTTTTATAGCCCCTTGGGCGCCCTGCAACCCTTATTAGGCATTCTGGAGCAGTTTTTACAAAATCAGGTGTAACTTTTGCGTACGGTGTCCTTTTTTTGCAAAAGAGATACTGTTGGAAAGATGATTCTGATGCCAATCCAGTGGTGAAGGTGGATTCTTCTGATTTTTATCCAGATTATTTTGTAGGTCCTTGAACTCACATGTTGTTTTCACTCTGGAGGACATATCTTTTGACTCGGTGATCCTTTTTTCGTCATTCTTGCAGTGTTGGAAAGTTGGTTTAGTCCTCTACACAGATATGAGGTCTATTTTTATTTTCTATTTATGCATGTTTGTATGCTCTCCTTTTACAATCGTTGGTTTATTGTAATAAATGAACTGAGATAAAGTTCCATCAGGGGGGTTTCTTGCATAATAATCTGATTAGAGTGTGCATGCACTTTGATCTTCATCTTGATTTGTTGGCAACTCACATGGGTTATCTGGTTTCCTAGTCTCTTTTGGCCACATTTTTTATATTGCTTGACACATCTCAGATTCACGTCGGTTCACCCTTTAGTAGAGAGATTATGTTTCTTGATCCGCATTGGTTCAGATCCTTCTCAGTTTGAGGGCCATGTTTTTATGGTTAATGTTCTAGAGTCTTTTTGGTACTCCTTCCAATAATATTTTTAGTCTCAGTTTGGCATCGGCATCGAGATACACGGTTTCCAAATTCTATCATCATTTCATTTACTGTTGCTTCATAGGTTCCAGGGTTGTTCCAATTTGTGAGTTTTCCAATGTTCCGTGGCATCAGGTTTGTTGTCACATTATTATGATTCTATTTTTGGTTTCAGTTGTAGACAGAAGTATCTTTCCTTTCTTTTTAGATTGCGGTTCCAGTGTTACTCCACAGTGTTCTTACAGTGCTTCTTTGCAGCAGTCATCTCATTGTAGGGGGGTTTTGTCCCACTAGGTTTTCCTTCTCTACCTCATTATTGCATTTGTACTTGGGTACCTGATCAGGCCTTGTTGTCGGGACCCATTCATGCTTTCTTTCATTCATCTTATTTTTAGGTGCATGCTTTTTTAGTCTCCCTAAGTTGCACTTATGAGGGGGTGTTAGTGTAATTAATATTTAATTACACATGCATAACTTTACTTAGGTAATATTTAGTTCCTAGGTTAATTAATTCTCATCCTTATCTTGTTGAGCTATCTTGTTGCTCAAGATAAGATTAGGGTTATGGATCTTTTCTTTTATAAAGCAAATCATATCTTGTAATTAAGAATTCCTGAATAATTAATATTTGCGCATCTTTATGCAAAGCTCTTGCTTTTTTGTTTTTCTCTTTTGTGGAAGGATTTTTTGGTTTGAATTTTAGATCTTGGTTTCTAACAATAAAGAGTGTTTGTATCTATGCAAGAATTCCACTCTTAAACACAAGATTCTCACAGAGCTACATGAGTGTCCAGTTGGTGGTCATTCAAGATTTTTGAAGACATATCATCGATTCAAGCAAGGATTTTTTTTTGGAAGGGCTAAAAGGTGATGTTCAAAAAATTGTGGCTGAATGTTTGGTTTGTCAAAGGAATAAAGGAGAGACAATTAAGAGAGCAGGTTTCTTGCAACCCTTATCTATTCCTAGCCAGTGTTGGGAAGAGGTATCCATGGACTTCATCATAGGGCTTCCAAAATCTAAAGGTCATATATCATCATGGTAGTAGTTAATCGCCTCACTAATATGTATATTTCATTGCATTATCACATCCTTTTATAGAAAGTGAAGTGGAAAAATATTTTTTGGAGAATATCCAAAAGCTACATGGTACACCTAAGGTTATTGTTAGTGATCATGATCCTATCTTCACTAGTAACTTTTGGAAAGATTTATTCTCATGTTTGGGTACTCAATTGGCTCATAGCTCTTCATACCATCTTCAATTAGATGGGAAAAATGGGGTTGTTAATAAGTTTTTGGAAGGATATCTACATTGTTTCACTTCAAAGAAACAATCTCAATGGGTAGATTGGCTACCACTTGCAAAATGGTGGTATAACACTTCTTTTCATAGCTCATAAAAAATGTCTCCATTTTTGGCACTTTATGGATATCATCCTCCTTCCATCACATCATCATTAAAGGTGTTACCAAGAGTTTAGGCAGTAGAGGACCACTTGCTTCATCAACAACAGGTACTTTAAGGACTCAAGGAGAATTTAGCCATGGCACAAAATCAAATGAAACAACAGGCATACCAACATCATAGTGAAAGAAGTTTTGAAGTTGGGGATTGGGTCTTCTTGAGATTGCAACCTTATAAGAAAATCTCATTGAAGCAACAAAAAAATAATAATAAGTTGTCTCCAAGGTATTATGGGCCATACCAAATCATGCAAAAGATCGGTAGTGTTGCCTACAAGCTAGAGTTTCCACCAACAACAAAGATACATCCAGTTTTTTATGTTTATTGTTTGAAGAAGGTAATTGGGCATAATATTCCAACTCAAACAACACTACCAGAGCTCGATGAAGAAGGAAGAATCATTTTGGAACCAGAGTGCATTCGTCAAACACACACAAAGAAGCTAAGGAATAGAATTCTTACTGAGTATCTCATCCAATGGAAGAATTTACCAGTTAAAGATGCCACATGGGAGGATGAGGAGTTCATTCAAAAGAATCCAAACTTGATTAGCATTGAGGACAATGCTTCTTTGAATAAGGGGGGCATGCTACGCCCTTAATATTGGTGTACATCAGGTTATGAATAGTCGGCTTGTGGCTATCTTAACTCCTAATTAAGTCATGTTATCATTATTATATTATTATTTAGTTGGTTGGGTCAGCCTAGGTCTTATATAGGAGTGTCTAAGTCATCCTAGGTGATATCCTAGGCATAAATAGGTATATATAGCAGGTTGTGAGTCTTATTTTATCATCATATTGTGAAGTGTGTTCTCATTAGAGATATTTGGAGGTTTTCCCTATCAAAGTGGCTTGTTATTCTCAGTTATTATCAAGTATATGTAGCATATTTCATATCATATTCTTCCATTGTGCAAGTTATTACATAATATTGGAATACCCAACCTATCCTATCAACACACTAGACATTAGCAGAGTTCAGTTACAATTAGGTAAATCCCTCTAGGGGCCCACTATTACTGAAATAAATGGTGAACATTCAAAAAAAATAGATGAATCATCTATTTTGCCTCCATATTTTGATAGGTTCCAATCTCAGTCAAAACAAATGGAAGTGGTTGAGCTAGAATTTGATTTTGTAAATGAATTGAGAAATGTTAACATTAATATTCATGTTTTGTAGGCCATCAAGGACGTTCATGTGTACACAAAGATAGTTCAGGACTTGTGCACCTAAAAGTAGACAAAGAAACGGGATCCAACCATGATACAAGTTATAAGGAAACTTGTTGACCTCATTTTGGGAAATATTTTAATTCCCAAGTATTCAGACCCAAGGAGTCCTATAGTTCAGGTGTGAATTGATCACATTGTCATTTTGAATACATTAATTGACTTAGGAGCCGCCATTAACATCATGACCTAAGGAAAAGTTGTCCCTTCAAGGACTTAGGCCCACACCTATAGTTCTATAGATGGAAGATCACTCCCTAGTCAAACCTGAAGGTATGATAGAAGATGTTATTTCTGTTAAATCTTGGGAATACCCTACTAACTTCATGATCTTGCAGCCCAAAATAAAGTTGGGGGGATACCCCCTGATTCTAGGGAGGCCATGGTTGGCTTCCGCAGATGCTTATATCAACTAAAGGTCAAGTAATATGGTTATTTCTAATGGGGAGCACAAGAAACAATTGACTTTGTACCCACCTACGCAACCATTATTGGAAACTGAAGATTCCCTATGGCTTGATAGTGATTTGGAGGAATCCCTACCTATGTTGACCATTGATCAAGCACTTGATATAGAGGAATTATCAAAGGATACAATTTTTTCCAATTTCTTTCAAGATCAATATATGTCTGATGATGTTTTAGAAAGATTTGTTTTTCATTCTTGTATAGATAATTGTCCATTTTGGAAATTTTCATTGTTAAGTGATTCACAATCATTGAAGCATTTTATTACATTACACCAATTTCTTCCACATAACTATGTATATAGTCCATTCATTCTTTTTGACACTTCTTTACCATCCACCTCACAAGCACATGCTATAGACTTTCTTGCAAAATCTTAAGCTATAGAAATCTTACCATGATGCACTTTAAATATTATTCCAAATTTGAGTGATGCACAATTTAAAGATTTAATTTCCATGTTAAAAAGTCACAAAAATGAATTTGCATGGGAATATCAAGATATGCATGGAATGTTGCAAGTATGAAGGTGTTTTTATTGATGTCAACAAGCTTGTGTTGTCATTGGTGACAGTTGTGCAATGGTTGAGAGAGATTGTTGCTTTGATTAGTTGGGAGATTAGGGTTTCAAGTACGTTCACAAATTGACATACTAACAATCCTTACATGCAATTGAGATGTGGACATGCATTCTATGGACATGTATTGCTAGACATGCAGGGCATTGGATGCCACGAGTCAATGGTTGAGAGGGGACAAGTTTCAACTAGTGATTAATTTTTAAAATTTAATCTAATCAAAATTCATTAATTTCTTTTGATAAACTCTACTTCAATGTTTTAGCTTTTGAAGATGGGCATTTTTTATTCCAAGTAAATAAGAAATGATTTTATATATGTGTGTGTGTGTGTGTGTGTGTGTGTGTGTAATTTAAGAAGTGATTAAGATTTTTTCTTCAACCAATCAAACTTTGAGGATTACTTGCTTAAAATTCATTTGAAACATTTATTATATATAACTTGTTGAAACTTTAATTATTTATAGTGAAATTTTAATTATGTTTGATTAAACCCCGCCCAAAAAAATTGAATAATAAAACCCTAGAGTGAGGGAATACATAACAAAGCTATGAAAAACAAGAAAAGAATGTAGACCTACCTTTCAAATGCTTCCAAAAAATCATCCCATGACTTTAGTCAGCCCAAAAATACTAAATATCTATTCACATTGTCTAAAATTGTAGGGAATATTTTCAATGTGCTGACGATTGAGAACTAAAAGATTCAAATTGTGAAAAAAGAATTAATTTTTTTGCCTTCATCACCAAAAATTGTATTTTTGCTAGGGTTGGCAAGTTTTTCATACAAATTCATAATTATTGGCAAGTTTATCATCAAAAAATTGACATATTTTTTGAAAAATCACATCGAAGTTTTTGGGAAAAACTTGGCAATTGTTTTGCTTCACAAGGACTTGCTTACAATCCGGTGAGTTTTTGGTGAGTTTTTAATCTATTTTATTCCACTAGAATCATGATTTTCTTAGTTCATACTCTACTATATAGATATCTATGTTATATCTTGTGTCCTTAGCCTACCATTTATGTGGTACAAAAAAGTTGAAAAACAAAAAGCAAGAGAGTGTATCTTTCTACAGTTTCATCTTAAAACTACCATGATTTTGAATGTTCACATCTTTTTTAAAGGGATTTTTTTTTTGTTTCCATGAGTCACAAACTTTCTATTCTTATGTTATATAATTTTCTTCCCTTTTCACTTGGGGAGAGACACACTCATTATTACCACTACAATCATATGGTGTTAACATTTTTCATTACCAGTAATCTATACTAAATGGGAACTTACGGGGTTCGAACCAGAGGTTTCGTTCACACTATGTTTGCATGTTACTTCTATGCCTCAGGCCCGAACTCAATGTTTTCACATATTTTAACCATGCTTTTTGGTAATAGTTTTTCCATTAATTGTTTACAATTCTAAAATTCCACTTACCCATATGTGCATGTTAGGTTGTTTTCAAGCCACAGATTCCAGTAAGAGGAGGGATTACTATATCTTTCCCATAGATAAGCCTTACATTTTTCTTATTCTACAATGATTTCAATGTTTGAAAGTTCTTATTAACCTAAAATATTTTAATATCTTACTAATGGAGTATGGGAATCTGGGTTCATTGGAGAGGCAAGAATTTGTAAGGTGCAAAATGTGGGTTATAGACCTCAGCCCACAAGTTCCCCTTACCAATGAAATATCTATAGATATATTTTGAAGCCTACAAGCGAGGATATGAAGATATGTCCTCATAAGTAATCACAAATCCATATAGAGAAGTGATTGTTCTTTATGATTAGCAAAAATCAACATCCCTGAATATTTTAGGCCATATTCCTCAAAGTTTTGAAAACCATATGCACAAACATATAAATTTACCAGTAATGTTTTGACAAAATCAAACAAATAGAAAACATATTAAAATTTTCTATATATTGTTAACCCTAAGATGGGAACCAAATAAGATTTTGAGCTTGCATTTATTTCTAAAATTACATTTTTGGATGAAAATAAGAGCTCTATTTATCCTTGGTCAATCCAGCAATATATACAAATAAATAAACATATTTAATTAGTTGATTTGTCATGGTTCATCATTAATGATCAAATGTGTTGATTTGTCATGGTTCATCATTAATGATCGACGGTACTCTTGACCCACTAAGAGGCAAGTGGACTTTAAAGTTGCGTTGTTTGTTGATTGCCTTAGGGTATTCATTTTCCCTAATCACCTCCAGCCAAGCTTTATAGTCTAATAACTACATCGTTTCCTTGGTTTGTATTTAGCCAACCAAGCAGGTAAGTAGCCCAGTTGGCTCTTACTGAACTTACATTGAAGAAACAAGTCATCATATGTGTCTATATGATTACCATCTTTAATTTTTTTAAGGCAAGTCTCTTATATTGAAAATCAATAGTCATATAATTATTCTTATCAAGAAATTTATCTTTGCATGAAAATCTAATCTAACACATTTATATTTATATGTGGACTAATACATTTTGTAAGGCTCACATTAGTTGTGTTGTCACAATCTTAGCAAGTGTCATGTAGTGGCGAGTTCTTGCCTCAATAGCTATTGCTATAGTAGTAGAAGATGCATTTTGAGTAAACTGTATCGTCTTGACTAGTTACGAGGATTGTGGTATGTTTCACTAACAATTTGGTTGATTAAGTTAATAGTATAGTAAGTTGCATGTGTGAGAAAATTAATTGTCTATTTTTAAGCAAATAGGTGAGTGGAAGTTTATAAGGCATTATATAATTAACCCCCATAGTTATTGGTCCCCACTTGTTATGATGTGTCATGTTTATGATGCGAAATGATAGAAGGTTACACTAGTATTCCTTTTGTGGTTCCACAATGAAGAAAAAGACATGGCACTATGAGTCGACGGACTTACTGAATCCTTTAATCTTTTGCTAGGTTTTTGTATTTTGTGGAACCTATAGACAACTCTATTCAAAAGTTCTCTCATGCCCTAGAATTAGTTTGTGCTTGTGACACTTGTACACCTTATACAATTCTGTAAGTTCTTTTGGGTATGTGCAAGATCATGGGGGTCCAAACTAGGCCTCTAAGTGGCGATGAAAATTCAGAAAATTAGAGTTAGGCAACTTGACATAAAATTTTGAATAGGTTGCTAACATAATTTGAAAAATATGTAAGAACAAAAGTTGTAGCAAATTGAATGTATTTTCTAGGCTAGTAGTCCTTTTTTAGAAAAAAGTAAATTTATTTTGAGAAAATTTTAAACTTCAATGCGATGGTACTAAATTTTTAGGAAAAAGATAAGATGTAGGTGTGTGTCTAACCACCCTAAGTACAAGAAAAACATAATTTTTTTTCTAAATTTTTAAACATAAGTAGAGGACACATGTCTGGATGTGCCAGATTTTTTTTTGTAATTCTTTTCCACATAAATAATTAGTTATGATTTTTTTACTAGAACTTGGTCAAAAAATTATGAAATTCATTTTTTTTTAATCCTATAGTATGCGAAGCATAGAATGTGGTGCATCTTGTAGATTCAAAAAATGTTAAGTAGTTCGAAAGTTATAGAAGTTTTTCAATCAACGTATCAATCAGGACTTTAGACATAATGTAGGTAGAAAATCAATAATAATTATTTATTTAATTCAAAATAAGGCAAAAGTTATATTGGTGGAAAGCTGACAATTTTTTTTATAAACCTTAAATTCGGGTAAAAAAAAGGTCATCAGCCACAAGGGAAAACTTCTAAAAACTAAACAAATTTTCAAAAACACGTTTTTTGAGTTGACTTTCCAAGTTAGGAAATCCCAAGCCTAATCCCAAACGGATATCCATTAATTATATATTTTTATATTATTTATAATACACAATATTATATAATACGTATTATATATATGTATTATGTATTTATAATACATAAATATATAATATTATGTATACTATATAATATATTATATAGTATATTATATATTATGTATTATTATATTATATATTATTATATTATATAATATAATATAATATAATATTATTCTAATATATAATATTATGTTATATATATATATATTAATATATATATTATATTATTATATTATTATATTATACTATATATAGTACATATTTTCTATATAGTATACATATTAATTATTATATATAGCATATAGTATATATATATATGAAATATTATATATTATATTAATATTATGTAATATATATTATATATATTATATTATATATTTAATACATAGTATATATTATATATTTATTGATGTGTGACCAATTCACAAGAAAGAGAGAGAGAGGGAGAGAGAGGGGGAGAGAGGGAGGTATAATATATTATATATTATATATTATATAATATATAATATATATGAAATATAATATATATTATATATTTAATGCATTGTCTCCCTTTGAAAACAAGGCATTTTTTTCTAAGTAGAATTAGAAAAAGGTTGCCACATCAATCATATCCTCTATCAAGTAACACTATTATTAGATAGATTTCCCATCACTTGCAATAATGGTAGGAGTTGAAATATAACTTGTATGGCCTTATAAATGCTTACAAAAAACTTAAAAGCAACTAAATATTAATAATGACAAGATTTCCCATCAATTTTCCCACCAAGGAAGATGAGTTGTTAAAAAAACTTAAAAGTAGCTACATATTAATAACACCAAGGAAAATGTAGGTCACCGCTAACAATATTATTGACGTGTGGCCAATTCACAAGAAATAGACAAAGAGGGAGTGGGAGGGACTTGAGAGAGAGGGAGAAAGAAAGACCTTAGAAGTGGGAGTGAAAGACCTAAGAGGGATGGGGAGAGAGAGCTAAGAGGGAGAGAGAGAGAGGGGGAGGGAGAGAGGGAGCTATAGAGGGAAGGAGAGAGAAATATATATAGTTTGGAGGGAGAGAGGGAGCAAGGGAGAGAGAGATCGAGAGAGAAAGACTTGAGAGGGAGAGAGGGAGAGGGAGTTGGAGAGAGGGAGGGAGAGAGGGAGAGAGAGAGTCTTGAGATGGAGAGAGAGATAAAGACTTGAGAGGGAGAAAGTGAGGGAGAGAGTCCAAGAGAGAGACTTGAGAGAGATAGAGGGGGGCCTAAGAGTGAGAGGGAGAGAGAGAGAGTCCTGAGAGGGAGAGAGAGAGAGAGAGAGAGAGAGAGAGAGAGATTCCCGAGAGGGAGAGGAGAGAGTTGAGAGGAGAGGAGAGTGCAAAAGAGGGAGAGAGAGACTCTGAGAGAGAGAGAGAGAGAGAGAGAGAGAGAGAGAGAGAGAGAGAGAGAGAGAGAGAGAGAGAGAGAGAGAGAGAGAGAGAGAGAGAGAGAGAGAGAGAGAGAGAGAGAGAGAGAGAGAGAGAGAGAGAGAGAGAGAGAGAGAGAGAGAGAGAGAGAGAGAGAGAGAGAGAGTTGATCTAGGGAAAGATAGAGACTTGAGAGGGAGAAAGGGAGGGAGAGAGGGAGGGAGAGAGGAAGCTCTAAGAGACTTGAGAGAGAGAGAGAGAGGGGTGGGAGGAACCTGAGAGTGAGAGGGAGAGATATAGACTGAGAGTTGAGATGGAGAGAGGGATGGAGAGACAGAGAGAGAGGGAGAGAGGGGTAGAGAGGGAGAGGGAGAGACCTGAGAGAGAGGGAGAAAGAGAGAGAGTTGAGAGGAAGAGTGTTTTCCTATGTTGGGATGGGCTCTAGAATAAGAAGTGATACAACCATCAAACAAAACCATTACAACTCAATTCAACATTCATGGCATTAAAACCTTCAAGTTTTAAAATAACATGTCATTAGATCATCCATGTAAAAGACCATAAAATCATCATGAATAAGAATCACTATCTTCCAATCATGGTACATAAACAGGAACATTATGAAACTTTCAAACAAAATCCTTGGAAGACATCAAGATACATGTTAATTAGATTGTTCATGTGAAACCTATACAATGATTATGATCAACAAATAAGTCATCAGTCAACCATGATGCATGAATAAACACTATATATACACACTATATGCATTAACAAACACTAAATTAATAGATTATTTAATATTTATTACTAAATTTTTGTCTCATCATTATACTATTAAATATCCATAAATTCAACACTAAAAATATCCATCCAACCAAATTCTTTATAAAATATCCATCCAACAAAATTCATCCAAGATCAATTTTTTTATAAATATAAGATCATTGTCTTAATAAAGTTTTGTGGCTCTCAGTTACATCTATTAATTTCTTTGTGTTTTTCTCTTTAGATTAGGACTACCTCCTTTCCTCTAGCCATCATTTATGCTCATCTAAGTCCACTTCCATGGACCTACATGCATCAACAACAATTTGCATTTTTTATGCAAAATGCCTCAATAATGGGTGAACACATTCTTCATTTTGAATAGCGTTAACTTGATCCTAAATGGTTCTAACATTCACATCAACTTGTTCTCAAAAGCGAGCACCATCAGGTGCAGGTGGTGGAGATGGGGGGTTTCGAGGTGGAGTGGGTGGAGGTGGAGTGGTTGGAGCTGGAGGTTGTGGATCCATGATTTAGATATAAGTGAACCTACATTAAATTTTTAATTGAAAAATGTAAGATACATGTTTAAAATCCCCTTAAACTATTCAATATAAATGACTTAATTGAATACAAATGAAAAAATGTGTAAAGCTCATTTATGTCTAAGGCATGTAAATGGAAAACAAATAATTGTTAAAGTGATGTGAAATCTCATTGAAAAATACATTAAATTTTTACCTCACTGCAGTGTGGAAGTGTTAAGCTCTAGATTGATTCAACAAAGGTGGAAGTGTTATGCTCCAAATTGCCAATACTAAGTGAATCTGTATACATAGTAATTGTTAAACAAAACTTGTCCTTGCAGCCATAGGGAAATGGGAAAAGTTAATGGGTAATAATCAATGGGTTGTGTGGGAGGCTATCATTTGTATATGATTCAATATAATAGCCTCTTGCATAGCACATTGATTATTACCCATTCACTTCGCCCATTTCCCTATGGTTGTAGGGACAAGTTTTGTCCAGTTAGTACTAACAATGGATCCAGATTCACCAAGAATAAAAAATTTAGAGCACTTTCAATAGGGATCCTTTCTATTTTGAGAGTTGAGGAGAGTCAAAACAATTAAAAAATTATTAAAAAAAAATTGTTTGGCAAAGAAATACTAATTTCAAAATAAGAAACAAAACAAGAATTTAAGAAACATGAAAATAAGTGATAAAGAATAATGAAAAATAGACAAGAATGTAAAACAGTTTAAAAAAATGGAGAAATGAGGTAATGAAAGTTCTATTTTATGTTTGTTTAGTATTTTAGGTTCAATTTTATGTTTTTTTTTCTAGTAATAAAGGTTCCATTTTTTTTTGATGTTTGTTTTTTTGTTTTTTTTTTTTGTTTTTCACTAACTAGGGTTTTTTTTTTGTTTTTCACTAACTAGGGTTTCAATTTTTTTTGTAACTTTAAATAGAAATGAAAAAATTCAAAAAATTTACAAAGAATGCAAAAAAAATCTCAAATTTATCACTAATTAGCAAAAAAAATTGAAAAAATGCAAAAACAACATACCTGGAGGTCACTGGAGGTTGCTACTCGACTGTTGTGTCACCAAAATGAGGATTGGTTCGTGAAAATGAGGAACAATTTGTGTTATAAAGTCCTCAAAGAAACGAATATCCATTACAAATAGATATTTGTCTTGTAAAAGTATATTATATTCCCATGTGCCTTCAATTAATTGGATAAAAAATGGATATTTGTTTATTATATCATAAATTTATTGTATATATATAATATATTATATATTATTTATTATATATTATATAATATACTATCTAATATATATTATATATTATATTATATTATATAATATATTTTATATAATATATTTTATTATATAAATTATACAATATATATTATATATTTAATACATTGTCTCTATTTGAAAATGAGAGAACAAAAATAAAATCCGTTATGTAACACCATATTGATTTTTCAAGGGGCATCAATATCCAAAGGAGTTAATAATGAATATCTATTTGGAACGGATATCCGATTATATATTAAATCTATTATATTATATATATAAAATATATTATAGTATATATTATATATAATATATACTATAATATATATTCTTTATATTCTAGATATATTGTATATATCTATTAAATATATTAGATAATATATTCAATACATCATATCCCTTTGAAGCCTCCATCCTCCCTTTTAGATAAATTGTTTAGGGTTTAGGGAGAGAGGGAGAGTGGGGGAGAGGGAGAGAGTGGGAGAGAGGGTCAGAGAGGGTTGGAGAGGGTGGCAAAGAGGGTGGGAGAGGGTGTGAGAGAGGGTGGGAGAGAGAGGGTGGGAGAGACTGTGGGTGGGAGAGAGTGGGAGAGTGGGTCAGAGAGGGTGGGAGAGAGTTGGAGAGTGGAAGAGAGTGGGAGAGAGAGTGGGAGAGGGTGGAAGAGAGTGGGAGAGAGGGTGGGAGAGGGTTGAAGAGTGGGAGAGAGTGGGAGAGAGGGTGGCAGAGAGTTGGAGAGTGGGAGAGAGGGTGGAAGGGGGTGAGAGAGAGGGTGGGAGAGAGTTGGAGAGTGGGAGAAATAGCCCTTCAAAGATTGTTATCTTTTAACACTTTGGACTCTTAAGCGAAATTGTCGGTCCAATGTAGCTCAGAGTGATTTAGAGTATTTGGGTGCAAAAGAGAACCATCCCTAGCGTAAAAATACCCATTCAGACGTGTTGGAATAGTCTATTTGGTCCTACGAGTTGCAGAACAAAAGTTGCACCACTTTGCAACTTTACACTACTTGCATCTAACAACTGTTTCCTCAATTAAAAAACTCATCACCACGGAAAAATTCCTTCGAGATAGAAAAATATGAGAGAGGTTATTGTACAGAGTCCCAACATGATCCCATAGCCTTTGACGAAAAGTTAGTAGATGTCACAGTTTTTGAGAAATAGCCCTTTAAAGATTGTTGTCTTTTAGCACTTTGGACTCTTAAGGGAAATCATCGGTCCAATGTAGCTCAGAGTGATTCAGAGTATTTGGGTGAAAAAGAGGACCATATTTATCATAAAAATACCTATCCGGACATGTTAGAATAGTCTGTTTGGTCCTACAAGTTGCAAAATGAAAGTTGCAATACTTTGCAACTTTACACTACTTGTCAAAATTGCAACTTATTGTCAAATGATGGAAATTCAAGAGTCATCTTGTTGTAGTTCATTGGAAAATAGTTGAAAGTTGTTTGTTCATGGCCCAATTAGGTAGGAATTAGATGTTAGAAGGGTTTGGGAGAGTAGGGGAGGTCAATCGAGGTTTGTGTGTGATGCCCTAGATGCGAAAAGTGTGATTTTTGAGTGAAATTGAGAGGTTTAAGGGTGTTAGTGATTGAAATATGTTGGGGTAGAAATTTCTAAAGGTGTATTAAGCATATGCAGACTTCTATAAACATGTTTGAGGTGTTTTTTGAGTGAGATAAGTGTGGAAATCCATACTTTCAATTAACCCCCTTATAATCTAGGAAAAATGAGGGTTACATGATTGAGTGACTTAGATGGCATTTACAAGGATGATAGTTGTGGAATTTGGATGTTTATAGCCTGGTGAGATACTATCCAAAGGAATCTTGGAGGGGAAGCAGTTTTAAAGAGGAGTTGTTTTGCAAATTTGGGCTAATTAGAGCCCTGTTCGGCGTAATAGTTCAATTTCAGTGGGGTTGTTCCAAAACAAGCACTTTAGGTTTTGAGATATGTTAAAGAGAAGGGTAATGGGTGTCTTTCACAACCTTTTTTTTATGGGTTTGAGTTGATTTTTTAAAGATATTGATTCTTACTCAAGATGATTTTATACCCTTTACATGTTATTATGCTTCAATGAACATTAAGTGGCATTGATTTTTATCCAAATGATTATATTACTTTTGAATGAACACTATAACATGAAATGCATTTCATTAAGTTGTATCCACTTTTCATTAATTTTAACTTCTTTTGAAATAAAAATTAGCTGCACACTTCATTACACGAGTTTAAAAAACAAAATAATGTCAAATGTAAATTCATTCAACAGAGCTTGAAATCATGGGTGTTCTCAAAATGAGTGTTTGATAAAAATGTATTGGTAGACATGTATGAAAAATGTGGTACAATAGAAAAGGAAATTCATTGTTTGAAAAATATCCTCAAAGAAATAGATGGATTACCAATTGTAATTCATAAGTTCTATTAAAATGTTATTTCGATAATCTATAACATACATTATCAATCATAACTTTAAACAATTCTAAGATAATTATACATTCCATTTTGAAAATTCAAAGTAGAAAGACATGCACACAAGAAACAAATTAGATCGAATATCAATTCTTATATATCAAACTATAGAATAATTGTGTTTGTACATATACAAATTTGGCATATGCCTACTCAGAACAAGTTTTACAACAAGTTTTACAAATTGTGGTATATATGCCATCTCAAGATCTATCAAACCCTAAGTACATGTCAATCTATATCATATCCTAATCCTATTATGGACCATCAAAATCAAGCCTCCTCGATGAGGTTAGATGCTCTGTAGTTTCCTGCACAATAAAATTTCAAATGACAAATTAGATTATGTGAATGGTTGACAAGATAGACTAGTAAATAGAAACTTACATACCATCATTTATATATTACAAATTTAACATCAAAATTAGTATACATGTACTATATTATGTCAATAATGCAATTCTTGTTTACCTCAAATCTTTCTCTCTTTGCTACAAGATGTTCTGCATATGATTGTCCCTTAGGATGATCAAGAGTCCTCATATAAAGTAATGGTCTCTCGCTCGTCACATTGTTAAGTTGAACAAAGGACTATAACAGATAAAATAAAAATGATACAAATTAAAATATAATTGTTGACAAATAATCATATCTACTAATCACATATCTACTCCTATCTAAACATAAATGACCTATAATATAAAATAAACACATAGCTGATGTGATGCTATGACACTAGATGGGCTCATAGTGGATGGATCGGCTAAGATGGTTTCCAGTATAAAAAATGACAAGAATGTAAATGCACATGCACATATAATTATAATGTTGACAATAAAAAAGATAATACCTGTTGTGCAACTTCGTCCAATGGGTCAAACTCGGTCAACAAGGCTATATAAGAACCAGGTTGCTCCATAAAAAGACAAGATTACATTAGACTATCAATATATGTAGTACATGTATTTAAATATAATAGATTTCAAAGATTAACATCTAAAATAACAATTTAAATTATTTACCATGTACTAATTGTCTAAGGAAAATGAAATGGCAACTGGTATGTGTACCCTGTTGCACCTCTAACAACTGCTCCTCTTTCAACAACTATTAAAGATTCTAGCACATAAACATATATTAGTACAAATATCCTTCATAAAATATTATGAAAGAATTTACATAAAACACACTATGAAATTGCTTTAAGACTTACCGGTCCTCCCATATCATCCCTGGCAGTTGATGTCTCTCCTGCAAATGATCCACTCCATGTTCTATCAACTCCTACATCCGACATATCATGAACCTCAAAGTCGGATGTGTCTATGGGAGCCTTAGTGGACTATCAAAGAGTACCGAAACATAAATTGTTGCACATCATGCAACGATGAGGCACACAAATATGTCCCAAAGAGGATGGTGTACTAGTGGGAGCTGATGGTTGTGTACCGGTGGGAGCTGCTGGAGCAAGTGCACCACCATCATGCTCGGATGTATTAGGTGTAGCACCATTGTGATGGGATGCACTGTCAAATGGATACACAAAATGATAGCTCTGCCTCACCAAATGATCACTTAACGAATGTAATGCATAAATTCTCAAAGTCCCCGCATCCACATCAATCTCAGGGTAAGGTAGTGGAGTTGAAGTAGCAATAGGTGGAGGAGGACGGACTGGGGTAACTTGGCATGCCCTAGGTCTATCCTATGGCATCCCTCTACCAACACCCTAGAAATATCGCATGTCAAAGTAATTGACATATTTCCCTAGCACAAACTCAACATATAATTTTCGGAGAAAATACTGAGGGACATCAAGATTGTTGTTGGGTGGTTTATCAAAAACCATCCACCACCATCTCCAAAAATTATCTAATATTCCTGTATGGGTGCACCATTTAATTAAAAATTTTGGTTTTTGCACATTAACAGGTTGTCCAGTTCTTTGATCTATGAATAATTGAGATAATTTTGATTTTTCAAAATCAAGAGCCTTCACCTCATCATACGATAACCCATTAGCAGAAAATTGTCTTTGTTGCTCTCGCCACTATGCAAATCTATTATGTTGAGTTGCTAAAGTTTGAACATTTACAATGATTTTTCCAAAGTGTTTTTCATATCTGATAGTTCACTAAGTGTCTCATAAATTTGACATACTTTTCTTAATTGATCTAAATTTCTATGAATAGACTTGTGTATTGTTGGCACATTTTCATTTGGAAACAATGGTTGCAGTGGAGGCTATGGAGGGTATTCATTTTCTGCAGGATTAGGGTTTTCATTTTGTGCAAGGTTAGGATTTTCATTTTGATCCATTTTTAACTTGTTAATTGATAAAAAAATTTAAAATTAACAATTGTTTTAATCTAATAAAAAATCTATCAAATATACCCTATTTTTGACTAAAATTCAAAAAAAAAAAAGAGCAAAATGAATATATAAATTGAATAAAATTTGAAAAAATCAAATATACCTTACAAATTTGATGAATTTTTTGGTAATTTGACCTCTCCAAAATGGATATCTGAGTAACACCCACGTGCACGCACTATAGAAATATAGCTCTCAAGTTTTTTTTGGTTTGTTAATAACGCAGGAAATGGATATCTGTTTCTTGATTTACAACCTTTTTAAATAAATGGTCGTGTCTGTGACCCGACTATGGTGGTTTTTTCAAAATTTCTATTATTTAATATAATATAATATGTATTATATTATATTATAATATATAATATAATATGTATATTATAATATATAATAATACATATATAATATTATAATATAATATAATATTATATAATATGACCTCTCAGGGTTTTTTTTAAAATTATAACATAAAGAACAGATATTTGTTATATAAAATATAATAATTGGTCAAGCCAGACCTGATGCAATTATAAACATTGCTTTAAAAAAAATGGTTATCCGTTTTGGTTTGGTATTATGAAGCCAAAACAGATAATGTACTTAGGCCTACAAAAAGTCAAAGGTGTGAATTTTGCATTTTTGGACATGTTAAAAATGCCTTTTTTCACATTGCCACTTTTTGCACCCCCATAATCTTGCATAGACCCTTTTGTTTAGATCGTATTATAATATTCATTATGATATTTTATAGTACTTTTGAGTAAATTTATAAAATACACTATGATGTAATGGATGGAATAGGAATGAAGGTGTTGTGAATGGGCAGGTAGATTGTCCAGGTCTACGACTGCTAGGCCGCAACCTGCATATTTGCAAGGTTGTTTGCATGCTTGAGGGGGCTCGTGTTTGGTGTGGTGTAGTTCTTTTCTACCAGTGGGAGGGTTATATTGCGATCGGGGGGGTTTCTTGTGTGTGATTTCTTTTTTTTTCTATCTATTTGTTTGGTTATCCACTTTCATTTGGTCTGAAATAAGGTAGATTTGTCTTCTTTTTTATTGCTATGGATCCAAAAGGAGCAAAAATCCCCATGTCAACTATGGATTACCATGCATCTTTAGGCACAAAGTCTTCTTCACTATCAATGTAGAATTTTGAGGGTAAATTCTTGTCAAAAGATTCAGAGGTGGGAGATTTTGCTTCGTCTAGAGGCCCTCGCATCCCAAAAATCAATGGATTCTTGGAAAGAAGCCAAGCGAGGCCTATCCTTGTGATCCAATTAGATACAATAGCAAAGGATGTTGACTATTTTTTAAATCATGTTTTAATTTGCAAATTCATGGGAATGTGAGTCTCACTTCAATTTTTGGAGATGTGGGCTAGACAGACCTAGAACCCAGAAGGTGAGATGGAGATAATGTTGTTGGCAATTAAAATATTCCTTTAAAATATCATATGTCATGAAGAAACCAATGAAAACATGAAAAAATCCTTACTCATCATCAAGACAAAGCCTTACATTCATGAATTCTTCACAAAATTGAAAAATATTAGTAAAACTCATGTGCACATCAATCATCCCATTGGAATCAAGAGGATTTTTTCCTTTCAAAAACCACATATCTCTTTCATTAAGTAATCCAAATAAGAATTTTGGTTCGGTGGTTTTGATATCACTCTAGTAAGATGAGAGATCAAAAACTAAAACATTCAATAAGTAATATATTCTATATATAAAAATGATGGGATGAGATACATAGAAAAATAAAAGGACTTATATAAGCCTTGTTACATTTTCTCATGTATAAAAACATGATAACATACTCAATTATTGAAACCACTTACCAAATACTAACACACAATAAAATATAAATTTATGAATCCTAGTTTAAATCCTACACCAAAAACAACACAATATAACATCCTAACACACACTAAGGTTTCTAAATCATAAGGACTACAAAGTGAAACACTATTCACCTAATAATTTTCTAAATACTCCAATAATAGAGACAAATTTAGATCTATTAACCTAATTATTTGTTCAAGGTTGTGAGCATGGAGACAAAGTTCCTCATGTTTCTTTCACTAACTTGGAAATTATTTCTAGTCAACATGTTACTTATCTTCATGACAACCAACCACGAGCAGCTTAAACCATCATAGACATGCAACCAATCACCACTTTCTAGCTAATCATCAATTGGGTCCCACTGAGACATTCTACATAGGTCACTGAGTTAGCCATCATCGTATCGAGGAGACCACCTTCAAAGTCCCACCGATGAAGCATTGTCCCAATGACAAGTGAGTTCACCACTGCATCATTCCATCGTTCCATCAGTGAGACAAGCTTCAACATCTCGCCAAAGACATAACTTCTCACCGATGAGGATCCAATGCTACACATCGGACTACCATTATGACATCTTGTAGACTCTGATCGACGATGTCATCTCCCACCGACAAGTCTTTACCACCATGCAAGTCACTTCTCCATCAGACTCACCAAGACTTTAGTTATCAGGTGTTGAAGAGACATCAGACAATCTCATACTGAACTCACATCGTCACATCGACAAGCATCCAGTTCACCAACCATTCAGTCATCAGAGTGTCAAAGAGACATGTGGCCATGTCTCCTCTAGCACTTGATGTCACATCAACAAGGTCTTGCAACTCACTGTACCTTTGGTTCATCGAAGAGACATGCATGTCGAAAAGACTTTTACCAAAGTCTCGGCGACACCCTGAAGTCACACCGACATCGATTCCCTAACTTCCACTTGCATGTCAAAGAGAGTTTCCACCAACTCACGATGACCTCCTAAAGTCTCATCGACAGGAATGAACAATTCTTCATCCGACATGTCAAAGAGACATGCATGTCGAAAAGAATTTTACCAAAGTCTCGGTGACACCCTGAAGTCACACCGACATTGATTCCCTAACTTCCACTTGCATGTCAAAGAGAGTTTCCACCAACTCACGATGACCTCCTAAAGTCTCATCGATAGGAATGAACAATTCTTCAGCCGACATGTCGAAGAGACATCTTTTGAAGTCCTACCAACCATGCCATGTCTCGCTGACAGCAAAAGGATCTCAAAGTCAAGAGAAACCCAAACTTCAAAACCTTTAGTCGAAGGTAGGAAATTCTTGAAACTCATGACAACAAAGAGATCACCATGTCAGGAGGTTATGAAACTCAAGAACCCCACGACATAGGTTCCATAGTTCAAAAATCTAGTGATCCCACGACAAGCTCAATGTTGCCAAGTTATGATATTTCAGAACCCCGCGACTTAGGTTTCAAGGTTCTAGATTTCGGCGATAGTCCGACAATGAATGCCAACAAAGGGAAAACACAATTTCTCCAGGATGTCGATCAAACCAATAAATTTGAGTCACATTCTCAACATAAAGGTGTGAAATTTAAGAAGTGATTAAGATTTTGTGCTTCAACCAATCAAACTTTAGAATCACTTGCGTAAAATTCATTTGAAACATATATTATATACAATTTGCCAGTGAAAATCTAATTATGTTAGATTAAACCCCACCCCAAAAAAAATGAATAATAAAACCCTAGAGTGAGGGAATACATAACAAAACTATGAAAAATAAGAAAAGAATGTAGACATACCTTTCAAATGCTACTAAAAATCTATTCACATTGCCTAAAATTGTAGGGAATATTATCAATGTGTTGAGGATTGAGAACTAAAAGATTCATATTGTGTTAAAAAAGAATTGATTTTCTTGCCTTCATCACCAAAAAATATATTTTTTCTAGGGTTGGCAAGTTTTTTGAATACAAATTCATAATTATTGGCAAGTTTATCATCAAAAAATTGACAAGTTTTTTGAAAAATCACACTGAAGTTTTTGGGAAAGACTTGGCAATTGTTTTGCTTCACAAAGGACTTGCTTGTCCAATGAGTTTTTGGCGAGTTTTTAATCTATTTTATTCCACTAGAATCATGATTTTCTTAGTTCATACTCTACTATATTGATATCTATGTGCTATCTTGTGTCCTTAGCCTGCCATTTATGTGGTACAAAAAAGGTTGAAAAGCAAAAAGCAAGAGAGTGTATGTTTCTACAGTTTTCATCTTAAAACTATCATGATTTTGAATGTTCACATCTTTTTTAAAGGGAATTCTTTTTTTTGTTTTTCCATGAGTTACAAACTTTCTATTCTTATGTTATATAATTTTCTTCCCTGTTTACTTGGGAAGAGAGACTCACTCATTATTACCACTACAATCATATGGTGTTAACATTTTTCACCACCATTAATCTATGCTAAATGGGTACTTATGAGGTTCGAACCAGAGGTCTCATTCACACTATGTTTGCATACATTACCTCTATGCCTCAAGACCAAACTCAATGTTTTCACATATTTTAACCGTGCTTTTTGGTAATAGTTTTTCCATTAATTGTTTAAAATTCTAAACTTTCACTTACCCATATGTGCATGTTAGGTTGCTTTCAAGCCACAAATTCTAGTAAGAGGAGGGATTACTATCTCTTTCCCATATATAAGCCTCAAATTTTTCTTATTGTACAATGATTTCAAAGTTTGAAAGTTCTTATTAACCTAAAATATTTTAATATGTTACTAATGGAGTATGGGAATTTGGGTTCATTGGAGAGGAATGAATTTGTAAGGAGCAAAATGTGGGATATAGACCTCGGCCCACAAGTTCCCCTTACTAATGAAATATCTGCAGATATATTTTGAAGCCTACAAGTGAGGATATGAAGATATGTCCCCACAAGTAATCCCAAATCCATACCAAAAATCAACATCCCTGGATATTTTAGGCCATATTCCTCAATTTTTTAAAAACCATATGTACAAACATATAAACTTACCAGTCATTCTCACATCTAAGATCAAAATTGTGTGACAAAACTTTATATTTAGTAGCCCAAAAAAGGATCTATTAGGTAAAAAATATTGTATTTATCACATAGTTATTTTTGTAATGTTTTGACAAAACCAAACAAATAGAAAACGTATTAAAATTTTCTATATCTTGTTAACACTAAGATGGGTACCAAATAAGATCTTGAACTTGCATTTATTTTTAAAATTACATTTTTAGATGGGTATAAGAGCTCTATTTATTCTTGGTCAATCCATCAATATATACAAATAAATAAACATATTTAATTAGTTGATTTGTCATGGTTCGTCATTAATGATCAAATGTGTGAGTTAAGAATAATTATTACTTTTGGGCTAGTAGATGATCTCAAACCATGTCAATGTTTGTGCTCTATAGAGATTGACAATAGATTGAACCTTGTTAGTAGTGGTCAAGTATGAAAAATAGATATCAAAACAAAGGTCAGTGCACACAACATGTGGTCAACAATAGCAAAATAATCCATGCATATTAAAACTCTACAAGATACATCTAACAAATTTTACAATTTCTTCTAAAAACTATCATTTTTTCCCATTGAACCAAAGATCCAATTGCTAGTAATAGATATAAGTTATGTTGAAAATAATAATATGATGTTTGTCTAACAATGGTTTGTACAACTATTTAATAGTGCATTATATAGATTTTAATCAAGTTCTACATAATCCTTTTCGATGACATCTCTCACTAAATACTGTTATTAATTCCATGATAAATTGTATCTCGAAACTTTAATTGTAAATAGATAATACTCTATATCATCTTTAAAAAAACAAAGATCTTATATTATTCCATATAAAAAACTAATGTACATACCATAACTAATCAACGATTCTTATAATCATGTTTAACCATAACTAATTTTTGTAGCATTTAAATGTAGCTCATTAAAAGGCTTGCAGAGTATCATTTATAGCATTTAAATGTAGCTCAAAGGCTTGAAGAGTATCATTTATAGGTGGCGGATATGCCGGGTAGCATTTATGTTCTATTGGAGGTACTCTTGACCCACTAAGAGGCAAGTGGACTTTAAAGTTGCGTTGTTTGTTGATTGCTTTAATTTGAGTGATCCAACACTACCTACTATTCATTTTCCTAATTACCTCCTGCCCTGTCCAGCCAAGCTTTTCTGACAGATTAAATACCATATTAATGGCATTATCACTTTACAGTCTGATAGCTACATCATTTCCTTGGTTTGTATTTAGCCAACCAAGCAGGTAAGTAGCCCAGTTGGCTCTTACTGAACTAACACTACTGCACGGCGTTAAATTATTGTCCGATTGACAATTACACGTTTTATATGTGTATATGACTGCAGTCTGGAAAGATATGTGTTGTCTGTTATTCTGTATATAATTCTTTTAAAGCATGATTCAAAACACCAGTTAATCCATCAGCACATAAATTATACTTCGCAAATACCTCAAGTGAAGAAAGTTAACCGTGTAGTAAGTCGCGTGTGTGAGAAAATTAATTGCCTATTTTTAAGCAAATAGGTGAGTGGGAGTTTATAAGGCATTATAGAATTCACTCCCATTGTTATTGGTCCCCACTTGTTATGGCGTGTCCTCTTTACGATGTGAAACGACAGAACGTTACACCAGTATTCCTTCTGTGGTTCCACAATGAAGAAAAGGACATGGCGCTATGGGCCGACGGACTTGCGGAATCCTTTAATCTTTTGCTAGATGTTTGTATTCTATGGAGCCTGTAGACAACACTGTTAAGAAGTTCTCTCATGCCCTAGAATTAGTTTGTGCTTGCAACACTTGTACACCTTATACAATTCTACAAGTTCTTTTGTTTAGATCGTATTATGATATTTTATAATACTTTTGAGTAAATTACTATGTTAATATACATATGCGTAATGATGAAAGTTGTACAAGCATGACAGAAATCAATGATCTGGGAAAAAATATATCTATAAATTGATAATGAGACAGAGATAACAAATAATTGTAACAGATAAGTCATAAAATTTAATGTTTTGATTACTATTGTATCAGATAACCGCAACTATATCACATAAAATTAAAATGATGTATAATCATATGTGATGTGTATAATTACGTAAGAGATATGAAGTACTTGCATTGACTCTCTACAAATGCTATTTTGATAAGAGAATGCAATAATATGTCATAAAGTTTCCAAATGAATAATTTACAAGGAGAGAAAAATAAACATTGGTTGAAAAGTTCGTGGAAGTTTCAACTACGTACCATGGTCTGGAGATGGCTTAGTCTAAAGGCTTTAGCAAGGTTTGGATTGAGAGTGACTCCTTAAATGTTATCAATAACCTTAAGAGGACTTCCCCTCCTTGGTCTATAAAACCTATTATTCTTCATGCTCTAGCAATTTTGAATTCCTTTGAAAAATGTTTCAGTTCTCACATATATCATGAGGGAAATTGCCTAGCAGATAAGTTTACAAATTTTGGGATAGGATTGATCCCCTCCACATTGACATCCAATATATTCTCAATCATGATATGCAAGTCGTTTAAGGAGGGGGATCACTTAATGCTTTTTTTAAATCACATGTTGATTCTCATGTGGAATTTCAAATTGAAGTGTGATTTGTTAAATGGTAACTCCTTGCATTTTAATGATGTAGCAGAGGTCCATAAAGATCTGCATTTAAGAATTATTATGACCTCTAGTCACTTTGGTACTCCCACATGGATTGTGGGTGTTTGGAACGCTTCCTCCTCGAGGCTTCTTCTATTTTGTATCCTCTACAAATATTTAAAATTTCTAAAGTTGTTGTGGTTTTGCTCTACGGTTGTCATGGGAGGTGAGAGGAACCATGTTGAGCCAATTTCATGTGACTCTTCCAAGAGTAACAAGAAGGTCTGGGGGTTGCTGGAGGTGGGGGTTTCACTCCCTACATTGAAAGACTTCATGGCTTTGAATCGAAGGTTTCACAAGCTTCCGTCAAGGGATGGCAAAGTAGAGTCCTTAGGGTGTTCGGTATGGAATTCAATATTACTGAAGAATTCATTGGTAATATTACTGGTTTGGCTATAGAGGGAAGGAAGGTCTATAGGGACAAGAAAGAGTCTAGTACTTCTATGGTGATCTTTAAGGATGACGAAAGGAGTCAGTTGGAGAAGGCGAAGTGTGGAGGCTTTGCTTGTATCTCTATCAAGGAAATTTGGGGTGATGTGGCGGCTGAAATCATGAGGTATATTACTCTTGATGGTCATTGCTATGTTCTTGTTGGCTATCAATTTTTTTTTCTAAATCACTTTAGGCATAAGAAGAGGGTTTATTTCCCCTTTTATTTTCTTTCCTCCCTTGAAAATGGTATAAAATATCATAAAAGGAAACCTAGGGACCCTATCCTCCATGAGGGATTAATTCTCCTAATTGTGGAATATGCCAAGTCCTACTCAATTCCTGATGAGCCCGAGAAAATTTCTAAAGGTTGTCCTAAGAAGTCTGATTCTGGGTATGATACTGGGTCTGTTTTGGGTTCTGGTTCTAAAGAGTTTGTTGTTGGGTTGGAAGCCTCTATAGATGTCCTTTCGGAGCCTCCTAAGAATTTTGAGGGTAAGCGGAAAAAGAAAGCTAAAAATTCTAAGCCCTCTACATCTAAATAGTATATCACTAGTAGTGAGGAGGTGGAGAGTTCTAAAGACTTCACTAGAACCTAGAAGATCAAATTAGGTAAGTTCTCGACCCCTATTATCAAGAAGCTGAAGGTGAAGGGTGACGATCTTACCTCTAGTAAGAAGAATGTGAAGGAGGCTATTGAAGTGAATGAGGAGGTGGATTCCCCTGCCTCAGGTAGGAAAAGGAAGTTGTGCATGCAGGAAGGGAGTACTCAAAAGAAGGTTAAGGGAAAGGCACACTTTAGTAAAAGGAAATGCTTGCCTCAAGAGGAATCTATTAGTGTTGAACCTATTGAAACTCCCAATGTTGAGACCCAGAGGTCTATTGATGAAGTTCATGAGAATGTTAATGAGTAGGGTGTTCATGAGGTTGTTGAGTTTGAGAGGTCTGTGTGCAAAATCAAAGTTCCTAACAATGGTAACAAAGGTAAGGATGTGTTGCAGGATGAGAAGGATAATAGGGTTAATCTTGAAGATCTGGTTGATGATAGGGAAACTCTTAATTGCAATAGGGAAGATTTACCTAATGATTTAAGGATGGCTAAAGATGGTTCTTTAACTTTTTTTAGACTTTTTAAGTGGGTGTTTAATGAACTGAACCTAAGTAATGTTAAGGTTCACTCTCTGGTTAACAATGTTGGGGGTACTCCTAATCCCCAAGGGTCCTCTATTTAGGATCAGGTGAGATAGATGGTTGATGCTCTAAAGATTGTGACTGAAGAAATGCTAAAGCTGAAAAGAGATTTTAAATTTAGAATCTTTGTCTTGGAGGATAAAATGAATAGAGCTTACGAGAACCTAGAAAAGGTGATTCAATCAATGTTAGTAATTCGACTCTCCATAATGAGGTTGAAGGTCTCCAATTTCTCAAAGAGAAAGCTAGGATGTGGAAAGGAGATTCATATGGTGTGAAAGTTGATGTTGGTTGGGTGGATCTCCCCAATGATCCAAAAGAAGGGATTAGTGAGAAGGGTCTTTGCACTCATACTCAATAAAACCAAGAAGAGTTTGGGGGTTCCTATGAAGGATGTCATTGAGGTTATGTCCAAATGCATCAAAAGATTATAGATAGTGATCTAGAAGCTACTAGATTATTCTAAAAAATATGTAATTGGTTGTTGGTTTTGTCTATCTTTTTGGCTGGTTGTTTGTTGGTTTTTTGGTTATGGGTGGTTGCTTCCTTGATTTTAATTATCTTTTAAAGCAATGATATGTTTTGTAAAGGGTTTTGGGGTCCCTTCAAAACCTGCTTTACGAATAATCAAAAACATTGGTTGAAAAGTAGAAAAACATTTTGCTATATAGATAAAGGAACCATGTGTCTGTGATAGAACAAAAAATAATTTATAATATATAAAATATCTATTTTAGATTGAGTAATTGTGATATTTGAACAAGTACTACAAAAGTATATTGAAGAGGCTAGACAAAATTAAACACTCTTTCTAGCATTTTAGTGAGCCAAGAATAATAACATTATAGTTTCTAGGAATAAACATTGTAGTTCAAGAGCCTTGTTTATAATTTGTAGGTCTATTTCACATTCAGCATTAGGTAATTCGTAATATACATAAATTTTATCTATTTTCAAAAGGGGAGCATTTTTCAAAATAGAAAACAACTCCAGGTAGTCTTCAGGATATATGTGAGTAGTATCTACATTCAATATCATTTTTTGCAAATTACCAAGGGACAAACACAAGTTTGTGAGTTTTGTTATTTTTGTTGGGAATTATAGTTAGATAATGTACTAATCTAAAGAAAAGGAAAAAATATTGATAACAAAGATAAATGCAGTCAAACCTGTCTGAAATGTGCAAGAGGGAAGTCAATGCACAATTCTTCCATTTTAGGAAAACTTTGCAAAAGCTTGATGTAAATGTGGTCTTCTAAATCGGAGTTATAGCACTTTATTTTTTTAAGTAGTATTGTTGCTCTAAGCCATTTGCAAGAAACCAATGAACATTGAATGACTAATTTCAAGCTCAGTATCGGCAAGATATGAAAGAAAATGAGGTCTTCTGAAAGTTCCATTATATACAAATGACAAAGCTAAGGTGCCCAAGTATAGATAGTAGCTTTGCTAATAAATTATTGCAAAAAAGAGATTCATGAAATTCTTAACAAGGATTATACTTAAGGGTTGTTGCTATTTAGCATTGATAGGTGCATAAACATTTGTCATCACAAAATTAAATTTATCTTTTTGATATCTTAGAAGTATCATAATTAACTATAGAAATCAAGGTAAGGTCCTGACATGACACAATATAATATGTCTTTGGCACATTACCGATTATGGAGAAACTTATCTATTCAGTGTGTATTATGTATACACGTATTCCCTTGATTAGATTGAAAACTTCATTAGTGCTATATGTCTACTATTTTTCACCATGACATATATTAATTCATCAGATTCACAACTAGTATTAATTTATTTATTTATTGTCATAAAAGCTTATTGTTGTGTGGTCTCACAACATGCCTCATTTTGCTACTTGGTAAAATGTGGACCCCCCTTTTTTTTTCCTTTTCCCTTTTCCCTTTTTTCTTTCATTTTCTTTGGTGTCCTTTTGCGGCTTGGTTGGTTATTGATCTCACTTTCAATTTTGCTTGGCCTTTTTGCTTTATCCTTATATTTCTCAGATTCGGTGTTTCGATCTTATTATAAAAGTTTAACATATTACCAGAAACCGAAATCTCGGAGTCTTTCATTTCCATTAAAGGCAAGTTGTATCTTCATTTGATCCTAGCCCTGCCCAATATTTTTATCGACCAAAGTCATCAATCTCGATAGTTCCCTTTTTATCAGAGTCTGGTATTTTATTATTTCCTTCTCTTTTTCTTATTCAGAAGTAAAAAACTGGAGAGTATGTTTTGAAACTTGTTAATCTCTCTTGAACCTGATTCTCACTCTTTTCTTTCATTCTGGTTTTCTCTTTCTAAAGTCAGAGGTGAATTTCTGGATCTCGGTGTTGCTTTTTAAAGTCAATATCGGAAAGTCTCAATCCTGGTGATCACAAATTGGTCACGTATCTTTAATGACTTATACTTTATAGAGAATCAGCGTGACATTTGATTTCCACGTATAATCATCACACTATATTTCTCCTCTAGTAGCAAGCCCACACAAAAATGTAGGTGTTCATGATTTGGACCCTAATCCATAATGATTGCACCTTTGTTCAAAGAATTAATATGAAATAATAGGTAATTAATGAAGGTGGTGAACTACCTATGTACTTGGCACCACCTCAAGCATGTAGTTTATTTTGTAACACTCCACTTCGCATCATGATGCAACTTTACAAATGACATTGGGGTATGTGAAAGATCATGATGGACCAAAAAGTGGCGATATGATGGGTATGTGTATGGTATGTGGTTGACGACTATTTTTTACCCAAAATTGATGAAACAAAAAGAGTTTTTAAGGGAGATTCTCATCTTTCCACCAATATAAATTATGCTTTACATTGAATTTAATAAATAATTATTATTCATTTTTCTATTTGAATTACGACTAAAGTCCTAATTGACAGGTTGATTGAAAAACATCTATAGCTTTCAAACAGTATCACCATTTTTTAATCTAAAACATGTGTCACATTCTATGCTTCACATATTATAGGATTAAAAAAAAAATGAATTTCATGAAGTTTTGACCAAGTTAAGGTGGTCAGACATACAAGTTTTTATATTTTTTAAAATTTGTAATAAAAAATTCATTATTAATTATTTACTTGGAAAAAAATTACAAAAAAATATGCATCACATCCAAACATGAGTCTTCTACTTATATCTAAAATATTTTTAAAAAATATTATCATTTTATTGTGGTTATGGTGGTTAGATAGACACTTCTTATTTTTTCCCTGATATTTAAGTACTACTGCATTGAAATTTCAAATTTTCACCATATATATATATTTAAAAAAAATAAATCTAGTAGTTTAGAAACTACATTCAATTTGCTACAAATTCTATTCTTACATCTTTTTAAAATAATATAGATAACTTATTCAAATTTTTACGTCAAGTTGCCTAACTCTATTTTTTCTAAATTTTTTGCCACTTAAGGGCCTATTTTTTCCATGATGATCCTGTGCATACCCATTGAAAGAACGAAACAACAATGGCGCGCAAGGAGAGGTAAATTTTGAGAAACCAAGAAACACAACTACCAAGGGTTTTGAAATTGCATTCTAATTATCATCATCGACTAGAACCAGGTATGTTTTGGATAACTGACACTCTGTTAGTGATTTTCAAGTTGAAAAGATCTCAAAAATGGTATTTCCCTTTATAAACTGAAATATTGATTATTCTTTGATTTATGAATTTAATAAAAATGAACTAAAATTTTTATAAAGTGCAAGTTTTGGTTAAATTTAATCCTAACTCGCACACAAGACACACATTCTGAAAAATGCAAGACACACTAGAGAAAATGAGTAGTTCTACCACAAGGCCAGAAGATGTTCATTCAAATATTGTAATTTGCAAGCCATACCAATCAATGTGGTGGTTATAGACACTCATATGGGATGGTCTTCTAATATTGAAATCTGTTCACAGGTATTACAAGAAAATGCTTCTCAATGTACCAAGAATGTGCTGCAAATGGGTTACTTTCAGTAGGAGGGTTTATGCTAGCAATGGAGGCCCCTAAATTAGTTATGCAATGTATGAATTACTACAACCCAACCAAAAGGGTCGTTAAGAAATAAGGGAGAATTTATGTAGATCTCTCATAGAAAGGAATCATGTACACATTTAGTCTCCCTATTTACACACAAATGCACAATGTTGATATGAAAACAAAGGGCAATACTTATCAGAATGTCGAAGAACACAATAGAGAAATTATGAGTACCCAATGGTGCCAAGAACCGATTACACCATAGACCAAAGTAATTCAGAGGTATTTGTAGGATCATCATGGAAAAAATAGGCCCTTAAGTGGCAAAAAATATAGAAAAATCAGAGTTAGGCAACTTGATGTAAAAATTTGAATGAGTTATCTATATTATTTCAAAAATATGTAAGAATAGAATTTGTAGAAAATTGAATGTAGTTTTTAAACTACTAGGTTTTTTTTTAAATCTATTTGGTGAAAATTTGAAATTTCAATGAGTACTTAAATTTTAGGGAAAAATAAGTAGGTGTTTATCCCACCCTAACCACAATAAAATGATAATATTTTTTATAATATTTTAGATATAAGTAGAGGACTCATGTCTTGATGTGATGTATATTTTTTGTAATTTTTTCCAAGTAAATAATTAATTATGAATTTTTATTACAACTTCTAAAAATATAAAACTTGTATGTATGACCACCATAACTTGGTCAAAACTTCATGAAATTCAATTAATTTTTTTGTAATCCTATAGTATGTGAAGCATAGAATGTGACACATGTTTTAGATTCAAAAAATATAATACCATTTGAAAGCTATAGATGTTTTTCGATCAGCCAATGAATTAGGACTTTAGTCGTAATTCAAATAGAAAATGAATAATAATTATTTATTATATTCAAAGTAAAGCATAATTTATATTAGTGGAAAGCAGATAATCTCCTTTAAAAACCCTTTTTGTTTCATCAATTTTGGGTAAAAAAAATTCGTCAGCTACGTACCCTACACATACCCATCATATCACCACTTTTTGGCCCATCATGATCCTACACATACCCTAAGAGGTCTATGTTCAACCAAGAAGTGCAAGATATTGTAACTTTGTTGAGGAGGATAGCTGGTTTAAGGGATGCAAGTAAATTTGAACCCTGGATGTTTGTAATAATATCCAGCCTAATGGAAAGTCCCATGCAATTGCATTGGGGAAAGATTATAAGTGACAAATTATATGAACAAATAACAACATTTCCCAAAACCAGGTGCTTTTATATGTCCTCATATGTTATTTACTCTTGTGCCATGAAAGACAAGAAGCAAGGGTTGAAGCAGATTGGTACTCTAGGCACAAAGGTGGGAAATAGTTTGATATATGCACATTTACCCCAAATCACCATCCATGGATACAAGGATAATTATAGGAAATTCAATGATTTATTCTCCATGAAACTAGTTAGAACAATGGTAGGTGATAAAGCCAAAAGATTGTCCCTAGGAGCACAAAGTGTCATTTGACCAATGGGGGGTTGGTACATTAAGTTCCCTGCTTACTCCTACATTAGGGTGGAGGGATTTGAAGGACATCCATTCATGCGGCCCAGGTACCCAACAAATAAAATTGTTTTGACAGAAATGGTAAGATAATTGAAACTGTCTCAGGCTCTTTATAGCCATGCTCGAAAGAGGGCCTCTTTTAAACTCCCCATTGTGATAGGAAATTATAAGTGTAATGCAATCAAGGTAACTGACTTATGTGAAGAAGAATTAAGGACATATAATTTTGAAGAGTTCCCACTCCATAGAGTATATTATGATATTGAAGGGAATATTTCCAAGGCCATAGCTGGATTCTATGCTCATGTACCTCACTTGGAAGATTATTGGCATAATTGTGAAGATGAGCACATAGTAAGAAGAAGAAAATATGAGAGATTGTCTCTAGAATTTTCCTAGATTATCAAGCTTCATGACATCCCAGATTAGTTGGAAGAGGATGATGGTCAAGTGTTGAATAAATTTTATAATGAAACAACATTTGAGAGTGGAGAGCCTCCTAAGAAGAAAATGAAAACTAGTAAGGCAACTCCCAGTATAAGAATTGAAGAAAGAACCCCTGAAGTTTCAAGACAAGAAATTCCCATGAAACCATCTGATAAGCCGAAAGATGTAGAAATAGGTAAAGATAAATCAAAAGTAAGACCCAAAGGTGCATCTTCCTCTACAACAAAACCAAGAACTAAATTGGTCATTGATGAAGAAGTAGGAGTAACATAAAATGTTGGTACACAAACCAAGTCTATGTCTCAAAGGGTTGCAGTACTTTTTACTTCTCCTCCTTTTGTTAACATGGATAGTATGAAACAAGCATTGGGAGGAACTCCTGTGGTTTTGGAGGAAATTTTTGAAGAAGATGAAGCCAAAATTAAAGAATAGATGGAAAAATGGGGTGCTATGTGGGAGAAAGTGAAAGAAAATAAATCTAGAGACAAACCCATGGTACATCCAGTGACACAAGAGATTCAGGATATAGGTTCTAATCCTATAAATGTTGAAGAAGAAGAGTTTATACAAAGAACACTCGCCTCAAAGGCAGGAGACCCTAACATCCTTGAGATAGAAATAGGGGAGACTGCAGAGTAGGATCCTATTGATGAAAGAATTGTTAAAGATACTTTTGATTCCTAGTCTTCGCTCAGGAATGTTCCAAATGTTAATGAACATTCATAGGTCTTTGAAGAACCATAAAAAGGCCATGTTGAAGTTGAAGTTGAAGTTGAAACTGAGAAAGAGGAAGCTACACAGTTTTCAGGTGATGAAATTGAAAATGTAGAAAATCCTAGTTTAGAAGAGAATAAAGAAGGTAATTTCTAGAGAGATGAGGTTGAACATCTAGATAGATAGAAAAATATAAGTCTTCAAACAGAGGAGACAGTGCCAAACCATACTAATCCCGAATCTATGCCAAAAATTATTGAGGAAATTCCCATTTTAGAAAATGTGACAGATCAAAGAGAAGAAGTTCCTGAATCAAGTGGAAACCAAGAACAAAGAAATGTTATAGAGGTAGAGAAAAGTGACAATACACCTAATTGGTTGATTAGGGAATTGGCTTCCCCAATGGAAGTAGAAGTATTTCCTCTGAATCTTAATAGTTTTATACAAGAAGTAGATACTCCTAAACCTAGGCGTAGAGAAAAAGCAAAACATGTCATACAAATAAATGCAGATGGTAACAGAACCATCCATATGGCTACTCCAATAGTTGATAAAGATAGACGTGAAATAATGCCTAAGGAGTACAAGATAGCGATTATTAATCTTGGAAACTCATCCTAGAGGCAAGAGTTAGAGGAAATAAAAGTGAATTTAAATGTTACTGTTGCCAAAGTGCATAAATATAAATGAAAGAAAATAGAATTGAAAGAACGTGTTGCTACCTTGGAGCATTTTATAAATTCATTAACTTTATCTAGTCAAGCACAAGCTAAACTACCCCAACATCCAGTATTGATGTCACAAGAACAGGTGGATGCAATTGCAGTAGTTCACCAAAAAATGAATATATTTGAAGAATGGATTGAGTACTGGGTAAAATAGGGAGAAGAATTCATTACAGATGTAATCTAGGGAAGCACAAGGAAGCATACCACTAGTTAGAGAAATCAAAAGGATTTCAAAGCGAATGAAAATTTTTCCAAGGGAAAGTTATTGAAGAAAGGAAAAACTTTGAAATTCTCATGCAAATAAATATCCAAGAGTTAATACAAGGAAATTTAATCTCAGAACAAGAATTTCCATTGCTAGAAAAATGGAAGAAACAATTGAAATGGGAAGGTGACATGTTAATAAAATGCATCAAAGGATTTGAAAAGGTCACCATTGAATGTAGAAAATTGATTGATGAAGATCGAGAGTTCATTGAAATGTTATCACATCAAGGTTGTGATCCCTAGACATTAGGACATGAGGGAAAAGAAGCTAAAGCCTTCAAGGAATGGATTGAAAGAATAAATAGAGGTCCTGTTCAGCTTTTAACTAGGGAGGTCATTGATGAAATTATATAGTGCAGGAACACTATAGCTAAATATGAAGTAGATAAAGTGCAGAGGAATGGTATTATACTCCAGGTATCTGAAGAATATACTAGGCTCAAACTCACTTGGAGGGTAGTACAAGGGATTTCGAAAGAACATATGCATAAAGTATTGAACGCTTTCCAAGAGTACCAGTTGAAGAAAGGCAGAGAAAGAATCCTAGAGCTTGAGCCTTGAGTGAGGATAGGAAGAACTAGATACCAGATACTGAAAGTGTGATGGGTTTTGTTTTGTTTGCAATTTTGAGTTTGCAGGTTGATCTTGGTCTTGGTAAATGTTTCTCATTCTGGTATTTTAAAAACATAAGTTGATAGCCTCGGCATATGTGAAGTGTTTCGTGCTGGAGTATGAATTGGAAGTGTTGTTGCTAACAAAGTCAAATATTTGACTTGATCTAGAATATTTTGATGACAGTTGGCAAGTGCCATGTGCTACATTTTAATTCGTTGTTTATGATTCTCTGGATGGACTTTAAATTGAATTTTTGGGGCCTTGTTCCTATAAAAGGCCATTTTCTGCTTTATTTTTATCTCAAGTTCAAAATTTGTGGATTTCGGAAGAGCATAATTTTTTTTAAAGTTTTGTTCTTTTTTCCTATTTTTTGAACTATTATGGCGTAAAACTTTGTATGCACATAGACATTGATTAATATCAGAGCCAATTAGATAGCTACCTATCTCATGAATATTTTGTAGCTGGTTTTGTTAGTTCAACCAAACAAGACTATATGTTGTGCTATTTAAGGGTGCATACAAAACCTACTCGGTGTCCAGAAATGAAACCCCTCTCTTTAAAAGCTCACACCATTTTATATGTAGTTGTGAAGCAATCTGGTGAAGTATAAAGCGGTTTGCTCTGTTTTAATTGATTCTTTGGGGCATGCATGGAGAATAACCAGGAGAAACTTTTAATTTTCAGTATTTTATGCTTTATTTTAGAGTAGATGTTTAAATTATTGAAAATGTTCCAAAATTTGAATGAATGGATGAAATTTTATTAAAAATCTTTTGTTTTCCATGAAATTGTTGAATGCTTAATGCCAAATCTACTTAAGTGATAGAAAATAATTTGTGATGTTCATGAAATATTATTGTAAATCTTTCGATTTCATGATGTTATTTTATGAATGAAGTGGAAATTTTGTGTGAAATTCTTATGATTCTTAAAAAAAACTAGAAATAACTATAGTCCGTTTGAGATTAATAGAAAATATCACATTAGTACCCAAGAGTGACCCTAGTGCAATCATGACCTGGTTATCAGAGACTTGGGATTGAACTAAAGCCAATCTTTTCCTATTAAAGCAAAATTCCCCTTTAGGTTGTCTTTGTTCCATATCTTTCAAGAAGGATAGGCCCTTTGCGATCTTGTCTGTGAAGAATTTATTCGCCTTGTTTGTTGCGAGTAAAATCATCATCAACACTTATGTTAGTGAACATTATGTAGTGTAAAATATTTTTGGTGGCAGCCTATGTCTTGTCGCATTTACTAGGCTGTACACATAGTATTGACAGTTTTTAAGGCTTTGTTGGTGAGGATGTCAGTTCATTATTTTTGTGTCAATGAAATGTTCACTTATTTTTTTGGGAAAAATGAATATTTTATGATACAAAAAAGCTAAGTTTGTTGTTTTATTATTCCTTGTATTGAACAAAGATGAAAAAAATTAGAAATTGAATATGTATCTACGGGTTATTTTTGGATTGTTAGATTATCAAATATCAAAGCACAAAACCCAAAGAAAACTATCAAGCACAATGGAAACTAAACACAAATAAAATGATTATACCTCTCATCAAAGCTTCCATGATTTACCTTCATAGCACCTTCTAACTTGTTGATTGTTGTGTTGCCCTCAGATTCAATGTGCGAGCAACCTTCGACTATGACAATGTCCTACACAAGATTTGAAGGATTTGAATTAACTAAATGAAATATAAGTGTTTATGCCTATGAAAAAATAACTAAAATGCAAAATAAACTCTAAGCATCAATACGTCAGAATAATGAAGTTCATGTGTCAGTTCCAAAATGTGAGCAAAATTGGCATTTTATAGAAAATGCAATTTTGAATGGATGGACGAGATTGAATTTTAATAGAAGCCTAAAATCTAAGGACAAGATTTAATGTGACAAATCCTAATCAGGGTTAGGGAAAAATTATTAAATGAGTGGTCGAGATGTCATCTGAGAAGATCGAATTGGCGGTGGAGAATAAATAAGATAATTAATCAAAAAGATAAAGATTTTCAAAAATCAAGAAGATAAAGACTGCTTGATTTATGAGATTCAAAAAATCAAGAAGATAAGAGTTGAACTGAAAAGAAGATCTGGAAAATCAAGAATCTGCTCGATTACTTGATTTTTGGAAGAATATTACCATTTTGAATTAAATTAATTCAAAATATGGATTTTATTTAATAATAAATAATCGATTTTCAGATTATTTACTAAAATGAACTGACAGTCAAGAATGTGAGATCATTTTAAATAATTTAAAATGTGGGAAATGTTAATTTTGGTAATTAAATAATTAAAGATAATTATTTATTTTAGAGGATAATTAATAATTAAATAAATTAATAAATTCATTTAATTATGGGAATTAGTGACATATTAAATAAATAAATGAAATTAATTTATTTAATAATCAAGAAGAATAAATGAACAAAGGTAATTAAATAAATTAAGAAATTTATTTAATTAGGGGAAGACTTAGACAATTAATGACGTATTTAATAAATAAATAAAATTTATTTATTTAATAATCATGAAGAATAAAAGGACATGAATTAATTAAATAATTATGAATTATTTAATCAATAGTCGAATGTGGACCAAGGACATAATTGAGATGCCATAATTATGCTAGGATGAAAGTGGTAAAAATAGAGCTTGCAGGCCTATAAGGTCATTTTTTATGTGTCTCCATAATATGTTTGTTATTTCTAATGTCATACAATATCATTTTATAACTATGAGAAATATAGTTCTCAATAAAGCTTGACTGTATTCTATATGTTTTTAGATAATCTATGTTTGTTATTTTTTATTGTAATACAATATCATTTTATATCTATGGAAAAAATAGTTGTTAATAAAGCTTGACAATATTGAGCATGAAAAGGTGTTGTAATTACAATTCTTTGTACAATTTGGTAAATATAGTTTTTGCAAAGCATGAAACACCATGTTTTATAAGAACCCAAAGTAGAAATATGATGTGTGCTAAAAATCATATCACATAAAGCACTGCTATACAAAAAAAAAATAGTTTGCAAATATCTCTTTATACAGAAACTATATCTTACAAAATCAGTTGTTCTAATATATGGGTGATACTTAGCTCAATAGAGTAGAGAAAACTTGTGGGTCAGACTGGTGGAATTGTAGAAAAATATTTAGAAATTGGAGATCTGTGTCATAGACACCATTTTTCAATTAATTGGGTATGTGCAGGATCATCATGGAAAAAACAAGCCCTTAAGTGGCAAAAAATTTAGAAAAATCAGAGTTAGGAAACTTGACGTAAAAATTTGATTAAGTTATGTATATTATTTCAAAAATATGTAAGAATAGAATCTGTAGTAAATTTAATGTAGTTTCTAAACTACTAGGTTTATTTAAAAAAAAAAAAAATCTATTTGGTGAAAATTTAAAATTTCAGTGCAGTAGTTCTTAAATTTAAGGGAAAAAATAAGTAGGTGTCTGTTTGACCACCCTAATCACAATAGAATGATAATATTTTTTCATAAGATTTTAGATATAAGTAGAGGACTCATGTTTGGATGTGATGCATATTTTTTGTAATTTTTTCCAAGTAAATAATTAATTATGAATTTTTATTACAACTTTTGAAAAATATAAAAACTCGTATGTCTGACCACCTTAACTTGGTCAAAACTTCATGATTTTTTTTTTTAATCCTATAGTATACGAAGCATAGAATGTGACGCATGTTTTGGATTTTAAAAAAGTGATACAGTTTGAAAGCTATAGATGTTTTTTAATCAACCTATCAATCAAGACTTTAGTCGTAACTCAAATAGAAAATAACTAATAATTATTTATTAAATTCAAAGTAAAGCATAATTTATATTGGTGGCAAGCTAAGAGTCTCCTTTAAAAACCCTTTTCATTTCATCAATTTTGAGTTAAAAAATGTCGTCAGCCACATACCCTACAAATACCCACCATATCACCACTGTTTGGCCCATCATGATCCTGCACATAGCCAATTATGCAGGTAAACTCTAAATATTCTTGGAAAAGGAACATTTTTGAGGATGCAGTGCAGTAATAGGATACTATCAACAAAGTTCTCATTCATAGCATCAATTTTTAATATGAACTTCTCTAAGTTTCAGAATGACAGGGCCAAGTGCAACAATTCCATTTTCTATTTCCAAAATTGAAGTAAAAAATGGAGACAATTGTAAATAAAGAAAAGTGAATGAAAAATAGAAAAGTTACCAACCTATGAAAAAGGTGCTACTAGAATTTAATTGATGGACAATTCTTCCATTTTTGAAAAGTGTTGCAAAAGTTTGAATCATTGTTATCTACTAAATCAAAGCTCTAGCATTTTATTTTTTTTTAACAATTTCGTGGCTACAAAGCATTTATGAGAAACAAGAGAAAAATAATAGCCTCTTTGAGAGTAAGTCTTGTAAAAATATGAAATAAAGTCAACTCTTCTAGAATGTCCATGGATTGTTAGTTATAAGCTTGTAAATGCGAACTTGAACAGATGTATATCAATAGGATGTCGTAATTAGAATTTATAATAATAGTCTTTGCTTTATTGTATTTATTGTTTAAGGATGTAGTTTGAATGAGAGATAAATACTAATGAATTGAAAGACAAAAGTTATTGGTTTGATTATGTAGATTTTTAGTGCAAAAGGTATAGCAGAAACAACTAAATTTATATACTTAGGTATTGACATAAGTCAAAGTTTTATCAAGTAGGGTAGTTGACATAATTATAGGAAATTAGACTGATTATTAATAGAGGACAAGATAACACATTTGCTGATTAATATTATTGTCCTTGATTTTTTTTTGTTTTTGTATAAGTGCATAGTAAGTATTCATCAAATCGGAGAAGGCAAGAGGGCATTGGATCTAGGTGAAATTAATTAAAGAACGAGAAAATGATCAAATCAATGTATCAAATCATATTGCATGTACAGTACAATGTTGATGTGTCTAATTTATGGCAATAAATTAGTGTGCATTTGTTGTCGGTATATCGGCTTGTATTCTTTTGCTCGTGTCATTATTTGTTGTAGTGATGTGTAAGGGTTCTTTCAATTCATTTTAATAAATGACCATTAATTATATTATGATGTAGTTAATATATTGTATTAGTTTTTTCAATAAAAAGACACAATTGAACTAATGTAGTGATATGTTCTAATAATAAATTATAGTTACTAATTCTGTTAGCATTTAGTGTTATTCTTGTGATTACTAATAATATATTGTGAGGATTGAATCATTAATTTTAATATTTGTAAACGTGGCATATAAATACTTTTTATCGATATTATATTGATATGTTGATATGTTAGTGATTTGGTTGTCATTAATGTCAAAATGTGTCACTAATGACAAGGGTGAGAAAAGGGGCGCAATGAATCTAGTTTTGGACGTGTTGGTATAGGTTGTTGATGAAAGGAAATTGTTTTAAAAATGTTGCAAAGTTGCTCAAAAGGTTGTAATGTTGTCATGAAATATTGGCATATTATTGTAGAGGGTTCTTCCAAACCTTTGGAGGATTATCTAAGGCTAGATTCAACATGGGTTTTCTAAGAGCTTCTCATAAATGTGAGTTGCATGTCTAGAGGATGTAGGATGTGCTCAGAAATGATTTATCTCTACCCTAAGATAGTTTTAGGGTTTATAAGTTAAACCCTAGGCCTTGGAGTCATGGCACTCATCAAGTTTTCTATTTTGTTGTTGAATACTTATCAGGAGAATTCGGTCACTTAAGTCATCACTTAAGCCATCGAGATTGATGGTGTGACCGACCCTCTTACCTAGAGTTTCAAGTTCATCTAGTGAAGGCCCCTATGCGAAATGAATGGTGTACGTTGAAAGTTTGAAGATCAGATAGATATTGCTATGGTCCTTCACATAATAGTTCAAAGTTTAATTCTACCTATGTTTTGTGTGATGGGTGATGGTACTTGATCAATGGCTATGATCAAGCCTTGGAAGATTGATGGTGCTTGCTAGCCTGTTGTGTTTTAGAGGGTCCCCATCTAAGCCCCATGGGATAGCGAGCAACGGTGGAGATAAATTATTGATGGTCAGATGGTGCACGAAGTGTTTCATGTGGGTCCAGTATCTAGAAGGACATGTGGAGGAATATCGCTTAGTCACTTCACATCGCTATTATGAAGGGAGACAAAGGATGGAGTTTAGCGATGAGCAATGAAGGATGGTAGCTAATGGAAGATAACATCATCATGAAAAGATGGCAATAGTACGTTGCCCCGCTATAGACTCGGTGGGTCCCTAGCTTAGCCCCGCGGTATGGAGAGCTTATGAAACATTGATATAAGGATAGGTGGTGAGATTTAACTATGTTGCAAGGGTTCTTTGTATCACGATTATCTTACATTTGCTCACACAAAGAATTGTGATAAGAAAAGTGCATGTGATGGATTCTCAACAGTGAAGATTGAATGAAGGCTATCAAATGGTGCTCACTATATTCATTCACATTGCAAAAATGGAAGACGAAGACTAAAGTAAAGCCATGATATGTGATGGGTTAAAGATTAATGGGGTATGCGCAGGATCATCATGGAAAAAATAGGCCCTTAAGTGGCAAAAAATTCAGAAAAACCAGAGTTAGGCAACTTGCCATAAAAAATTGAATAAGCTATCTATATTATTTCAAAAATATGTAACAATAGAATTTGTAGAAAATTGAATGTAGTTTCTAAACTACTAGGTTTATTTTTAAAAAAAAATCTATTTGGTGAAAAATTAAAATTTCAATGCAGAGTACTTAAATTTCGAGAAAAAATAAGTAGGTATCTGTTTGACCACCCTAACCACAATAAAATGATAATATTTTTTATAATATTTTAGATATAAGTAGAGGACTCATGTCTAGATGTGATCCATATTTTTTTGTAATTCTTTTCCATGTAAATAATTAATTATAACTTTTTTATTACAACTTTTTAAAAATATAAAAACTCATATGTCTGACCACCTTAACTTGGTCAAAATTTCATGAAATTCATTTCTCTTTTTTTTAATCTTATAGTATGTGAAACATAGAATGTGACACATATTTCGGATTCAAAAAATGTGATACTGTTTGAAAGCTATAGATGTTTTTCAATCAGCCTATCAATCAGGACTTTAGTCGTAATTCAAATAAAAAATGAATAATAATTATTAATTAAATTCAAAGTAAAGCATAATTTATATTGGTGGAACGCTGAGAATCTCCTTTAAAAACCCTTTTCATTTCATCAATTTTGGGCTAAAATAAGTCGTCATCCACATACCCTATGCATACCCATCATATCACCACTTTTTATCCCATCATGATCTTGCACATACCCAACGGTTCCAGTTAAGTGAAGATCATCCAACAACGATGTTTTAAAGTTGTGATGATGATTGAAGAGCAATTGATCATGGCATGAAGGCTTCAAATCAATGGTCATAATTTAAAGGCAAAGGTTTCAAATGACTAGGTCTATGTGAACTAAGGTTTTTGGCTCTACACTTGAAATTAATTGGTCTAGCTACACTAGCGAACAATATGAATGAATATTTGATTTGGAAAATGGTGACATAGACAACAACAAAGAATGAGATCAAAATCAAATTGAATAATTAGGGAAATGCATTCAATGCATATCATATTTTAGGGTTTTATAGGTTGTTATTCTTAGCAAATTCTTTGTATCTGAATTTAATGAGTGTAAGGCTCAATTCAAAGGTAGCATGATGAAGAAGATATCAAAAAACCCAATATGATATTTGCACATGGATGAGAATCTCTAGGTGATCACTAGAGGTCAGTGAAGGAGATACAAAATAGAAAATCATTTTTTGGCTATGTGAAAAGTAGTGGAATAGAAAGAGTGAGAGGAGGGTTGCAAAAGATGATCTGGGGGATATTTTCACTAAAAATTGAAGAATCTCCAATACTCCAAATTTTAGTACCATCAGAAAGAGCTCAATGTCTTGATTCCAAAGCAACTTGAATGGAGTCAAACAGAGCTACAGAGCCCAAGTTATTGCCGGTCAAAGTTCAGTCAACAACTAGTCAACTCAAGGCCCAGGGCAAGAAAAAAGGTCAAAATTTGATGTCACCAAAAGTGGTCAAAATTGATATCAATGCGAAGAGCTCGGCAAGAGCTTTCTGACAGTGTTTGTTTTGCATAAATCGGAGCTCGTATGTGCGAGATATGGAAGGTCAAAGCTCGTGGTTGACTATGTTGACTTGAAGGTATAATGATGACGTCATCATGACATCATCATGCTGACATGGATGAATCATGAGGTGACACATGGTGGCTTCCCAAAGTTACATGTTGCAAAAATTTGTTGGAGATGGCTTTAATTAAAAAATTAAAAAAATATATATATAAAAGCCTACCACTCCTCCCATTTAAAAGCCTTAATTTAAGGCCTACGTGAGAAAAAGTAGGTGGGGTCTTAATTTAAAACAAAACAAATTTACCCCTATTTAAATGGGATAAAACCCCTTTAATATTTGAAAGTACATGTGGTTGGGAGATCCCCTTTTTAAGGGAAACTTAAACATTATTTTTAAAGAAAAAAACAAATTTCCAACCAATTCATGCCCTATAATTAAGGATTAAATCCTTAACAAAATCAAGACCGTTTATATTCAAAGGTGAATTATTAAGATCTCCTAATAAATTCTGAAACAAATTATGGAATAAAATTACAAGAGGCCATCCGTGAAGATTTTATGTAAAATTGGATGGGTTGTTTTAATGGGAGGATATCCCTATGTAAATAAGGGGGATTTTCAAATAATATTTTCTATGTAAAGGGGATATTGGGAGGTTTTGAAAATCAATTAGTTATGAACCAATTTGAGTAATTTTTTTGTATAAAAAGGGTAGAATGGGGGGTGTGAGATTAAGTAATTTTTTTTGAAATTTTTTTGGTGAAGTTGTGAATCAGAGAAACAGGGAGATTTTCTAAGGAGATTATTTTGAGCCTTTTGTAAGTTGGAGTATTGTCATGCCGCCGAAGTGCTCTTGGTGCATTTGTAACTGATTTTTTGGAGATTAATCAGATCAGTCTCACTCTATTGGAGCGGACCCGGAGACGTAGTCACGTTTGTGGCGAACTTCGTTATCAGATCATTTGCACTCTCTCTCTCTCTTCTTCCTTCTCAATTCCATTCTTTTCACCTTCAATTTTTAATGCATAATTTCAATAATGTATGCATGAATTGTATTTCTGCTTAATTCACATGTTAATGTGTTAATTTTGTTTATGTAATATGGATTTTCACGATTTGTAAACATTAAGCATTCAAATGCAATTAGTCTAGATCCTAATCAGATCAAGTGGTATCAGAGCTTTTGGTGACTATTATTGCAGTTGGTTTGAATGCTAACAAGATCCAGGATTCAAAAGGGCGAAGGAAAGCTTGAGGAATTTAATCCTAAGATTGGGAAACAAAGAAATTTTCTGAAGATGTCTGTGTCTGGAATGGAGGTACCTGAAGAGCTCAGTGAGAAAGAGTTTCGAAGAGCTTTTTGGCAGATGAAAGCTGCGTTGGAGATGCTACTCAAAGAAAGGGAAGAAGGCCTGAAACGTGAAGAAGATCATGGAGATAGTAAAAGCAAGAAGAAGCAATCAGGAGGTGGTGTTGAACCTCCAAAATCTCCTCTGTCTACTCCTCCTTCTCCTCATTCTCCTTCTTCTTCTACACATTCTCTTTCTAGTAATCCTTTTAAGGGTGTAAATAAGCCTCAAATTAAATTGGATGTTAAATTTGAACTACCTAAGTACTGTGGTGAATTAGATGCTGAAAAACTAGATGATTGGATTCAGCAAGTAGAAGTTTATTGTAGAGTTCAAAACCTCTTTGATGATGCTTCTAGGATCCAGTTAGCCACTCTTCAGTTGGGAGGTACAACTCTTACTTGGTGGGAGAGTAGGAATAGAGTAGAAATTTCACAGCATGGTAGAGTCAATTTATCTTGGTTAGAATTTATTAATTCTCTTAAAAAGCAATTCTATCCCTTAGGTCACATGCAACAATTAATGATGAATTGGCAAGTGTTTAAACAAGGGAAAGGTCAAACTGTCCAAGAGTACACCCATGAATTTAGAAAGAAGACTATTGCATTAAATGTACCTTTGTACACCCAGGATACCTTGTTAAAGTACATAGGAGGTCTTCATTCATATCTTATACATTCTATTTTGGTATTGAACCCTTGTAATTTGGATGAAGTGTCTGTTCAAGCTACACACTTAGAGTCAAGGGGAAAGGGTTCTTTTATTGATAAGTTTGATAATGATAACTCTATAAAGAAATCTTCTAAGAATGCATAGACATGGAAAGGAAAGAAGACAGCTATAGTCAAGAAGGATGAAAATCTTTTTTGCTCTCATTGTGACAGGAAGGGTCATGATGAAGATCATTGTTGGAAGTTGCATCCCGAATTGAAGCCTAAGTGGGCTTAGAGACAAAATCAGAAACAGAAGGGTAAGGAGAAATCCACAAATGTTGTTATGGATCTTGGTTCTGATTCTGATGATGAAACTAAGATAACAGCTATGGGTTTGAAAGGTAAAGCTCCTAATTCCAGTGTTTCCTTTGATTGTTGTGCTTCTACTTCTAAAGTTAATGATGCCTCTGAAGATAAGAAAAGGAATGAGCTTTTTCATTTAAGGGTTGTTGCTAAGAACATTAAGATTGATGCACTCATAGATAGTGGTTCTCAAGTTAACTTAATTTCTAAAGATGTTGTAAGAAACTTGGGATTGAAAACTACATTGCATAAGAAACCTTATCCACTAGGTTGGATTTGCGAGAATGATAAATTGCAAGTAACAAGGAAATGCACTTTAAAATTTGCAATCACTAGTAAGTTTGTGGATGAAGTACAGTTTGATGTGGTTCCACTAGATATCTATGGGATAGTTCTTGGTAGCCCTTATCTATATGATCAGAAAGCTATTTTCTACAGGGAAAAGAATCATTATCATTTGTTTAAAGATGGCATTTAGTATATTGTACATTCTCACAAGACTAAGACTGATCGTTCTTTTACAAACACAGGGAAATTAAAGAGGGTGATTAATGCAAGTAAAGATTTAACTCTTATGTATGTCCACACAGGTGGTTCTAGACAAGAACTTGGAGTAGCTAACCAGGGTCAGATGTCATGGGATGCACCCACAGTATAGCATGAGGGAATGGTGATTGAAAGCATTGATAGATCCTTGGGTAAAAATGTTTCTATTGCAAAAGATCAATATGTTGTTGATTTATTCTCTTTCATCTTTGCATTATTGTTCAGCTTGATGCTAGTCAATATTTGTTGGTTAGTGGCTACGACAGTTGATGTAGATGCTTATGGAAGTGATAAAGCGATGTTTATGTTCAACAATATTGTTGCAATCTTCATTGTGATTGTGAGCCATGTATACATATGTACAGAGGATACAAGACAAGTGGGGAGGCCAAGTCCTCACCTAATGTTAGTATAAATGTCACTTTTGGAGGTCCAAAAGTTCTCCAGTGGGGAGGCCTGATTTGGGGGATATTTTCACTAAAAATTGAAGAATCTCCAATACTCCAAATTTCAGCACCATCAGAAAGAGCTCGATGTCCTGATTCCAAAGCAACTTGAATGGAGTCAAACAAAGCTACAGAGCCCAAGTTATTGTCGGTCAAAGTTCAGTCAACAACTAGTCAACTTAGGGCCTAGGGCAAGAAAAAAGGTCAAAATTTGATGTCACCAAAAGTGGTCAAAATTGATATCAACGCGAAGAGCTCGGCAACGGCTTTCCGATGGTGTTTGTTTTGCATAAATCGGAGCTTGTATGTGCGAGATATGGAAGGTCAAAGCTCGTGGTTGACTAGGTTGACTTAAAGGTATCATGATGACATCAGCATGACGTCATCATGCTGACATGGATGAATCATGAGGTGACAGATGGTGGCTTCCCAAAGTTACATGTTGCAGCAATTTGTTGGAGATGGCTTTATTTAAAAAATTAAAAATATATATATATAAAAGCCTACCACTCCTCCCATTTAAAAGCCTTAATTTAAGGCCTACGTGAGAAAAAGTAGGTGGGGTCTTAATTTAAAACAAAACAAATTTACCCCTATTTAAATAGGATAAAACCTTTTTAATATTTGAAAATACATGTGGTTCGGAGATCCCCTTTTTAAGGGAAACTTAAACATTATTTTTAAAGAAAAAAACAAATTTCCAACCAATTCACCCCTATAATTAAGGATTAAATCCTTAACAAAATCAAGCCCATTTATATTCAAAGGTGAATTATCAAGATCTCCTAATAAATCCTAAAACGAATTATGGAATAAAATTACAAGAGGCCATCCGTGAAGATTTTATGTAAAATTGGATGGGTTGTTTTAATGGGAGGATAACCCTATGTAAATAAGGGGGGATTTTCAAATAATATTTTCTATGTAAAGGGGATATTGGGAGGTTTTGAAAATCAATTGGTTATGAACCAATTTGAGTAATTTTTTTGTATAAAAAGGGTAGAATGGGGGGTGTGAGATTAAGTAATTTTTTTTGAAGAATTTTTGGTGAAGTGAATCAGAGAAACAGGGAGATTTTCTAAGGAGATTATTTTGAGCCTTTTGTAATTTGGAGTATTGTCATGCTGCCGAAGTGCTCTTGGTGCATTTGTAATTGATTTTTGGAGATTAATCGGATCGGTCTCACTCTATTGGAGCGGACCCGGAGACGTAGTCACATTTGTGGTGAACTTCATTATCAGATCGTTTGCACTCTCTCTCTCTCTTCTTCCTTCTCAATTCCATTCTTTTCACCTTCAGTTTTTAATGCATAATTTCAATAATGTATGCATGAATTGTATTTCTACTTAATTCACATGTTAATGTGTTAATTTTGTTTATGTAATATGGATTTTCACGATTTGTAAACATTAAGCATTCAAATGCAATTAGTCTAGATCCTAATCAAATCAAAAGATATAGTGCATATTTTGCAGAGAGTATTCTGAGTTTTCTTGTGGAAGATAGAGAATGCATTGATAGAAAAGAGGAAGAGAGAAGCGGTAAAAGAGGGGTGCAAAAAATTGCGCAATAGCAAGATAAGTTGCAACATTGAACTATAATCAAATTTTAATATCTTGAGTTGTAAATCTAATTGGTGGGTGCCATTAGATATCTAGGTAGGTGATCATATTAGGAAGTGGGTGCTTCCTTGGAGTGAGTGCTCCTAAAACTAGGGTATTGGTGTGTCTCTTTAGGGTTGGTACACTTAAACTTTATAACTAAATATTTAGCTTGTGAGGTTGGATTAGGATAGTTGATCCTAGCAACATTTCTCATCGTGGTTTCTCCCACCTTGGGTTTTCCATGTATATCTAATGTTATGTGATGTTTGTGTGTGTGCATGCTTATGCTTCTTCATATTAAGTTTTAATCCGCACTTTGAAATCTTAAGGAAATAATCCACACAAAAGATTAAAGGGTTAAAATTTCAATATATACTAATTTACCCCCTCTTTGAGTAGATTGTTGTGTTCCAAAAATTTGTATCAGAGCACTAGGTTCCCTTGGAGAAGCTTAATTAGCTTGGGTAGATCTTGGTAAACTGAACACAATGGCTAGTCAAGAAGATTCTTCTACAAACAAGGCACCTTAATTTGATGGATCAAATTATGCCTTCTGGACTATTATGATGCAAAGATATTTGGGATCCCTAGGATTTGATGTTTGGATGTCTATCAAGAATGGATACACTATTCTAGCTACACCTCCCACTGATGTTTCAAGAAAGAAAGATTATGAGAACACAGTTGAAAAAGAAAAGCATTCTATTCTCTGTGACATGACTAGATCAGTGTTTGTCAAGGTTATGCATTATCAAACTACACATGATGTCTGGGAGAAGTTGAGGAGCATCTATAAAGGAGATGACAAGGTAAATTTGGAAAAGTTGCAGATTTTGAGAGCCAGTTTTGAAGGTCTAAAGATGAGTGAAGAAGAAAATATTGTAGACTATCTGCTTAGGGTTGATGAAACAGTGAAATCTATCAAAGGATTCTAAGAATCAGTGAAGGGATCAATCATTTTGCAAAAATTATTAAGGTCTATACCATCTAGATATGACTCCAAGATATCAGCAATAGAAAAAGTAAGAGAATTGGATAAAATCATTGTTGATGAACTACATGACATATTCACTACATATGAAATGAGAATGAAAAGTGGAGATCCATCTAAAAGAGAAGCTACATTCAAGGCTACAAATAAAGATAAGGCTGAAGAACCCAACAAAGACAAGGAAGTTGTCTCTACGTCAGATCATGAAGAGATTGATGAGGAAGAAGAAAAATTTATCAAAAGACTAAGAAGAGGATCCAACAAATATAAAGTTAAGTTACCCCTCAAGTTCTTTGACTGTGGTAAAATATGACACTTTGCTTCTAAATGTACCTACAATAAGAATGATAATTTTGAACAAGAAAGAGACAGTTAAATAAAGAAACCCTACTATTCTAAAAGGAAGAGCTTTGGAAAGATGAAAAAGAGCTTATACATTCAAGAGGAGAGTGAATCATCTAATGCTAGTGATAGTTTGGAAGATGAGCAAGATTGAGCTTTTGTGATGAAGGAAGAAGAGGAATAATTTCTCTTCATGGCCAAAGACTCTATAAAATAGAAGCATGGTGTGGGTAAACATCTCGGTGAAGAGGAAGCTAAAATAGATCTTGAAGGAGAACTCATTTCTACCTTATAAGAAATTGAAAATTTAAGAGATGAGGTTGAAGACCTGAAAAAGCAGAATAAGTAGTTAACTAAAGACCTTGAGGAATCCAATTAGATGGTAGTAAGTATAAAACTTCAAGTGGAGGAATCCAAAAGAATGGAAGAAGTGGAAAAATACAAATTAGAAATTGATGTGGATGAATGTATGAAGATTGGGGCAGATGTAGTAGCCTTAAGAAAAGAGTTGGAGAAAGCCAAAGAGAAAATTGATAAAAGGCTTGAAGTTGAAAGGTGGCTTAGATATTCTTGATGGATTATTGAGCACACAAATTCTTGCTAACAAAGAGAAAGTGAGTTTAGGTCTTGAGAAAGGAAAAAGTTCCCTTATCAATGTTTCTACAAAGCTTTATGAGAGATTCAGAGCAGAAGAAAATTCTGGCTCAGATGGTGAGAAATAATATGAGGATGTTTTTGAGAGGAAAAGAAGTCTATTGAAGTGAAGAAATATGATGAAGAAAGAATCCAATTGCAGAAAAAAGGAATAAACAATAAGCTCCTGACTAATAGAAGGAGCATAACACAATAAGAACTTATGCTAATGGATTCACAAGGGTGAGAGATTTGAGGAAGCCACAACAAAGAAGACCCCCTCATCCAGTCCAAGATAACAATATGACCAGGTACTCATCATTCTTCTATGGGTATTGCTATACTTGTAATAAATTTGGTCATAGGGATAAAGAATGTAGAGTAGTTTCTCAAAGGAGTACAAACTTTGTAAGAAAAAAATATTTTTTCTCCTTTAATGGATATGAGTATAATGTGCTACAATTGCAATAACTTTGGTCATATAGCTCAAAACTATAGAACCTAATTGATAAGACCAAATGTTCAATCAAGAAGAAAGAAAAAAATTCCTTCCAAGATGAAAAAAGAATCCAAGGTTCCTAAGAAAGAGGAAGAGAAGGTTGAAAAGAAACCAAAGAAGTTCTAGAAGGAGAAAGAGAAAAATCCCACATAATCTATGTTTGCAAAAAAATGCACTTCATGCAAAGAATTTTTTTTTATGGGTTATTGATAGTGGTTGCTACAAGCATATTGTTGGAGACAAAAAAAAATCATCCAACTTAAGAAATGCAAAGAAGGATCAGTCAACTTGGGTGATAATACTGTTGTGAAGATTTATGGAAAATGAATCTTGAGCATAGATGGAAAGAACAAGACTAAAGATGTTCTCTATGTTGAAAGATTCACTGGTACATTTTGATCCAAATTTTGACGAACATTCATCGGAATTTCGACAACTGTTTGTCAGTATTACTTTGTCAGAATTTTGACATTTCAAATAGCGTCGAAATTCTGACGAAGTAATACCGACGAACGGTCGTCGAAATTCTGACAAACGTTCTTTGAAATTTGGGTCAAAATGTACCAGTGATTGAAACATAACCTTTTAAGTGTCAACCAAATGTGTGAAAATGTCTACAATATTTAATTTAAATTTGAGGGCTGCAAAATAAGGGATAATGGAAAGATAATTACACAAGGAGTAAGGATTGATAACAATCTCTATAATCTTTGTGAAGTAAAATGCCAAAATTTTCTATTAAGCCAAGTAGATGAGAGTTGGTTGTGGCACAGGAGATTGGGGCATGTTAACTTTGATAATATGGTAAAAGTAAGCTCAAGAGGACTAGTTATACAAATTCTTAGGTCAACCAAGATTGCAAACACCATATGCAAAGAATGTCAATAGGGAGAACAAACAAGGGTTAAGTTTCCAACAAAGGATTATTCAACTACAAAACCCCTGCAAATAGTTCATACTAATTTTTGTGGCCTCACAAGGAAAAGAAGGTTGAAGAATGAGAGATACTTCATGCTAATAATTGATGATTGCTAGAATGGCTTGGGTTACATTTCTAAAAGAAAAGGCTAAAGCATTTGAAATGTTCAATATATTTAGGAAGATGGTTGAGAAGGAGACTGAGAGAAGAATTAAGTGCTTAAGACCAGATAGAGGAGGAGAATTCACATCAAGTGAATTCATTGAGTATTGTGAGGCTTATGGAATTAAAAGGTAATACTCCACATCAAGAACTCCACAACAAAATGGAGTAGTTGAAAGAAGAAATAGATAGTTAAAGATATGGCTAGAGAAATGTTGAGTGAAGAAAATTTGGTAGATAATTTCTAGAGAGAAGTAGTCCACACTATAGTTTACATTCAAAACAGAGCTCTAATAAGAGCAAACAGTGGTAAGACTCCATATGAACTATGGTATGGTAAGCCTACATTTGTCAAGTATTTCAAGGTATTTGGTAGTAAAGGCTACATGAAAAGAGAAGTGGAGAACTTGGGAAGCTTTGTTTCAAGATGTGATTATGGGATATTCTTAGGATATTCCAGTCAAAGAAAGCTTACAAGTGTTATAGCAAGAGGTTGCATAAAATTGTGGAAAGCATCAATGTCAAGGTTGATGAAAGTGTAAATCATGTTAATCCCAACAAAAATGACTTTGAGATAGAATCAAAAGATGAAGAAGAAGATGAAATGAATGAGGAAGAAGGAAATGAAGAAGAGGTTGAATGAGCACCATAAAATTATATGCAAAAGGATCACCTTGCAAATCAAGTAATTGGTGACAAAAATGAAGGAGTTCAAACTAGGAGAAGGCTTGCAAAGAACAAGGAACATGTAAAATTTTCTCTCCTATCTTAGATTGAGCCAAAAAGATTTACTAAGGCTAGCAAGGATGAGAGTTGGAAATGGAAGAAGAGATAAATCAAACACAAAAGAACAAGACATTAGAATTATTTCCTAGACCCCCAAGCAAAAATGTAATTGTACTAAAGGGGTGTTTAGAAACAAGATGAATAAGGATGGAGTTGTTGTAAGAAATAAGCCAAGATTGGTGTGCAAGGAATATGCACAAGTTGAGGGAATTGACTTTGATGAAACATTTGCACCTGTTGCAAGATTAGAAGCTATAAGAAATTTTCTTGCATTCTTAGTGTATAAAGGATTTAAAGTATATTAAATGGACATTAAATCTGCATTCCTAAATGGAAACCTAGAAGAGGAATTCTACATAGGACAACCAGAAGGTTTTCAGCTATTAGAAGATGATTATTATGTATGTAGATTGAGGAAAGCATTGTATCATCTAAAGCAAGCACCTAGAGCATGGTATTCAAGGTTGGACCATTACCTGCAATAGCAAGGGTTCAAGAAAAGATGTGCAAATAGAAATTTACATTTCAAATCTGAAGGTGAGCACATGATTATTGTTGTTGTGTATGTGGATGACATCATATTTGGTGGTATCAATGATAAAATGTGTAAAGTATTTGCTACACATATGCAAGATGAATTTGAGATGTCAATGTTAGGAGATTTGTCATTTTTCCTTGGTTTATAGATTGTGCAAACTAATAATGGGATATTTATATCTCAAACTAAATATGCTAAGGAAATGCTTAAGAAGTTTGGCATGGAGGATAGTATACCAGTTAGTACCCCCATGATAATTGGTTGCAAATTGAAGAAATCTAAATGAATTACCTGATGCAAATCAGATGTTGTGTAGGTCAATGATTGGAAGCTTATTGTACTTAACCACTTCAAGGCCAGACATAATCAAAGTTGTGTGTATGGTAGCAAGATTTTAGGCTACACCAAAAGAGTCACATGTCAGCATAGTGAAAATAATTTTTAGATATATCAAAAGCACTATTGAATATGGGCTATGGTATCCCAAGAGCAAGAATTTTTCTTTGATAGCATACAAATGTTGATTGGTCTGAATGTGTAGATGATAGGAAAAGTACAAGTTGAGGAACATTCTTTTTGGGAAACAAACTGGTTTCCTAGATGAGAAAGAATCAAGAATCAATCACTCCATCCATAAAAAAAGTAGAGTATGTTGCAGCCACAACATGTTGTACTCGGGTCCTATGGATGAAGTAGACACTTAAGGACATCAAGGTTGAGTATAAAGAACCTATCTCTATTCTTTGTGATAAATCAAGTGCAATAAACACCTCAAAGAATCCAATGATGCACTCTAAGAAAAAGCACATATCCATCAAGTATCACTTCATTAGAGAGAATTTTGTAGACAAGTCAACATGGAATATGTTCCCACAAAAGAACAAATAGCTCACATTTTCACCAAGCCTCTTCCCAAGGAACAATTTCAATATATGAGGCAAAATTTGGGAGTCATTTCTCCCACATCATATAACTAAATATTAGTGATAAGGCATGGGTGCAAGGGGAGATTCATTGGTATCTTATTTATCCCTAGAAATGTAAGGAAATATCAAGTTAGGTAAATATAGTTTTACAAATTTCTAATGACTTGATGGTTGCATATGATCTTAAAATCCTTTCTTTCTCTTTGAACTATTTGTCAAAGGGGAGCATATTTATAGGGGGAGAGTGGTGTGCCCTTTGACATTGATGTCAAATGGAGAGAAATTTGTGCAAATGCTCAAATGTTTTAGCAAAGGGGAGAAAGTGGATATGCTCAAGAATGAGTTGTTTGTTTTAATTGGTAAAGAGAAATTGGTACAGAGAATGAATTGCAATATCTATAATTGGTATCTATTTCAATTGGTTCTATCTCGTTGAACATTTAGTTTTTCCATCAATGAAAAAGGGGGAGATTGTTGGAAATTTGGTTGTCATTGATGACAAGGGAAAGACAACAAGCGTAGTGAATTTGGTTCAAGAAGTGTTGGTATAGGTTGTTGATGAAATGGGCTTGTTTTACAAATGTTGTAAAGTTGCTCAAAAGGTTTCAATGTTGTCATGCAATATTGGAATATTTTTGTGGATGGTTCTTCCAAGTGTCTGCAGAATTATCTAAGGCTAGATTTAACATGGATTGTCTAAGAGCTTCTCAAAAATGTGAGTTGTAGGTCTAGAGAATGGAGGATGTGCTTAGAAATGAATTATCTCTACCCTTGGATAGTTTTAGGGTTTATAAGTTAAACCCTAGGCCTGCAGTCATGGTGCTCATCATGCTTTATATTTTGTTGTTGACTGCTTATCAGGGGTAGCCAGTCGCTTAAGTCATCACTTAAGCCATCGAGGTCATTGGTGTGACCGAACCTCTTACCTAGAGTTTTAGGTTCATCCGGTGTATGAAATCAATAGTGCACACTAAAAGTTTGAAGACCAGATGGATATCACTATGGTCCTTTACATTGTAGTTCAAATTTTAATTTATCCTATGTTTTGTGTGATGGGTGATGGTACTTGATCAAGGGTTGTGGTCAATCCTTGGAAGATCGATGGTGCTTGCTAGCCTACTGTGCTTTAGTAGGTCCCCATCTAAGCCCTGTGGGATAGTGGGAAACAGTGGAGATAAAGTATTGATGATCGAATGATGCATGAAGTGTTTCATGTGGGTCTAGTATCTGTAAGGACACATGGAGGAATATTGCTTGATCACTTCACATCACTGTTAAGAAGTGAGACAAAGGATGAAATTCAATGATGAGCGATGAATGATGAGAGCTAGTGGAAGATAATGTCATCATGAATAGATGGCAACAGTTCGCTACCCCACTATAGACTCGGTGGGTCCTTGACGCATCCCCATGATATGGTGGGCTTGTGACACATTGATTTAATGATAGGTGGCAAGGTTTAACTATTTCACAAGGGTTATTTGTATCATGATTATCTTAACTTTACTTGTAAGTGAAGTTACGATAAGAAAAGTGCATGTGATGGATTTTCAACAGTGAATATTGAATGAAGGTGATCGAATGATGATCGCTATATCGAATCACATCATAGAAATAGAAGATGAAGACTAAAGTGAAGCCATGATATGCAACGAGTTAAAGATAAATGATTCCAATTAAATGAAGATCATACAATCATGATATTTTAAAGTTGTAATGATGATTGAGGAATGATTGATTGTGGCATGGAGGCTTCAAATCAATGGTTAGAATTTAAAGGAAAAGGTTTCAAATAGTTGGGTCTATGTGAACAAGGGTCTTTGGCTCTAAGCTTGAAATTAATTGGTCTAGCTAAACCAGTGACCAATATGATTGAATATTTTATTGGGATAATGGTGTCATAGACAAAAATAGAGAATGAGATCAAAATCAAATCAAATAATTGGGGAAATGCATTCAATGCATATAAGATTTTAGAGTTTTATAGTTTTCTATTCTTAGAAAAATCTGTATCTAAATTTAATGACTATGATGCTCGTTGCAGAGGTAGCATGATGAAGAAGATAAAAAAACCCTAACAAGATATCTACACATGGATGAGAATATCGAGGCAATCACTACATGTCGGTGAAGGAGATACAAAACAAAATATCAATTTTTGGCTATGTGTGGAAACTAGTGGAATAGAAAGAGTGAGAGAAGTGTTGCAAAAGATATAGTGCATACTTGGAAAAGAGTATTCTGAGTTTTCTTGAGATGGAAAAGAATTCACCAATAGAAAAGAGGAAGAGTAGACTAGACCAAGAGGGGTGCAGAACATTGTGCAATTGCAAGATAATTTGCAACATTGAACTAAATCAAATTATAAAATCTTGAGTTGTAAATCTGATTGGTGGGTGCCATCAGATATGTGGGTAGGTGCTCATATTATAAAGTGGGTGCTTCCTTGGAGTGGGTGCTCCTAAAACTAGGGGATTGGTGTCTCCTTAGGGTTGGTACCCTTAAACTTTGTAACTAAACATTTACCTTGTGAGGCTGGATTAGGACAATTTATCCTAGCAACATTTCTCATCGCGGTTTTTCCCATCTTGTGTTTTCCATGTATATCCAATGTTATGTAATGGCTATGTGTGTGCATTCTTATGATTTTGCATATTAATTTTTGGTTTGCACTTTCATAGCTTAAGGAGATAATCCACAAAAAAAATTAAAGGGTTAAAATTTTAATATCTAGTGATTCAACCCCCCTCTCAATAGATTGTTGTGTTCTAACATAATAATCATAAAAAGAGTAGAGTATAAAAGTATATAAATTTTTGGTGATCACTATATATGGGCTTCATGACAAAATAGAAGGAATAGTTGGAACAACAGTAGAAAATCAATGTATTTTAATTAAGTGTTTTTTAATTGCAATAGTTGTGTGGAGGCTAGATACTTACATGATACAAAACCATTGAGAATTGGATTAGAACAAGTGGTATTGAGTAGCTGTTTGACTTCACAATAGAACACGTCTAATGTGACTAGTTCAAAAAAGCATTCCAACCACAAAAAAATATTGTCGTGGTCAATACCTACGCATTTTCTAAGGAAATCCTTGCCCAAAATTGACCATCGATGATGTCATGCTAGTTCTTTTGTATCCAAATTCAAAAGGAATTAATTTTTATTAACTAATGCATTTGACTATAGCAATTTGGGAAGGTCTCCTTCATAAGGAATACCAATACCAGGACTTTCCAAGGCAATGATATCGATATCATTAAGAAGAACATCTTGCTTAAAAACTTGATGAAGCAATAGCAGTATGTCAACCTTTACCTCTTGAAGGGCAAGGAAAGAGGCTAGAAAGGCGGAAAAAATGTTCATTTACTCTATATCTATTAACTGATACTAGAAACTGGTAACCCTAAACCATTCATATAGCTTCAAAAGTAAGCTTGTTGTAGATTTTATAGAAAATCTTGAGCATGTGGTCAGTGATATGACTGATGAAAGCAACTTGTCTTTTGTTGGATCTTAATCAAATTAAAGTATCCATGAAGAGAGTAGGAGAATGAGGAGAGAGTTTTTTAGGTATATAGGGAAAGGAAAGGTATTTTTACTTGAGAAAAATAACTAGGAAAGAGGATTTATAATTGCAAATTGTTTGGCAATGTTATTGAATGCTAGAGACAATATCGTCAATCTAGGACGAGTTCCATAAAGTCAAAAATTTTGTGGTAGCTTTAATTGTTTGCATGCATCAAATCTATTGAAATGGGACTATCAAATGATAGGTGACTAGAGCACATTAAATCACTCAGAAAATATCAGATACAATTAGATTTGTGTGGAGAAATAATTTATGTGCTAAGTAATGTACTAATAGCTGACCATACATGATAATTGGTTCTAGTTTATATTTTAAATTTATCTATGATCAATAGATTTTTTCTAGTGATATGGTATGGTTCCTTGCATATAGGTGGTAGGTGTCATCATGTCACATGGTTTACATAGACTTAGGTCTTACCTTATTTTACAAAGTGTGTGATATTGATGTTTGTATCAATTCCTTTGCATCTAGTGTTATTAATATAGATATAGTCTTCTATTGTCATAATTCTTTAACATGTTTTAGGTACAAGTCCTTGTTATTAACCAAGACCAATGGAAAAATATTTAACTATTGATTTACATATGTTGAAATATATTATTTAATTATTATTAATTACTAGCATGTTTATTCTATTTTCATATCCTGGAGCATTAGAAAAAGGTTATGGACAATAAATCTAATATGATGTGACTAATATAGCAATAGATTATATCAAATATATGTATAAATTTTGTGAAGTAGAAAATACAATATTACTTAAAAATTGAAATTTTTGGTTATAATGAAATTGCATTAAGGTTGCAACACTTCCTTGGTGTCCATAAACTATTGCTTGATAGAGTTTTCTTTTATGTCCAAAACATGAAATCATCTAGAAAACAGTTGGAGTGAAATCAAGTACCTTGAAAATATTACAAAAGAAAACAATCATAACTTAATGAAGAAAAACATGTATTATAAGTGGCATTGTATAACTCTAATCACAATATGTGTTATGAAATCATAATAATAATAAGTATCTAAATTTGATTGAAAAGTTTCATTGTAGATGTGTTCCTTTAACTAGTCCCTATTTCCTTTTGTGCTTCCAGAGAATTGTGGAAGATAGATAACTATTAAGACCAAGAAAAAATTCTAGAATATGCTAAGCGATGTCTAATGCATAGTTGTTCGGGGATTACCAGAGTGATCAGAAGTGGCGAGTCTCCCTTGCATTGGTCAATTCTTTCAGAGTGCATTTTCTAGAGCTGTGTATTTATCAATTATGCCTATTTATTTTAATAATAATTAGTTAGTTGATTAGTATGTGTTTCTAGTATCAAAGTTCTTAATATTGATATTTTTGGTAGTTAATTTAAAGATCAATGTTTATGGAATAGTAATTTTTTTATTAATATTAAGCATATGTTTCATCATGTGCATAAATTGGAACAAGCGGTACTACAAAGGTTTATAGCTCTTACTTTTAAGGAATTTACTATGTTTTAGTGGACTAATTGGATGGAATTAGTGCCATGTGTCACATATGTTTACATATGATTGCGACATTGTATAAATGTGATCTGTTGTGTGCTATGCAAGTTGCAATGTTAAGGTTTTATGTCAAGGAGCTAACTTATGTGTAGATGGTGTCACTTTCTTTGATTTCATTTCTAATTGTTAGCATTTGGGAATTTTAGTTCAAGATAATTTTTCTCTTGTTTCTGTGGTGGAGCCTATTTGTTGGTAATTCTGTTGATAGCTTTCAAGTTGTTTTTCATGCAAGAATTTTTGGTTTTATTGTTTTGTTTTCTTATTTTTCCTTGTACATTGCTTTTCAAGTGTTGGTAGTAAGAAATTATATGTAGATTCCTAGAAAAGGTTGACAACCTTGTGATGTCAAAAAATGTAGATCTAAATTAATTATTAGGGTTTGATAAGGATAGCAAAATTTATTGTGAAATTGTATCCTTGGCATACCCTGTACAAGAATCTAGTATTCAAGTATCTATTGTTGGAGAGGTGATTGCAATGCTCTGTGAGTGGTAACTGAATTTGTATCTATTCTGATTAATGATGTATTGAGCACATAGGAACAAGCAAAGGAAAAGTTAATAAAATGAAGCATCAATACAAAGGCTATTGACCTGCTTCCCAAATCTCTTCACCTTATGTAGAGATTAGAGATACAAAGTTAGGAGACAAATATTAATGGGTTGCGAGATAGGCTTGGGCATATAACAGGTAGATCAACAATGGCCACTTTTTTGATGAATTCAATACTAGTAGAGGAAAAAACAATACCTATTTCAGTCCAGTGCCCTGAATTGGTGTTAGCTTGTGTTGAATTATATGATGATAAGAGTAGGAAAATAGTAGGAGGATCTAGTGAAATAGTGTTTGATTTAAGCACAAAGACGATTGAAAGGGTGCTTAGGATACCTTCATGTGCATAATATGAAGACATTGACCTGAGAAAGGGATTATCTTATTTTGATAGGTGTGATATAAGAGGGATTCACTACACACAGGTCTCTTTATTCTCAAGAGATCACCAGGGAACAAACTTCCTTTATACACCTCAATTTAAGCAAGCCTACAAAAATGTAGAGAAGTATACTCCAAGTTGTGTTTCAGAGAGTTATTTCAGATCCTGACAGAGTGAAATCCCAAGATTCCTACCTCAGATGAGCAAGCTCTCGGCCAAAAGACAACATCACGGTTTCAGGATGCTAGTGCAATGTGCTATCGTCTAAATGATGTGCTGGCGTCCCAAGCAACAGAGGGCTTAGGAGCTCAAGTGGATAGAACTAGGTTCCACTTCTAAGCTCAGGTTTGGAATGTACTAAGAGAAATAAATGAACATGAAGCCACAAGATTTTAATAAATACAAGGGGACTTGGAGAGAGCTTACCCTTTACCAGATGTTTAACCCTTCACTCCAAGGTCTCGACTAAAAGAAAACAACACGGTTTCAGGATGCTAGGGTGGTGTGTTGTCATCTAAAAGGCGTGCTAGAATCCTAAGCAATAAAGGGCTTAGGAGCTCAAACGGATTGAACCAAGTTCCACTTCTAAGCTCAAGTTTGGAATTTATTGAGTGAAATAAATGAACAAGAAGCTGAAATCTTGTAATAAATGCAAGGGGACTTGGAGAGAGCTTATCCTTTACTAGATGTTCAACCCGTCACTCCAAGCTCCACTTTACATCTACACATAGAAAAGCAAAGGGAAAGGTTGGGTGGCTGTATAGGGGCCCGCCTCAGTCAGACCCCCAATTTGGTGTTCCCACCCCCACAGAAAACCAAATTGGAAAGGAGTGTAAATGCAGTAAACAAAGCGTGTGGTGAAAGCAAGATCTGCTCAGGAGTAGAGCCTGCACCATGAGATAGTAAATGAACAAAGAAAGTAAGAGAGAGAGAGAGAGCATTACCCATGGGCCTAGACCCTCTCCAGAGCACATAGATGCATTGTTGAGTGCTTGATTGAGAGTTGTTGTAGCTGGAGGGACCTCAGTCTGGCATGGATTTTCTTGTGGAGTGCTGCTATCAAGGATGAAGAGAACCCAAGACTGGAGAAAGCAACAAGAGAGCTTGAATGAATGAATTCCAACCTCAAATGAGAGCAAGAAAGAGGTTTTTAATGTATGTATGGGTGGAAAAGGGCCATTACATCCAAAATCCAAATACTAGGACACATGTCAAAAGAGTCAGGATTCAAGATTCCTCGTTTCAAACTCGAAAAACTATGTAGATGTATGTGCGCCACGCAGACGTCCATGTGTCATGAAAGAATCCAAAGCCTAGATTTTTGGGAAATGTATCATCATGCTTCTGTTGCTCTGCCACAGGTCCACATGGATTCAAAATCACAAAATTATGACTCATGGGAATTTTGTCATTAATGCTCTAAGGTGTCATAAATGCTAGGAAAAAATGCAAAAATGTGGAATTGCGTCTAGGTGCAATTTTGTGATATTACATTTTTCCCCCACTTTAATGGGCTCGATTTTGGAAAAATTCAACCTCACTAAAGTAGATAAGAAAAATTTTCACCTAAATTTTGAATTTTATGGATTTGCGTGCCAAGAAAAAGGGGACCACAAAGGCCACCGAAGTTGAGCTAATTGGTACCGAAGGTGCCCTCAGCATCTGAGCTAAAAAAATAGTAACAAAATAGTCATCGTAAAATATCATTCAAGACTTGAACCTACAAAACTTAAATGTTGGGTAAGCCTCAAGAAATAGAAAGAAGCTACAATGAAGAGAAGAATGATCAAGAAAAATTCATCGATTCAGAAGAAAAATATGATCAAGATGTAACTATATACCCCCTCTTGAGTTTTTCCCCCAGCTTGGTTGGATAAATTTAGAAGAAACTAGGGAGCCACAAACTCTAGGAAAAATGGGCCCCGGGGGCTTATATATACCCAAGTGGGCTCCTAGAAGGGTCATTTTTACTATTCACTGTGAGCAAATTGTTGACTTTTGTGAGAGAAAAGTTAGCAAAATGCCTAGCACGAGGGAGTATGAGGCACTGAGGTTGGAATAGCTATGTGAGGACATCACCAAGGGTCACGAGGTGGACTAGGTAGGCCTCTAAGACTTAGTTTTTTGTGAATTTTAGCTTATTTCTAGCACTTTTCTAGTCGGCAAGGTGCATAGGCATCTTTTTTCTGTGCTCGTATCCAAAAAATATGTTGTCATCCATAGTCTGCGCCCATCTCTGCTCTGTTGTCTAGGGGATGCACTGGCATCCTCGAGGTGGCCATGGCGGTCAGGGAAACATGCATGGCGTGCAAATGTCTATGTGACACTCATAGGTCTTCAGTAATTTTTTATTTTTATAATGAAACTTGATTTTCTGACTTAGAATTTTTCTCTTTTTGTAGGAGTACCCAAATATTTGGGAGCATCCAAGAGGGCAAGTATTTTGACTCGTTCGTGAGCAGAGGGACCATTTGACAGATGGCGAGGTCACACACCTCGATTAGGTTGGTCTCTAACATGGATTTACCATGCCAAAGATGAGGTACCATGAGAGGATGGTTACAACCCTGATGGAGTAGTGGGATACCACTATGTCATCTTTCTAGCTTCCTTGTGGGGAGATGACCATCACGCTTGAGGATTTCTATCGGATCCTTGGGCTACCCATCCGTGGATGGAAGGTGGCCCTAGACGATAATCGATCAATGCGTGAGTGAAGAGATGGTGTATTCTATTACTCAGGGAGGACAAATAGTGATGATGACATGGGCCACATATATACACACTGGTACAACTAGACAAGGACCACTGCACCATTGCTGTGCTGAGTTATGGTCGTGATCGTGGCATTCTGGATCATGATAAATGGGTGAGGTTCACACCTGCATGGGGGCCTTGTATAGACTATTAGAGAGATGGATGAGCATCACATAGTTTTTTCCTGGGCGCTCAACATGTTGGCACACCTCTACCAATAGTTAGGCCGATACATTCACTATGAGTACCACAGCCTCACTGCATGCACACTTTTGTAGGTGTGGAATTTTTCCCACATCATGTGCACCCAGCCAGTCATTTTTTCCTAGTGATGGCCATATCACTTTCCCATGGCCCACTGGTATGATATGACAAGCCAGTGGAGATTCAACGACCTACAGTTTTGGAAGCTACAGTTCAACACTGTTGTTGGAGATGAGGTTCGGTGGAGACCCTACCGATTTTTTTGATGGGTGGACGACAATAGGTATCTGAGGAACCTATAGCGTGACCGTTCTTGGTAGGTTTTCGTGACTACAGTATAGTACCTTACTACTAGAGTCAGGTCATGCGATAGTGTGGCCATCCTTAGACAATTCCACCAGATGTTCCCACCTATACTAGGGCTTATAGGAGTGGAATGAGGGTCAGGGATCGCCCTCACCCCACCATCATTGATGTTGTCCCCTCTGACAATGATGATCCCAATCAAGATCTACCACCCATACTGGCTATGGATAATGTCAAGGTAGCTGCTAATTTTATGCGGTGGTGGGAGAGGCACTGTCCTGCTCCTATGTTCGATGAGGTGCCCTGAGAGGGGACCCTAGTCCACAAGAGGATTTTCCTCTCTAGCCCCCGCAAGATAGACAAAGAGTGCATTAGCAGGACAACAGGGAGGAGGAGAGGGCACCAGAGGAGGAGGCAGTACCTTCAAGACCAAGGCAGCGGAGGAGGTCGGACCCCCTGTGGCTACCCCTGTCTCTTCAGCACCACCAACTCCTACTATTCCAGTGACAACAACCTTAACATCACGAGGAGTGGCCAGTGATGCTAGCGGCATGGACACCAACATTGACCCTCACCCTGATCCTACATGGCAGCCAGGGGATTCAGGTATACATAGTACATTTTTATGTTTCTATGCTTTTGGTTTTCTCTGTTTATGATATATATATGTATGCCATGTGATACTAATTTCTCTTTATTTCTCTGTGATTATAGAGGATGCATAGGGATGGACTGGGCTGATGGCTCAATATATTTCAGAGGTATCCCCTGATGTGTTGGTCAAGGGGATGGTTCTTGAGGCTTTTCAGCTGGTATCTACAGGATGAAGTGCCCCCACTTTTGAGCTAGTAGCACACCTGAGGAGCGCCTACGAGTAGTGAGGCATGAAGATCGTGCAGCTGACTACAGATATGACGACTACTCAGGGACAACGTGACTAGCTGTCAAGGGAGCTGCGGACGACTCTCGATGAGTGAGACATAATAGTGAGGAGGGCTAACACCATTGAGTAGGTGCATGATTCCCTCTAGAGCCATCTCAATGACCTTGATGGGAAGCCGATAGTTGTGCTCCTGACAGAGGTTTAGTAGCGACGGGATGAGTTGAGGCAAGCGGAGATGACTATAGTCTCCTTATAGGTAGAGATTAGGGGGATGTGGGAAGCTTTGTCTATATCACGCTCACGCCAATCCCGCTCCATGGCCATCATGTAGCCTCTCTCAAGGGTACCAAAGATGCAGCCAGAGCCGAAGGGCTCTAGGATCCATGCACCAAAATAATAGGGGCTCATCATTTTCTACATCATTTTTGTAGTGAGATACATATACATATACACTTGTAGATCTTTTGTATAGACATATACTCAACAACCACTCATTTTTTATAGTAGTGGCCTGATACATGTACATGACATTTGATACATACACATGTATATATATATGGACATATCGATTATGTTATCATGGCATTGTTTATTTGAATTTGTGTGCTCTTTATTTTCATGTATGTTTATGCTATGGATGTTATATGCTCATATGGATGTATGTTTACATTATATTCTAACATGATTTAATAAACACACATGGTTGTATGTTAATTAAATACAAGGATGATCTAATTTCCTTGAAAGATGTAATGTGATGCATGGACACATAGTGTAGTGGAATACATGTATGTATGTCACATACACATACGTACATGGTCATATCATAACACAATTTTTTTCATAATGTGCTAATGAATAATGTCAATATATGCAGTGCTACTACCATTTCATAGATAGAACACCACACAAATGACACATGGAACACTACACATAGTATCGACGAAGATGCATCACATTAATGGGCTCTTTTAGAGGCATCCCATCCATAGACAATAATCCATAGGCACCTAAACCATACATAGAGATCATAATGTAAGGGCCTAACTAGTTAGGACTAAATTTTTCTCTTCAATAAGGTGGTGCATTTACATTTCATTGGTTTTCGTGGAGAACAAGGTCTCTTGGCTTAAAGGTCCTAGGAAGCACACTTTGATTATATTCTCTTGATAACAATCATTGATAAGCTTTAAGATGATTGAGGGCCTTTAAACAGCACTCGTCAATCATCTCCAACTGATGCAAGTGGTTAACTCAGTAGGTTTCATCATCAATTAACCCTTTAAGGGAAAACCGTAAGGAAGAAATTTCCAACTCCAAAGGAATGATAGCTTTGACACCATACAAAAGGTTGAAGGCATTGCTTTTGTCACTGTATGGACACTCGTGCGATAGTCCTACAAAGCATATGTTAATTGAATATGCCAATCCTTACCGTGCTTATTGATTGTTTTATGAAGAATGAGTTCAAGAGTTTTGTTAGACTCTTCAGCTTGACCGTTGGATTGTGGATAATATGGTGTAGAAAACCTATGTTGGATATGAAATTTCTCCAAGAACTGCTTTACTTCCTTGTTCTTGAATGGCGTACCATTGTCAAAACCAAGTGTAGCAGGCAATCCAAAATGGGAAATAATATTGTTCATGAGAAAAATATAGATAGCTTCAACGTTCTTGGATCGAAGTGGAATAGCTCTGACCCATTTTGTGAAGTAAACTATAGTGGTAATAATAAAGGTATGTCCTTTGGAAGAAGGAGGTGATATTTTTCCAATGATATCCAACCCACATTTTGTGAATGACCAAGGAGAGGTTTGATTTTGTAATTCTTGAGCAGGTGCGTGAATAAGATGGTTGTGTTGTTGAAATTGAAGGCACTTTTTGACAAAATTGAAGGAATCATGTTCCATTGTTTTCCAATAGTACCCCATATGTATCAATCATCTCGCTAGGGATCTAACACCAAAATTTCCACCCCTGGAGCTCAAATGGGATTCCTTAAGGGCAAGGGGTATTTCCGCTTTAGTGAGAAACTTGAGAAGCAAGTTGTTATAGGATTTTCGATAAAGGACATTGGATAAAATGACATAATGTGCTGAAAGCTTTCTTATATGATTGCGATAGTTTTTCATTGCATCATTGGGAAATTTCCTAGTCTTTAAGTAACTATAGATACTAGAGAACCATTCTCTCGAGTCTACATGAAAAGACACAAGAGACTCAGATTCAGGTTGATCAAAAACCATAGGGTTTCATAGGACATGAACTACAAAGTGGTATTCTTTCGTATCTTCCTCTAAAAGTACCAAGGAAGCAGTGCTTTCCATGGCATTGACATGTCTATTTTCTCTCCTAGGGACATTGTCTATTGTGAAAGAGGAAAACTGATTGAGCATGGAAAAAGCAAGTTCTCAGTAACAGGAAAACTTACTTTGTTTAGCTTGATAAGTTCCTATAATTTAATTCACAATAAGCTCAAAATCACCTAGTATATGAAGATGTTTGATTCTTAGTGTAATCGTGGCACACAAGCCAACAATAAGATTTTTGTACTCAATGATGTTATTGGTACAAGTAAAATATAATCGAAAGGATAAAGGGACTAGTTTACCTTCGGGTGATATCAAGATCACACCCACTCTAGAACTAGTTTGACACCTCAATCCATTGAAATACATCTATTCAAGGTCATAGTTAATTGTGAAAATATTTTTGTCAGGAAACAAATCCAACCTAGGGAAGGAACATGATGAGGGAGCATCGACCAATTGATTGACAACTTCTTGACCCTTTATTGATTTCTAAGTAACGAAATTTATATCAAACCTAGAGAGCAACATAACCCACTTCACTAATCTCCCAACAAGGTTAGTGCTAGAGAAAAAATGCTTCAAGAGATCCATTTTTACTATGACATGTGTTTTGGCATGGAGAAGGTAGTATCTCAACTTCTGCGTAGTGAACACAAGAGTGAGGCATTGCTTCTCCATGGAGGAATAACGAGTTTCATAATCGACTAGGATGTGGCTGATGTAGTCGACCACTCTCTCTTTCCACGCATCATCATATTGAGCTAGCAAAGCTTCCAAAGCATATGGTGACATGGAAAGGTAAAGTAAAAAGGGCCTATCTTGCATAGCTGGCATCAATATGGGAGGATTGGCCAAATAATCTTTGATTGACTCAAAGGCTTTCTGACACTCCTCATCCCATATGAAGCGGACGTCATTTTTCAATCAATGAGTGAAAGGAAGGGTACAATAAACTAAGATATAAATCTATAAATTGCATGAATCTTCCCTTGTAAACTTTGCAAATCAGTGATATTCCTCAGTAGAGGCACGTTAATGATGGCATCAATTTTATTTGCGTCAACTTCGATTCCATAGTGAGACAATATGAACCCCAAAAATTTTTCAACATCCACACTGAAGACACACTTATGGGGATTGAGTCTCATTTTGTAGAGTCAAATCCTTTTGAAGATAAGACAAATGTTCTTCACATGATCCTGACAGGTTATCAATTTCTCCAAGATGTCATCAACATAGTCTTCTGGGATCTTATGAATAAAATCATGAAATATCAGGGTCATCACCCATTGGTAAGTTGCTCCTGCGTTCTTTAAACCAAAGGGCATGGCCACAGGAGAAAGTACCCCAAGGGGTAGTGAAGGTTTTCTTGTATTGATCATCGGGGTTAATACAGATCTGATTGTAACCCGAGAAGCCATCCATGAAAGATAATAATGCATGGCTTGCAGTCAAATCCACAAAAATATCTATATTAGGTAATGGAAAATCATCCTTAAGAGAAGCCTTATTAAGATCTTGAAAGTCAATACATATGCGATTACGGGCATCAAGCTTACTAATGATGACGATATTCGAAATACAAGGGGAGTAATCAATTGGGAGGATAGAGCCCGCTTTCAACAACTTCTCTATCTCAGTCTTGACCATCAATTCCACCCTGGGATTGATCTTTTAGATTTTATGATTAACTGGCTTGGCGTCGGGACATAGGATGATATTGTGAACCACTATAGACTCATCAATAATAGGCATGCCCTCATACGTCCAAGCGAAGATATCAAGATGAGAATGCATAAGATCAGAGTGTTCATCTGCTTCCTCTGAAGAGAGACACTTCCCGATCTTGATTACCTTTTCTGAGGATTTGGGATCCATAAGGACTTCAATAGTATCTCATTTAAGGAGAGAACTATGGTCTTCAAGATAGGATATCAGAATGTCATCGCTGATGTTAGATAGAGGGTCTTCCTTGTCAATAATCAAAATGGATTCTCCAAAGTATGCTTGTTGGTGCAGGTGATACGAGAATCATTTCTTGTGATGATAAGGAGGCAACAGGGAATAGGCACATAGAAATTCCCCTAGTGCTTTATCTGAAGAGAATACATCCAAAGGTACTTTCGCAGGCTGCCCCCTTTCCTCTATCAACTCAGGATGAACCAAGCTCAATGGCTCGACTGAAATCATATTAACACTCCTCCAAGGTTTTTGTTTAGACTGTTAAATAGAGCATCCCAAACCTAGATAGTGTTGTTATGGCTTAAACTAGATAAGGACTTGAATTCCTTGCTCGATACACCCCAGGCCTTTCTACCCATAGCCATATCGATAGGCGAGTTCATATCCAAAACCATAATGAGTTTATAGAACTTCAGGAGGTGGCGGATCTACGTAGAGTGTTTCATTCCACCAATGAATGTAAAATATCTCTATGGGAGTTTTCCCACCTTTTTTACCAGGTTCGAAAACATTAACCTCCTTGGAAAGAGTGGGATTACTCTCCTAGGTAGAGGAAGGAGTGGTCTCCTAAATAGGATCACACTTCTCTTCCCGAGCGGGAGTTTCATCCACCTTTGCATCAACAGCACTTGGAAATTATATACCAAAGGGGTTTGCCTTGTATTCCATGATGAAGAACTTAGAGAAATCCAAGGAGCCCCAATCATCACCAAGGAAAGAATTTGATTGAGAGGATGGAGGGGAAGATGGGGAGACTTAGGATCTTCTACTTTAGGCGGTTCATTTTTGTCAACAATCGCTCCTGGATCCACTTCCACAAAGGGTATCAATGAAGAACATGCCATAAAATTAGTGGTTAAGGATGGAATACGATTCTTGAGAGTGGATACAATTGAAGCATGATCGGAAACCACTAGCTCACAAAGGTGAACAACTTCTAGATCTGCTTTAACCATAACCACCTGATTATTTACAATGAACTTCAAAGAATAGTGTAAAGTAGAAGTCATAACACCCATAGCATGAATCCAAGGCCTCCCCAAGACAATATTGTACGGTAACAGACCGGGGATCACATAAACCAATATAGGCAAGGTAACGGGGCCTAGTTGCAAAGGTAGTATCATCGTACCTAGAGCTTGGTGACCAACATTATCAAACCCATGAATATACAAGAGGATGCTAAAGAAGATATATCAACTTTAATTTTAGGCAATAGGTCCATACAACAAATGTTGAGAGTTGAACCAATGTCAATGAGAGAACACCTAATACTGATATTATTAACATTAATTATAATCATCAAGGGATCCACTTGCTTCTACACATCCACAGGTGGGAGTTCTTGTGGGTGGAATGTAATATTCGGTGAATCTACTTGAATATGAGCCAAAAATACATTAACATCCATAGGCTTAGTAGAGGTAGGAAAGATAATATTTTGTAAGGCTTCTTGTAACATCTCTTGGTAAATTGGAGTGGTCTAAGGAAAATACCAAAGTGAGATCTTAGTAGGAGTAACACAAAGTTGCTTGACAAGATCGTAATCACCTGGTGCTTGGATTGCAGGTTTAGGTGTTGAAGGAAGGTTGGATTTGGAAAGTGGTAATGAAGTAGGAACTTAAGTGGGTTGTGATGTAGGAATAGAAGGTTGTTGATCCAAGTTCTATTTATTTCTCCTTGTGTTGTATGTATGCCCAACATCATTATAGGAAGTGGAGTCCATATATTTCATGAACCTCGAATATAAGTCTAATGAATCACTATGACATGAAATACCATAGATAGAATAATTCTCCCTAGGGGATGGTTTAGCCAAGGTCATGTGAATGGAGGGTTTCTTAGGGCTTGGAGGAGCCACATAGACCACAACCACATTTACTGACTCCTCATCTTGTGAGGGGAGAGTTTGTTCGGAAGATTTACAGATAGGGGAGAGCACTCCTAATAAATCATCTAGAGTGTCTTCGAACATACCGAAGTATTCTTCAAAAAAGGGATTATCATAAGCGTGTGACATCACAAAAATAGATCTGATGCATTCACGTCAGGTTCACCAAAATGTGATATAAGATGGATTCGTTGCACACGGGTCTCTTTATTCTCAAGAGATCACTAGGGAACAAACTGCCCTTATACACCTCAATTTAAGCAAGCCAACAAAAATGTATAGAAATATACTCCAAGTTTTGTTTTAGAGAGATTTATTTCAGATCTTGAGAGAGTGAAATCATGAGATTCCTTCCTTAGATGAGCAAGCTCTCATCCAAAAGATAGCAGCACGGTTTCAGGACACCAGTGTGGTGCACTATCGTCTAAAAGGTGCACTGACGTCCTAAGCAACAAAGGGCTCAGGAGTTCAAGCAGACAGAACCAGGTTCCACTTCTAAGCTCAAGTTTGGAATGTATTGAGCGAAATAAATGAACAAGAAGCCAAAAAAATGTAATAAATACAAGGGGACTTGCAGAGATCTTACCCTTTACTAGATGATCAACCCTTCAATCCAAGCTCTGCTTTACACCTACACATAAAAAATCAATGGGAAGGGTTGCATGGATGTATAAGGGCCTACCTCAGTTAGACCCCCATTTTGGTCTTCCCACCCCCATAGATAGCCAAGTTGGAAAGGAGTGTAAATGAAGTAAACAAAGCGTGTGGTGAAAGCAAAACCTGCTTAGGAGTAGAACCCACACCACGAGATATTAAATGAACAAGTAGATAAGGAAAGTAAGAGAGAGAGAGATGATTACCCATAGGCCTAGACCCTCTCCATGCTAGATGTTGTGGTTGTGTTTCTGATATGTGGTTGTCATTGATGTCAACACTATTAGCATTAGTGCATTTGAAGCTATATATTTCAAGGATATTGAGAAAATTGTAAAAGAAAGAGTTGCAGGTTGACAGTGGTGAAGTGATGTTATGTCTATTGGTGCGTCTAGTACATTGCTGATATGAGGTTGTGGACTAAAGGGTTTCTTGTTGAGTATGTCTAGATTATCCACGTTGAGTTTTAGAGATCCACATCAAGAGTTGATCGAGTTATGGAAATTCTCATTTTGATAGTTTTTTTGTTGCCTCAGTTAGTGTTCCTAATTGAAGATTCTATGATTTTTTGTTAGTTCAGTTGTTGTGGATTCTTCTCCAGTGATTCATGATGTTGGTGGATGTTTCTAGTTCATTCTCTATCTTTGTGGCATGTCTGCATTGATCGTTGTGCTTGTGATCCAAGTTTTTCTCTTGCAAGTTCATGTTTTTCATGTTCTTGGCCAACATGGTGTTGAAGTGTGTTGTGGATCTTTGAGGTGAAATTAGTTGAATTTTTTTCATGTTGGAGATGGTTTTTTGGGCCCTCACTAAGTTGTGGCAGACCTTGGTTGATTCACATTGAAGATTATCTATTTTTTTGGGCCGAATGTTTGTAATTATTTAATTGTCTCTTTATGGTCGACTTGGAGCGATGTAATTTCTTGTTACAGATATATAAGAGAGTTTGTTTATTCAAATTGAGGTGTACAAGTTTGTGAATGTGAAGTGTATGAGTCCTGTGTGTGAATAAATTTAAGATCATTCGAAGGCATAGCAGCGTGAGAAGAAGAGTGAAGACGAGTGAAGTGTTCATGTGCTTAACTAGAACTGTAATCAGACATTAATAGATGCTATTTTCTTAGTTCAAATATGGATGGCTTTAATCCAAATCTTTTTGTAAGATAGTGAGTCTTCATTTGTATTTGAGTAGTGAGCTCTAGACAGTGTGCTTGAATACACGTGCATTCCCATTTATTCTTCTTATACTTTTAACAAGGTATAATCTTGTGGATTGACCTCCACCATGGGTTTTCCCGTAACAGGGCTTCCACGTAAAAATATTGGTATTATGTGTGTTTCTGATGTGTTTTGGATTCATGCTTTCATTGATATTCATCAGATCTAAGATTAAGGTTTAATAAGTTTAATAAGTTTGAAATATTGTGACAACTAATTCACCCCCCCTCTCAGTTGTCTGCCCTTGTGTTCCCAACAATTGGTATTAGATCTTTTGGTTTCTTGGAAGAAGTTTAACAGCTTGAGGTGATCTGGGATGGAAACGTACAAGAAGGATAGTCCAAGATTTGATGAACAAATTATTATTTGTGGAAGAATCGAATGGAATGACATCTAAGATGCATTGGTGAACCCTACTGGAGCATTACATGTAATAGGTATGTTATACCTCGAATAGTAATTATGTTGAGTATAATATTAGGGCTAAGGAAGTTGAGCACCTTGACTGATACTGAGATGACTAATGTTATGGATCTGAAGACTACTTATGAGATCTAGAAAAATTTGGAAACTTTGTATGAAGGTGATGCTAATGTGAAGATTGCTAAGTTGCAGAGTCTGAAAGGAAAATATGAAATGCTGAGAATGGGTGATGATAAAAATGTTACTACTTTCATGCAAAGAGTGAATGAACTTGTATGTGGTATCAGATGTGCTAGTGGATAGTTAGACGAATAAAAAATTGTTGCTAAAGTGCTTAGATCCTTGCATGCTACTTATAAAGTCAAAGCTACAGCTATTGAAGAGCTCTGAACTATAACAAATGTAACTAGGGATATGTTGGTCGGTAAGTTGACTACTTTTGAGTTAAGTGAATTTGGTGATTCCCTTCCTAAGGTTGAATCTGCATTCAAGGCTACTACTTTTGGAAGAGATAGACAAAGATATGATCCATGTGAGAGTTCATCTAGAAAGACATTCAAGTATGAGGATGAAATCAGATAGATTGAAGAAGAAGAAAAAGAGTTGGAAGCATTTATTGTCAAAAGAGTACTTATTGAGAGGAAAAGTTAAGTATGAAGGAAAATTGTCTCTTAAATGTTTTTCTTGTAACAAAATAGGTCATTTTGCATCAAGGTGTCCAGAAAGAGCTTCTAAACCAATACATAGCAAGACTAAATTTCAAAAGAAGTGTTACTATGCTATTGATGAAGGTGTGACAGATGATAAATCTAACAAAGGTGAATACTGTTAGAAACCAAGATCAAACATGCAAACTAGAAAAAACCTTCCACAAGAGAAAAAAAAAAAAAGCAAGAGCAATTTGCATGAAGATGTGCAAATGAATAATATTCAGGAATTGAGGAATTACAAGAGATGAATTGCGTTATAAAAGTAATGTATGCATAACCATAAAGGTAAAACCTAACATTGACCTAAAAATAGCCCAACAAAATAAAGCTTATTTATTAATTAAGTAAACTAATTATTACCTAATTAAACTTAATAAAGTGTAATTAAATAATTAATTACACCATTACCCGCCTTAAGTGCAACTTAGGGAGACTAAAAAGGCATGCACCTAATGATAGGATGAATGCATGAATGCATGAATGGGTCTTAGATACAAGGCCATGTTAGGTACCCATGTACAAATGCAATGAATGGGAAAGAGGAGAAAACCCAATGGGACAAAACCCCCCTCAATGAGATGACCTGCTACAAAGAAGCACTGTAAGAACACTGGTGGAGTAACACTAGAATCCTAAATCTAGAAAGCAAGGAAAGATACCTCTGTTTACAAGAAACCATATGAGAGTTAATGAAGGACTCAGGCAGAATCATGATAATGCAACAATAGACCCGATGCCAAGGAACACTAGAAAACTCACAAACTGGAAGAACCCTATAATCTATGAAGCAATCATAGATGAATAAATGATTCCCCCCATAAGAGGGAATGATATGATGAAAGAATCTTGAGGCTATTTGTATCTCAATGCTGATGCCAAACTATGACTAAAAATGATCCATAGCAGCAAGTACCATGAAGATTCTGGAACATTAACCATAAAATGAATGACCCTCAAACTGAGATGTGACCCAATGCAAACTAAAATGTGTCAAGCTATGAGCAAGATGTGGCCAAAAGAAACTACAGAATCTAGATACAACTCATACGAGTTGTCATCAATATGAAGATGAGATCAAAGTGCATGCAATGCAACTACACTCTAATCAAATTATTATGCAAGAAGCCCCTTGATGGAACTTTATATAAGTTCATTGATTACAATACCCCATGATTGTAATAAATTAAAGAGAAAATGAAAACCTAGTGCATGAAAAAAAAAGAGTGCATGCACAAAGGTTAATGTTTACATCTATCTCCATGATATAAATTGACCTCATATCTATGTAGAGGACAGAATCAGATTTCTGGTGCCACTTGAATCATGAAAAACAGATAACTGAGGCAAAAGATATGCCCTCAAAGTGAAAAATACTTCATCTGACTTCAGAGACCGTAAAAAGCATCAAAAATGCAAAAAAAAAAACTAAAACTTGTACCATTGGATAGTGCCCATAACCAGCTTTTGACACCTATTTTTTTATGAAAAACGGAGTTGAAATGTCCAAGATACACCCGATTTCATGAAATAGCTCGAAAAAAGGCCAATAAGCCCTTCAATAGGCCCCTTGGGCAAAATTTTTTTGGCCCCTGGACATATGGTGACCAAGAGGCTAGTGGCTAGGGGCTGGAGCGTTCAGCCTCGGTCACCCACGTGACCTAGTGGGGTGCTTACACCGACGGAGGGGGCTGATGCTGGGTGGTCACTCGGTCGGCCGCTAGGTGGTGCGACATTGGCCACTTTGTTTTATGCATGAGCAGTGCTTTTAAAGTATTTTTTTATTTTTAATTTTCATGAAATTTTTGCCTCATGAAGCATGCTGGGGAGGCCGTATGGCCTCTCCAGCAAAAAAAATTGCATTTTGTTGAACTGCTCAAAAATCAACCAAACGACAAGCATTTCTAGGGTTTTTGGGCATTGCAAACGCGATGGTGACCTCCGTTTTGCCCAAAAATCCTAAAAAAAAGGCTACCCCCAAATTTCAAAAAAATCACTAGACTTGAAACCCTTGTTGATCTAGAAAACAGTGATGAAAATCAATGAAACAAAAGCCAATCCTGAATTTTTCTAGCACTCTGAATCTAATGGAGATGCCCGATCTAATTGAAAACACTTCATAAATAAGATCAAGGCATGAAACCCTAGAGGAACCTCGAATGTGCTCTATAATGAATTTCTCCAAAAAACTGAGAAGGGGCTACAAATCAAGGCTCTAATACCATGTTAGAAGCCAAGATCAGAAATGAAAACTAGAAAATACCTTCCACAAGAGAAAAACAAAAAAAGCAAGAGCAATTTGCATGAAGATGTGCAAATGAATAATATTCAGGAATTGAGGAATTACAAGAGATGAATTGCTTTATAAAAGCAATGTATGCATAACCCTAAAGGTAAAACCTAATGTTGACCTAAAAACAACTCAAAAATAAAGCTTACTTATTAATTAAGTAAACTAATTATTACCTAAGTAAACTTAATAAAGTGTAATTAAATAATTGATTACACCAACAAAGACGAATGGGTGTTTATTGCTATCAAGGAAAATGATTCTGTATCTATTGAATCTACTAGTTGTAAAAATGTGGAGAAAGCCCTAGCTGCTCAAGTTGAAGAGAAAGATGAATGGGTGATTGATAGTGAATTTTCACATCACATGACTGGAGAGAAAAGTAAGTTTTTAAGCTTGGAAAAGTATGAAGGTGGTGTTGTGAGATTTGGTGATAATACAACTGGTGTGATCCATGGAAGAGGTTGCATTTATCTTGATGGTAAGAATAACATTGATGATGTCATGTATGTGGAAGGTCTGAAGCATAATATTTTAAGTGTTGGTCAAATGGTTGATAAGGGTTATAATCTTCAATTCAATGGAGGAAAGTGTAGAATATTGAGATGTTCTGGAAATGTAATTGCATCAGATACTAAAAAAAAAGGTAATATCTTTCATCTGAATGCTGCTAGTAAAAGTTGTTTGACTGATCAAGTTGATGAGAGTTGGTTGTGGCATAGGAGAATTTTTCATGTTAACTTTGATAACATTGTCAAGATAAGTTCTACTAAAGCTATGAGAGATCTACCTAAGATTGTGAAACCTACTAATTCCATATGCAAGGAATGTAAATTGGGGAAGAAAATAGAATTTCATTTCGAAGAAAACAACATTGTTCAAAAGAATTGTTGGAACTTGTGTATATTGATCTATGTGGTCCCTATAGAATAAGAAGTTTAAAAGGTTACAGGTATTTCATGTTGCTTATTGATGATTATTCAAGAATGATGTGGGTTGTGTTGATGATGTTTTTTGCATAGCAACAACTCAGACATAATATGAAAATCCTATCTCTCTTGAAAGGTAAATCTCTATCAGCAAGCCTCAAGAGATAACCCCAAGGTCTCTAATGTTAGGTCTTGACAAGGCATAAACAACTCAATGATAAATGTGAAAATGATGGTAATCACAATGGGACCTTACTACAAGCAAAATACTGAATCTTCAATTTATTAGATCCAACAATGTGATGATACTTCAATCCTAAATCTAACCCAATGATAAAGAAATAACAAAAGATATAAGGTTTCAAAGAGATTTCTAGATTTAAATACTACTCCTAAGATTAACAATGCAAATGATGAAATACTTGGAATGGACCAATCCCTCAAAACCGATTTCTACTTGACCCAGATGGATCTGCAATCTTATAGAAATAGTGCAATCTTCTAAGGTGTTAAGATTTTTAGATCATGAAAATTCATTCAAACAACCCTATTGCAATTGAAATGAATAAACCCTCACAATTGAACTAAGCACAATGAATATAAAGTCCAGGCTACCTTTGCAAAGCAACTAACAATCAGTTGGTTGCAAAAAGTATGGACCAAGGATTGTTGTAACACTTCAAATATCAAACCATAAACATCATTGAATCAAATCTAACTCTAAATATCAAATTATCAAATTCCCTCAAAGCAATTCTAAAGATAGAATAACAAGAACCATGCAAGATAAGAAGAACACAAGTATGGTACCAAATCACAATGTCATTACTTGCATCAAATTATCCACTGTAGCAACAATTCTAGCTTTCTATTACAATATTTGCTTGCGAATGAATTAACTTCTAACTTTTCTCTACTTAATTCGCTTCAATACTAGCTATCTCTGTATTCGTCTATGTCTATGTCTAGCCCTTACAAATGAGACAAAATGCCATATTAATAGAAAACCCCCAAAACATGTTGGCCTAGCCAGATTTTACAATAATAATTGGCCACAAAATAAGTCGGCCAAGAGAAATTCAAAATGAAATAAATTATGCATTAAATGCATGAACTTCATCCAATTTGGCCTGGGATCTCCAATGTAGCTCAGACCAAAGCATGCAAAAATAATAGGGAAGCACAAATCTCGATGTATCCCATTATTAACTACCTTCCCCTTTGTCTTTATTTCGATCCAGCATCTCATGAACCCTCAAAAGCACCCTATCAAAGTTAGCCGTAGGTGGTAAAGGAAAAACCTTAAGTCGGCTCTCAATTGATGTAATAACCTCCCTTGATTGTTTCACCGACTTATCCCAGTCCACCTTATATGTTAGATATTTATCAATGAAAACAATGTAGGTGGCCACATCATCTAACTAGTGTTCAGTAATAGGATCATCACTGAATAGAGCATAAACATCCTGCCACCACTTTCTCAACTACTCTAAACTCAAATATTTAGGTTCAATCTTCCTTCTCCCTATCATTATCTCAAAGAAAGTGATGCATCCATTATAGACACCAGTTAGGTTATCTTCAATTTTCTTCCTCTGCTTGTAGATCTTCTTCAGAACCTTCTACCTAATCTGCAATGCTTCAAACCATTCCCAAGGTTCAATAGCTCTGGAGGAAGGGAGAATTTTATCATTTACTAGCTTATCCTTGGTATACTCCATGATGGTTTAGGTTTTCTACAACAGGAGATCTATAGCTTCTTTATCTTGAGCTAACACCTCCTTCAATGAATCAGTTGCCCTCATAACATCTTTTCCAGATGACAAAATGTCCTTGATATCCTCATCTCCTTTAGCTCACACCCCTTGTAGCCAATTTGCAGTAGCAAGAGTGGAAGCCTTCACTCTTTCAAGTTCAGTGATAGTTTCTTGGGGTAAGGGTTTTGTAGCAAAGGATGAGGGATTAATGGATTGCAAGGGTTTCATCAGATCTTCCAAACATTTCTTGAATCCCTCATTCTCTTTCTTCAGATCTTGTTTAGTCTTTATTTCCTTCCTCAATTTACCCAAGATGACTGCACTAGAACCTTGATAATTTTCAATGTCATGCTCAATGGAAATGGGCCCTAAATTAAGAGTCTGCACATTGTAATCTTTTGTAGTTACCTCATCCCTATTCTTATCTAGAGCAAGAGTTGCAATATGAGCCACCCTATTTCTTGCCTCATCCCTTTCAATCCTTGAAATGACCTTGGCCTTCTTACCTTTATCCTTTCCAAGCTTGGCCAGCAACTCATCCCATTTAGGTGGAGTATCTTCAACAACAACCTTCTTTCTCTTTATTTCCTTGTCCAACCAATCTGGAACAGTGGACCCTAACTACACTTTGCTTTGTCTCACTTCCTCCTACTAATCTTTAGATGCTTCTTCATTCAAACCCTACCTCTCAGGAACTTCTTCGGCTTTGTCCTCCTTTGATTAAGTGTATTCCTCTTTGTGTTCAGGTGATGGAACCTTCACTGCTTCTTCCTCTCTATGAGGATATTTTACCTCTTTCATTCTAATAGGTGACTCTTCATATGCAACCAAGGGAGACTGCATCACCTTTTCAACTTCTGCCTCTACACTATAAAGCTCACCCTCATGAAATTCTTCTCCCTCAGTGTCTGGATGATCTTAAACTTTCTTAGATTCGCTTGGTTTGTTTTGAGCTTCATGGGAAGAAGGAACATCATCATGCTGCTCCTTATGAGAAGTAACTAGAGGAGGATCTGCTTTGGGCACATTATCCTTAGGAGAAGGAGTCCTTGACTTCCTTGTATACACTTGTGTCTTTTCTCTTGAACTCTCTATATTTACCACTGGTGGATCCACTTCTTCTCCATCCTTAGAACCTCCCTTCTATGATAACCTTACAATTATTCTCCTTTTAGGCATAGGAACATTGACTTCAGGAATTTGCTTTTCAATTTCTTCCTTACCATACCTCTTAGTCCTTGACCTTTTCTTAGCAATTAGATTTCTCTGCTTTTCTGTTTCTTGGGCTTCCTCCCCTTGAACACCTTTAATCTTGATTTTAAAAGGGGATCCCACCTTTCCTTTACCTTTAGGATCTTTCTCAATTGATTCCTCAAAGGTGGAGTGAGGGCCCAAATCTCCCATCAGATCATAGGTGCACTGTACACCTTCATTTTCCAACTCCCAAATTTTATGCTTTAACCACATTCTGGTAAACTTGGTGACTGGATCCATCAACTGTTTTAGTTTTGTCTTTTATTCCTCTAGCCAATCCACATCACCAATTGGCCTGTCCTTAACTGCCTCATAAGCATGGCCTTGAATCAAGTCCCCATCCTCCTCAAGTTGATCAGGAACTACCTTCACATTATATAAATAGACCGATTCAACTGGAAGCTAGGAAAAATTCTTCTTCCTTACCTCATATTCGTCACTGCAATTGGCCCAGTAGTCTTCCAGATCAACCTTATGGCTATACTCTCTACTAGCCTTCTTTTGGGCTTCCCTTGTTATATCAAATTTGAACCTCTTGGAATGGAAAGATAAGCCAAGAGTACTCATCTCCTCTTCTGAAGCCTGGGCTGAAATAATGGAAGGACATGCCTCTCCAGTACCTATCCTCAAAGGGAAGTCCCCACCAAAACTAGTCTTATGCTTGTCCCTCTTAACAATAGCATCAAAATCACATATCTATCTAGCACGACTTCTAGGAGTAGAATATGATCAGTTGGATACCTTGGAAGCCTGTATGGAGCCCTTTGATAGCCATCAATCTGGATGTATGAGAAGGTTGGGAACTGAATAAACAAAGCACCGTATTTCTTGATTAACTCATTGGCTTGGTCAGAAATCCTCATATGTTTTGCTCCCTGAAGCAATCTGGTGATATGCATGGTGAATGCATCATTCACCCTCCTGTAGCTTGAGCTACCCAAGTGTAATTGAGGATACACCTCATAATAACATCTTATCCAAAGGTGCCCCTGGTACTTAATCCCTTGCATGGATGATATCTTGTGAGTGCATAGACTAAGTATGAGGTCATTGTGAAGGTCTTAGTTTGTAGCACATTGGACAACTACTCATGAATCACTCTACTTATGACACCTTCCCAATGATAGTTAGTCTTCTCCTATTCCATTCTCACAATAACATGGCACATCCAATTCTCAAACATGCTAGCATTCTTTAATCCAACCACCCTACTAACAAGAGTGATGGAATCATAATACTCCTTTTTGAATTTTGCTCTGAATAACTACTTAGGAAATTTAGAATAATGAGACTTGGGCTTCTCCAGCCAGGAATTGATGAGCTGCTGAGATTTAACAATCCATTCTTCATAGTACTCCTTGGCTGCTTCCATGTTGAATTCCACCACATGAGATCTACCTGGCATATAAAAAGTCTTAGCTATGGAGATAGGATTCAAGTTTGCCACAATCCTCCCCTGAGGACCAATTATTCTTTGTGTATCAATGTCATAGTGCCTGGCACACTCAAGGACTAACTCATAACACTGTACCATGGAGGGGAAACCAAGTACATGTGCCAATCCTGATTCTAACATTCTCTTAGCTACCAGAGCAAGATCTTGTGCTGCCATTTTGCCTTTGAAGTCCTCATAGTCCCATAGTCCAACATTAGTGTATGTTACTTCTGACTAGATAGAAGTGATCAAGTACTCTCTGAGATTTTTCTCATGATGTCCATCTTGGTTCTTTCTGCTTTAGACACTGAGGATCCCTCCATGTCACCCTTAGCCTTTCCAGCTATTACCTTGCTAGATTCAGCCTGCACTTGACAAAAAAACCATAATAAAAACTAGAGGAAACCAATGTTAATCAATCAAAATCATCATTAAAATGAATCCCATATAAGCAAGGTGCCATTAAATCTCAAATAAAATGATCATATTAAACTTTGGGTTTTAGAGCCATCCACAAAATCCAAGTTAGGGAGGAATTTCAGAGAATTCCGGGCTAGACGGATTCCAGCAGAATGAACATAAAACACCTATTAGCAAATAAATTCGATCATTATCAATCAATAAGCCACATGTGATATCTCAAAATAGTACCAATTAATCATAAAATGCACCATCACCTATTAACACATCATGCTATTTCATATTCCTTCATATTTCATCAAATTCTGGGAAACTCCACCAGAGACGGATTTCCGCGAAGGAGGAGACACTTTGCAGATTTCGGAAAAAATAGGGAACCAAGGATTTCAGGAAAATCTGGATTCAAAGGAAATCTGTAGATAAGGTAGAACTCTGAAAGTATGCGAATTTCGGGAAAAGAAAGGGAATCGGGAAAATCCACCCGAGCCAGAAAATCCCAAACTAAGGACGAGACCCAAACTTGAACACTAAATCAAAATTTTTCCTAGATTGATGGATCGATTATAAATTTTAAGAATCTAGGCCTAAGACCAGTTTGATATGGGCCTTCTATAGATTTTCTTAGAATTCTAGGTCAATTTGAAAGAAAACTAGGGTTAAATGGTGATGCCCTAGGTATCAAACCCCACAAATATGCCATTAACACACAGGAAAGCTTAGGATTTAATCATTTTAACCACTAAGTCATCACTAGAGGAATTCATGAATCTCAAGTAAGACTCCTCATAATGCAAAGAAACAAACAAGCTCAGAAATCACTTGGAAGACCATAAATCAAATAATGTTATACAACCCTAGCCATGAAATGATCAACATTCAAGAATTCAAACCCCAATAAACTCTATAACATCAAAGTGTTATCCACAGTCATCAATGAAAGAGAAGGAAATCAAATACATACCATTTGACACAGCAGAAATCGAATGAAGCAACAAATACCAGTTTAATGGCATCCAACAAAGAACCGTGACAGAATTGTCAAGGAAATCTTCACCAAATCGAATAATTTGCATTCAGTTACCAAAAATAAAATCCAACACTCAAAGAAAAAACTCCTCAACTCAATCGATGACAAACAATAAAGTATAATAACACAAAATTTCTCAAAGATCGGCTAAATACATCGTTCAAAGCTCATACGAAGAACATTAATGTCGCCGACAAGACAACCAAGAAAATCCAGGAACCCGACGATAGGAAAAAATTCAAAAAAATCTGGGCCATGTGGAATTCCATGCAGAACGAAAATATTTGAACCACAACATTTAGTCAAAATTCGAATAGGATCTGGGAAAATCCGGCCAAGGTGGAAAATCCCAAATCGGGGTAAAAACCTGAAATTCATCCAAAACTTAATATTTTCAATGAATAACTTAAGGGAATCACTTAGGAAATAAAAATAAACATTTAAGCACATGCCAAGGAAAAGTAAATCCTTAAAATAAAAGGGCCAAGACACCAAAAACCAAAGCGAAAGAGGGTCCATGTTTTCAGCGGGGCGTGTGTACGAAAACTGCACAATAGGTTGCTTTCTTAAGGGGGAAATCTAAAGTGCTGGAGAAGTTCAAGGTCTTTAAGGCTATTGTTGAGACAAAGACTGGTTTGAAGATTAAGTGTCTGAGATCAGATAGAGGTGGTGAATTCACTTCCAGTGAGTTTAATTCTTTTTGTGAAGAACATGGAATAAAGAGACAGTTATCTGCATCACAAACCCCTCAACAAAATGGAGTTGTGGAAAAGAAGAATAAAATAGTTCAAGATGCTACTAGAACTATGATGCTGGAAGGAAATGTCCCTCATATCTATTGGAGAGAAGCTGTGAATACTGCTGTGTATATCCTCAACCGGGTACAAATCAAAGATGATACTAGTAAGACCCCTTTTGAGCTATGGACTGGTCATAAGCTTACTGTTAGATATTTCAAAATCTTTGGGAGTAGACGCTTTATCAGAAGAGATGAAGATATAGGAATGTTTGATGCTAGGAGTGATGAATGAATCTTCTTGGGATATTCTACTAAAATCAAGGCCTACCGATGTTACAATAAGAGATTAAAGAAAATGGTTGAAAGTGCAAATGTTAAGGTTGATGAAGACATTCTTGCACCAACCAGAACCTGTGGATATGATTTTGATGATTAGAATGATAGTACAAACAAAGGAAAGCAAGTTCAAACTACAAATCAAGTGCAAATCAATCAGGTGAATCAAGAAGATCAAGAAGAAGAAATTGGTGAAAGAACAAAAGAGAGCTCAGAAGAGCCTGAAATTCAAGACCATTCTAAGAAGAATTTGAGGTATGTAATATTGAATCATTTAGAAGATCAAATTATTGGTGATAAGAGTAAAGGTGTCCAGAATAGGAGAAGAATTGTAGAAGAATATTGCTTGATTTCAAAGACTGAGCCTACTAGTGTGAATAAATCACGCAAAGATGAGAATTGGGTTGAAGAAATGAAAGATGAGCTACAACAAATTGAGAAAAATGATACATGGATACTTGTTCCTAGACCTAAGGATAAAAATGTAATTGGAACTAAATGGGTCATTAGAAACAAATTGAATGAGAAAGGTGAAGTGGTTAGAAACAAAGCAAGACTGGTTTGTAAGGGATATTCTCAAATGGAAGGAATTGATTTTGAAGAGACTTTTTCCCTTGTTTCTAGAATTGATGGTGTATGTATTTTTTCTATATTTCAAGCCAATTCGAAGGAATCTTATGTGAATTCTATGAAGAAATTTTTTAGATATTTAAAGGGAACAATTGACTTTGGTCTATGGTATGCTAAAGATGATGATCTTATTTTGAGTGCCTTTACTAATACTAATTGGGTAGGAGATGTGGATGATAGGAAGAGTACTAGTGGTGGAGCATTTTTCTTGGGAAAGAAGTTAATTTCATGGATGAGTAAGAAGCAGAATGCAACTTCCTTATCTACTATAGAGGCTGAGTGTATTGCTGCTGCTAGCAATTGCACAAAAGTATTGTGGATGAAAAAATGTTGAAGGATATCAAAGTTGTGTATGATGAGCCTATTGATATATTATATGATAATTCAAGTTCCATTAACATTTCTAAGAATCCGGTATTGCATTCGAATACCAAGCATATATCTATTAAGTTTCACTTTTTGAGAGAGAAAGTAACTAAAAAGGAAGTCAGACTGGAGTATGTGCCTACAAAGGAAAAGATTGCAGATATCTTTACAAAGTCGTTGCCTAAGGATACTTTTGAGTATCTCAAAGAGAATTCAGGGGTGATTACCCCTCCCAATCAGAACTAGGATGCATTGTCTTGGATCAATCCATGATTCTCAAAGTCCTATTCTATTTTGGATTGATGTTGTGGTGGCTGCTACTCAAGGGGAGTAGTCAGATGGTTCAAAAGTTTAGATATGTGGTTCAGAGTGTAGAGATCTTTGACATTGATGTCAAAGGGGGAGAAGAGTAATGTGAAAAACTGCTAGAAAAGAGCCTTGTGATGAGAAGAGTCATGTTGTGGAGAAAATGAGTCAGAACCTAAGGGGGAGCAAGTGTCAAGAGTTAGTTGCATTGGTGGCATTTTTCACATCATGTGTTTCCATCAATGCCAAAGGGGGAGATTGTTGGATGTTGTGGTTGTGTTGTTGATATGTGGTTATAATTGATGTCAACACTATTAGCATTAGTGCATTTGAAGCTATATATGTTGAGGATATTGAGAAAATTGTAAAAGAAAGAGTTGCAGGTTGACAATGGTGAAGTGATGTTATGTCTGTCGGTGTATTCAGTACGTTGCTGATATGAGGTTGTGGAATAAAGGGTTTCTTGTTGAGTATGTCTAGATTATCCACGTTGAGTTTTAGAGATCTGCATGAAGAGTTGATGGAGTTATGAAGATTCTCATTCTGATAGTTTTTATGTCACTTGAGTTAGTGTTCCTGATTGAAGATTTTATGATTTCTATTAGTTCAGTTGTTCTAGATGCTTCTCTAGTGATTCATGATGTTGGTGGATGTTTCTAGTTCATTCTATATCTTTGTGGCATGTCCACATTGATCATTGTGCTCGTGATCTAAGATTTTCTCTTGTGTGTTCATGTTTTTCATGTTCTTGGCCGACATGGTGTTGAAGTGTGTTGTGGATTTTCGAGGAGAAATTAATTGAAGTGTTTTCATGTTGGAGATGTTTTTTTGGGTCCTTGCTAAGTTGTGGCCGATCTTGGTTGATTCGCATTGAGGATTATCTATTATTTTGGGCTGATTGTTTGTAATCTTTATGGCCAACTTGGAGTGATGTAATTTCTTGTTGTGGATATATAAGAGTGATTGTTTATTTGAATTGAGGCATGCAAGTGTGCAAATGTGAAGTGTATGAGTCCCATTTGTGAAAAAAGTTATGATCATTTGAAGGAAGAGCAGAGTGATGAGAAGAGTGAAGAAGAGTGAAGAAGTGTGAAGAATTTTTCATGTGCTTAACCATAACTGTAATTAGGCATTAGAAAATGCTATTTTCTCACTTTAAATTCGAATGGCTTTAATCTAAATATTTTTGTAAGATAGTGAGTCTTCATTTGTATTTGAGCAGTGAGCTCTAGGCAGTGTACCTAAATGCATGTGCATTCCCATTTATTCTTCTTATACTTTTAATAGGGTATAATCTTGTGGATTGACCTCCACCATGGTTTTTCCCCTAACAGGGTTTCCACATAAAAATATTGGTGTTATGTGTGTTTTTGATGTGTTGTTGATTCATGCTTTCATTGATGTTCATTAGATATGAGATTAAGGTTTAATAAGTTTAATAAGTTTGAATATTGTGACAAATGATTCACCCCCCTCTCAATTGTCTACCCTTGTGTTACCAACACTCCAGAGCACATAGACACACCATTGAGTGCTTGCTTGAGAGATTTTGATGCTGGAGGGACCTCAATCTGGCATGGCTTCACTTGTGAGAGTGTTGCTATCAAGGATGAAGAGAACCCAAGACTAGAGCATTAAGAAGAGAGCTTGAATGAATGACTTCCAACCCTAAATGAGAGAAAGAAAGAGGTTTTTAATGCATGGAAGGGTGGAAAAGGGTTGTTACATCAGAAATCCAACTACTAGGACACATGTCAAAAGAGCCAGGATTCCAGATTCCTTGTTTCAAACTCGGAAAACCACCAGGATGCTAGCGCACTGCATAGACGTCCATGTGCCGTGGAGGCATCCAAAGCCTATATTTTTAGGAAACATGTCAGTAGGCTTCTATTGCTCTGCCATAGGTCTACATGGAGTTATAATCACAAAATTTTAACTCATGGGAATTTTTTCATTAATGCTCTAAGGTGTCATAAATGCTAGGAAAAAATGCAAAAATGTGGAATTACCCCTAGGTACAATTCTGCGGCATTACATTAGGAATAGTAGCACATGCCTTAAATTCATGAACAATAAAATTTTTCTTAATCCTAGAAAAGTAGTGCCTAAAACTTCAAAAGTGAAATACAAAACTAAATTTCAAGAGGATATTAGAGACTATATTACATTGTTGAAGAGGGTGTATGGTTATTCTCATGGAATAGAGTTTGAACCATGGATGTGTCTATATATTTTGACAATAGTTGAAGGAGAAATTTGATCAGGCAAGTATCATTAGCAATATACTACATAAAAATTTAAAGGAAGTGGTGACTAACACAAAATTCTACATGACTTTTTTTTGTTATATTTGTTGGCTTCCCAACAAGTATTTCCTAGCCTATTAATGAAAGGATATTTGCAAGGGGGTCAAATAAAAGTACATGAACACTATCCATAATTAGAGTTGAGTGCCAGTAAAAAGAATTATTGCATAGTGAATGATGCATTTTTGTATACAATTATCTAAGGATTACAAGGTGACTATGCAAAGAGAATGTCAATAGAAGCAATGCAAGAATTGAAGAATTGGGGTAATTGGTATATTCATTTAAAAATATTTTCTTATATCAAAGTGGAAATTTTTCATAAAGCTCCACTGAAGCTGCCCAAATATCCATGAGATAGAATACTTCTAATGGAAGTATACAAGAAAGTGAGTAAGGTTCATAAATTCATTGGTGGGAGACATAAATTAGTTTACTCTTTCCCTATTAAGATTTTAGTTTACTCTTTCCCTATTAAGATTGGTGTACATTCCTATGGTAGCATATAGAATGCAAAGAGTGTTGATATTGAGTTGAACTAGTATACAATGGATGTATATAATGAACCAAGAGGTAGATTTGATCGAATTGGAAAAATCAGTAGGGTTATTTGTTCATTCTATTAACATGAACCTATGTTGGAAGATCACTAGTGTAATTCCTAAGATGAATATGAAATAAGAATCATAGAATTTTTTAGGTTGATAGTAGATATGATTAGGAATTGCAATGTTGGGAGGTTATCAAAAGAATTAAAGGACTGCCAAAGTTTTGGATCCAGATCTTACTATAGTGAAAATGTATCTAAGAAATCAATTTGTAATGTTAATTGTTCTATTATAGAGAATACAAGTATTGAAGATAGAGTAGGTAGAGTTATGGAATTTTCCAAGAAGTGGATGCAATTCCCTTTTGAAATGATGAAATTTCTAGAAGCTATAGGGAATGAACAAAAAGAAAACAAGAGAAAATTTCAATTGTGTGATGTTGTGGACAATGAGAATGTTGTATGTGTACATAGTCCATTAGCAGAGCAAGAGATGAAACAACCAGTCATATTGGAAATAAGTGAGGAGGAGGGTGAGGAAGAGTTTTTTCTACAAAGAAGAAACATAATAGGAATTTGTTCTCAAAGTAGTTCATTTTTAGCTCTGTCATTTGTAGAGTCATGTTCAACCAACGAGTCTTGTTTTTGTGCAAATGGTGTTTACAAAAATATTTGTTGTTGTTATTTAGAATCGCTCTATTGTTGATGAGTTTTTTTTCTTTGATATTGTCTCTACTATTTCTTGGGTTGCAGGTGAGGTTGTCCCCTTGAAGTTTCTAAGCAAGAACAAAGTCACGTAAAAAATGACATGATTCTAGAGAAAAAAATCTAGTGAAATAGAATTTAGAATCTGTAACACAAATCTGAAAATAGAAACACATGTAGTGGAGAATGAGGTCTTAGAGGTTTTAGGTAACAAAAAAGTAATGGATTTGTTTCAGTATAAAGGAAATTCTACCTATCTAGGGTGGTTGGCACAAGCTATTGAAAATAAGAGAAACCAATATGTATTGGAGGAGAGAAAAAATAGAGGAATTGGTGTTGCCGGATTGGAACTAGAAAGACTAATATTGAAAAAATCAAGGTTGGAATGCATCAAAATAGACAAGGAAGGAAAGAGGATAGAAAAAATTGTTATCCCAAAAGTGGAAAAGGCTGAGTGTGAGATGACAAATGAAGATTATCAATTGGGAAAAGTGGATTTGGGAAGTTAGACAAGAGAAGAGGAAAAATAGTTGTTGCAAAATGCCATAAGTGTTATTCTGAAAAGAATGGGAAAATATGAAAAGAAAAAGAAAGAGACAAGGCATCGATTGTTGAAGTTGTTGAAACTTGTGAATGACCGTGAGGGTGTGGCATCTATTATCAATAGTATGGAAACTAAAATTGCAAAACTAAAAGAAGAAAATAGGGAATTACATGATAAGTGTAAACATGGAGGGTTGATTATAGAAAAGGAGAAATTTGGAGAAGATATATTGTGTCAAAAAAGAGATATGTTGAAAGTTTAGATTAAGAATCTGAAAGAAGAGATTGCTAAAATTAGAGAGGTAGATATAAGAAGAGAAAGTAATAGAAATGAAAAAAGTTGTGATATTGTTGAGAAAATGTTGTGGTATAGGTTAACTTGTATTCTTAGTGATATTGAAAGAGTATGGGAGAGTTGGAGACAATTAAGTGACAAAATGAAAAATTATATAGCAATGAGAAATAGGTTAAAGTGTTTGCATCTAAATTGGTGTAAGCAACTAGGTCTATTGAAACTAGTGTCAAAGCATAGAAATTTGGATCATGATAGAGTTGAAGGTGTATCAAATATTGTTGGAAATTTTGATTTGTTAGACATGATTCTACTATATCATAACTATAGATTAGGGAAAAATCAAGGTTATGGTTATTAATAATCAAAACTAATAAATTAAAGCCCTAAACCAATAATGAAGCACAATCCAACATAGAAACATAAAACATAAAGCAATATTACCTATGCCATGGTTGATTCACCTCCATTGTCCTTCTCCATTTTGATTAATATGCTTGATTTCCCTCATATTTGAGTACATGCAATAATAGCCTTAGTGACAATGATAGCAAAATATTGAAGAGCGTACTTGTCTCCTTGAACATGTACTTGAGCATAAACTTGGTTGGTTGAAAATGACAATGATAGGTGTCTTTTATAAAAATAAAAATTGGAATGAAGTGCTAGGATTAAAAGCCAATAAGGTATGACAATCAATTGCCAAGATTGAAAGATGTAGTATGAAATAAGGTTAGGGCCAAATTAGGGCAAAGATAAGACTTAGTTAAGAATGGAAAGTTGAGATTAAATTATAAAATAATTCAATCAAGGGTGGAAATTAATTGAGATGTGAAGAGATAAGGATGTCATTGATAAATAGAAAAGAATGGAAAAAAGGTTGTTGGAGGAAACTAAATAATTCTAAAATTATTTAATTTGGGAGGGAAAGTGAATAATTAAATAATTAAAAAAATTATTTAAATATAGAAGATGAGGGAAAACTTGAATTTTCAATTAAATAATGATTTAATTATAATAGGAAATGACAACAATTAAATAAATAAAAAAATATTTAATTAAGAAGAAAAGAAGACATTAGTGATGTAATTAAATAAATAAAATTTATTTAATTAATCAAAAGGAAAAAATAAAAAAATACAATGAATTAATTAAATAATTAAGATTATTTAATTAATAGAAGAAATATGACATTAGACACTAATCAAATAATTAAAATTATTTAATTATTATTGACACAGGTATTTTTAGTGTCTACATTTTTCCCCTCTTTGATACAATGTCATTTATCGCATTGTGTCAAAGAATTTCAGTTCAAAATATGTCCCAATGTAAACAAGATGGACCTATGCCCCCTCAATTTTTTTTTTACAAATTTTCAAAAAAATTCAAAGAAAATTGAAAATTATTCCGATAAGAAACTTGGATGATAGACAATACATTTATGACAAAAGGATTAATTACTAGGACCTTCAGGATGATAATATTAGGTTTTAGGACCCATCAACAAGTGGAACCAATAAAAACCATAACCCTCTGGTTCCCTAAAATGGAGGGGGTATAAATAGGAATTGAGTGGTAAATTTTCTCATTTGTGAATTTTGAACTTTTGAGAGTAGAGAGCCCTGGAGAAACCTGCTGCCAATTTATCACCAATTCCACATGATATTCATTATTAACTCAAAGTTCAAACCTCCTGAAGAACAAAGGGCTTAGGGGACCTAGTAAGTACTTCTTGCCCACTTCGTCAATTTTTCATTTTTGCATAGATTTAGGGCTCTGAATGTGAGCAAGCAAATGCAGTGAGCATAGTTCATCGCAACTACTATCACGAGCACTGCATGTGGGGGGTTCATCACAATTGCACTATGCACCACAAGTGTAGGTTAGGTTTTTAGTGAATGCAGTGTGGAACAATTGTGAAGTACACCACATTTGCTTCCTACATCACATCCATGGTTGGGAATGATGCATTTACAAAAGCAAGTTGCATGTGCCTGCTAGAATGATGTATGTGAAAATAGGTGATGCATCTGTTTAGGAGTTGATCACAAATTCCTTGAGTGACGCATATGCTAAGGAGTGTGATGCAAGTGCAATTGTGCAATGCATACACAAAAAGTGTGATGCATCTGTTGTGTGACACGCGTGTGTTTAGTAGTATGACACAATTGCCTAATTTTAATTTTTCCTCAATTTAGGATAAAATTTATTTTGTAATCTAAGTCCAATAGGTTTGACTAGGGTTTTTAATTGATGCAATGCTTTTTCTTGTGACCACATACTAGGTATGATCTAATTTATACCAAAGAGAGCCAACCATCCACATTCAGGTTGCGAGACCAGATATTTGACATTAAGAAGCATCAACTCATTCACCTAGGGTTATATTATGTGACATCCATGCCCACCATTAGGGAGAATAGAGAACTATTGATTGCACTTTCCAAGAGATGGCATTTAGAGATGAGCTCCTTCCACTTTCTGACTGGGGAGGCGATAGTGACGCTCAAGGATTTCTATCAGATTTTGAGGCCACCTATCCATGGAGAGTGGGTGAGATATGACCTAGAGTGCAGGTATCAAGCCATGGAGCAATATAAGCATGATGACATCATGGAGTTAGGTGTCAAGGAGTATGACATTAGGTGGGGGTTCCTAGAAGAAATATATGAGTGATGGGACTACATATTATGTACATTGATTGCTAGGATCATTATTCTAGATGGTTGAGGGCATGTGTTTCTAGTCGGTTGGGGTGAGGTGCTTGTGGGGATGATGGCCAGGGGTAAAGTTTATGCTTGGGGGCCCTATTTACTACCCATGGTGTACTTTTAGTTGCATGACATCATGTATATAGGAGTTTAGTGGTGTAGGAGCACCTAGAGAGCATGAGGTAGCACTAGGCAAGTTTGTGAGCCTAGGATGAAATTTTGTGTTTTAATGCTTTAAGGTCATGTTGACCATTTAAATTTGAGTTAGAGGTGTTATAACTTGTTAGGAGGAAGGTGGAACAGTAACTTATGGTAGAATGAATGAGTTGCACAACTTGTTTTCACTAGGATTCACTAGGAAATAGAAATAAAGCCCAAAATGTTGCATTTGTGCAATTTTGGGCCTAATGTGGTGGTTATGTACGACCCAAGGGATTGGTAACTACCTTGGAGAGGAGTTAAAAGGATTTGTTTGAGCTGAGAGTAAGGTTGGAATCATTTTGAGTTGTAATTAGTTTGAAATCAAGTAAATAGTGATAGTTGAGTGTGCATTTCCTGTTTTTGTTCCTGTTTTGAATTAGTAAGTAAATGGATTGAACATGGCATCTGATACAGATTAGGATGTAGTGAAATTTATTTTCTAACATTGCTTAGTTCAGTAGTTAGCTTATTGCATTGGTTCAAGCATTTGTTTTTTTTAGGTTAATTCATTTTCTTGAAATTTCTGTTATGACTGTCAAACTGATAGAGATGGAGCTCTAGACCGTGTTTCTCCTATACCTGGTGTATGGGTTCTTGGAAACAGAGGCTAGGCTACATGCTTGTACATAAGGTAGAGGTAGGAGTACTTAGGATTCAGATAAATATGGCAAAAGACTATTCCTAGGCGAGCTTGGTAGTGCCCGGTTAGGACAGTCAAAGAGTGTAAAGCACTAAAGTTGTAGGGTGTCAATTCCCTGGCAACCCAAGGTGTGTGGTGAATGAAGGAGACCTTACAAAGGTTTTGTAGGAAGGAAGAGGCTTCACCAGTCCATTTGGTGGTTGAAAGAAGCAGACAGATAACTGTGTGGTCAGAAAATGGCCTAAAAAGCCCTAATTCTTACAAAATGAGGGTTACGCCTGTGTACGGACAGTGAAGGCCTATAACCTCAAAAATCTTGGAGAGGTAGGAAAATGAAGCAAGGTATCCAAAGGAAGTTTGTGTTGTTCTTTAGAAAGATAGGATTTTAAGCCTATTTTCTCGGGTTAGGAGGCTTAATTGAGGCTCAAGGGCTAGAAGCCCTTTTTAAACCCTAGAATAGGGTTTGGTGAGAGCGATGAAGAATTAGTGATTGGTGGTGGATCAAGAACCCTAGAGGGATGGATTTGAAGCCATGGAAGACATCACACACCCCTGCATTGAGTTAGTGAAGGTTGGAGGGTTAGCTAGCCTTTAGGAAGATTAAGGACTAAGGAGAGAATGGAGGAGAAAGCACCAAGATTGGCTTGGTTAGGGGAATGTAGATGATAGTAGGGTTGGCCAGGAGAACTAAGGGTTCCTAACAAGAATTAAGGCCTATAGGTTAATAAGGTGGATAGTGACACCAAAAGGGTTTTCCAAGGTGAGACCCAGAGCATGGGATAGTGAGTGTTCCATCCAACCCTACCCTATCATTTAGTCTGTCAATTGTGGTGTGACATTATTGATGATATGGGCATGGAGCACATTTTCATTTTCCATCCACTAGTGGGTAGAAAGTTGGGAGATGGGATGCTCTATGTCTATTTATATGGTAGGGTAGTGACATAGACCTTTGTCAAAGATGTTGGATATTGGCGACATGACATTGACCTACTTTCCAGTTTCATATGGAGGCCCTATAAAGGCTTCCAACAATGGTTGGATGAGGATGAGTATTTACCATGGTATAGATAGATAAGGTTTCTTATTTGATGGATACTCCAATCATAGCATATCATAGATATGTACTTGCCTGAGTGGGTGTGGAGGAAGTTTGGAGAGATGTAGAGTGTGTTGATGGGGAATGCAGAGTTTGTGTGGTCATCACATGAGGTACAACCATGGGGTTAGATGATAGCAGTGGTTGTGGTAGAGCAAGGTATAGATGCATTACAACCTATGTAATGGGGGTGGAGGGGTGGAGATGCAGATGCAGACATCATGACAGACTTTGACGCAGGCGGATCACTCATAGGTCCAAACCATTGACAAATTTGGATCATCCAACACTAGTAGAGCATTGAGGCAAGGGCCCATGAGGATTATTTAGGGGTGAAGGATGGAGGGGGGATGAAGGAAGAGGATATAGAGGGAGAGGGGATGATGGTGGAGATGGTCGAGAATGTAGACGAGGGCGAGCTCATCAGAGGAGGGTGAGGGGATAGAGGGTAACGGGACACCTTTCCCTCATTAGGGAAGAGGGGGAATAGGAGCAAGCGAGAGCAAGAGAGAGAGGAGGAGGAGCGATAGGATGAGGGACCACTTCCTAATGTCAAACATCAAGAGGTAGTTATGGAGGAGGAGTGGCAAGAGGAGGAGTGACATGAGGAGGAGATGGGAGAGGAAGAGTTTGTCCTTCAAGAGAGGATTGTTGTGGGAAAGGAGCATGGAGAGGATCTAGAGGATGTACCCATCAAGAATGGGGATGGTTCAGTGGACCATAAGATAGTAGACTTATAGGCACGATTGGATGCAGTGACAACCAATATAGAGGCCCTAGAGGTAGAGGTGGGAACCCTTAGGACTAAGAGGGATGCAACAGTTATTGATAGGAAGAGATCATATCAGTGGTGTTTGGAGTTCATTTCCACTATCATTGGTCTCGCGACTGTATTTGATCAGGAGCTAGTTGAGGTTTGTCAAGAGGCTAGGTACTATAGAGACCTGTATGAGTAGCAGGTGCCATTAGCCAAGAGAGAATCCTCCTACACAAAGAGATGCAACCAGAGCATATCTCACTCACACTGTAGTAGGTCATAGAGTTGTGGTGGGATTAGTTAGCTGATACCATCACTGTATGATAGATCACCCTTAGATCCCAAGCCATCAGAATCACATGCAGGGGATAGATAGGAGCGCCAAAAACCTTCACCATGACCGCCACCTTCACAAGATCAAGGTAGCTCTGGCTAGAACACATTTTGATATTATATGGGGATACTTATATTTTTCACCATCTAGCTCGCGAGCTCTATTTTTAGGAGGCATCTTGACTTTGTATTGTGACAATTTTTGAGATATATATATATATGTGATGCATATTTTTGGCGGTATATGATATGTGTTCCTATGTTATGCATTTATGATGTCATGTGATGGATGAGTATGTGTTATGATATTTATGCATTTTATATGATTATGTTAAGATGCACTATCAATGACTATGTATGTTCTATGCAAGATGTATGATTCCTAGATGTTAGATGGATGCATTCAAGTTTATGATGTTATGGTCGTGTCATGATTTATGATACAAATATGCGTGTATTATGACTATGATGTGATGGTTATGCATGCTATGTATATGCCCTATGATGTATGCTTAATGGATTATGGATGAAAAATGATATGATATGCTCATGATATGTAGTGTCTATGAATGCACCATGTGATGTTTATTGTGGGTTATGAATGTGATGTTATGTATGATTTTCCCTCTATATGATGCAAATGCAATTTATATGCAATGTGATATATGATAATGGATTATGATATGAAATGATGTGAATGTGATGACGTTATATCTATAATAAAATGTATGGTGACTTATGGATATATGTATGCCATGATTATGTTGGATATTATGCAATTATATGTATTGAATTCTAATGCTAAATAGATCTAGGATGATATGAGATAATTATGATATTGGATGCCTATGTGAAATACATATATGCTATCTATATTTTTGTATTTTTTGATGCTATATGGTTGAATAGTATGTATTTATGATGATACCTATATGCTTCTAACATGATTATGCATGTAAGATATTTTTGTGTCAAAGGACGCCATCAAGATGAGATAGAAGAAATGTTAGCATGAAGTTAGTGGAGACAATGAAATAATAATATTTTGATATGCAAGGATTTGCATTTAACATCATTGGGAATCAAAATATGACACATGGACAATAAAAACCATGGTATGACATAGACCAAAGTGTGTAAAGTTATCCACTTGTGAAAACAGACAGTTATCATACAAGGAATGTCCTGACTCATACTAAGGGAAAAGTTGCCCAATATTTTGCCAAGACAAATTGTAAATAACAATAAAAGAAAAGATGAGTCATGAGACATCATCGCTCCTATAAATCCTTTGTGGGACATCTTGAAGGTAGCTAATAAAATGATCCCAAAAGACAAATAAAAAAGATAAGAAAAATTGGACCAACAAAGTCAACAACCATTTAAATTTTTTTGCAGTGTTTGTTGATGTTTGATTGACTAATTGATTGACAAGTTGATTGATTGATAGTGCCTAGTTTCAAGAGAGGAAACATGTTGTATAAGACGCCAATTCTGGTTTCAATCATGTAACCATGTGTATAAGGAAAATGACATGGTTAATGAATGACAATTTCTAGTTTCAAGGACACATCCTATATAAGACAAATGTCATAGTTTATTGTTTTGATATTGTTTTGATATTTTCAACCAAGAAGGAAATTGAATGATTTGACTTGAAGATTAGTTGGACAGTTTATCTATTGATTCATGATTTTTTTGACGACTATTTGTATTTGATGACAATGTCTAATTTATTGTGACTAACACAACAAAACCTAAAAGGACCAACCTAGGGCCTCGGGGGCTCATCGACTGATGGCCTTGCCTATGTAACAATGTGTAGAGACCTTGTAGTTTGATAGTACTTGAATTTATTTTATTGATTATGGATCGATTCATGATTGAATTTCTTTGAAAAACCCTAAAGGACTAACCTAGTGCCTTGAGGGCTCATCGATTGATGGGCTTTCCTATGTTATACACACATAGGCAACATAGTTCGACTGGAATTTGACTGACATGACTAATTTTGACTCTATTTTTGGGATTTTTAAAAGATTATTTGGATGTTTTTGGGGCTTTGACATGTTTTGGTTTTTTTTTGGATTTTTGAGAATACTTGATTTTTTTTGTCTTTTTTATATAGTGACCTACAATAGTAAATGTAGGATCCAATAAAGATGTAGGTCAAGGACCTGCCCCTAGTTGGGTATAAGACCAATTTATTAGGGATGGTGTGGGGTAAGCTTTATTGTGGGGGGAATATGGAAGGAAAAAAGACATGATATGTTGAAATCATTCTAGGTTATGGGAAGGACAACAAAGCGTCATTATGGATGATGTGAGAAAGAGTGAAGGATAGATTTATTATGAGTGAAGGTGGAAAAAACCAAGAAAAAATGATGGTCGACGATGGAGCAGAGATCGACTAAACATGGTGGTTGTTTTCCAAGTTTTCACCATGGTACTTATCTATAGTGCCACCGAAGTTGTTTTCATTATTGGATGAATTATTTCTCTTTACTCTTTTCTCAATTTTTTAATTTTTTTGGTGTCACCAAGATGTCTTTTTTCCAGGTTTTCATCATGGTGATGATTTTTTTGACTTTAAATTAATAATTTGTATTTTTAAGGTTTTGACATGGCTCTTTGAAGCTAAGTGTAGAATTTGCGCAGGTGTAAGCTATTGATAGGACCTGACAATGGTTTTCCTTCAGGAATTGAAAGCTAGTAAGCTCTTGATCCATAAATTGTTGTGATGATGTATGGAATCTATTGGTGTAATTAATTATTTAATTACACTTTAGCAGAAGTTTACTTAGAAATATTTCATTTCCAAGGTTAATTATTATTTAATTCTTATCCTTATCTTGTTGAGCTGTCTTTTTTCTCAAGATAAGATTAGGGTTGTTTTTTCTTTCTTTATTGCACAAATTTGCTCTGAGGGTTTACAAAACATCTTTCTTTTTTGTTCTGAATATATGTTGCATGTGATAGGTGATTGCTTGCAGGTGATTCTTGGGGACTATGAAGTTGGTTTTCAACTTATACATGGTATCAGAGCTCCAGACCTGTTGCTGGTTGCTTGTTTTTTGAAGATATTCTCTCACGTCTTTTTCTGTGCAAGAGTTTGAAGCCATTTTTTATTTTTTCTTCAGAAATCTAGCTTCCTCTCAGTTGTAGGAAAAACAATTTCTGGGTTTTGTAGCCAGGGTCAAAATTTGAACTGGATATCTTTTATATTTTTGATATATTTTACGAGTCTAGAGAAAATCACTGTACAAAAATTGGCGTGTGTCATTTTTCTCTTGGCTAAAGGTTTAAATTTTTTTTTTTCATCTTCTTCTTGTTGGATCAAAAAATGATTTTTGGGTTTTGTTGTTAGCTTCAAAATATTTTTGGGTTTATGTTTTTGTCCACTCATTGTGAACAAATATTGCAAAAATTCAATCAAAAGTAATTTTTTTTGCTAGAAAACCCATTTCCTATAGGCTAAATTCATTTTTTTGAAAAATTCATAACTTTTGGCCATGGTGTCATATTTTCGCAAACAAGATATCATCAGAAAGCTAGTTATGACCTCTATAGAGATTTGAGGTCCTTTTTCATCATGGAGTCAAATGTGAACATTGGTTTGTGCATGCACTCATTTTTGTTTTCATGCACTTGGTTTGCATTTTCTCTTTAGTTTATGCATTCTATCCTTTTACAATCATTGGGTATTGTAACAAATGAACTGAGATAAAGTTCCATCAGGGGGGTTTGTTGCATAATAATTTGATTAGAGTGTGCATGCACTTTGATCTCCATCTCCATTTTGTTTTGATGACAACTCGCATGGGTTATCTGGTTTCTTAGTTTCTTTTGGCCACATTCTTGCTCTAGCTTGACACATATCAGATTCATCAGTTCACACTTCAGGTTGGGATTTCATGGTTATTGATCAACATTGGTTAAGATCCTTCTCAGTTTGAGGGCCATGTTTTTATGGTTAATGTTCCAGTCTTTATGGTACTTGTTCCCATGGAAGAGTTTTAGTCACAGTTTGGCATCAACATCAAGATACACGGTTTCTAGATTTTGTCATCATCTCATCTATTATTGCTTCACAGATTCCAGGGTTGTTCTAGTTTGTGAGTTTTCCAGTGTTTTGTGGCATCGGGTCTGCTATCACATTATGATTCTATTTTTGGTTTCTTGTAGACAAAAGTATCTCTCCTTGCTTGTTAGATTGCAGCTCTAGTGTTACTCCATAGTGTTCTTCTAGTGCTTCTTTGCAAGAGTCATCTCATTGTAGGGGGGGTTTTGTCCCACTAGGTTTTCCTTCTCTACCTCATCATTGCATTTGTAAATGAGTACCTAATCGTGCCTTGTTGTTAGGACTCATCTTTGCATAATAATTTGCTTCTCCCTAAGTTGCACTTATAGGGGGTGTTGGTGTAATTAATTATTTAATTACACTTTAGCATAAATTTACTTAGGCATATTTCATTTCCTAGGTTAATTATTATTTAATTCTTATCCTTATCTTGTTGAGTTGTCTTTTTGCTCAAGATAAGATTAGGGTTGTTTTTTCTTGCTTTATTGCATCATTGCCTTTTTGAAGGCTTTTGTATTATTTGTAAAACACTTACTTTCAATAATCATTAATGTTGGTTTATTCTTGCACAAATTTTCTCTGAGGGTTTAAAGAATATCTTTCTTTTTTGTTCTGAATATGTGTTGCATGTGATAGGTGATTTCTTGCAAGTGATTCTTGGGGACTATGAAGTTGGTTTTTCAAATTCTATAGACCCAACCAATTCGGTTCAAACTTTCCTATATTTTCATGTTCTACTTGATTCTTGGGATTTTCCATTAAAACCAGGTCACCAATCTCAAAGTGTCAAACCAGAACTTTCTTGTTGTAGTTGCGACAAAGGAATTTTTGATAAGCTTGTAAATGAACCAATGTCTTTTGTCTTCATTCATCTAGCAGTTCCAACTAATGTAGTCTGGATACATGATACTCTTTGTCATCAATGAGACCTTGCATGGATATCTATATTGTGTGGCTCTTGTAGGAGTGCAAATACTAGTGTTGTAGGCCCATAAGGTGGGATTAAGTTGAAGGTTCTAGTCACAACCAGCATCATTGATAGTATTTTTGAGGATTTTGATGATGGTTTTATTAGATGCCTCGACTTGGCCGTTACCTTGTGGGTAGTATGGAGTGGTGAAGTGATGTTGGATACGAAATTTTTTGCGTAGCTGGTGGACATATTGGTTCTTAAAAGGATGACCATTATTAGTGATGATAGATTTTGGGACACTATATTTGATGTAATTGAGGATGAATTTTGATATTTGTTTGTCATTAATGTACGCCATGGGAATAACTTCAATCCATTTGGTAACATACTTGGTCACTATGATAATGAATTTATGGCCATTAGCTGAGATGGGATGGATTTTACCTATGAGGTTGAGTCCCCATAGGGTGAAGGGCCATGGTAATGTGATTAGTTGTAGTTCTTGAGCTAGTGCATGTATTAGGTCTCCATGAATTTGACAATGTCAAAACTTCTTGAAAAAATGATATGAATTACATTCCATCATGGGCCAATAATATCCTGCATGCATGATCCTTTTACCTAGGGTTAGACCACTAGAGTGGGCTCCACATATACCTTCATGTTCTTCTCGCAAGGTCATTTGTGCTTCATTGATATTGAGACATCGTAGGAGGGTGTTGTCTAGGCTTTGTCGATATAGGGTGTCACCAATGATGGCATATCTAGAGGCTTTTCGAATGAAATTATTTTTTTGATTGGTAAATAGGTTATGGGAAATAATGTGGTCATGTAAGTAGTCATAAATGTCTTTTTACCAAGGGGAGTGAGGACCAACAAGTTTGCATACCATCTCAAACTCGAGAATATCAAAGGTGGGGATCAATAACTATTCTACCAAAAACTCGTATTATGGCACATTATCAGGAATATCCAAGAGAGAATTCATTGTTTCCATTGCTTTTGATGCCTTGTTCTAAACACATGGGGCCTAGATGAAAAGATAATGTCATCAAAGTACTACTTGAAACTATCAACCATTCACTTATAGGGAGTGAGATTTTCATCCATTGTGTCATAGTCATCATTGACTTGTCTGATTGCCAATTATGAGTCACCATATACTTGAAGGCTTTTCATTTTCCATTTGATGGCCATGCAAAGTCCTATGAGTAAATCCTTGTACTTGTAATATTGTTGGTACAAGAAAAGGAAATCTTGAAGGATTTAGGTATGACATCTCCTCGAGGGGTACCAAACAATATGTCGGCCCCTGAACCATGACTTGTGTTGGATCCATCAAAGAACAATTTCCATGTGGCTAAGGAATCAATTGTGAATATATAATCATCAAGAAAATATGAGATCAATGGATGATCTTTTGTAGGTGTATCCACGAGTTGGTCAACTTTGAATTTTCCTTTTATTGTTTTATGTTCAACATACTAAATGCCATATTCACTTAATATCTAACCCATTTAGCCAATCGACCTATCAAGGCTGCTTTATTAAGAAGATATTTCAATGGATCTATTTTGGCCATGAGTTTCATTTGATGATTCAACATGTAGTGCCTAATTCTTTGAGTAGCAAAAACTACCACAAGGTAGGCACATTCAATATGATTGTAGTTGAGTTCATATCCCACCAAGGTATGGCTGATATAATATATTTCTCTATCTTTTCCTTCATCATCATTCTATGCAAATAATACCCCCAGCGCTGATGTAGTTGCTGATATGTAGAGTATAAGACATCTTCCATCAACATGTGGCATTAAAACTGGTGGTGTTAATAGGTAATCCTTAATCTATTGACAAGATTCTTGACACTTTTATATCCACATAAATGGTACCCCTTTCTTAATAAGTGATGGAATGGTTTATGGTTGGAATTTGTCTACTAGTTGTGCAATGAACTATCAAATGGACTAGAGTATTTCTTGTAATATTCATAGTTGACTTATGTTTGTGGGTGGTGGCATGTCTATAATAGCTTTGACTTTAGCAAGGTCAACTTTGATTCCTTTTCTGGAAACAATACACCCTAGGAGCTTTCCCAACGTTACCCCAAATAGACATTTCTTAGGTTCAGAAATACCTTATATTCTTCTAGCATCTTGAAGATTTTGTCTCATACTCACAAATGATTCCCCCTTATCAATGATTTAGCTAATAGGTCATCCACATAGTCTTCCATAAGAGTGTGCATGAGGTCATGTAAGATTGTGGCCACTGTGCATTGATATGTGGCCCCAACATTTTTCAATCTAGAAGGCATGAAATTATAGTAGTATGTTCCCCAAGGGCATGTGAAGGTTGTCTTGTTCTGATCTTCAGGTGCTATCTTGATTTTATTATATCTTGAGAAGCCATCCATGATAGATAACATCTTGTATCCTATTTTGAAGTCCACAATAATGTCAATGTTTGGTAGGGGAAATCATCTTTTGGACATGCCTTGCTCAAATCTTAGAAATCAGTGCATATGTGGATTCCTCTTGTTGGATTTTCCTTGGTACTAATTTATAAATCCACTCTGCATAGTCGAGTTTTTGCAACTTTTTGAGTTTTTGCTTTACTGGTTTAACATCGAGAAATAATGGTAAGTGGTGTAAAACCAAATTGGGATCTAGACCAGGCATATCGATATACAACCAAGAAAATTTGATTTTTCTTTCTATGAAAAAGGCACAAACTCTGGCTATTTTGATTTCTAGCAGTGATGCTACAATGTGGACGATCCTAGGATTTTTAGTTGTGCCTATGTTGACTTCTATAGTTTGTTCAATGAGCATGGGTGTTTTCTCTTGGTTTATGGCAAGTAGGTTCAATCCTTCATCTGTGGGCACCTTGGATAAGTTTTCACCCTTGGATGCATCCTTTCTTTTCACTTTTTCATGGTCTAGAGGCACCTTGTGGTTTTAACCTAGAGACCTTTCTTTTTTTGTTTTGTCATTTTCACTTTTGTGACTGGAGGGGTGGATAGACTCCAAAAGATATATTGTGTTATCCAAGTCTATCATAAATCTAGCTTTATAATCTCTACTAGGAATACCTTCATATAATCCCATGAACTTAGTGATTGCTTCATCATTTTCAAATACGTCTAGGCCATGTGGTCCTTGTTGGTCCTAGTCTATCAATTGTAAGTACACTAAAGACATGCCATCATCAGTATTTTCAAGGTTCAGTGAATTGGAAGATAAGGTGAAAACAAAAGTGTTGTCAGGATCCCATAAGGAATCAATCTAGGTATTTCCTTGGGTGTTGGGGTCAGATAGGTTAGGTATATCGTAGTCACTAGATGCACAAGAGCCCCACTCCCATTCATTGGATTCGATCTTGATATAGTCTTCATATATCTTAGATGTCTCAGATGTCTTGGATGTGTCGATATCCTTTGAAGCACTTCCTTCCTCACTTGAAAGCACCTTTGTACTAGGAATGCCTATCTTTATTGGTTTGAAACCTAGCCCTAAGCCCTTTGGTTGCTTAGACACTAGAAAAGGTTATATCATCCCATTTTTGTTCAATCCAATCCTGTTATGTCCATCATAGCCTTTACTCTTCATGATTTCAAAGCCTTTTCCATATTGTTCAGTTGGGATCAGCTTGGGCTCAATGTCTTCTCGTTCTTCTTTGTATAAACATGTTGAGGCATCTTCTTCATTAATGGCTTCCCTAATTAGTTCTCCCCATTTTGTGAAAGTAGTAGGAGATACTTGAATATTAACTTTAGGTTCCTTTTTGACTGCTGATGGTTTTCCATAGGTCTTAGGTGATATAGGTAATTGAATAACACAATAGGAGGTCTTCATATGATATTCACCACAACCCTTGTCCTCGACCTAGATTTTAGGATCAGAAGATGGAGTTTTTTAGGTGGATGCTTTGTTCAAGGTGGATGGATCAATGTAATGAGATGAGGTGGATGATGAAGCTTCCCAATTTATTGGTACTTGTTGTCCGGGTATTCCTCTTAGGCTGTTGCAATACTAAAAAAGGGTTTGGGTCACCAGCTATTGTAATCTCAGTGCTGTTGTAAGGGAACTTTATGCATTGGTGGTAGGTAGATGGAATGATTTTCATGGCATGGATCCATGGTCACCCAAGGAGAAGATTGTACGGGAGATCCAAGTCCAATAATTGGAATGTGGTATTTAATACAATGAGACCCACTCTAATAGGTAATTTTGTGATGCCCTTGGAAGAGCACTCTTCATCATCATGGTATTTTATGATAATTCTGTTTGTTGTGTCCATGTAAGCTTTAGAGAAGCCCAATGTTGTAACCAATTTAAGTGTGCAAATATTTAATCTCAATCCACTATCTACCAAGAATTGTGTGATTTTATTTTTATTAATGGAGACTTCTAAGTGCAAGGGGTCATTATGATTAGAATTTTGGGATGAATAGTCTTGGTCTGAAAAAGTGACATGGTGCATGTTGGCTAAGTAGGCCACCATTTCTTGGAATCAATTAACATCAAGGTCGATTGGTACAGAAGCATCTTGCAATGCTTTCTCCAAAATAGCTTTGTGTTCAAGGGATATACAAAGTAACTCAAGGATGGTGCAATTTGAGCAAGTGTTTTCCCCAAGTGGCCTAAGAGGTTATATTGGGAATTTTGTTGTTGTTTAGGGGGATCACCTTATAGGGTCACCTTGGTTCTTTATGTGTTTACTAAACATTCTGGTGGCTTCTTAATGGTGATGATATTGACATGGTCATCTATGGCTCAAATATGATGGATAGTATCGTTATGTGCAACATAGGTATAATTAGCTTGGTTATTGGTCTTTGCACCCGAATTGGAGGCCTTAATTGTCCCATGGTCTTGAAAAGGATTATTAAAAAAGGTATGATTATTATTGGAGGTCTATTGTTGACAATCGACTTCTATGACACTATTTTCAATTAGGTCCTGGATTATGTTCTTGAGTTGTCTGCAATCTAAGTTTTTGTGTCCCTTGATACAGTGATAATCACAAAATGAATTGTCATCCCACCATGAGGGTTTAAATTGCCTTGGATCATACTATTTTTCCTCATGAAGTTGAATGACTTTGGACTATAAGGGTTGTTTTAGGATTGATTCAATTGGTTCCCCTTAGGGAGTGTATTTGCATCTTGTCCAAAAATTCCTTTGAGGTCTTTATTCTCAATTATTTTGAATGGAATTTTTTGTTTGATCATGGATGCATGGTGGGTTGTTTGATTTACTAGGTCCTTTAGGTGTGATTGCATGACCAATATGTATAGCCTTTGAGTAGACAACTTCATCATTTGTGATATTTTTATTGTGGGACCAATATTTACTTTTGTCATTAGAGGTACTTTGGGCATTATGTTTCTTGTTAGATGTTTTAAGCTCCCCTTTTTCAATGAAGGCCTTCTCAATTATGGTGCCTTTTTTTCACTAGGTTAGCAAATGTTGTGCAATAATGGGCTTGCAATTAAAATTTTAGGTCCATGATCAAGTTTTCTATGAAAATGATAATATTTTATTTTTGAGGAATCTCGACAAGACATCTACTAGCCAAGATCCTCCATCTTTGGAAGAACATTATGAATGAATCACCTTCTTCTTGTTTTGTATGACATAATGTGGCTATGGTAATGTCATTTTTAATGTTATAAGCAAAGTGAGTGATAAATTTATCAGCTAGTTTTTCCCATGTTCTTATGCTAGATGGTAGATGTACGAACCACTTGCGTGCTTGTCCTACAAGAATCGTGATGGAACCCCTAAAAAATTCTTGGTTCCATTCCTAGCTTTGTAAATTTCAGTCAGTTTCAAATGTCTGGACTTAGGGTTTTTCTCACTAATATTGCCTTGGGATTTTTCTATCAAAATATCACCCAAGAAACCCTTAAATCAAATCCCTTGTTAATCATATAATCTATCGTTGGCCTCTTATCACCCATTTTTAGTCATCTTAAGACATCTTGAGTCTTTAAAACTCATGGAGTAACCGGTCCCTCGTGCCTAGGTCCGAAATATTTTTTATATGGTTAAGTGATTGACCTTATTTGACCTTTACATCTTTTGAAAATAATATGTTCTAAACCCTTAGCATTTTATACATTGTCCTAGGCAATCCCCTTTCTCATAACAACTTTTGAACACATGCTTAATTATCCCACTTAAGTTTCATCTACTGTCGGCCTCCTACAATGATTCAATAACTAAGTCTTTATGGCCATGATCAGAGATTAGAAATCTAACCTAAATAGTTATCTCAAACATCATGAAGGTGCATTTAACTTGTCAACCCAAGGGCGTAAACTTGAAATGGGTTAACACTATATGTGCACTAGGAACTCAAAGTAGCCACATCTACACTACAACTAAGAAAAACGTAACACTGGAAAGTAAACTGCTTGGAAAGAAATAAATCAAGACTAATCATCAATTAAAAACTATGCTAAGCTAAAATGCATAACAATAATGAAGGTATGGGTGAAAAAATAGGAAATTACTCTGTCTGCTTTAGCTGCAGGAACAGTCACATAATAGAATTCTAGTGGTTGCAAGAACAGTGGATGCCAGATTTTGAACTAAGTACAGAACAGGAAATAATAACTAAACTAATTACTTTAAAGAAAGGATTACTCACCAAGTGGGCCCCCTTGGATGAGTATCCACTAAGGCTAATACAAACTCAAATGTTTAAACTCAGACTATCATCTCATTTATTGAAAAATATGTAAACAGAGTAGCAACATGGCTGTATTGAAAAATGGAGAATGCTTAATACATCAATATCATCTAACAACAAGAATTAAGAACTAAGAACCTCCAAGAAGAAGATTGAAATCTTTATTTAAACTACCAGCTAAACAGGGCGGTCAACTCCCACTAACTGAGAGTACGCCATTTAGGGAAAGCGAGGAAAAGAGTGGCAGAGTGGTTACATCTGCAGGGAATCTAGTCAGACATGCATGCCCAAACGTGGACTCAGCACTGTAGTAATGCCACATGATTTCTCAATGCCATAAATACAAGGTGATTACAATTGATTGTCATGAGGAATCCGTTGTTGTCATCCTTTAGTTGACTCCTTTGAATGATTCCCCTACATGACCATCTGGCAGTTTCCTTTCTCAACTTAGCATCCATAAATTATGTCCTGCATAGCAATGTCAGTACGCATAATAATTGCACCTCTATAATCACCTTAAAGAACATTCATCAACCATATGAAAAATCAATATAGATAATCGACATAATATGCCAATGTCATTAAAAATTCATAGAGATAGGGTTAAACCCAATGTCAAAGGTTTGAGGGAAACATTATGCAAATATTAACACTTAACTACTGAAGTTCATGACACTTCCAGCAAATGGACTATAAATTCTACCCAAAATTTGAACAAAAACAAGGCTCATCATCTACTGCTTCCATTTATCGCTCATCGTGAATGGCTCTTGAAATGAAAATTTGAATCAATGATGAGCAATGAGTGGTATTTCCTTTGTATCACACATCACGAATGAATTTTAAAACTTTAGTTTCAATTAGTGATGTGCGATACTTAGGTTTTCTCTTTACGCTGAGGTTTCAGATATCGCTAATTTCTCTCAACTTTTGAGTTTTGAATTAGCGATGAGAAATGATCTCCAAGGCTCTTTGTTTTTATTTCCATCACTCATCATAGATAGTTGTGTGCCGGTCTTCTCCAAATTGGCAATGAGTGATGAGGCTATCGGTCCATGTGAGCCATTGCTATTTTGAAGAGGGGTAAATGAGCAATACGTTGGTGACTGTTGATTTCAAAGGTTGATGCACATGGCTTGATCTAGTTCCATTTCTTTTCATCATCTAGTGCGGATATAGTTCAAAATTTGAAACATAAATCAGTGAAGTGCGATGTATGATGAATATTTCCAAAAGGAGCAGTGATCCAACAGTTTGAATTTCATCATGCCAATGCTCTCATCATTGATTGAGCCCTGGAGGGGTGGGGCAAATCTGCAATGCGTGATGGGATGTTTTAGGGAATATTCTCTTCAAATACCAGCTGCTTGTACTTTATTTATATAAATGAAAAGGCATGGACCAGGGTGGTGATGCATGTTAATTGTCAGATTAAGGTGACTAATGAAGTTAAGGGTAAATGTGATAGCTATTTTAGGTGATATCACCATATTTTAGGAAAGTTGTAAAATCTAGAAACGATGCTCAAGGATTCCCATTGATATTGTTTTAAATCCTAAAAGATCGACGACACAAATTCAAAGCTAATTGACTAAGTTTTCAACTCCCTCACACGAAGTTATCCTCAATCATTAAATGCTACACACTCTGAATTGTCTACTTAATGCATATTTCCTGTTGTTTCACCTCACCAATTGCAGTCTTTGGGAAGTGAGAAATGTGAGCCAAAAAGAAAGTGTGTGAGTTGTGGGTTTTTAATTGAAGAAGTGTTGAAGTGCTTATACTGAGTGAGTTGTTTTTTCATATGACCTCTGTTTAATTTAGGCATTAGTTTTTTTAAGAGTTTCATATTTCGGGGATAGTAAGAGTCTCAATTGATTGTAATTGTCACTGGGATTAGCTAAAATTTTCGAGTTGGTGGGTTTTCTTCTCTGCAATTTCAATTTGGGTGCTTAAACTAGTGAGTCTTTCTGCAATCTAGATTGGCTAGTTTTTACCCTGTGTCTTGAGAGAATGGGTAAGTTAGGTGTGATTGTTCAACCAACTGTTCAGCCAACTAGGAGGTCTAAGAGACTTAGTGTGTTTGAATTTCAAGAGGATATATCTGTGGTTGAGCAAGAAGTACCTGGGATTTTGTAACACCCAAGGGTAAAAGCAATTCCCATGGTAAAATTAAGAAGACTATTGTCAAGAGAACATACAATTTGAGAAGCAAGACCATTTCAAAAGAATTGGTCAAGTTTAAAGGGAAGGAGTCATTTGAGCCTGTGAAGAAAAAAAATAAGAGAAGCAAGTATCATAAGGCCTACCTGGGGAGACACAATTTTCCCATTGTGGTTTCTGATAGCCCTTCAGATGGTGGAGGTGATACTAACCTGGAGTACGAACATTACCTTATTTCCTTGGTGCCATATGAAGACTCTGACAAGGAAGGAGTGGTGGATCCTCCAATTTCATCATGAACAAGGAGTGGACGAGCATACTTTGATGCTGACGACTTAGAGTAGCTTCCCTGCCTTATTTTTGTTTTTGATGACACCATCGCCACTACATCAAAATTATTCTCTTCAACTTATCTATGGTTTTTTGTCTTTGGTGCTGACATGGGAATCTTTTGGGCTGGTGTGAGGTGGGTTTTTTGGACTCTTTAATTTCGATGGTATGGCTCTTCTGGGTAGTATATAAGTCTTGGCTTCTGGTACTAGTGGAGAATCTTCTTTGGTCAACAAGGACAAGGTGTTTTGATGCCACTGTAACAATGAACTACACCTTTTGGAAGGTTGTATGGTCTACTTCAACTGAATTACATGGAATTTTGTCTTTTCCTCTCCCATATTTTGAAATGATTAAGTGTAATTGTCAAGAGGTTTCTAAATTTGAAATGAAATGGGTGTGAAATGAAATGTAATCATAATTTACCTATTGCTTGTTGCTCCCTTATTCTATAAAATGGATTTTAGGTCTGATTATAGGGGTTCAAGTTTTGAGTCTTGAAATGGTCTAGGTGCGAAGTGAAGCTCAGGAAAGAGTAGGTTGTGAATAGATGACTAATGGGTATATTAGAATGGAAATGTAGGGTCTGAGTCATGTATGTAATAGTCTTAAAATAGTTTTACAGTAGCATCAGTTATATAAGAAGTATTAGTTCTAATGCATATACTCTCTTATGTAATTTTCTTTAGACTATGAATGAAAATGGTTAATGATATTTTCGTTTATATTTAGTTGTTTCAATTGGACGTGTGAGTTTATCTTTGCTTCAATTCAAAGAATTGATTAAAATGTTAAAATAAGTTTACAGGTCTAGGAGGAAAGAACATAGGATTTGATAAGTAGTTATGTCTTAGATGCAGTGAGTTGAATACTACAAAGTAGTATAACAATATCCCATCAATTTATGAGTTAAAATGCTATCATATTACTGGTTATTGCAAATGTGACTCCAATATCCCAATAGATGAAGCACTGGTCTCTTCATTAGGTTATCTTAAATATTGATTTAGTAATACACCTGACCGAAGGCTTGAAATGAGAATAACAATCAATTTGAAACTTTCAATTACAATCTATCAATTTGAAGTACCATCCCATTCCTTGCAATAGACTATCATTTTGTCAAATGTTAGCCAAATATTTAATGAATATTGTCTATATGCATTCATAGGAAACATATCTGTATGTAGAAATATTCTTGATAAAATGAATATCACATGAACACATTTAGGACCACCCTCTTGGGTTTCATAGAGCCCGAAGTGAAGAAGTAAGTACTTCAGAATCCTTACTTATATGTTGGCCAATCCTTACCCTTGCTAATTATTTAATTATGGTAGATTCATAGGGAAGTGGTAAGATTAAGTTTGGTTCATAAAAAAATAACCAATAGAAATGGCAACTCTACTGGGGATCGACCTAAGAAAATTCTAATAGAAGATCATCTTGCCTTGAAGATTCAAATATTTGTTAGAGAATTATATTGCCAAGCCTAGCTTTGTGTCAATGAGTCAATCCTTTGAGATATTGAGGGAGTTTGCTATGTCTCCTTTGAAAACTTGCAAATGTTGTCAAGATCTACTACAATTCTATGAATAATCTTGGAATTTCTCACTAGGTGTGGGTGGCGACTTCAAAAATATCTGTGCCAGTATGAATTATTTGAGAGATTCCATTAAAATGGAATGAAAAGTTGTTGGAGACAAAATATGAAGGTATAAAGGACATATGTGACTCTTTTGATTAAGGATGCTTGAAGTGAAGGCAACTTGTGAAATAAACTTCATATTGTTGAAGTTGTTCCTCTATAAAGGAGGTGGCGACTCTATGCAAAGAACTTGATGAAGACATGAGGAAAACTTCAGATCTGCAAGGTCTTCTAGTCAGAAGCACAATTCAGAATAGTTGAGTATATCTAGGTATTTTCTCTTGTTTTGGTTTTCAAGAAGAAATAAATCCATGTGAAAACCATATTGAAACAATTTGGTGAAATTTTGTTTTCCCTATTATGTTAATTAAGCACAAATGGAGGGAATGTTAGGCATTTTAAATACTTCTAAGGTGAAATTTGTAATATCTAAGTTCCAGGTTGAAGAAGTACATGCTTATCTTTGAAATCTGCCTTTTAGAAAGCTTTAAAGCATAAATGAGTTTAAGCTATGCATTTTTAAAATCATGATTAAATAAAGGAATGAGGCAGTGGACAATAAAATATGAAGTTGATATCTAAGGATTGAATAAGGATAAAAGAGATATGTATCATTCCCCTGCATCACCTTGTAGAACATCGAGTAACAATATGCAGGGTATACAACATTTACCATGCCCTCAACGGAAATTCTCTGTCAAGAGATATAAGCCATTAAGTTTTAATGATATTCAAGGTTTCCATAACAAGATTCTTGATGATATTAGGAAACATTTTCCTAAATTTATAGGGAAAATTTTTGAGTCAGTTTCCAAACATTTGAATGGATTCATGGATTTGATGGGTGATTTTGAGATAGATCATGAGGATGTTGTCATGAAGGCTTTTTCTCAATCTTTAAAAGAAAATGCTAGAGACCGGTTTTCATATTTACCAATATATTTTGTAGTTTCATGGAATGAATTCATGATAGCATTTGTGGAAAAAATTGGAGAAAGGGTTAGTCCAAATGAGATAAGAAAAATATTTATGGAAATCTAGAGGGATGAAGAAGAATTGGTCCCTGTTTTTAATTTGAGATTTGCTAAAACAGTAAGGGATATTCCTAAATACCTAAGACCTAATGATGTAGAATATTTGATTATATATCTAGGTGCATTTGATAATGAGATGAGTTATTTTATAAGGGATAAGGAACCCAAAACATTAACATTGCTACAAATACTGAAAACACTATGAAATATTCAATGATGAGGGAATATATGGCCATAAGTGTTTGTTATCCTGATGCACATCATATAAATGAAATAGATAAGGATGAAAGGGATAATCAAAGTGAGATGTTTTTGATTCCTTATCTAGTTCACCTCCACAACATATTAATCATAAATAGATTAAAGACAGACTTCAACAAAGTCTGAGTGATAATGCTCAGGTATTGTTTAGATTATCTAGTATGAAGAGACATGAAGGGGAATTTCCATATGAGTTGTTGGAAAGGTTCTTGGATTCCTTGTTAGAAATCCCTAAAATATTATGACCTAAAGATTCAGTGTGTATTGACCTATTATGTGACATTTATGAGCCAGGGCTTAGTACCCTACACAAGGAATTGAAACGTTAGGATTTTGATCAAATAATTGGTTGGATCAAGATTGTTGAGTAGGCTAAATATGAGAATATGCAAAAACTGATGTCTCAGAATGACAAGGGGGCTCATCCTATTGCCAAAGATTAAGGGTTTATCCAAGAAATGGATAGGGATGTTTCAAGAGAAGAATATATATCTAGTAGTCTAGATGATGATATTGTCATACTTGCAGGAACTACTGATATACCTTTGAAGGTTGGTGACCAAGATAATGAAAATGAAATTTTTTATTAATCTCATGAGGAATATGAATATTTTTGTGAGGATGACCTGAGGGCATCTTTCTTGCTTGAATAATTCAGCTGTATCAATACTCATGAGGTTTTTCCCTCACCAGTAGTGAACAAATAGCATGTGATGGATTTTTGAAGAATTCAATTATATCAAAATTGGAATGCCCTAGTAATATGGTAGATGATGAATTTCAAGATAAGAATTTCTATATTTAGGGTCTTGAGCCTAAGGTTTGTGTTGAAAATGATGAGATATGTGATGCTAGTTAGTAGGGTCATGTCTGTAAATGCTTGTATAAAACAAAAATAGAATATACAAGTTTCATATCAAAGATGGACATGATAGTTTTCAACAAATAATGTGTTGAAGAGACTTTCTTGGCTGAAAATAAGAAATGTTCAAGTTGCAAACCTATCAACTGATGGTGCACTTGAATATCTTACTGTTGATCATATCAATCTAGAGTTACTCAACCCATCCTTGGAGACATTTTTTCCAAGTTGAACAATGATTGGAAGGAAGGATTGGAGTATGTCAATAAACCTGAAATAGGAGTGTATTTTGATGTCTGGGAAGGTATGGATAATGCTTTTTGTAGGAATAACCCTGATGAAAGAAAAAATGCTATGGGGACTGATGAATCAATTTCCTGAGGAGGTGAAGCATATGGTAGCATAACTAGTTTATACTGCTCTGATGAATGTGAGCACCAATTTGAAAAGAAACCTATGTATGAACATTTCTTGTTCATCACTGAAAGTGAATGTGTACCCTTGAATGGGAATCCTAAATGGAGTGTGTACGAGGGTTTGTAGTTTAATAAGAAAAATGAATTTGACATTAGTTTATATGATGATAGTGAACAGATGGATTATGAATGTTTTATTTTCCATGTTTAGTTGGATGAGAATTTGGTGAAATATGATTATAAACTGAGTCAAATAGAATGCTACATTGATTGTGTATTTCAGTTAATGATCGGTTATGGTTCACAGTGGGACATGAATATAAGAGATGATTATAAGTTCAGAAACATGTCCATAATGGTTGATTGCAATCACCATAGCATGATCAAGTGGTGGGAAATTCATGATAATTTTTTCAACCTTAGCATGGTACAAACAATGGAAAACAAGGTTTTTGAGAAGAGCAAGTACCAATTCTAAGGTTGGGGGCCTAAGGCCACCAAGTAATGTTGAAGCCTGGTAAATTTATAGAGTGCAAGTTGAAAAATTACACATCATAGAAGGCTTCAAGAATGATGGATATTGGATCTCTTGGTATGGCCCTGTAACTTATGTAAATATTGTACATATGTTGTTTGTTTTGGTCTGGTTTTCCTGCCTAGTCTTGGAAAGTCCTTAGTATTGGTCCTCTGTGCTTGGTTTGCTTCACTTGAGATTCTGTATTCTCGCTTTGTTCATTGAGGAACAAACATCCCCAACTAGAACCACTAATGGAACCCTAAAAAATTCTTGGTTCCATTCCTAACTTTGCAAATTTTAGTCAATTTCAAATGTCTAGACTTAGGGTTTTTCTCACTAATATTGCCTTGGGATTTTGTTGTCAAAATCTCACCCAAGAAACCCTTAAATCAAAGCCCTCATCATCAATACAATCCATCATTGACCACTTATCACCCATTTCTAGTCATCTTAAGACATCTCGAGTCATTAAAACTCATGAAGTAACTGGCCCCTTGTGCCTAGGTCTGAAATATTTTTTACATGGTTGAGTGATTGAAATTATTTGGCCTTTACATCCTTTGAAAATAATATTTTCTAAACCATTTGAGGCCTTTTATACATTTTCCTAGCTGGTCCCCTTTCTCATAACAACTTTTGAACACATGCTTAATTATGCCACTTAAGTCCCGTCTACCACTTCCATTTATCACTCATCACGAATGGCTCTTGAAATGCAAATTTGAATCATCGATGAGTAGTATTTCCTTTGTATTGTGCATTGTATATGACTTTGATAACTTTAGTTTTAAATTAGCGATGTGAGATGCTTAGGTTTTCTCTTTATCGTTGAGGTTTCAAATATCACTAATTGCTCTTAGGTTTTGAGTTCTGAATTAGCGATGAGAGATGATCTCCAAGGCTCTTTGTTTTTATTTCCATCACTCATCATGGATAGTTGTGCACCTGTCTTCTCCAAATTTGCGATGAGTGATGAGGCCACTAGTCAATGTGAGCCATCATTTTTTTGAAGAGGGGTGAATGAGCAATATGTTGGTGACTGTTGATTTCAAAGGATGATGCACACAACTTGATCTAGTTCAACCGATTTTCATCATCTGTCACTAATATGGTTTAGAATTTGAAACATAAATCAATGACGCGTGATGTATGATGAAGATTTCCAAAAGGAGTAGTGATCCAATGGTCTGAATTTCATCATTCCAATGCTCTCATCACTGATTGAGCCCTAGAGGGGTGGGGAAAATATGTGATGTGTGATGGGATGTTTTAGTGAATATTCTCTTCAAATACTGGCTTCTTGTACTTTGATGATATAAATGAAAAGGAATGAACCAAGGTGGAGATGCATGCTAATTTTTAGATTAAGATGACTAATGAAGTTAAGGGTAAACATGGCATCTTTCTAAGGTGATATCTTCATTTTTTAGGAAAGTTATAAAAGATAGAAACGATGCTCAAGGATTGTCATTGATAGTGTTTTAAATCCTAAAAGATCGATGACCTAGATTCAAAGTTGATCAGCTAAGTTTTCAACTTTCTCGCATGAAGTTCTCCTCAATAATTAAATACTACATGCTCTGAATTATCTACTTAATGTTGTTTTCCTACCTTTTCATCTCACCAATTGTAGTCTTCATGAATTAAGAACTGTGAGCCAGAAAGAAAGTGTACAAGTTGTGGGTTTTTAATTGCAGAAGTGTTGAAGTTTTTATCCTGGGTGAGTTGTTTTTTTGTATGAGCTCTATTTAATTCATGCATTAGTTTGTTTGAGAGTTTCATATTTTGAGGATAGTGAGAGTATCAATTGATTGTAATTGTCAGTGGGATTAGTTGAAATTGCCCATTTTTTTGGGTTTTCTTCTCTATAATTTCAATTCAGGTGCTTAAACCAATGATTCTTTTTGCAATCTAGATTGACTATTTTTTACCTCGTGTCTTGAGAGAATGGGTAAGTTAGGCATGTCTGTTTAACCAACTAGGAGGTCTAAGAGACTTAGTGTGTTCAAATTTCAAGACGATATATTTGTAGTTGATCAAGAAGTACCTAGGACTTCTGCAACACCAAAGGGAAGAGAAATTCCCATGGTAAAAATAAGAATACTACTGTCAAGAGCACACACAATTTGAGAAGCAGGACCATTTCAAAAGAATTGGTCAAGTTTAAAGGGAAGGACTCAGTCAAGAAAGCAAAGAAGAGAAACAAGTATCATAAGGCCTACCTGGGGAGACACAATTCTCCCATTATGGTTTCTAATATCCCTTAGGATGGTGGAGGTGATACTGACCCAGAGTACGTCCATTACCTTCTTTCCTATTGCCATATGAATACTTTGATGAGGAAGGAGTGGTGGCTCCTCCAATTTCATCATGAACAAGGAGCATACTCTAATACTGAGACTTCAAGCAGCTTCCCTTCACCACTACATCAAAATTGTTCTCTTCAATTTATCTATGGTTTTTTGTCTTTGGTGCTGATGTGGAAATCTTTTGGGCTGGTGTGAGGTGGATTTGTTGGACTCTTTAATTTCAATGGTAAGTATGCCTCTTTTGGGTAGTATATAAGTTTTGGCTTCTAGTACTAGTGGAGAATCTTCTTTGGTCAACAAGGACAAGGTGTTTTGGTTCCACTGCAACAATGAACTATGCCTTTTGGAAGGCTGGCCGGTTTGCTTCAACCAAATTATATGGGGTTTTGTCTTTTTCTCTCGCCTATTTTGAAATGATTAAGTGTAACTGTCAGGAGGTTTCTAAATTTGAAATGAAATGGGTGTGAAATGAAATGTAATCATATTTCAGCCTATTGCTTGTTGCTCCCTTATTCTATAAAATGGATTTCAAGGTTGATTACAGGGGTTTGAGTTTTGAGTCTTGAAATGGTCTAGGTGAAAAGTGAAGCTCAAGAAAGAGCAGGTTGTAAATAGATGACTAATGGCTAAATTAGAATGGAAATCTTGGGTCTGAGTCATGTATGTAATAGTCTTAAAATAGTTTAACAATAGCATCAGTTATATAAGAACTATTAGTTCTAATGCATATACTCTCCTATGCAATTTTCTTCAAACTATGAATGAAAATGGTTAATGATCTTTTTGTTTATCTTTCGTTATTTCAATTGGATGTGTGAGATTATTTCTGCTTCAATTCAAAGAATTGATTAAAATGCTAAAATAAGTTTACAGGTCTAGGAGGAAAGAACTTTGATAAGTAGTTATGTCTTAGATGCAGTGAGTTGAATAATACAAAGTAGTATAACAATATCCCATCAATTTCTGAGTTAAAATTCTATCGTATTACTGGTTATTGCAAATGTGACTCTAGTATCCCAATAGATGAAGCAATGGTCTCTTCATTAGGCTATCTTAAATATTGAGTTAGTAATACACCTAATCGAAGGCTTGAAATGAGAATAACAATCAATTTGAAACTTTCAATTACACCATGCATCAATCTAAAATACCATCCCATTCCTTGCAATAGACTATAATTTTATCAAAGGTTAGCCAAATCTTTAACGAATATTGTTTATTTGTGATCATAGGAACCTGATCTTTATATAGAAATGTTCTTGATAAAATGAATATCACATGAACAAATTTAGGACCACCCTCTTAGGTTTCATAGAGCCTAAAGTGAAGAAGTAAGGACTTCAGAATCCTTACTTACGTGTTGGACAATCCTTACCCTTGCTAATAATTGAATTCTGGCAGATTCATAGGGAAGTGGTAAGATTAAGTTTGGTTCATAAAAAAATAACCAACAAATCCTAGGGAATAATCCCATGAGTTATGTATGTTCAGATGCAATTTCTATCAAAGTGTAATAACCTTGACCCGGTGGATCAAGATTATTATCAATAATCCAATTTTGACAATGTTATTTGTCAAACTAAATGAGAGATCTTCAAATACTCAATTCAGAGGAAATTCTCAGAGAATTTCATAGCCAAAATTACACATAATAATAAGATTCATAAATTGTATTCCCAAAGCATATTTAATTCGTATTCAACTTCTATAATAGAACAAATATCAACTCTCAAGTTACACAGAGAATTATTTGTGCAGATGCAAGTTAATAACTCATAATATGAATGTTTCCAGTTAACACACGTGCACAATATGCCTCAAAAAGACACCAATATTACTATTAATGAAAATTCAAATAATAGCTTTCAGGCTTTAATAGTCTATTTGTTCCTTCAAAGTATAGAGGTCTCCACAAATAATATTTTAATGCAACTCAAATATACCGATTAGAAACAGAGCATATGCTCATACGACGATTGAACATAGAGCATATATGAAGAACTTCAAACCATTCAATCAAACAAGTACAAGCTTATACAAAGATGTCTAACACAAATTTGCAAACATAATAATATAAGATGCACTCAAAATTCTCGAGTGGTACAAAATAACTTTACGAAGACATTCAGCCATAGATAATCATACCCGTCATTATCCAACATTTCGCATATGCACTAACACGGGAATGGTGCCAGATGACTTCAACATATATTCTAGAAACTCCCGCAATCATATAGAACTCCCACTGTCAACTGATGTAGGTAATATGGACACAAGGGTGAGTATGCTTGGTGTGGTGACAATGAAGACCCAATGTCTTTGTTAATTTTGTTCTTCCCTGACAGAATATCATGACGTCTCTAGTGACATAACCGATATTTATCTTGAAGAGTCTTCGATCTTTTTCCCATCATAGTATGGAACATTTCCTAATCCAGCGCTTATAATAATCTCGATCAACATAGAATCTGTGATATGCAATGAAATAGATGAATGTCAATCTCAATATCAGAATGTCTCAGATATCCGTGAATGGGCACCAATGAAAAAGATATCACAAGTCGAAAAGAGAATTACATATACCCGGTGACCAGGAACTAGCGATGCTCGCCTGGGTGATCTCATCTTTAGAAATGAAGCAATGAACAATGTCTCCTTTGAGTCAGATGCCAATTCTGATAATATTATGTGAGACTTGTCTAAGCTCCAGTGTCGTTGTTCACATATAATAAGCAACCATCGATGGGAATATATCAGAACATTCAGATATCACGAATCCTTCTTGAACATAGCATCTACCATAATATAGTGAATAGATACACAGAGCCAATGGAGATAGCGCACAACTTCATATACCCATCAACAACAATAATAAACTCCAGGATATAAATGATTTCCCTGTATTTTATCTGCCATGATTAGAAAATTAAGAAATTATTCAACAGACATGACTGGGCTTTTGTCTAGTCCGACTCTGAGAGTTTTCGTTCTTAGATTTAATACCCAAAGTCCAAACTATATTCAATTTCCCATGATGATATTCTGTCGACTCTCAAAGCTCATATAACTTCCCCATATTCAATTTTCCTAACTGATTCATTTTTCCCGACTTTGGAAAGCTATAGTTCTTCAAATATTTGATGAAACTCTTCACTTTATAAAAGCAATAGTTTAACCATTAATATTTAATAAAGTCATATTTTATAATTAATTAATTAAATAATAAAAAATCTTTTAAAGAATAAAGACAGTTTAATATTTAAATAATTAATCAAATCTCTTTTAAGCCTGATTAAAAATGGGGACATCACACAAAGTAGTGTGAAACTCCCTTACATGTTCATTAGGATTCCCTTTTCCTCTATACTTGGGAAAATTTGGCATAACATAGTTGGGAGGGAACAAAGACATGTATAAACTTCTTTCAAAGGGGTATGGACATAACTCTTGTGTTGAATAAGTCTTCTTGGTCGATATTTGCATGTTGTCCACATGTTTTTGTAAGGAAATTATTTGGTTGGCTAATACATGAACTTGAGTAAGGGATGTGTCCACTGCATTTGCAACTACATTATGATAGAGGCCCAATTTTTTATTTTACAATCCAATGTTTTTGATGGATGAATTAGTGCTGATTCTAGGTGTATATGGTATGTTTTGATTTGGAATGTTGTGAGTAATAGATGGGATTTGTGTTTGGATTTGTGGAGTGTAAGTTGGAATTTGAGTTTGGATATGTGAGGTGAAAGTTGGAATGTGTGAAGTGTTCATATTGGATTGTCTTTGAAATGGGCTTGAGCTAGTTTGACCATGTGTGTTTTGGTTTCCATGTTGTTGGAAAAGCCCTTGTGTGTTTTGGTTGCTATATTGGTGGAAAGGCCCTTGTGTGTTGCTTTGTTGGAGGATTCTTGAAGTAGGGCCTTGTGATGTGTTGGTGTTTTACTTCTAATTGATGTTTGGTGTGGTATTTATTTGTGGTTTGGGTCCATAGATATGAACCTCTCACATTTTATTTCTATTAATCAAGGCTAAAATTATCAAGGTTAGGAAGCAATGCATATAAATCAAACCCTAATAAATAATGAAGCACAAATAAGCATAAAGACATAAAACATAAAGCAATATCACCATGAAATCTTCATTCCACCATTGATTCACCTTCATTACACTTCTCTATTTTTCTTGATATGAATAATTTCCCTCATATTTTTGAGTATGCAAATAGGCCTAATGACAATGACAAAGCAAAATATTGAACAATTTAATTGACTATGGATGCACTTGACTAAATGTTGATAGACTTGATAGAAAGATGGCATAAGATCACATAAGCTTGTCTAGATAGTTTGTAGATGGCTTGTGTAGGTCTCAAAATGGCAATGGAAAGGTATTTTATAGGAAAGATAATTTTGAATGAAGGGCTAAGATTAAATGTCAATAATCAATGGCCAAGAATGAAAGATGCAGTATGCACTAGGGTTTGGGAAAATGATAAGTATTAACAATCAAGATTAAATTATAAACAATTTAATCAAGGGTGGAGGTTAATTGAGACATGGATATATAAGGCTCGACATGGATAAAGAGGTGAGGGGAAATTAAATAATAAAAAATATTTAATTTAGGTGACCAATGAATAATTAAACAGTTAAAATAATTATTTAATTATAGAAGAATGTGACAAAGAGGAACTTTGGAATTAAATAATTCCAGAGAGTGGACCAAATTAAATAAATAAAATTTATTTAATTTATGATAGAAGAGGCGAATGAATAATTAAATAATTAAAAAAATATTTAATTATAGTGGAAAGTAATATAAAAACTAAATAAATAATAATTTATTTAATTTTAGAAAGAAGGGGACTTAATTAGTGACGTAATTAAATAAATAAAATTTATTTAATTAATCAAGGAGGAATAAAGATAGAAATGAATTAATTAAATAATTAAAATTATTTAGTTAATAGAAGACATAGGACATTAGAAAATAATTAAATAATTAAAAATTATTTAATTATCAAAGACAAAAGGGGAAATGATGGAAAAATTAGAAGTTGCGAACCTAGGACAATTTTTAGTGTCTAAATTTTTCCCCTCTTTGATACAACATAGTTTAGTGTCTTGTGTCAAAAAATTTAGTCAAAACATGCCCCAACGTGGACAAGGTAGATCTATACCCCCTCGGAAAATTTGTAATCCAAAAAAAATTCAAAAATTTTGAAAATTGTTCTGAAGAGTCGAATTAATAGACAAAAATGCCACAATGATGAAATAATTAAGTTTTAGGACCTTCAAGGTAGCCAAAATAAGTTTCAAACCTCTCATAGAGGGAAGCCAACACAAATCCTAGTCAAAATCCTAATTTTGAGGAGGTATAAATTGAAAATTGCTAGGTCAAATAGCTCATTTGTGCATTTTGAGTTTGAAAATTGAGGAGCTACGAGAGAAGAGGCTGCAAAAATGTCACCTATTCCACACACCAAGCATCTAGGATACTGCATGTAGACCTTTAGATGACCAGAGGGTGTAGGAGAGCCGGTAAGTGCCTACAAACCCACTTTGTCAATTTTTGATTTCACGCATTTCTAGGCCTTAGGAAAATTTAGCAGTCAATTATGTCTCTTCCGGTTCACCGCAAGTGATATCGTGAATGACACAATTGCCTATGAAATGATGCAAATGATGTAATTACGCCTAGGGTAGGTTTAGATTTCAAATTTTTGAACACAATTGAACTAGAAAGACACATATGTGGTCTGCAAATACATAACTATGAACACATGATGCAAATGATTAGAAAAGAATGCAATTGACTAGGAAATAATGGAAATGTTTTTATTAGCCGCAATTGATTGGGGTTTGTATGCAATTGAACCTGTGCGATGCATCTGCCAAGGCATGCGACACAATTGTTTTAAAGCAACACATATGAAGCCTGTGCGACATAATTAAAATTGTGTGACATAATTGCCAAACTATGTAATGTAATTGAATGCTAATTAATTTTCCCCTATTTAAGATAAAATTTCTTATGAAACTTGTGTCCAATAGGTTTGACTAGGATTTTTGACTGAAGCAATGCTTATACTTGTGACTATAGGTGATGCTTGATCTGATTTACACACGAGAGTACCGACCTGCTACCTACCAACTACGAGACCAGTTGACCAATGTTGAAAAGCACATGTTTTGGCACCTTGGATTATATCATGTGGCATTCATGCTCATCATTAGGGAAAATAGGGGTATGCTGACTGCACTCACAAAGAGGTGGCATTCAGACATGCTCTTTCCATCTACCAACGGGGGAGGTGATAGTCACCCTTAAGGACATATACAAGATTCTTCAACTTCCTATTAGAGGAAAATGAGTCAAATACAACCTTGGACGCAAATACTAGGCACTACTAGAGTACTATCAATATGAGTATTTTAGAGACCTGGGGATAGATAGATATGAGATCAGGTGGGAGACTTTGGCTGAGAGATATGAGCAGTTCAATTGCATCTTGTGCACATTGATTATTAGGGTCATCATTATAGACCACCAAGGACATGGATTCCCAGTTGGATAGGGAAAGATGCTAGTAGGGATGGCATCTAGAGATAAATTGTATGCATGGGGTCCATGTTTTCTTATGATGCTCTATTTGTAGCTGCATGATATTGCATACTGTGATGGATAGTCTATGAGCTAGAAGGTGAGGCTTCTTATGGTATGGGCCTATGAGCACATCCCTGTGTTTCTTCCACCAGTTGGTCACCAGTTAGGGGCCAACAATCCATATGTACATATGTACAAAGAGGTAGTGACATAGACCCATGTCGATGATGTGGGCTATTGGAGACATGGAATTGACACCCTTGTCAGTTTCATTTGGAGGTCATGGAGAGATTGTGCCCAATGGCTAGACGAGGATCAAAACCTACCATGGTGCAAACAATAGAAGTACCTGATTGGATGGACATTCCAATCACAACACATCATTGATATGTATTTGTCAAATCAGGTGCTGAGATAGTTTGGCAAGCAGTAGGGTATACCATAGGGTTCTATGGAGTTTACCAGGTCATGCTTGAGAGGTGACACCATGGGGGCTTATGATACCAGTGACTACCATAGAGTAGGGTAATGATGGGTTGCAAGCCATTCAGTGGGTATGGAGAGGGGTTCCAGGATTTGTAGGCTAGGGTGTAGGCCTTCGAGGCCAAGGTCAAGACACTACAGGTGGAGAGAGATGGACTCTATATAGAATGAAACCCTCTACAGGCTGAGAGAGATGTTACAGTGATTAGGGCACAACAAGCAGAGTAGAGGAGTTTATATTTTATTGCCACTTGTAGTGGGTTATCATTGGATATGGTTTGAGAGGTTGCCAAGGCTACCAAGAGAGAACAGTATTATCGAGAATTTTATGAGGCCGAGGTACCTCCTAAGCACAGGGCACCTAGCGCATTCGAGGCATTGAGCAATGGATGGTCTCATAGTAGGCCAACACGGACAAGTCCCTATGACATGACACCATTAGAGTGTAGTCCACCAGGGTCACCACATTGATCATCCTCTAGAGAGAATGGTAGCTTAGGCTAGGGCCTATTTTGACTATGTATTGTGGCACTTGTCTTTTTTAACATCAAGCCTATGAGCTCCATTATTGAGATACATTTTGACATTGTACTGTGACACATTTTGAGCGATATATATGATATAATTTTTGGTAGCGATCATATGATGTGTAGTTTATTGATATGAATTTATTATGTCATGAATGATTATGCTTTATGATGTTTATGCTGTCTATATGATGATTCCATGGTTCTACATATTGGTGCCTTATATCTGATTTCTAGATGATAGATGTATGCATTTATTTATTATGATGTTGTTTACGCCATGTATACTCCATGTGATATATATGATTATGAGATGTGATGTCATTTTATATTTATGTGTATGCAATATGACAAATGGTCATGGATTATGATTATGAATGTGGATGCATGACATATATGTAATGAATGCAATGGATTCTTATATGGACTATGCAATGGATGCTTATATACCAATATGCTTATATGCCATGGATATTTTTTTGTATGTTCTGATGCAACATATATGATTTAATATGCATGTATGATAATGCCTATATGATGCTTCTAACATGAATGTATATGTAGGATGTTTTTGTGTGTCATAGGATGCCATCAAAATGCAGATGGAAGAAATGTTAGCGTAGAAGACATGGATGTTAGTATGTCAAAAATAACTTCAATATTTTTCCCAATAAATAATAGGCCATGCATTTAATCATTATTGGGCAGTAAAATATGACAAATGGACAACAAACACCATGGTATGACATAGACCAAGGTGTGCAAGGTCATCCACTTGCAAAATAGACAGTTGCAAACAAGGAATGTCCTGACTCATACTAAGGGAAAAGTTGCCCCATTCTTTTTTCCAAGACAATCCACAAACAATAGTCAAAGAAAAGAGTCATGAGACATCATCACTCCTCTAAATCCTTCATGGGAAATCCTCGAGGAAGCTAGTAACCTAACTAAAAAAAAATCAATCTTGAACAAGATAAGAAAAAATAAACCACAAGGTCAACAACCATTTAGAATGTTTGGAAAAATTTGATTGTTGATGTTTGACTGACTAGGTGATTGACAGGTTGATTGTTTGACAAAGCCTAGTTTTAGGAGAGGAAACATGTCATATAAGACATCAAGTCTATTTTTGATGATGTGACCACTTGTATAAGGAAAATGACTGAGTTTGACTAAATGACAATGTATGGTGTTAGGAAGAACACATCCTATATAAGACATAAGTTTGATTGGTTTAATGTCATAGGTTGGTTTAATGGTGTTGACTGTTTTGACAATTGATTGAGTTGACTAGGTGACTTTGTTGGCTTGTTTGTCTTGTTGGTGTGTAACTTGTCTGATGTTTTTATGACTATTTGTGTCCAGGTTGGCAATATCTAATTTATTATGGCCGACATGAGAAACCCTAAAGGACCATCCTAGGTGGCCTCAGGGGCTCATCGATAGATGGCCTTGGCTATATAACAATGCATAAAGACCTTGTAGTTCAACATGACATGAATTTATTTTATTGACAAAGGATTGAGTCATGATTTTTATTTCACTAAACCTAAAAGGATTGACCTAATTCCTTGGGGGCACATCGATAGATGGCCTTTCCTACGTTAAGTTGCAAAGGAAACATAGTTTGACAATGACATGAACTGACATGACTGACTTCAACTGTTTTTGGGTTTTTGTAAGTTATTTATATGTTTTAGTGTTTTTGACATGTTTTGATTTTATTTTTTTTTGGAATTTTTTTTTTTGTCTTTTTGAGAGTTTATGATTTTTTTTTGGATTTTTGAGACTTTATGACTTTTTTTGGATTTTTAGAAAAGCGACCTTTGATAGTAAATACAAGATCCAATGACATAGGTCAAGTATTTTCCCCCAGTCAAGTAAAAGACCAATTTATTATGAGTGAAAAGGAAGGGGAGATGAAAAGGTGAAATGACACATGATGCCAATCGTTCCAAGTTATGGAAAGGACAATTGGTCATTATTATGGGTGATATGGGAAAGGCAAATGACAGGGAAAAGTCAGATTGGAATGATGGTAGACAACATAGCAAAGTCAACTACACATAGCACTTGTTTGTTAGGTTTTCACCATGGTACTTATCCAAAGTGCCACCAAAGTGGTTTTAACTATTGGATGAATTATTTCTCTTTACTATTTTCTTCATTTTTTTATTTTTTTGGTGTTACCAAGATACCTGTTTACCAGGTTTTCATCAATGTAATTATTTTTTTAATTTTTCTATTTAGTTTTTTGTATTTTTTATGGTTGTGACAAGACTTTTAGAAGCTATGTGTAGAATTGATACATCATGACAATGCATTGACCTTGTTCGGATGACTATGCTGGAAAAAGGGACCTGATTTGGATAAAAAATGTAAGTGGAAAATATGACAAATGATAGAAATGGTGGACGGAAGAGGCTATGGTATGATTCCTAATATGCAGACTATGTGGGCCACCAGGCTTCAAACGAAAAGGAGTTTGGGTCATCGATGAGCTAGAGTATGTGAAGGGGTCATCGTCAAAGGTACATTGAAAGACATCGTCGATGGAGGACGGATTGAATGGAGTATATAGAATGAGTGAAAGTGATGGTGACGTTGGATCAACAAGTTCTTTGTTTGACTATAAATTTTGAGAGATGCCCTGAGTGATTTTTAATGGAGGAGCATTCTTGGAGACCATTTATTTTTTATTTTTACTTGTGATTTTTACTTTAAATTCATCCAATAGCTTTTTATGTTGGATAGAGGATGTGTATTAACATTCTTGCTCATTCTTGACTTGTATTTTTTATTGGTCTAGAATAGCTTTTTTCTATGGCTAGAGGAGTTTTCTTGATTTTATTTTCTTGTCATCATGTCTTTTGATTCTTGATCTCCTTTTAAAGAAGGCATTTTTATTTTTGATTCTTTTTCTTTTCCCTTTCCTTTTCTTTGAAATAAGTCTTGTTGATCCATGTCTATGATATGGATGGATGTGAGTGGAATGGATGGAGTGACTAGAATTTTTGGTGGATGAATGGGAGTGATGATGTCAACAATGTTGTCTTTGGGACTATCCTTTTTGGTACTACTAACTTCAAAGGAAACTTGCACATCCTTATTGACTTGGAAATATGACTTAGTAGAGGTGATAGTAGGAGGAACATACCCTAACCCAGGATGGTGAGAATAGATGGGTGATGAGGAGATCGAGAGAGAAGAGGAGACAGAGGATGGGGAGGCAGGAGGGGTGATGATGGTGGGGATAAGAGAGGTGGAGGCTGAGGATAGAGACACAAGGTAGGGAGATGGCACAAATCACTCTCTCCTATCAGAGAGGATGGAGAAGAGGAGAGACAAGGGGAGGTTTGGTAGGAGGAGGCGATGATTGTTGAGGAGGGAGAGAAACATGGAGAGGCACCGGCTGTAAATGTAGGGAAAAATGATGTGGCAGTGGAGGTGGTTGCGATGGAGGTGGAACATCCAAAGGAGGAGAGGTGGGATGAGGAGGAGGATATGGGAGAGGTAGAGAACATCCTCTGAGAGAGGATTGTTTCTGACATGGAGGGTTTTAAGGAAACTTTTTAGTGTCTACAATTTCTCCCTATTGAGAAAGGAATTGGATGATGATGTACCCATGTCATTAGATGATGATGATCCAAGTGGATTAAATGTAGTGCCAAAGGTTTGTGAACTTTGTGTCGTATGTATTGTTGTAGAGTCTTTTGTTGATCCTCCTAATGGCATAGTAGCATTAACTTGTGGGATAGTGTGTTTAGGAGTGGAAGCATCATGTACTTGGATTTATGTAGTTTCATTGTTTGGTATTGGTGTTGCTTGAAGTGTGTTAACATCAAATCCATGGGAAATTTTAGCTCCACTATGCAATATTTTTTCTAGGAATCTTTGTGGGTCTAGTAATACTATCTCATCAACAAATTGTGCTACTTCAGGGTCTTGAGTGGATACCTCTATTTCATCCTCAATTATACATCTTTTGTTGTCATTGGTCATGAATTTTTTATAAGGATATTAGGATGATGATTGTGGCCTAGGTGATTCATTGGAAGAGGATCCAAAATTCATGTTGCTAGTATAGTTGTAAAAGTCATCTTCTAGGATGAAGTCCATTTCTTTTCATTTCCTTTGTAATATTGTTTAGATCATAAAAGACATGCCAATGGGATGAATGGATATGAAGCCTAAAAAATGACAATGCAAAGGTGGGAGTAGGAATAGGGTATGCAACTTATATTTTTGGTATTTTCAAGATATAAGGATGCTAAATGATGGTGTACTAGGATTAAAGATACAAAGTGACAATAGTCGAAATGTAGATGGCATAATGTCACAATGATCAAAATCTATGGTAAGTCTATGACTAAAGTATGAAAGTGTAATGTTGTGATGAAGGGGTGTAATATGACTTAATAACATGAAGACTAATCACTTTTGGTGAACCTAAGAAGAGACTATCAACCAAATTAAGATAGTAAAAGTGACTAATTTGATTATCAAGACCTTAAGAGGGACAAAGACTAAAATGATGAAAAATGACAAGGTGGCCTCAAACTAGACTTGTGAGTTTAAAGAACCAACCTAGAGGACAAGGAATTGATTGATTAAAATATAAGGTCAAGATAATATGAATTTCTAACTATGGTATAATCTAAAGTTTGATAAATTTCCAAATCTAAGGTCTAAAAAAATGTATGCAATCTAATAAGACCTAAATTTTAACCTATGATGTATGTAACTAATGTAATGGAAAGATAAATGAATGGGATGAAATGACCGAATTGAGTTTGGAAAGTCTATGGTCTGATGAATAGATTATAGTCAGAATTTGATCAGAAATAGGACTGCTCCAAAATTTCTTGAAAATTTTAGCAACTAGCAAATGTGGTGCATGGCCTGTCAAATACAGTGTTCTAAGAATCAAATGCGGTGTACTATTTATTAGTAGATGTGGAGTTCTGAGAAGAAAATGCAGCTAATAGTGTCAAATGTGGTGAAGAGTGTTTTATCCTAGTTTGACTAATTTTGACTAATTTTTATTCTAGTTTTTGTGAAATTGTGATGGCAAACATAACAAACAATATGAAAATAGTGTCTTGGCTAGTATGAATGTCAAAATTTTGTGATCGTAATGTGTATGTTAAAAGGTTATTCACCTCAATTGTCATGGGTCTAACAAAAATCAAAGATAATTCACACACATAAAACACTTTCCTATCATAAGGTCAATGGCCAATGGAACGACACTCAGGCCCACAACTTGGAAGCTCTGTCGACTCAAGTGGAGGGACACCTTTATGGGGTGTTTGCACTCTTGTCTTTAAGAGAGGATGGCTAAGGGCCTCCTGGAATGGAAGGATAACCCAAATCACCCTCTCCCTGAAAAGTTCAAGTAAGAAACAACTTATACAACACCAAGTATTTCCATCTCAACTTAAGGGAGTTTGAATGGTGAGTAAATTTTACTGTGTGATGTGCATCCCTTGCACCAAGAGTGATGCCAGTAAAAACTCAATCATAAAGGGTGGGCCTCTAACTAGTTTTTCTTTTAGTTGTAGCTCAAGGAATTACCACCTTACAAGTGTCTAGCAAGCAACTTAAGACTTTAACCACTCCTAATAGGGGCACTCATATGCAAAGGTACCTCCTATTTTGAATGGCATTGCATGGAAAAGGCTAATGGAAGTTTGGACTTGACTTTCGTCTAATCCTTTTATATAGCAGCCCAAGGTAAAAACTACTTTGGGTCACCAATGAGTTCCTCATACAGATGTGTCTCAATTGGTAGGCCCTATCTAATGGGGTAACAAAAGCAAGACAAGTACAATGTTTTTGATCTCCAAGATCACTCAAGGTGTGAGGAGAGAGCATACACAATGTACTTGGCTCATAGTAGCAAGAGTTCATTAATCCTTAAAGAAACTAAATGTGTGGTGTGACAATACAAATATTAAGTAGTGTTTTTTATTCCTAGGATCACTCAAGTTGTGAGGGAAGAGAATACACACCTCAAAAAATGTACAAGATCACAAGATAAGACAAGAAATGGTTCTTTTTAAGCCCCAAAAATGAAATGTGTGACATTTGAAAAGAAACTTGATGGAAGTTGCTTGTTCTTTTTAGACCAATGAGTGTAAAAATGCAAGTTATTTTTTAATTCAATGAGTGTGAAAATGCAAGTTGTTCCTTTTAAACCAATGAGTGAAAGATGCAAGATTGTTGTGCTTTTTAAGCCAATGAATGAGAATGCAAGTTGTGTTATTTTTAAGCCAATGAATTTGAGAATGCAAATTCTTTTTAACCCAATGAGTGTGTCTAAAAGATATTGCAAAATCAAAATGTTCCTATCTTAAGAGAAATAAACAAGTTAGAAAATTCTAAATGCAAATGTCTTCTCCAAACCTAAGCTACATGCTAAAAACTAGAAATCAGTAGCCCAAAAACCACTAATCTATCGAATGGAAAAGCATGAACTGAAAAGATCCTAATCATGACCTGAATTATGAGAAAAAGGAAAATGTGGTGCAAGAAAGAACAAATGCAACTCACTAGTTCAGAACAAATGCAGTGCAACAGTCAGCAATTGTGGCTTTTGAATGTCGACTATGATGCACGATCAAAGTCAAATGTGGTGAATCCCTTAGCAAATGCATCACACAAATCTAGAAGCTACAAAACACTAAAATTTGAAAAAATATAGAAAACCCAAAATAGATGTGATATGATTATGATGTTTAAATGTTAGAATAAAACTAGAGAGCTGAAAAATAATAGAAAAACTTGAAAATAGACTTAATAAAATGTTTTTCCCTATATTTGGACAAATGCGGTGTTCGAGATAGTGACTGCGGTGCTCTGGTTTTTGGAAAATGCATCATAGGACCTAGCAAATGCGACATTCAGGCTTACAATTGCATCACAGACTTGAAACTCAAAATTTCTACCAAATCAAATTAGTTCACGTCAGATTCACCAATGTAGATCAGGGAAAAATAAAGGTTAAGTTTATTAATCATCAAAACTAAAACCTTAAAGCCCTAAACCAACAGTGAAGCACAATCTAACATAGAAACATAAAACACAAAGCAATATTACCTATGCCATGGTGGATTCACCTCCATTGTCCTCCATTTTGCTTAATATGCTTGATTTCCCTCAAATTTGAGTATGCAATAATAGCCTTAGTGAAAATGATAGAAAAACATTGAATAGCGTACTTGTCTCCTTGAACATGTACTTAAGCATAAACTTGGTTGGTTGAAAATGACAATGATAGGTCTCTTTTTAGAAAGTAAAATTTGAATGAAGGGCTAGGATTAAAAGCCAATAAGGTACAAGACAATCAATTGCCAGGATTGAAAGATGTACTATGAAATAGGGTTAGGGCCAAATCAGGAAAAATATAAGATTTAGTTAAGGATGAATAGTTGAGATTAATTATAAAATAATTCAATAAAGGGTGGAAATTAATTGAGATGTGAAGAGATAAGGATGGTGTTGATAAATAGAAAAGAATGACAAAAAAGGTTCTTGGAGGAAATTAAATAGTTTTAAAATTATTTAATTTGGGAGGGAAAGTGAATAATTAAATAATTAAAACAATTATTTAATTATAGAAGAGGGAAAAGTTGACTTTTCAATTAAATAATGATTTAATTCAAAAGTGGGAGAAAAGGACAAATTAGTAAGTCATTAAATAAATAAAATTTATTTAATTTATGGAAAAAGACGATAATGAGTAATTAAATAATTAAAATAATTATTTAATTATAGTAGGTAATGACAACAATTAAATAAATAAGAATTTATTTAATCAAGAAGAAAAGATGGGGTTGGGGCCCTAGCTCGGTTGGCTAAACCTTTCCTATTGTAGGAGGTTGGTCACGAGGTCTAGTCTCCCCCACCCCCGTGGTACCCAAGGGCTTGTAGCTCCAGCATCATTGGTCACGTTAAAAAGTTTACCAAGCGCACTGCAGTTTATAGGCGGTCATGCTACCCAATTCCTGATGTCTAATTTTTTTTTAAAAAAAAATTATAAAAAGAAGAAGAAAAGAAGACATTAGTGACACAATTAAATAAATAAAATTTCTTTAATTAATCAAAAGGAAGAAATAAAAGAATAAAAATGAATTAATTAAATAATTAAGATTATTTAATTAATAGAAGAAATGTGAAATTAGACAATAATCAAATAATTAAAATTATTTAATTATTTAGGGGAGAAAGGGAATTGACAAGGAAAAATAGTGCTTGCAGGTGAAGGGAAATTTTTCGTGTCTACCATAACAAATTTCAGAAATGGATGTATGATCACCTAAAGGCATTTGAAGAGATGGAAGTTTTTAGTATGCCTCTAGTAAGGACATCCAATGACAACTTGAAAACCTGTTTTGAGTGGAGGGTTGACTTCTGTGAAATAATTGGTTTGATGATTAGGGAAATCAACATTGATAAGAATTTGGATATGGATATCTTGAATTATAGTGTGGATAGTCTTTGCAAGGTTGAATATGCCATGAATGTGTTTATTCTTATAGTACAAAAATTGATAAATGAGGATTATATGCTTCATATGAAAAAAGTGAGTCAATTTATGGATGGCAGATGAGAATTGCAAATATTTTTGTTATAGTAGAAAGAGTTGTTATTGATCTCAAAACTATGTACAATCTATATTGTATAGGTGAATAGTATTGTAATGCCTCTAGTGTTGTTGTTACTATTTTGATACTTTTTATGTTATGTTGTGTACCTTGAGACTATGTTGGTGGTTGTTCACCATTTTGATTTGGTTGGTTGACTGTTTAGTTTACTTGGATGATTATGATACTCTTTTCAAATGTTTATGTTATGCTGATACATGGTGTTTGATGTTCTGTTTGGATTTAACTGGTTATGTTTATCATATGGACGTAGTACTATGATTTTTATGCATTTGATTAAGTAATTTCTTTATGATATTTTATGATGACATGTTTATTGCTTGGAGTCTTGGTGAGAGGATGGTGTAGCATCACTCATTTGCAAGCACCCTGCTATGAGCTGTGATTTCCTCTCACGGTGTGTGTTGTTATTGGATATATATCTTGCTCAACATCTAGTTTGATGTAGGATGTAGGTACCAGGCATCGACTCCATCTACACTATTAGGTCTGAGCATGCCTTACAAATCCCAATGGGTATGATGTGCAAAAAAGGAGTTGACAAGAGAGTCCCCCACCTTAGTCGTCATCCTCGATGAGGATGAGTTCCTAGTTCGTCACCTCATTATTGTGTTTGACGATGTGGTCTCTTTGGGTATCGTGTCATTTTGAGTCATTTAAATTTAATTATCTAATTGATGTTGTTTTAATTATTTGATATAGTTGTTAGTTCATTGTGTTAATTTTAATAATGTCATTCAATTAATTGTTCTAGTTTATGACATTCATGTGTGTTATGTTGATTGAAGTAATTTATTAAATTAAATTGTTATGTAGATGTCGTTAATTAATTATTAAATTAATTCGTTAAGTTATAATGATTTGATAATATATATTATTACTTTATTAATGATGAATATTTTAATGGAACATTGTTTACATTTATAAATAATGTTTATTTTAAATTTAAATGTAATGGATAATGTCATTTAAAATAAATTATTAAATTAGAATTTTAAATGGAAATTTAGAAATAATGTTAAATAAAAAAAAGTAAATAAAAATAAATTGAATCAGGAAAATTTCGCATGCAAGTGCATGTAACGTTTTGGGCAAGATGGTTCATGCCTCACACATGCACTTGGTTTTTGTGGTTTTAGTGCTTTACGTGTTTTGGTACACCCCTTAATGTCATTAGATTTAAGTTTCGGTGCTACTAGGGAGAGTGGCTCTTCATGGGTTCCGATGTGTAGGCATATGGATTCTAGTGTTGTCATTGATGGCTCTTGAATTCATTGATCCGGTCCACACTGCAGTATCTAGCTATACCGGAAGATAGAATGAAGAACAGGGTATCCGAATGAAGTTGAGTCTATCAAGATATTTGCATTAATAGTTTTGGTTGTGGATCTCAAGGAAAGTCTTTGGGTATCTGAAATGTGTTATTCTTGTGTTTTATGATGTCGCATCAATTGTTGTACGAGTTAGGAGATTCGGTCGTTCAATTTTCTATTCATCAATGTATGAAGGTCGACTAAATGAATGTTAGGTGTTGTGGATGTCTAAAGTGGAATTGTTTGAAGTATTTTTGTGTTCGAATATTTTTTTGGGGTCCTAATTATGCTATGGCCAACTTTTGTGGATGAAAATTAAAAGTTATTCATGATTTGGGCTGACAGTTGGAAGATATTTTCTATTCTATTGAAGCTAACATATAGCGACTAAATTTTTGGTAGCAAATATATATATGAGATCGGTTAATTCATTTTGGTGTGTATGTGTGAGTTTTTGACATGTGTTGATGTGTGTGTGAATATCAGAAGAGCAGTTGAGATATTTTCTCTTGTGCAGAAGAATATTTTTGTGAAGCGAATTAAGGCAGAGCAGAGCAAAGCGCAAAATCAGACAGAAGGTCCAAAATCTGATCTATGAGCCTAACCGAAACTGTAATTAGGCATTTGTAGATGCTATCTTCTTAGTTCAACCTTTTGATGTAATCCAAATCTTTGTAAGGCAGTGACCCTTCCTAATTTTGAGCAGTGAGCCTAAATGCAAGTGCATTCCCATTTTGTAAAACACTATTTTAAGTACCCAAATTGTGGATTGACCTCCACCATGGTTTTTCCCCTAATAGGGTTTCCACATAAAAATCCTTCTGTTATGGTGTTGTGGCTTATTGTTTCATGTTCATGCATCTTTCTTTTGATTGAATATTTTAGGAACTTGAGAGAATAGATTAATAAAGTTTAAAACTGCACAACACTGATTCACCCCCCCTCTTAGTGTTGCTTGATTCTAACAATTGGTATCAGAGCTAGGTTCCTCAGAAGAAGTTTAACAAATTGAGGTGGATCTCATAATGTAATGGACTCTGGTAGTCTTTACCAATAGCTTGTGGTGACACTTGATGATCTTGATCAATCTAAAGCAGAAGTCTGGGAATTGAAAGAAAATATTAAAGATGGTGAGAAATTCATTCAAAAGTTGAAGGATCAAATTATTAAGTCCAGAGAGAAGAGAAAGGATCTTTGTGATCATATTAAGCATAAAAAGAGAAAAAGCATGGATGATGTTCACCTAAATCAAACCTTGAAGGAAATAACTGAAGAATGTGAAAAGCTTGCTAGAGACAATGCTACCCTAAAGCATGAGATGGAATCTATGGTGATGAAGATGACTAAGGAGATTGAAGAAAGAAAGAACAATGAGGAAAAAATTGCTCAGTCCCTAAAAGAGAGATATGTTGAATGTAGTAGAATTAATGGAGAATTCATTTAGTTGGAGATGGAACTATAACAATCCAAAGAAAATGATGAAGAGCTTGAAAAACAAATTGTTATTCCCAGGGTTGAACTTGCTACTACAAATGACTACAAGGAGAAGTTCAAGATTATCTTAGTTAAGCTTGATGAGCTGACTCAAGGGAAAAAGAATGCAAATAATAAATGAGGTCTTGGTTATGAAAAAGGAGAAAGTTATGGATCTAGACAAAGTAATCTCAAGCAAGGAAATCTACTGGGTAAAGCAAAAAGGTGTCCAGTAAGACAGCCTTATGCTCAAAAGTTTAATGGATATTGTTTTGCTTGTAATAAATTTGGTCATATGGCTGCTCAATGTAGAAGTAAAATGAAATCAAGTGATTCATCATTTTCCGGTCAGTGTTTCAATTGCAATAAGTTTGGTCATAAGTCAATTGAATGTAGAAATGTGTCAAACAACTCTGTCAATAGAAGGAATAAAAAATGTTATACCTATGGAAGAATTGGGCATGTTGCTAATCAATGTAGATCAAGAAGAAATCAATGGAATGACTGATCTAGACAAGGAAATGTTGTGTGTTTGAATTGCAACAAATACAGTCACATTGTAAGATTCTACAGAAACAAGAATAAGGATAGAAGAGGTCTAGTATACAAAGACATAAATATGCGAAGAAATGATAAAGGAAAAGGGAAATGACTGTGGATGAAATAAGAGATCAAATGGAGAAGACATGGTTGAAGAAGATTTCCTCTATTGTAGAAAATGAGCCAGCACCAAAACCCACTTCTAGTAATTCCTCCAGGAACTAGTTTTAGGCCTTTGGCCTAGGGGGAGCTGTCAAGAAAATCCTTCAAACCCCCTATTGGTTATTGACATCAGGATGTAGATGAGTGCAGTACAATTGTTGTTGGAATAGTTGGAAAGGATATCAACCTAAGTTGAAGGTCCGAAGAAGTTCTTGGTTGACAACTGAGAAAACAGGATATCTGGATGTGTTAGGGAAAAAACATTTATTACAATAAAAGTTAGGTATCTGAAATATAAAAAGCAACTTGAAACCCTCATTTTCCACTTTGTATTGAAGGAAAGAAGAAGGAGAGCACCTTGCATCATAATTTTGAAAGTGTGGGGAGAATTCGGTGGTGAAACCCTAATTCATCAGGTACTTTGGCAATATTGAAAAAATTTAGTTTAATTTGGTGTGTGTACAAAAGGGAAAATGGAACAAATCAAAGGGAAGGTAAACCTAGATGAATACAACAATGAGAAGATTAGATTTGAAAGAAACAAATTGTCGCACAATGAATTAAAGTGAGTGAATGGAGCAAAGCACAAAAGCTTGGACATCTGGAGTGAATTACCCTATTCTGGAAATGTAGAAACCATCGAGTTTATTCTGGATAGAATGAATGATGATATTCTAACTTTGGATAAACCCTATAATATCTCCAAAGAAGTGATTACAACTATAATTGGGTTATGCAAGGTTGGGGATGTGCTGAGGAAGAAATCAATTTAGAATAAAGAAGTCAAAACCCTAACTGGAGTAACTGGAGATCAAAGAGCATTGATAATATCCACAATTAAAGACTTAGTGACAAGGTACATTGCACATGGAATATCCTACAAAATCTCTTTCAGAAATAGAGAAGGTGCAACTTTGGCTGGAGCTGTTTACATTTCACACAAGATGATAATGGAATATTAGGATTTTGATCTTTGTGGATTGTTGAAAGATCAACTAATGGAGAACATGCAATTGACAAAGGAGACATGTTACCATTTTAGGTTTGGTACTTTGGTTATATGCCTTGTGATGTATTTTTTGAATTTCTTACCCCTAAATAACAATGTATTATGGGAAGAGAGTGAACCAATTTTCAAGCAGATTTACATATACTCTAACAATTTGGAAAACTGTGATCAAGTATATGAAAGTTTCTTCAAGGGTTTACTAAGGAAGTTTGGATCAACTGGTGTTTCCATTCCGGTAAGATGACTTGAAGTTGGTTCCTCCTCCAGTGAGATGGAGAGAAAGAAGAAAAGAGAAAAAGACATTACTGTCTATACTCCACCAGCATGCAAGACTCCAAAAGTTGAAGGGAAAGGAAAAGAACAAGTGATTATGGATATACCAAATGAGGAATCCAATAAGGAATCTGAGGGCACCCTAGGAAAAGAATTGGAATTAGCTAAATCAAAACAAGGAAAAACATAAGGAATTGAAGAAGAAGGTGATATATCCAAGGAAGAACTAGTGCAACTTATTCATGAGGAAGGTGGAATGCAGAAAATTGCAAACATATGGTCTATCAGACCTTCATATGAGTAAGACATGATCTTAAGCCTACTAAGTGCTCATATTGTGCACAATCATATCAAATTGGAGATTTTGTAGAATAAATTTCCAAAAGAGATGATTGAATGCATCAAGGAAATCATGGACTCTGAGTCTCAAAACAAGAAGAAGAAGTGATCCTACACCTGAAGAAGCAATACATATTGTCACTCACCAAGCTAAAAAATAACATGAATCAACTAAGGAAATGCATAAGCACTACAAACAAAATTTACAACTATTGTCTTCGATGGCCTCATGCAATCAGCAAGTACAAAGAGAAGCTGGAACAAATTGAAACAGAGTTGAATAGTATTGGTCAAAATTTAACATGTCTCAGGGTCAAGATGGTGCAATCATAAAAAGGATTCAGGAACTATGGGTAGAGCATACAAGTGTTCAAAACTCTAGGAATAGGATTGTTGACACCTTTTGGAAAGTGAAGGACATAATCGAATGTAGGTTGGAACAATTGATTGAGATACTGAGGAAGGGAGAAATATTGGAAGATACCTTCACCATTCCGGAATCCCTCATCAAAATTATCAACTAAACATCTGAGAACAACAACATGATCATAATCACCAGGATTGCAGTGGAAGCATGAAAGAAGTTTCTTCTGGAGATGAAGGAAAAGCACAAAATAATCTTCAATTAGCGGTTGTATTTCTTCAAGTTTTTGAATTAGTTTTTACACAATTTTTGGTTATACTTCATAGGGGGAGAAATAAATATTTTATCTTTTTGTGATTGATGTCAAAGGGGGAGAGACAGGAGTGAAAAATTCCTTATCAAAATTAGGGAGAGTTTTGTTGAGTTTTGTCACCTATGGCGTTTTGAAGTTTTGAAGGCTTCGACACTTAGTCATTTTTCACTGAGTGTTTCCATCAATGCCAAAGGGGGAGATTGTTGGCATATGGCTTCTAGTGTTGTCATTGATGGCAACTGAAGTCATTGATCCAGTTCACATTGCAGTATCTGACTATACTGGAAGACATAATGAAGAACAGGGTATCCAACTGAAGTTGAATCTATCAAGAGATTTGCATTAACAATTTTGATTGTGGATCTTAGGGAAGGTCTTTGGGTATCTAAAATGTGTTATTCTTGTGTTTTATGTTGTTGCGTCAATTGGTGTATGAGTTAGGAGATCCAGTCATTTTATTTTATGTTCATCAATGTATGAATGATGACTAAATGAATGTTAGGTGTTGTGGATGTCTAAAGCGGAATTGTTTGAAGTATTTTTGTGTTTTAATTTTTTTTTAGGTCCTAATTATGTTATGGATGACTTTGGTGGATGTGTATTAAAATTTATTCATGATTTGGGCTGACAGTTGGAAGATATTTTCCATTCTATTGAAGCCGACATATAGCGGCTAAATTCTTGGTAGCAGATATATATATGTATATGAGATTAGTTAATTCATTTTGGTGTGTATGTGTGAGTGTTTGACATGTGTTGATGTGTGTGTGAATATCATAAGAGCGGTTGAGTGATTTTCTCTTTTTCAAAAGAATATTTTTGTGAAGCGAATTAAGGCAGAGCAGAGCGAAGCACATAATCAGATAGAAGGTCCAAAATCTGATCTATGAGCCTAATCAGAACTGTAATTAGGCATTTGTAGATGCTATCTTCTTAGTTAAACCTTTTGATGTAATCCAAATATTTGTAAGGCAGTGAGCTCTAGGCAGTGAGCCTGACTGCAAGTGCATTCCCATTTTGTGGATTGAACTCCACCGTGGTTTTTCCCCTAACAGGGTTTCCACGTAAAAATCCTTGTGTTATGGTGTTGTGGCTTATTGTTTCATGTCATGCGTCTTTCTTTTGATTGAATGTTTTAGGAACTTCAGAGAACATATTAATAAATTTAAAAATTGTACAACACTAATTTACCCCCCCTCTTAGTGTTGCTTGAGTCCAACACGATGCACAAAGGGGCAGCTTGAGTAACCCATGGAAGAGTTTGTTTAATAAGTGAAAACCTAATAAAATAAACTAGTGGGTTTGGGTAGGATCACACTAAACAAGATAAATAAGACATCTCGCCCATGCCATTAGTGCTTTCGTAGTCTAAGGGTGGGCTGAGAAGGCCATGGTTGGAAAGACCACTACCTTGTCCTCACAAAAGGTTAGTGGTCCCACATGTGTCACCCTAGGGGGCCGACGCCTAGTGAGAGGCACCGAGGGTAACCATAGATGGGGGTCGATGCCTAGTGAGAGGTATCCTAGGTAACCCATGCTAGGGCCATGTGATGACACTCTTCCTATAGCATACCTTGTTATTCTATTACCTTGTGAGCCTCTAGACGTAGTCATTTTTTATGCAGTTTTTTATTATGTTTATTGTTACTCTTGTTTTGTTGAGTCTTGTAGCCTTTCCACTTGATTGTTCTTTTTCGTGGGTCTTTCTTTTCATCTCCTATCATGGGGGGTAGGCCTTTGGGTCCACATGGTTGGGTGGAATGTGCTATGCACCCCATTGGGTTCCCAGATGGAGTTCGTGAAGTGAGGAGATTGTTCTGATACAAAGAGTCCAAAGCTTCACCATATTTTAGTTGTACAATGTTCATTTATGTATTATTCTTGTAATTGTAGTATCTTTCCCACTTTGTGATTGGGAAGCATTGCTGTGCATTTGTAATCTTGAAATGATGTAATTTCATATTGATGTATATGTATATTCTGATTTGATCGATGTAATGTTTATATATAAACTCTTGATTTTATTATGTGTTCATATATGGATGTTCCTCATTTATGTAATGTAATGGATGTATGATCATTGTTTACTCATCCTATATTATGGATTTGCAATGTAATCTTGGGATTCATTAATCATCGTTATGGAATGGGTTTATGTTTAGTAATGTGATCACATGTACCCCAGAGGACATAGTAGATATTGTATATGTATAATTGCATTAAATGTGTTGTATGTTAATGTACATCTTATGTTAGTTTACTTGTAAAAAAAAATTGTGCTATGATTTGTTAGTTTCTTTTTAGTTGTCCTTTGGGATTTGCGTGGTGGGGCGTTACAACTTGGTATCAGAGCCAAGTTATCTAACATTGGGTACTCTAGGTTAGTTGAGCCCATTAGGTTAACCTTTGCACTTAACTCTTGAACTTACATGTTCACCTTGAATGTTGCGCAAGAGCATGCCTAGGGGTAGGGGTCATGGCCGTGGAGGAGGCCAAGGTGGTGGTGATAGACCCAACCACTAGAGCCCGTCATCTTCAAGCTCGCATGGTTCAAAACATGAGGAACACCAGAGTTCCTAAGACAATCTAGGAGGCAGAGGTCAAATATGGAGTAGTCAGGATTAGAAGGAGGGCATTTGCAACAACTACTTGAGGAGATTCTTGGTTGTTTGGACCCTAGGCCGAAGGAGGAACATCAGGTGGTCCGAGAGAGAGAGGTCACCAAGGTGGAGAGAATTAGCAACAAAGAAGGATGCCATAGTGGTGGGTCACATGAGAGACCTGTTCAGAGCATGTCCTCCCACATTTGATGGTACTAGTGGAGGAAAGGATGCAGAAACATGGTTGATTGATCTAGATCGATGCTTTTCTATGCATCCTTATGGCAACAATACTAAGGCTAGGTGCAGCATCATGCACCTCAGAGGCTTTGCATCCTCATGGTGGCGACTAGAAGAGTAGAAATTGTACCTAGGCATCAATGTAGTGACTTGGGAGCTCTTCATGGAGAGATTTAGGGCTTGTTTCCTTTCAAACCACTAGAGACAGTGCCGAGAAGATGAATTCCATGAGATGAGACAAATGGAAATGTCTAGAGCAGTACAAGCACTGGTTCTATGAGCTCAAGCAGTATTCGGGAATCAGTAATGATGAGGCTATGCTAGTACAACACTTTGTCAGGGGCTTGAATGCCTGAATCATTGGAGGAGTCTAGGTATTCAAGCTGAAGATGATGGAGGTAGTTGTTCAGAAGGCTCAACTTATGGAGGAAAACTTGGCCATGGCTTTGGGAGGCCACATAGGTGTTCAAATTGGTAAACCACTTGCATCTAAATTTGGTTCTTGAGGTGGGCAACCTGAAGTTGCAGGCTCTTCTATGATTCATCATGTGCCTTCTAAGGGTGGCCAGTAATAGCAGCAACAGTCACAGCCTATGCACAACAATTCTTAGTCTCAGCAGAGTGGTAGATCTCAGTCCAGAAAGAATTAGAATTGGCAACAAAATCAGCATAACCATTTTGAGCAGCCTGCACAGAGTACATAGTCAACACCTAGTCAAGGCAGTTTTTAGTAGTCTAATGCACCATCTGGTGGTAGAGGTTTTGGTGGGGCATAGGTTGTTTCTCTTGTGGTCCAACATGGCCATATTGCTAGACAATGTTTGCAGAAGAACTCTACAAGTTTTAGTCAGAGGCTAGCCGCTTCCAAGCCAATGGTGGGCGATGCAGGAAAATCACACTAAGTTTTCATAGTGGTTGACAACCATCAAGATGGTCATCATGGTAGTGTGGTTGAGACATTAGCTATGTTACAAGGCACTAGTATTTCTATTCTCTTTAGTTTCGGTGCTTCAGATTCATTTATTTCTCCTTCTGTAGTAGAGCACTAGAGATTGGTGGCAGCAACGCAAGGTGTTAAGTAGTAGGTCGAATTGGCCTCCAAGGCAAAGGTAGTAGTAGAATCACTTGTTCAAGGTTGTAGTTTGAAAACTAGGTCACTTGTGATGACGATGGACCTCTGAATCCTACCTCTTGGATCCTATGATGTCATTTTAGGTATGGATTGGTTGAGTGCTCACCAAGCAATGATAGATTTTTTATGTAAGTATGTGCGATGTGTAGATGATTTAGGTAATGAGGTTGAGATTGTTGGCATACAGAGACCCATCTCATTACAGATGATTTCTGCTATGCAATTGAAGAGGTGTTTCTTTCATGGTTGTCAGATGTTTGTTGTGTTGGTTAATGAGTTGGACTTGGGAGAGAGTTGAGAGGTGTCACTGGATGACTATCCTCTCCTTAAGGATTTTTTAGATGTTTTTCCTAGTGAAATTTTGGGGATGCCACCTAAGTGTGACATCGACTTCAGAATTGACCTTATGCCTGGAGTTGAACCTATATCTCGGGCTCCATATCGGATGACAACACAGGAGCTTCAAGAGCTTCATTTGTAATTGGAGGAGCTATTAGCAAAAGGTTCATTTGTCCTAATGTTTCCCCTTGGGGAGCACCAGTGATATTCGTGAAGAAAAAGGACGGTTCCCTCCATTTGTGCATTGATTACAAATAGCTAAATAAAGTGACAGTGAAGAATCGGTAACCTTTGCCAAGAATTGACAATCTATTTGGTCAGATAAAGGGGGCTAAGGTATTCTCAAAAAATGATCTTAAGTCAAGATACCATCAATTGCGGATAGCCAAAGTAGATATACACAAAATTACATTTCGCACTCATTACGAGCATTATGAGTTCACTATTATGTCGTTCGGGTTGACGAATGCACCATCAGTTTTCATGAGTCTAATGAATGGAATTTTCTAGACCTAATTGGATAGATTTTTTCTCATGTTCCTCAATGATATCTTGATCTATGGAGGAGCATGAGGATCATTTGAGATAGGTGTTGCAGTGCTTGAGAGACAATCAGTTATTTGCAAATCTGGCAAAGTGTGGGTTCTTTAAGATGGAAGTGAAATACTTGGGTCATGTTATCTCTGGTGAAGGTATTGTTGTGGATCCTTCAAAGATTCAATCCATCGTTGATTGGCCTACACCCATGAATTTTCTCGAGATTCAATTTTTTATGGGTTTGGCAGGCTACTATCGCTGGTTCGTTCAGGGCTTCTCGAGGATTGCACATCCCATAACTTCTCTTTAGAGGAAAGGGAAGAAGTTTATGTGGTCAGAGTAGTGCTAGTCAGTTTTCCAGACCCTTAAGGAGAAGTTGACCAGTGCACCTATCCTAGCAGTTCCTAATCCTACTGGGGATTTTGTGGTGTGTATGGATGCTTCCTTGGAAGTCTTAGGAGCCGTTTTGATGCAAGAGGGTCGTGTGATTTCCTATGAGTCTCACAAGCTCAAGGATCATGAGCTGAATTACACATACGATTTGGAGTTAGCTGTCATTGTTCATGCCCTTGTGAGATGGAGACACTTTTTAAATTGGGGAATCAGTTTGAGTTGCATAGCGATCATCGTAGCTTGCAGTATATCTTTATGCACTCAAACTTGAATACCGGGCAGAGGAGATGGATGGAATTTCTTTGTGAATATGATTTTGAGGTTAAGCACATCCAAGGAAAGGAAAATGAGGTGGCAGATGCTTTGAGTCAGCAAAGACATGAGTTATCTGCAGTGACTCTTGGTGTGGATTTGAGCAGCTAGATCCTTGCAACACTTCCTTTAGATGGTTGGTATCAGGAAGTGAAGTCAGAAATTGAGTCAGATAGAGCTTTGGAGGGAAAATTTTCTAGTTATTCAATGGAATCTGATGGCCTTTTGTAGTATTTGGGTCGCATGTATGTACCTCCTATTGAGGTTCTTTGTACCCTAATCATGACTGAGGCACACCAAGCTCCCTATTTTTATCATTCGTGAGTCAAGAAGATGTATGCAAACCTTCGTTCGCTGTATTTTTGGGTTGGAATGAAAAGAGATATTGCATACTTTGTGGCGAGATGTTTGGAGTGTCAGAGAGTTAAGATAGAACACTAGCATCCCATAGGTCTTTTATAGCCTCACCTCGTTCCTGAAAGGAAATGCCAGGATATCATATTAGTGGACTTTATTGTGGGTTTTTCTATGTCTTCTAGTCAGCATGATGCTATCATGGTCACTGTTGACAGGTTGACCAAGGTGGCACACTTTTCTCCTGTTTGATCATCTTATACTGCTTCTTCTGTAGCCAAAATATTCATGGAAGACATTGTTCGACTGCACAAAATTCCTTGAAGGAGTATTTCTGATAGAGATCCAGTGTTCACTTTTGCATTGTGGACATCCTTACAGCATGCCCTAGGGACCCAACTGAACTTCAGTTATGCATACCATCCTGAAACAGATGGATAGATTGAGAGGGTCAACTAGGTTCTTGAAGACATGCTCCAAATGTACATGATGGATCAATAGTCACATTGGGAGGACTATTTGCATTTGGTGGAGTTTGCATACAATAATGGATATCATAGTTCGATTGGTATGCCTCCCTTTCAGGCATTATATGACCATCCTTGTCAAACCTCGTTGAGTTGGGACCGTCTTGAGGACAAAGTTCTCCTTGGACCCAAAATGCTTCAGGATATGGAGCAACAGGTAGCACACATCAAGGAGCACTTGGTAGCAGCTCAGGATAAGAAAAAAAAATGCAGATGCACATAGGGTCAATCGTCAGTTTTCTGTAGGTGATCGGGTTTTCCTGCTAGTACGTTCGTAGAAGAGTCCAATCCATTATGGGAAAGGCTCAAAGCTCATGCCTCATTTTGTGGGACCGTTTGAGGTGTTGGAGAGAATTGGACCCATTACTTATCGCCTAGCATTGCCACCCAGTCTATCACACATACATGATGTGTTTCACATTTATGTACTTAGGCCTTATTATCGAGATGTATCTCATGTACTTGATTGGAATGCATTACAGGTAGAGGACGGGCAGCTGGCACTCGATCCCATAGTCATTCTTCAACATAGGAGATGCACTCTCAAGGGAAAAGAAGTTGAGCAAGTGTGAGTCCAGTGGGACCCTAATGATGAGACTTCGGTGACATGGGAGGATGCATCCCGCATTAGAGAGTCTTTTCCTTATTTTTTCATAGGCTTCTGAGAGTAAGCCTAGTTCTAGGGGGGAGGATGTAATGCCTCTCGTGTTGCTATTACTATTCTGATACTTATTATGTTATGTTGTGTACCTTGAGACTATGCTGGTGGTTTTTCACCATTTTGATTTGGTTGGTTGACAGTTTAGTTTACTTGGATGATTATGATACTCTTTTCGGATGTTTATGTTATACTGATACATGGTGTTTGATGTTTTGTTTGGATTAAATAACTAGTTATGTTTATCATATGGACATAGTACTATGATTGTTATGCATTTTATTAAGTGATTACTTTATGATATTTATGATGATGTGTTTACTGCTCGGCGTCTTGGTGAGAGGACAGTGTAGCATCTCTCGTTTGTGAGCGCCCTACTATGTTGTGATTTCCTCTCATGGTGTGTGTTGTTATTGGATATATATACATTGCTCGACATTTGGTTTGATGCAGGATGCAAGTACTAGGCATCGACACCACCTGCACTGTTAGGTTTGAGCGTGCCTTACAAAGCCCAATGGGTATGATGTGGAAAAACAGAGTTGACAAGAGAGTCCCCCACCTTAGCTGTCATCCTCGACGAGGATGAGTTCCTAGTCCATCACCTTGTTATTGTGTTTGACAATGTGGTCCATTTGCAATCCCATTTCCATTTTGGTATCATGTCATTTTGAGTCGTTTATTTTTAATTATCTAATTGATGTTGTTTTAATTATTTGAAATAGTTGTTAATTCATTGTGTTAAGTTTAATAATGTTGATCAATTAATTTTTATAGTTAACAATGTTCATACGTGTTATGTTGATTTAATTTATTAAATTAAATTGTTATGCAGATGTCGTTAATTAATTATCAAATTAATTCATTAAGTTAAAATGATTCGATAATATATTATTACTTTATTAATGATGAATATTTTAATGGAACATTATTTGCATTTATAAATAATGTTTATTTTAAATTTAAATGTAATGGATAATGTCATTTAAAATAAATTAATAAATTGGAATTTTAAATGGAATTTTAGAGATAATGTTAAATCACAAAAATTAATTAAAAAGAAATTGAATCAAGAAACATTTTACATGCAAGTGCGTGTGTTCTCTCGAACTAATCTAATCAGAGGGCAACTTGCTGATTTTTGTGTTTTATGGATTTAGCATTTTGATTTTGATTTTCGAAAACAAAGATAAATTCTTTAATTGAAATTGGAAAAAAGGAAGGGAGAATTATTTTGGTTTTCAGCAAGAACTTTTGGCTCTATAAATATATTCTAGTACAATAAAAAAATAAGAAAAAAATAAAAATAAATACAGTTATTGTATATTGGAAGGAAATTGTGTTCTGGAGAAAAGTGTTGGTGGCAATGAAAGAGATCATTGCGAAATGTCTTCTCCATCACCGAAGCATTTTATTCTAGGTTGGAAATATTTCGTTTCCATTTTCATCTGTCATTTACGAATTTCTTTTATGCTGGATAATCGAATATTACTACCTGGTATCGCCTCTCATTCATGCTATTATATTTTTACTCACTTCTTAGGCCAACTGCCATTGTGGTATTTGCATGGTAGTTGAATAGTTTCTTGTCTTCACATTTTTGCTGCCTTATACTTTGGAGTGGGTCAACCTTTGTAGTTGGTAGGGTTCGACCTTTATGTATTCTTAGTGATGTGAATCATCATAGGATTGCTAGTTATTTTGTATCAGTTTTTTTTGAGCCTATAGAATGTTGGGAAGTCGATTTTTAGTTTGATGGATATTGTAAGCTTAACGTGTGGTGGTCCTTGTGATATGTTGATTCTGCTATAGTAAGGTTGTAGTGATAATTTTCAGTTGTATGTATATTTTTTTGTTTTAGGCATCTTTTGGTGTGAATGATATCCATGATTTTGTATATAGAAATGTTTTAATTTCCAAACATATAATTGTGCTAGAGAAAATTGATTCTATTTAGTTTATCCATGCTTTGTAATTCGATACTTTTTTCAGGCTTAATGTGACTTTGATTGGAATGGGTAGCGCCCCTTCATTCGCCTTTTATTGCTTCTAGTCTGATCCTTTTTGTTTGAGCCTAAGTGTCGATTTGCTTCAATATTTTATCATTGTTATTAGTATTTTCCTATATTGATTTAAAAGCCTTTAAACTGTTATATGCCACCTCACTTAGTTAAGGGTTCAATTTATTTTAAATATGCTAGTTCGGCTGCCATACAACCATATGTAGCGGTTGCTTTTAGTTGATCCTTTGCAGGTTCGATATATATATATATATATATATATATATATATATATATATATATATTAGTTGTTATCATGCTTTATGTTGTTAAAACAACAAGCTACATATGTTTCTTAATGTTATTTTAGTAGTATTTTAAATTAAGATATATTTATCTATATATATATATATATATACATATGGGATGTAATATATATGTATTTGTATATATTTATGTATATACATATATATAAATATGCGTAAAAGATATATATATCATGAAATTTATAATTAAGAGCAACTAGTTTGAGAAAAGTGCATAAAGTAGATATTGTAAATTGTGATTACAAAGTTTTCTTAATTATTTAAAAGATATCATTATGGTCATGTAATAAATATATTTGATTATTTAAATATTATTTAAAATTTCTTAAGGGAGATTTTATTGCGATTATGTTTAAGTAAATGGGTATTTAATTATTCTTGAATATGTTTAGGTAGTTATTTGATTACTAAAAATGATTTTCACAGTGGACGTTCAAATAAATGTAATTGATTATTCTGTATGCTCTTTGAAAGTAATACCTTAAGATGGATCTTAGTGGCTCCATGTTGATTGCATTTTCCTCTTGTATTAATTCAATTTGATGAGATTTTGTGTTATTCATTTGGGAACCCGTAGCACTGAGTTACTCTCTACTGGGAGTTTAAGGGTAGTTCATTCAATAGGCTTTCAAAGGCGATGGGAAACTTGATTTATGTTGGATTTTCCATGTTTTGATCTTTGTGGTTTGTTTGATCTTATCTATGATTTTTGAGCTCTTGTGGGTGTTACCTTGTACTAAGGTGTTTACATTTGATGTAGCTTTTTGGGAGAGATGGTTCATGCTTCACATATGCACCTAGTTTTTGTGGTTTTAGTGCTTTATATATTTTGGTACACCCCTTGATGTCATTAGATTTGTGTTTCGATGCTACTAGGGAGAGTGGCTCTTCATGCGGGTCAGCACACAAAGTGGCAGCTTGGGTAACCCATGGAAGAGTTTGTTTAATAAGTGAAAACCTAATAAAATAAACTAGTGGGTTTGGGTAGGATCACACTAAATAAGATAAATAAGATGTCTCACCCATGTTGTTAGTGCTTTTGCAATCTAAGGGTGGGTTGAGAAGGCCATGGTAGGAAAGATCACTACCTTGTTCTCATGAAAGGTTAGTGGTCTCGCATGTGTCACCCTATGGCTCTGGCGCCTAGTGAGTGGCAGCCAGGGTAACCATAGATGGTGGTCAACGCCTAGTGAGAGGCAGCCTGGGTAACCCATGCTAGGGCCATGCGATGACACTCTTCCTATAGCATCCCTTGTTATTCTATTACCTTGTGAGCCTCTGGAAGTAGTCATTTTTGATGCAATTGTTTATTATGTTTATTGTTACTCTTGTTTTGTTGAGTCTTGTAGCCTTTCCACTTGACTGTTCTTTGTCATGGGTCTTTCTTGTCATCTCCTAGCATAGGGGGTGGGCCTTTGGGTCCACGTGGTCAGGTGGAACGCGTTATGCACCCCATTGGGTTCCCATACGGAGTTCATGAGGCATGAAGATTGTACCGATATAGAGAGTCTAGAGCTTCACCACATTTAAGTTGTACCATGTTCATTTCTATATTACTCTTGTAATTGTTGTATCTTTCCCACTTTGTGATTGGGAAGCACTGTTGTGCATTTGTAATCCTAAAACAATGTAATTTCATATTGATGTATATGTATATTCTGATTTGATCAATGTAATGTTTATATATACACTCTTGATTTTATTATGTGTTCATATATGGATGTTCCTCATTGATGTAATGTAATGGATGTATGATCATTGTTTACTCATCCTATATTATGGATTTTCAATGTAAGCTTGGGATTCATTAATCATCATTATGGAATGGGTTTATGTTTAGTAATGTGGTCACGTGTACCCCAGAGGATGTAGTAGATATTGTATATGTATAATTGCATTACATGTGTTGTATGTTAATGTACATATTATGTTAGTTTACTTGTAAAAAAAATAAAAAAATTGTGCTATGATTTGTTAGTTTTTTTTTTCAGTTGTCCTTTGGGGTTCACTCTATGGGGCGTTACAAGCACTCTACTCAGTCTATTTCTTTAGTCTAAATTCCTATGTGACATGCCATATCTATTGTTACTATATCTTACTAGTGCATGGACCTTATTTTCTAAGAAAAATATCTAAGAAATTAGTTGATTTGCAACATTGAGAACTTGAATTTGGTGAAACCCTAAATTTACAATAAATCACTTTATACTCCAATTTCTCTATCATTTAGATTTTATTAGCTCTAATATATGCATGAAAACCCCTCAAAATATAAGGATTTATTTTGCTGAAATATGAGAGATATGTGCTTCTCAAAATGACCTCTAATTTTTTTTTTCCTTATTTCTTGTCTTTGTGATGCTAAGATCATGCCTTGATACAACTTGTGAAATAAATTGTACAAGAGAGGAATATAATATGAAATATGTTACAAATAATTTATAATATTTGAGGGGTATATCTCCAAATATCTCCAATGAGAACAAGATTCACAATATGATTCCATCTAGGCTAACACAGATACTTAATTATAGACCCTAAGACAACCTAAATACCTATTTAATAACATGATGACTATTATATGATAATTGTGAGTTAAAGTAGCCAAAATTTGACTACCCATAATCCTAAACACATATAGGATTAAGGGTGTACCAAATCCTCTACTCATGATTGCATTAAAATTTCTTGGGGTCATATATGGATATGAAATACAATGCAAGATCATATTGAGATTTCCTTGGAAGTTGAAATAACTCTTTGGGAAAGTGGAGAGTCATACTTAGGAACCTTGGGAGATGACACTTGTTTCATGGTTTTGAGCCCATGGTTTTAGGAAACCATTATTAATTTCTAGTTTCTCTCTTGCCTATACAAAGAATGTTTGGGTTAGAGGTTTGTCTATGATGTTTGTGATAAGGAAATGTTGCTAGAATTCATCCCAAATTAAATTGTGATAGCATCCTACAAATGCATGATAATGGATGTGTTAGAGTACATGTTTTTATTACCAATTTCCATATGCTTTTGATTTTATCATAGAAAGGAGAGAAATGCAATGAGTGCACTAAGAAGTTCTCTAAGAATAATAATCTAGTTTTCATTATTAACATGATATCTAAAATTTGGACTATAAATTGGAATTGACAAAGTAAATAAATTGTTTGAGCACGAGTCAAATTATCTATATATTATAATTTAATCTTGCTCATTATTTTTCCCTTTTTGTTTAGATAAAATATTATTTAGTTTAGCATTGGTTGCTTTCTCACTATATTTATTCTTACTAAAGTAGACCAATAAGTTCTTGATATATAACTTAGTGATTAGCAATTATAAAAAATTACAAACATCTTAAACACAAAAGAGGTTGATCTTGGAGTATAATCATCACTAGTTTATCTTCAACTTCTTCCTCCACCTCAAATAATTAGTTTTTGATATCTATAAGTTGCATAAAAAAATATTTGATCTTTCCTCATCAAATATATTAAGCATGTTATGTGACTTTTTCCCCAAGAGAAGAGAAAACTATGAAATAACCCTTTAGAATTAAAAGGGGGATAAAAAATAAAGGATATTATGATCCTTGGTTAAAAAAAGAGATTAATAAAGAATATGTATAAAAGCTCTTTAAAAGGGGGAGGAATAACTATTTATTAAATTTTTATTAAAAGGAAACTCTTGTGAAAGGGTGTGATGGTTTGGAAACCACCCCTTAAGGATTGTATAAAGAATTTATGTGAGGCTTGGAAAAGGGGGAGAACATTCAAGGAAGAAGGAAGTGGTTTGGTGAGCTATGGGAATTGGAGAAGAGGGTACACAGAATGTGTCCAACTCAAGGTACAATGTACACCTAGGACGAGCATGCTCAGGGCTTGGTGTGCACTTGTGTTGAACATTGTTCTAGATTGAACCAACACTTGTGTAGAGCACAATAGTGTATATTGTGTTTCAAAAGGAACTCTTTCCTCCTAGATTGTTCCATAGCAAGAGCCAATACCACTTATATTTTTCTGAAGTGAGAATGACATTTCCAAGACCTATGATTCATAGAAGTACTAAACTCAATTGCAAGATATTTTTAATTATAAATGAGATGAAGTGGATTTAATTGAATTCTTTAATGATGTTATTTCTTTTCTTTTAATCATATTTATATTGTTGAATGCCAATTTATGTATTTTTTATGAAGTTTTAATGTTCTTAAGTCTTAACTAGATAACATTGATTAATTAGCACTTTTTGTGCATTTGTATCTAATTTATAGAAATAATTTATAATATTTAAACTTTTTTTAAAATAAAAGGCACATGGGCCTATATATATATATATATAAGGTTTTACATATGGATCATATTTGATAAGGCAAAAAATACCAATATTGCTAACAAATTTTCCTTTTTGATGATTACAGTTTTAACCAAATTGCAAATAAGAAAATTTACAAAACTAAAAATTAGCAATAATATGCGAAGACTGAGCAAGAATGAGTAAAAGCAGCCCCTATAGATAACTCTTATAATATTTAAACTTAATTAATAACAATAATATTTTTTTTGCCAAATATATATTCTAATTAATATTAAAATTATCTAATTTTATACTTGGGGAAAAGTAGCATTATAGAGCATGTAGCTTCTCCATGAGATATAACACATTTATTATCTACCTTGAACACACTAGCTAAATTTTTTTAATCTCTATGAGAGTCTTACATGTTTTTAATGTGTGTAACCAATGTACTTTTTACTAAAGCATAATGAGCATGAGATCACTTCAATTAGGTTTAACCCATTGATTTTATTTTACATTGCTCAATTTGTTAGATTTTTGAGCTAAAGAAACCAATATTTTCTCAAACATTAGGAGTGTAATGTTCATATACAAATAGCAATTTGGATCTAGCCATGTTCCCTCCCCTCTTTGATCTTACTAGCATGCAACCTCTATACACTAGTTGAATATGGAGAACACGTCAATTTGGAAAGATACGCATAACAACCAACAAATATACTTTCTTAGAACTTTTTTATTGTAATATGAATAGTATCTTCATAGGTGAAAGTTTAAAGTTGTGTCATACTTATATAAAGGAAATCACTAGCACTAATTTAATTTCTTAACTTGAATCACTAGAAAGTGACATATATATTTTGAATTTAATAATTATGTAAAATAATTCAAAATAAATATATTTTAGTGTATTTTATGTTTTTATTTTTTAGAAAACTAAAAAAATTGAATCGATTTTTTTTGCAAAATTGACACTAATTTAGTTACTGATAAAATGCTAAAAAATGAGGTTAAGTGGGACATTTCCCTTTATATATTAATTTTTTCCTTTAATTTTTTTTTTAAAAAATTATAACAAGAAACTTTAGTGCATGGATTGATTTTTTATCATTTCAATAAATATATATATTTTTAAATAAATCTTAAAATTTGTGTGTATTGAAAACATAACTCTTTTGATAGGATGTCATATTTTTCTTAGCTATTTATATAAAGTTAAAAAAAAAATCATCTTGACATGAAATCTCTTCTCTAGTGGACTATACTTTAGTAATTTTTCTTGACATAATACTTAATCTTATGTTTTGGTGTCGATGACCTACTTTTTAGTAAAAATAAAAAGAAAATGTAAATGATAATTAAATTAATAAAAAATCATATGTTCAAAAATTATACTTATAGATCTACAAAAAGATATTTCTAGATAAATATATATTTATATGAGTAGTTGTGAAAACATCTTTTTTTAATTAATTTTATTTTTTTGGTAAATTGGCTTCAAAGTGATGCTACATATGTATTTAGGGATACTCCTAGTTGGAGAAGCTTTGATCTATATTAAATTTAGCTAGAATGAATCCAACTAAACCATATTTTTGGCCAAACTTGAAATGCAGATAGAAATGCTTAAGTTTACTTATGCTAATAAGTTTGAACCTAAAGTGTGGCACAACTTTTAACTTTCACCCTCATGAAGGAATTTTTTCTATAAATTTCCCAAATATATTGAGTAAAAGAATGTCAATCCTACACCTCTCATGAATATATCATGCCTTGACTACAACCGAAATGAGTACCTCTTGACCAAATGCAAGCAATATTCTAACCTTTAAAAAAAAAATGTTTATTTTGCAATGTGGGATTTTCCTCGTATTTTTTGAATTTTTGGATAAAATGTGGTAATCCAACCATAATTTTATTAATGCTAAAGTTCAAAATTTACCAAAATTGATATATCTAGATACAATAGAAAAGCTACATGCATGAAAAAAAGTATCAAAAGTTCCATAAGGGGAGAAAATATTTATAACCTAATCAAAAGATGCATGTACACAAGAGCCAAGTGGATCTACCTTTTATGGCATAGATACAATCTCATCCAAACAACGCATAAAAAAAATCATGTCATTTTGGTTCCTACAACTATATGTCTTGCAGAAAGGGGTGAAGATTTTTGTATGTAAGTAGAGAACAAGAATACATGAGGCAATTTGCACACATTGAGGAAACTAGTCAGTATATTAATTTTGAACGAGCCAAAATGGTATAAAATAGAATGAGAGCTCATGATAATTCTAATTGAAAATAGTTGTATCCATCACTTTATCATTGCATTCTATATGAAGGCATAGGGAAATTAACATAAAAATTTCTAAGAAGAGTATGGATTTTATGTAAATCGTTTTATACAATTTTATCAATGATTATGTGCTTTCAACTCAATGCAATTTAGTTTCCAATAATAAAGGTAGATAATGGATGGTGTCAATAAAAACAACTTTAAGATCATAATCTAAGGTGAAGGTACAAAATAATTGCATTGCATATACACAAATAGATTATAAGGATCAAGTAAGTATAAAAAGTGTTAAAGGTGACGTCATCATTTAGATATATCAAAACATTGATACAACACTACTTTATCACAAAAAATAAATGGACACCAAAATCTTATCAAATATTTATTTATACTTTTAGGATATTTTAATTATTTCTAGAATACCATCAAACCTCATCTTAAAGTAATACTTTATTGAGCACCACAAATAGAGATTGTATCAACCTAATCTATCCTTATACACATTTGTACATATTGAAATCTTTGTTGTGCCTAATAAAGCTATTCCCTTCATTATAGCTCTTTGAAAGCTAACAATAATATTCATAGGAAATTTAGTAAATGAATCTATAAAATATCCTCATATTAGTACCAATTACTTGTGAAGAGGGTTAGAAAATATTGAAGGAAAACAAAAAAAGATAAAAGAAATACAAAAGCACAATACCTTCACCTAGAATATTCTCTTCTCTCCTTGACGAGAGGAAATGGAGTGCACCCTTATTCCATTTTATTTTCTTTTGATGTGGATATGTGGATTGCTCAATTATGTAGCATAACCTTGATATGATTGATAGTGATTGCAAGATAAGAGATCAAAATGACATGTAAGTATGATAGCTTAAAAGATTCTTAGGTGAAAATGAAGGATGAAAGCATCTAGATATAGTCTTGAAGAGGTAAATCAAGGGCTACAAATGATTGATGATGGATGGATAAGATTGAAGGAGTATTAGGGTTTGTATCAATGATGCAATCATATGACAAGTGTCAAACAATGGATAAGGTCTAGGTTTAGAATAGGGATAAGGAAAAAAATTCTTATGGAAATGACTAGGATTAAAAGATGTTAAATAAGACGAGTGGATAAGATTAAAAGATAGTTGTAATTGGTAAGATTAAGAGGTTAAATGAGATGAGTGGATAAGATTAAAAAATATTTTGACTAAATTGGCTAGGTGTCTAGGTTCAATGAATCTAGGAAAGGAGTTTGTTAGATGTGTGAAGGGGACATTTGTCACATAAGGAAAAATTTAGATTATGATCCATGTGAAGAAGATGGACGGCTAGGATTAAATGCACAAGGATAGAGGATAAAAGACAATTAATTAAATATTTATTTATTTAATTAATAGGATCATGATGGGATAATAATTGAATAAATGATAAATATTTATTTAATTAAATGATTAGGACAAGGGATATTAATTAAATAAATGGTATATATTTATTTAATTAATGGCTAAGAATAGACTAAAATGAGGTGTGGTTGGATAAGGTCATATTTTATGTGTCTACAACTTGTGACTAACTTAAACTAAGGGGCATGGTTGTATTAAATCTTCCTATCCCATAAGAAAATTGTACTCTTAAACAAATTATCCTTAAATCAAACTTGATAATCTTGTTATAATCATCTAGAGTCATAGACCAATCAAAGATTTGAAGATTTTCAAATACTTTACATGTGTTGCAACTCTTACGTGCAACATACTTACTCCCTTCTCTATGCCCCACTTTAGCATAATCTACAATTGCACACCACCAATATAAATTTCTAATTCACGCCAAACAAAAATACCAAAATAATCAAATATAAACAAATAAATACCTAAGTTATACTCTTTCCACACTTTTGGACAAACCCCACAGAGCATTTGGAGCTCCCAAAGGAGACCATGCACTCACATGAATGTTATGCTTGTTGCAATAATCTCTCAACTCCTATTGCTCCCATATTGGATGCATTTCCACATACGTTTGTTGGCATAATGTTGTCATTCATGTCAAAAGGGGATATCTGAGTGGTATCTTGTGAGAGATTGTTCACATGATATCATGGAGATCAATGCATTTAGTTCTAGAAGTTTGGTGATTACTGGTGGAAAGGAGAGTGTGTTCTAAAATTGTTGTAGTGTTGCTCAAAAATTGCAAAGTTGTCATGAATGTTGTCATAATTTTTGCAGAGGTTACTTCTAGAGGTCAGAGGAGAAAACTAAGGCCATATTAGTTATGGGTTTTTCAAGAGGATTCAATTAATGTGGTTTGCATGATCAAAGAGGAAGGAATAAGCTCAAAAATTATTTATTTATGCTTTTTTGTCCAATTAGAATTTGGCAGATAAACCCTAGGTCTAGTAGTCATGATGGTTCATTAGAAATTCCATTTTTGAGTTGATTGTTTATGGGTGGTTGCAGGTTTCTTAAGTTATCACTTAAGCCATTGAGTTTGTTGGGTGACCAGCCCCTTTACCTACCACTTTAGGTTGATGGTTTGTGTGCATTGCATGAACCCTTCACATCGCTATTTGCATTCATTGCAACCAAGTCTTAACCGCGATGTGGTCTAAGAGTGCGTGTTCGTGTTGAAGATCCAATGACTGTCGCATTGTTCCTTCCTATCGCGATTCAAATATCATCTCTGTGTATGCCTCATGCAATATGCGATGAAGGTTGATCAATGGTAGTGATCAACCTTGCCAAATCGGACGATCCTTGCTAGGCCACGAAGTTGGTGGAGGGGTCCTCGTAGGGCCTTGCGGGGTTGCAGGCTAAGGACACATGTGTAGTGGGACCAACTATTCGACAGGAGCTACCAGTGGAGTTTGACGTCATTAAGGACGTGTGGCAAAATATCACAATGTTGTTTCACATCGTTGTTGTGAAATGAAAAGGAGTTAAGTGCTAAGCGATATGCGATATAAGTGGAAAGGGATATTAGCCATGGACGAGTGGTAGCTTCCTGTTGTCTCGCTAAAGACTCTGTGGGTTCCTAGCTCAACCCTATGGTATTGCAGGCTCGTGACGCGTGGTCACAAAGATAGGTGGCGATAAGCGATTGCATCACATACTCAATTCACATCGCTGTTGTGAATTGAACTGAAGATGAGAAGTAGTGATATACGATATACTGCATATCAAATCTAGTGACAAAGATTGTTCGGTGATGATCGAATGATGATCGCTTCTCGGCCTTACATTGCAAAAATGAATGATAATGCCCTAAGAAAAAATGTGATATGTGATGGTCATGAATGTGAAGAAATAATGATCAACGACAATGGTTTAAAGAAGATATATCCAACGACTGTGTCTTAAAGATGGCAAGGTTAAAGGATAACTGAAAGATCATGGCCTAGAGATCGAAGATCGATGGAACAAATTCAAAGTTGAAGATTCTCAAAGGCTACGACAATGTTAACGAGGGTTTTGACTGCAAACCGACTCTATGATTGAGTTTAATTGGTCCAACCGCTTCAGCTTCTAGTTTCTATTGGTGATGAGACAAATAGTCGACAACACAGATATGTAGGCAGCGAAAAACTAGATTCAGATCCGATAGAGAATATGAATTAAATAAAACTAAAACCCTAGATTTGATGACATGCTAAAAATAGAAAAATCTCTGAATCTGGATAAGTATGAGTACATGATTCGGTGAATAGGTGGAGTGCTGAAGAAGACAATGAGGAAAGCCCTAGTAGTAGAGCTGAATAAATGAGTGCAAAGGTCGAGGCAATTAATGAACAAGTTGGTGAAAATATGCAAATAGAAGATATTCAGTTTTTGCCTAAGTGTGGATGATGCTGCAAAGAGATGTATGTGTGAGTTCTTGAGGCAGACAATGAATGCACTTAAAAAAAAGGAAAGTATAGAAGTAGCAAGGTGTATCTATGAGCTCTTGAGATAGACAAAGAATGCACTAAAAAGAAAACATGAAAAAGCATAGGTGCAATGAATGAGTAGAACCCAAACAAAAATGAGAAACCTTTGAACATGGTTATCATTCAAGGTGCGGAGCAAAGAGGTAGAGTGCAGAGAATTGAGTTGTTGACGACAACAACAAAGAATTGAACAGTTGCAAATAGAGTTGTTGCGTTGAATTGTGTTCTTAGGAAAAAACTGTAATCTCTTGTTTGTAAATCTGCAGGGTGGGTGCCATTAGACATTTGGGTAGGTGCTTCTTTGGAGTAAGTGCTTCTAAAATCAGGGGATTGGTGTCTCCTTAGGGTTGGTGCCCTTAAACTATGTATTTAGAAGATTTGATTGTGAGGCCGAATTAGGATAGTAGCTCCTAGCAACATTTCTCACCGTGGTTTTTCCCATCTTGGGTTTTCCATGTATACTCTGTGTTATGAGTCGTTATGTGTGTGTATGATTACTTCTTTGCATGTCTTGTTTTAATTTGCACATAAAAGGCTAAAAGGAATTAATCAGTCTAAAACATTAAAGGTTAAAGTTTTAATTGATCTATTGATTCACCCCTCCCTTCTCAGTAGTTTGTTGTGTTCCAACAACATTTCCATACCATAATCATCACACACTTAATACAATTCAATACAATCAATGTTACTCAAGAGAAGGCTTGGTGAAATGGACTAGAAAATGGAGAATCAACGAGGCAGATTTGCAGGTTGATAGGGACTTAGGTTCAAGCTCACATAGTCGCCAATTCCTTGAGCACTTGCTCCTACAACAATAACTCCATGAGAGCTCCAATGAATTTGGGCCTATGATTTGTATCATTAGCGATTTCTTGTATCAGGAATAAATTGGCACTTTTAATTGATTAGGTAGCACAAACATATTAAAAACATCTGTACTTAACCTTGGCAGCTGGAAAGCAAAAAAATTAATGTTAATAACTGTTGTAGGTCTCATCGCCATAACCTAGCATGGTACTGTATGTTAGAATCATGATACGACACCTTATTAGTTTGTATGGAGAAAAGCCGCTGTCTGTGTTCATCCTCAAAGACTCTGTTCAAGTAGAGAATGTTTGACAAGTAGGTGTGCTAAAACCTGAAATAGGTTATAATAGGGGCAGCTCTTTAGAAGCTTGAAAACTGGAGCTAAGTATGGAAGAAGAGAGACAACTGCATGCGGTGATGCTGCCGTGGCTGGCACAAGGTCACATTAATCCTTTTATAAATCTCTCGAAGGCCTTGGTAAGCCACGGGGCTGTAAAAGTGTGGTTTGTGTCAACCCCTGTGAATATATCCCGAATCAGAGCTCGTTTGCAGGGGGAGCCGATCCAGCTGGTGGAGTTGGAATTGCCATCTGTTGACGGACTGCCCCGTGGCGTGGAATGCACAGCAGATATTAAGCCAGAAGCAGCCCATCTCCTTCATGGGGCATTCGACCAATTGGACAAGCCATTTGAGAATCTTTTGCGGCGCCTTTCGCCAGACATCGTAATCCATGACCTTCCAGCCCATTGGGCCGCTACCATGAGCGCCAAGCTGGGGATACCCACGCTGGTGTTCGATGTGTACAGTCCTGCGGCCAGCAGTTATGTTCGCAGCCATGCCATGCATAGAACCAACGGGGACAAAACGCCTCAAGATTTGACGCGCCCGGCGCCCGACTATCCCTCGGCCTTAATTTCGTGGCAGTTGTTCGAAGCCCACCGTGTGGTGGGCATGTTTGTACCTGGCCCCGGAGGTATCAGAGTCATGGATCTGATGTTCTCGGCTTATCAGCAGTCCAGTGGAATTCTCATAAAATCGTGCTTTCAAGAGGAAGACAAGTATCTGCAATATCTAAGAGAGGCCACAGGTAGACCCGTCATTTCTGTTGGTCCGTTGATGTTGACCGACGCCGGGGCGCCCGTGGGGGATGAGTCCGGAGCTAACCTGCTAAAGTGGTTGGACAAACAACGACCCTCCTCGGTGGTGTTTGTATCCTTCGGAAGCGAATCATATCTCTCCCCCGAGCAGATAACAGAGCTGGCGTTGGCACTGGAGGACACCGGCCTGCCCTTTCTCTGGTCGTTGCGATCTTCTGACGGGACGTTGTCCTCGATGTCTTTGTTACCTGATGGTTTTGAACGCCGGACGCGTGATCGGGGGGTGGTCGTTGGCGGGTGGGTGCCTCAGGTGAGTATCGTTTCGCATCCTTCCGTGGGAAGCTATGTTACCCATGGCGGTTGGAGCTCAGTGATGGAAGCCTGGCTCTACTCCGGGTTACCGCTGGTTCTGATTCCGCTGCGTCATGACCAGGGGCTTAACTGCCGACAGATTGCGCTAGAACTGAAAGCGGGAATGAAGTGGATAGGGATGAGGAGGGGGGTTTTAGCAGAGAGGACGTTAGTAAGGCTGTCGGAATAGTCATGGGCAAAGACGAAAAAGGTGCGGCGATTCGATCGAGGGCTGCAGAGCTCCAGGGTGTGATCCGCCTCAACAATACTCGTCAGCGAGCAATAACTCAGGACCTCGTCAAACACCTCATACTGCTGGTTAAGAAATGACGGTCTCTTCCACGCTGTAACGATGAAAAGGTTGTACTTTCGAGGGCATACAGTCCTAGGAATTATAATGTAGTCTCATGAATAAAAAGGCTAACGACTACGTAATGCCTTAATGAGTTTTCCTTCCTTTATTCCCCAAGCTAACTTCATTTCAATGCATTAGCAATGAATTGTGGAAATGTTGTCTTTTAAGGTTATGTGCTTTTAGTATCTCCCCAGCAAAATATTAATGTGATCAGTGTCTTATCCAGCCTCACAGATTTCCCATATGGAACCATCATGGGAACAGACTAATTCTTACGAGCCAATAGGCCCTGGAATTTGAATGACGTCTCTGCCTGTCAAATAGAAATTTGCTGACGGGCAGAATCTCTGAGGATCCAAAATAAGGTGATCTACCTATTATGTGAAATAAAAATAAATAAATAAATAAATAAATAAAAATTTAGTAACATAATCTCGACTACCATTAGTCTGTAACGTTTCTTTTTGTTTTGTGTTATTTTCTTCAAAATCCAAGGTGTCAAACACCCTACCTTGCAATATAGGAGACGTTTATAACATTTGCAAGAATCAATAATGATCTTAAATGGAAAATGCCACATTTGTAAGCTTCTCCAAGTCGAATATATGGACATCCATAAAATGATTTTTTTAATAATGTTCATGGGACACTATTTTCTTTATGACGAAGGAAGGTGAATGGGGTTACCGGGCGAATTGCATTTGCTTGAAAGCCTCAAAAGCCTTTTTTTTAGGAACAGAGATATTGGTCTGGGGAGGCTACCTTAGAAGGACGAATTTTGGGGGGGAGACGGAGGTTTCCATCACTGGAGAGGAAATGGTTGTTGGCACAGGCAGGTGGGACGCTGACAAGCTACTGTTATGGTGACATTCTTGCAAAATTCTTCCTCGCTGGTAATGACCTTCCCTTCTCTCTTGGGCGTAGCTGCAGCTGGAAAATAAGGTTTTGACAGGATTTTAGAGTATGTTTATTAAGATGAAAATCTCATGCCAGGATTCTATAATGCACAGATTTAGGTTTTAACATTTTCAGCACTCTAAATAATTAAAATATATTACCCACTTTCTCTGCTGATTGCTTTTGCTTGAGAAGTTCTTAAGTCTTTAAAACAATCCATCTAGTGCTCATCCTGCAAACTGTGCAATCCATTAGATCACATTCCTTAGAGGAATTCTGTGAACAGTTCACGTGACTTGTCATTGCATCCACATTTTACATTTTAACAAGCCATTTTTGTGCCTCTTGCCGCGACTGTGTTTAGACTGGGGAGGGTGTATATATATGAATAATCTCCCTCATACCATTCACAATCTGTGACAGCAGCCACACTTGAACATAGAAGACTGTAGGGGCGTTAACAACCTTCCTAAATCCATCCGCAACCTGTCATATCTGCAGTGCTTGAAATTTGACTGAGTCTAATATTATTAATAACCAATCATTTTTATTTTATTTTTTATCTTATTTTATTTTATTTTATTTTTTATTTTCTCAATTGCTGGGAGCGCAACACTTCATAGCCAATTTCGATTTACCAATTCCATGTTTTCTTTCCAATGGAAAGATCAATAATTATTTACCCTCACATATTTCTTCAAAAAGTGCTGATACATATTAAGGGTAAAACTAAAGCATAGTGCTTATGGACTGAACACACTAGGTAGTTATCCCGAAAAGTATAAATAGTAATTGTGAGTTACTTGTTAAGTAAATAATAGCATTATCATTTGGAAGCAGTAATCTGTAGTAATCTTCATGAGGAATATATGACGGTAGGTAAATGTAATAAAGAATTTTAAATCTATGACTGCATGGCTGGAAATTAATAATCTACTGTAATTTTTGTCATATTTGATACAGCCAAGGTTTCCAAGTATGAATATTGCCCTTTCATGTGCCGGTTAAAAATATTTACCATGAGTAAATATTGATGATTAAAGATTTAATTAAGTTGAGTGAATCAAATGTTATAGAATAGAATTTTAAAATTTATAAGTGATCCTAAATTATATTATTATGAAAGAAAGGAATTTCGTAGATTAAATTAAAGAGTTATATTTTTAGAAAATATGAGTTAATTTAGTCCTTTATCTAACATTAAATATTTAAGTAATTATCCTTTATGGGAATTAGTTAATTAAGTTAAGTTTAAAAGAAGATATAGAATTTTATGTTTATATGATGTTAATGGGAATTTTGGGAATCTCATTATTTACTGAATTTTGTACAGCTAATAGTGTTCTTTCTATAGAGTATTTTAATTATGATGTGTGGTATTTTGTAAATATAGTATTGTATCATGAAGATTAGTATTCTTCAAATAATCTAATTCGAGATAAAGATATTCATTTAGTGGAATTATTATTTATTAGAAAGTAGTTTTAGGGTTAAAGATTTAAGCGATAATGCTTTTAATATTACTAGAAGTAAATCTAGAATTCGGTTAATTTAGTAAAAGAGTAAATGTATGTTGGTTGGGTAATTTCATGGATAAATAATATTGACATAGGGTTACTGATAAAGTTAAGTAATTATAATCACAGCCTTTGACTTATGGAATTTAACATTTAAAAATAAAAGATTATAGATAGAAAGTGCAATATTAAAGTGAATCCTCATTAATATAAATGCAAGCTAATATTAATTTGTTAAGGGAAATTTAGAGTGGTAATAGACAATTTATATAATTTAGAGTGGTAATAGACAATTTATATTATTTCTTGGAAATAGAATTTAAATAGAAATCAATTTGAAGAAGTCATCTAGATGAGATAGGGTGCTTTATGGCTTTGTTTATATAAGTGTATAAAAATGTGTTTATACTATGAGTTAAAATAAAATAAAAAATTCGTTGGTGAAAGTAGAGATAATTTTATATTTTATCTATATAATTCTTTAAGTATTTAAATGACTTCGTGATGGTCAAATAAAATATAGCGAAATGGTACAGGATGTTTATTACATATAATGAACGATTATGAAAATGTAAGTAGTTATAGGAAATTTAAATTAATCTTGTGTTAGATGCTTAGCAAGATAGTTGTTAAAATACATTTCTATAATTCTCTTAAACGTTTTCAAATGATTTCTCGATGAGTGAAAGAGTAACATAGTAGGCTCCTATTCATTTTGTCTTAAATTGCTCCTCATAGTATTATTCATTGTAGACTTTAAAAGATTAGGATTGAGTGAGTATGTTGATATATATATATATAGGTGTGATTTTCATATGGTTTTGTTCATTACATAGATTAGGGAATAATGAAGAGATTTAAGGAAATTTAATTTAAATATGAAGTATCCAAGTTGTGATGGATAAATTAATTAGATAATTGTAGTACTGTAATGATAAGTTGTAAGTTAGCATGAAGGTTCGTACTAACTAGTTAATAGTGAAGATTGTCTTGTGTAATCCATAGGATGATTATTAGGAGCATTGCATGTTTGAGTAGTGGTTTGAGTTAGCATATAGCAGTGTTATGGTGTAAGTTCATGTCTGAGGTAGTCACCTTTGAAAAAAAAACTAGAGGTTATACTCTATGAGGGTGAGTCAATGAGTTGGGAGAACTCAAGTTGGGCGAACTACGGTGCCTCTGCGAAATATATACGTAGGCAAGGCCATCAAGTGATGAGCCCCCGAGGCATTAGGTCGGGCCCCTAGGACTGTTCTTCTAAGTCTTGTATGTGATTTGTCATACTGTAAATCTGCCATTGATTTGTATAGCTCATCTAGTAATCATGTGCTAACTACCTTTGATCATATGTGTGTGCCAAGTCATGTAAACCTTGCAGGTATATGCATTGGGAAACAAGGAAAATTCAACATGATGGAATGGAAGAGGTACGTTAAGCTGACCCAAAGTAAGTAGACTTTATTGCCAAAAAATCTAGTGAACCATATCTATATTTTCTTCTCACTAGTGTGATCTTGGACTATAGTTGTAAGTAGTGAAAAGTGTTGTCATTGTCTTTAAGTAAACAAAAATAAAAATAAAAATTGGAAAATTAGTAAAGTCATTGCAGAGTGTTAGGTTATTTAGAGTATAAAAATGTGGGCATAAAATGATGTATTGTTCCCTCTCTCTTGTTTAGGGATGATTGTGTGTTATCTTTATGTAATCTTGGTTTATATTCACTTTCGTAAAAACTTACATTTTGTAATGACCGTTATGTGTACCCCAGAGGATGTAGATAACTTTGTAAATGCATAGTTGCTCTTCTCGTAATATATGCACATATTCATCTTATGTAATGTTTCACTTTAAAATAATAATAATAATAATAATAATAATAATTGTGTAGTGTTTGGTTGTCCTTTGGGGTTCACACGGTGGGGCATTACACATTGCTATGTCAGTTTATGAGATGCAGACTTGAATGTGTCAAATAAACAAAACCTTATTTTTGAATCACACCTTTTTTCTTTGTTGATCAGTTATAAATCTCGATCAAGTAATCTGTTGTTCTAACTATATGTTCCTCTTCATGTTAAAGATTCTATTTTTAAAATGTTAAGCATAATTGATTGTTATGTCTTGATATGCTTGCACAGCATGATTTAGTACCATTATAATTGCAAAAGTTAGTCACTAATAAAAATATAAACCAGTTTACAATGATCAAAACGTATTGTTAAAATCTATTTTTTTAGATATTATTATTGCATTCATAATTTTTAATTAATTATTAATTATTTATAATTTATTAGTAAATTGAAAATTTAAAAAATAATACAAATTAAATTTTTATTGTTTGTAAAATTTAGATGTAAATTTTTAATAAACATATTTCAAAAAATCAATTAATAATATTTATTGATATTTATATTGGTTAAATGTTTTATTTATTATTAAATTTTGCAAATTCTTTTTTTTTAATGAGATATTTAATTTTTTATTTATAGTTACTTGTCATGTCATTTGTCAGAGTCGGCTAACTCCTAGACAAAAAGCACCTATGTACATACAAACACGCATGAAAACATACATAAAAAAATACATGGTAACATACATAACATGAAGAGACGACATAGTACGGGGCCTGCTAGACGGATGATAGAAGTGACGGTACCGGCAACGAAAGGAAACGTCATTGTGAGGAAAGTGAGGAGGTGTCCCGTCGCGGAATTATGCCAGCGTTATTTTGCCTTGTGCGAGAAGTTATCTGTTACACGTGGGAAGGGTAGTGATGTGATTAAGACATGCGGTTTAAATTGTAACGAGTACTGTTCTTGGAAAACACTTGGAAAACATGTTGTGCTTTGGGTTTTCTCATTATGTAGGTTGAAATCGAAATGTTGGAGAGAAAGGGCGCATTGCAGGCTGGGGAGACAACCAACCCACTTGAGATGAGGGGTTTCTAACCAATTGTATGTAGATGGTGTATGTTTTTATGTATGGTTTCATGCATTTTTGTATGTATATAGGTGTGTTGTTCTTGCGGGTTGCAGGTTACTCAATGTTTTGAGAACCTGGAATCTTAGAAAGCAGTATGAATGTCTTCAAAAGCTTTTGTTATTAAAACTGTAGGAATGTAATGAAATGTGGACCATTTTATAAAAACCCATTATTTTCCAACAACCTTTAACACTCTGTGTATTCCGCTCTTTTATTTTGCAGGTTGAAAGTGAAAGGTTGGAGAGCAAGGGGCGACTAAAAAAGTGAGTTGAGAGGTTTCTAATCATTTGGGTTGTTAGTTTTAAAGGGGTTTAAAATGTTATGAGGGTTTGTATTTGTAAATTGTTTTCAAACTTTAAGTGGGTTGTAGGTTTTGTAAAACCCAATGTTTTGCATCTTAGAACTTTACAAAAGAATATGAATGTCTTTAAAAGCTTTTGTTATTTAGACCTTAGGAATGTAATGAAAGACACTATTTTATAAACACCCATTGTTTTCCAAGAACTGTTTATAAACACCAATATACAAGGAAATGAATTGTTTGTAAGTATGATTGATTATCTATGGCTTGCCATTGTGTTTTGGAAGACATATACTCACCTCACACTATGTTTTCCAACTTGCAATTATATAATGCATGTACATGGTTGTTGGAAAACAATGTGTGTTTACTATCAAAGCATAATAGTAGATCTGGATTATAATGGCATTCCAACACCATGGTGATTCAAATGACATGACAAGCCATAGACAAGGGAATGAACTGTTTCTATGTATGATTGCTTATCTATGGCATGCCATTGTGTTTTGGTAGACATATACTCACCTCACACTGTGTTTTCCATGTTGCAATCACACTATCCATTATCTTATATGTATTTTACCATTTACTTTAGAGTGTTGTAGATATTTTATGGTCTATGGTTTCGTTAAACCTAACAACGAGAATCCATTGCACATTGTGTTGTGTAAGCTTCCATCCATCATACAATAATTATTGTTAGAAGTGCATTTTTTGTTGTGCACTTCAATGTTTACGTTCTATTGCATTTTTATTCTTTTTTGGGGGTTGCATATTGCAAGGTAACCCATAGTGATCAGGTAAGATTGAAAGACCATTTTCATTGTTTGTTTTATTGCTTGCATTAGAATGACAAGATTAGTATTAATATTGGTTTTTTGTGATAACTCTGCAACTTTATGGGCTAAGGATTGGGAAGCAACCCATATCCTACTAGGTAAGATTCAAAGATTGTCTTCAGTATTCTGATTCATTTCGTGCATTAGAATGAAATGATTAGTCTTTTGAAATAAATTTGTCATTTTATGGGGTTAGTTTACTTTATTCTTTCTTGATATTGTTATTTCCTCTCTATGCCATGCATGCAAAATGATCGCAGGAACTAGTCTCAGGTGCATTTATAAACTAATTTAAATAATTTTCTTCCCTCTCTTTTCCAATCAACGCACCAAATTTGTTGCATATTTCCTATTTCAACTTCCAGAACAAATTTGTAAATCTAAAATACAAATATGCAAGTTAGACATCAGAGCTTATAATATACTTGATTTGTTATATCGATATGGAGTTTAAATTTAAAGGCATGCTAAACTTAAACTAGGATAATTTATAAGTATTTCTAGGCTTCAACTTAATACACATATCTAATATGTCCATGCACAAGGGTATACACTAGAATAAATATTGACTATTTAATAATGCTACATTCTACTGATTCCCAATTATGACCCCGTTTTACATGCCAGTAAAAGTAGCTTTCCACAGCCTGACAGAAGAAATCCTTGAAATATAAGTTCCATTTGTCTTTGTGATATATGATAACCTTGTTTTATCTTTTTACATAGAAATGAGTTTGTTGTGATATGAATGGTACAACAACAATGTAGAGTATAATTATGGTTATGATTGAGGACATAACTTCTTAGGATATTCTCTGATGGAAGGTCAACTTGATATCAAGTTTGGGCAACTGTAGTACTGACTTAAAATGGATTTATGTTGTAGAATTGTCATAATACATACTATGTTTTTTAATTTTGTATGTTTGATTCTAAAGTTACATAATTTTTGTTGGAAAAAGTTGTTTATTTGAACAATTGCATAGCACAACTTTTTTTATTGAATTAAAGTTGTTGAGAAAAATATAGAGAACCATGGCTATGAGTGCAAACAATAGCCATAACTAGTACAACTACATAGCAGCCATCTAATTAAGATACAAATTATCCCTCCAGAGAATGGAAAAATGAAAATAGAAACAACAATAAATCTGTCACATACCTATTGGAATTGTTCAATAAGAGTGTAGCATAGAAAAAAAGGCAACTTGCTTGATTTGGGAATAATTGATGAAAAATTGGATTTAATGAGGCCTTAATCTAGTGTTGTGAGGTGTTTTTCACATCCACATTAGGTCTTGGACCCTTGCAAACTAAATAAAATGCAATTATTAACGTCTTGTAAAGGTGTTGTTAAGTGCTGTGAAAGACTCTCACACTTTTCTAGACTGATGGACCCATTCCCCCTTAATTCAACATTATAAAATGTATTTTCACATCAACTAGAAGGCTTGTAGAATAAACTTAATGTTAATCTAGTGTTGTAATGTTTCTTACACATTCACTTTGGATGTTGTGCCTTCCTAGGCTATGTGGACCTCATTTTAATGTTGTAAAGTTTATTTAATCACACTTTCACATTGAATATTGTGTCCCAAGCCCTAATTGACGTTTACATCATCATTAATAGGCCCCTATGACCCCATATTGTGCATCCCGAGGCTTAATTTGATCAAATAACTGACAAAGTCACCATATAAACCTAATTTACTCATTCCCCAACATTCCAACTGTCAAAAGGGCCCCTTTGGGACTAATTCACCTAAGGTGGTGAATTAGTCCCATTTGGATCATTTTTGAATTTTAAGTGGCAAAAATTAGGTTTTAAGTTTAATTTTTCTCCATGTCAGCCTTGGGATCCAATTAACAAGAAAATAAGGTGAATTTCCTATAAATACAAGTCTCTAAACCCTAATTCACATCTCTTAATTCATTTCATACATCTTTCATCATTCATTCATCATTTGTCTTCCATCTCAAATCAAGCAAGCTAGGTTTTTAGCATTTTTCAAACATTCAAGGGAAAATTCTTCATGTTTTGTTGCATAAATTCAAGATCAATCATCATGGCAAGATATTAATCCCATTGTTGTATGTTTCATTAATTTATTTCATCATTTTGGTTTAATTACCTAAAAGGGGTTTGACAAAGGCAAACCCCCATGCCCTAACATCCAACATTTCTCCTTCTCTTCTTGTGTGTTTGCAGATTTAGGCATCTTTAAGGCTTGGAAATCATTAATGATCAATTTTAAAAGTTTTTTAAGAAATATTCTTGTTGGCTAGGTCAAAATATCAACAAAAAGTCACTTTCAGTGCCAAAAAATTAGACTTTCAGAGGCAGACCACTATCAGGAATCAAAGAGTAGATCGAGGGTTTCAGTTTCCTCTTTTGGATTTTTCAGAAATTAAAAAGTGGAATGATTCACCATTAGTGGTCAATTAGTCCCATTTCTTGGCCTAAAAATTGTTCTTTGCAGTTTTGGATACCCATTTGTCTGAAACAGGTTGCAAGACAGTTTCTCAAAACTAGGACTAATTCGCCCAGAATGGCGAATGATTCCTTGTAGGAAAAATTTCCAGCATCAACAACATTTCATAAGTCATTTCCAGTCTCCAACAAGTTCTCAGGTGCACACTTTCAGTTTCATCCATTTATGTTTAGTTTTGTTCATATTTCTAGGTGTTTTCGCATATCACAATGTGTTTTCAAACAAGTTGCATTTCAATAGTTTTGCATTAATAATTAAACTCTTTTATATATTCTATGAATTTAGGACATTAAATTTAGACACATTTCCATCATACTTGTATTAATTTGAATGAACCACCAAGATTTTTGGGTCTCTCTCTCTCCTTTAGGTGAAAAACCCTAATAGAGTAAGAGAGTCGTAGCACATCAAAAATCTATGGTTCATTTTGGTGAACCTGATTTTTGAACACCTTCTTTTCTGATTTATAGTCCTTCATTTCCTATATTTTCTTGTATTAACTTTGCATTCCATGTTGCATTGGTTAATTAACATTCTAGGGTTTCAAATTTTTACATTAATAAAAGTGCATATAGTTTGCCTTTTTGCCCCTCAAATCCTTGAAAAACACTGGAAAACTATATTTTCCTTTACTGTTCAGATCCTCCAACCAAGAAACCATCAAAATCCATTGAAAATTCCTAAAAATCTTGCAAAAATCCCTTACTGGGACTCATTCACCATTCTAGGCGAATTAGTCCCTGTCCAGATCTTTCACTATCTGAAACATCATCAAAAATCTCATTTTTGTGCTTCCTCAGCCTCCTACTATCATATACTATAAGTCTAGAAAGTTTTGGGAACATTTTTTTTATGCATATAGGTCAACAACATCAATTTAAGGTAGTCATTTTTGCAAACATTTCAATTACAAGCCTCATTAGATTTGAAAATGCTCACATGTTTCTAAAATTTTGCATAACATTGCTAAAAGTACTTTTCAATTTTGCATATAAAATGTTTCTGTTCATAAAACTTTGCATAAGTTTTCTAAAAGTGCTTTTTATTCTTGCATATTCATTATGTACATTCTTCAAATCTTGCATATATTGGATAAGAATGCTTTGCATCTTTGCACATACATTGTTTATATTGATGAAATATTGCATGAAATGGTTACAAGTGCTTTTTTATTTTTGTTCAAACAATGCTAGTATCTTACATAACTAGACATACTAAGAAACATTAACTAGCTTATCCCTCTAAGAGTGTTTTAGTGCAAGAGAATACAACCTTGGACATTCCTAACGATCATATTTGTTCTTCTCCTAATATCTCTCCTCTTAGTGAAGTAGATATTTTGGTGTTAGAAGAACCAATTAATGAGAGTTTTGAGAATCCTAGTTGTTTCTCTCCTCTTACCTCTTTTAGTGGACAAGACATTAATAAACAAGATAACACAACCATAGGTAACCATGACACTAACATTTGTTCTTCTCCTAGTATCTCTCCTTGTTGTGAAGATGATACTTTGATACAAAAACTCTTTTGTGAAGGTCATGAGACTCTTAGATGTCCCCCTTCCCCTAAAGAAACCCTTGTTGAGCACGACAATTCAACCCTTGATCATTCCCCTACTTGTGATGAGGTCATTTTAGAAGAACCAATCCTTGAGTGTCAAGAACATTTGGTTTGTTGTTCTCCTAAAAACTCTCCTCCTAGGGAGGATATCATGATGCAAGACAAGGATAACATTGGAAATAATGATATAGACTATCACTCACTAAGGGATGTTAATATTATTCAACCTCAACTCATCCTTTACACCCCTTCACACAAACCTAAAACTCAAAACAAACCTGAATTAATACTTTACCCACCTAAGAACAATGTTTCACAGCAACTGAGTAATAATACCATTGCTCATACATATAACACTAGAAACAATCCACAATCGCAACAATCAATCCCAACAACTCTTCCCTTGCCTAAGCCTATCCTACTAGGACCTCCTAGTGGAGAAGAGTACAATCTTGTTGAAAAACTAAAGAATACTCCTACTAAGATATCATTATGGGACCTTATTCAATTCTCCCCTCATTATCACAACATGATTCAAAATTCTTTACAACAAGTTCCTATCCCTTCTAATACACAACCCAATGATCTAGCAGCCATGATTCAAGCCATAAATGCTGACATTGTTTTCCACCAAAGTAAGATCCCTCCTTTGGATGTGCAAAACCAAAATGAAGCCTTCATGATCATCACTCAATACAAATGAAAAGGGATTAAGATAACTCTTGTGGATACCAGCTCCACTCTTAGTGTGTGTGGAGTGAACCTTCTCGATAGACTAGGCATTGATAAATCAGACATTTGACTCGATTCTTTATCCATCAGGGTATTTGACAATGTAAGAAAAAAACCATTTGGTGTGATCACTTTATCTATTTTAGTTTGTGTGGCCACATTGGAAACACCAATCCATGTTATGCCTAACGATCTTGCATCCAACCTTCTCTTAGGTAGACCATGGATTCATGCAATGAAAGGTGTACCTTCTACTCTTCATCACAAAATGAAATGCATTTACCATAAAAAAGTGTACACACTTGAAGCTGACCCTCATCCAAATAGTTGTTTCAACATTGAGAAAAACAAAGAAAATCCCTTGAACACATTAATTCCAACCACACAAGTGGAACCCATCCAACCTCTTGAACAAGTCATGAAACTCTTAGACGATGATTGGGGTTCCTTAGACTTCACACCGACCTCCTTAGGAGAATACTAGATCATACATAAAGACTCTAAAAAGGGACAAGAAACAACAGTTTTGTTAACAAAAAACTCAGAAAACCCTTCACAAGCATCCACCTCAAACACTTTAAAACAAAAGACATCAGGTTACCCAACAACCTTTGATGAACTTGTTGTCCCTGATTTTTGACATGCAAAATTAGAGATAACCCATCAAAAATTTGACATTTTTAGGCCTCAAGGCACGTAGTACAAGGTACAGAGGTTGGAAATTTTAAGTTTTTGTTCTATAGTCCTTTTGGCTAACATTTTTCACTCACTCTCGTCAATTTTCATGAAATTCTAAGTCATTTTTGGTGTGTTTTTGGTCAATTTCGGGTTTCTGGGGCATCACTGGAAGTAGGGGTTTTAGTTTCTTATTACAAGTAAGTGATAGGAACTTTATGCCTTTATTAAAAGTAAGTAATATAAAATTTTTATTTAACTTACATGTTATAGGATCTTTTTGTTCTAATTACAAGATGTAGGAACTTTTGAGATAACTTACAAGTTGTAGGAACTTTCATCTCACTTAACAAATCACTTTTTAAAAAGTTACTTGCAACATGTTATAAAAAGTACAATTTCACTTAAGTAACTTATTGTGAGCTCCAAAAGTTCCTATTTCTCTTTATTTTTAAAAAGTGAACTTGTAATTTACTCTCAAAAGTATGATTTGAGTCTTTTCTCATAAGTTTGCTTGATTTGAGCTCCAAAAGGCCCAATTTTAACTTAAATCACTTGCAAAGTCTATCTAAAAACCCGATTTGCAAGTAAAGGGCATTTTTAAAGTTCTTCGTTATTTTGTTCACTTGTAATGAGACTTTAAAAAATACCTGAAATGCTTGCAATGAAGTTTTATTTGTTATTTTGTTAACTTGTAATGAGCATCAAAAAACCTGAAATTAGTTTTGCAAGTATTTTTGTGGACTTCTAACTTGCTCAGATTGCTCATATGTACCCCGATTGGAGAGATTTTTGGCATGGAGAACACTTGGCAAAGTTTGCAACTTTATTAAATCCCCCATATTTTCTCTACCATTGCCACATTTTTACAGATTTGAGTTTGCTCAAGGCACCTAGGGTTTTTCTTCTTTATTTTGGCTTGTAAAATCTTGCTGTGGGTATGTTCTTTGTTTCTTTTTATTTTTCTAATTTTATTGCTTTAAATCTTTTGTTCCTGGGTTGCCTTTCTATGGAGATTGAGATTGCATATTTTAAAAAAAATGTGTATGGCTGAAAATACATTTTTCCACTTCATACACCCTTCATTCATTTCTCTTTCATATGCCATCATTAATCATTCCCCTTTCATTCATAAAAATGTCTTTCTCTCTCTTTCATTTCACCTCATTCACATTTCGCCATGATCTCATTACTATTTTCTACAAAAGAAAGAAAGTAAAATGATGCCTTTGGCTGCAAATTGGGATTTTATAAACCAACTGCAAGTAGGAAGTTTTGTTCAAAAGTGCAAGTAGAAGTTTCAAAAATAAACTTTCAATGACTACTCAATTTTCCTACCTTGCACTTTTTAACTTGCAATATGTTCCAAAAATCCCGATTACACATTGTACTTGTAGTTAGCCTTCCAAAACCCAAAATTGAGCTTTGGCCTCACTTTTGCAGCCCCTTTGTCTCATTTTCATTAATCTCGTTTGCACACATGACCCACCAAATAAATAATATAAGGCATGGGCCTTATTTTTCAAACAAATTCCAAGGCTGGAAAATGATACAAAGGAAGAACAACAACATGATGAAGCCACACAAGGAGTTGAATAAGTGACATGATTGAGCATAGAATGCTTCCAAGATAGAGATGGAAGAATATTTTCCAAACAACAGCATGAAGATCCACTCAAGGATGATGTAGTTTGAGCCATGTCTTCAAACACTTAGAATAGTTTCAATTATGCATTTGTAATTTAGTTTTGACAAATTACATGTTAAATGGAAAAATGTAATTACCCGTGATAGTATCACTTGCAAAGTTGTAATTTGTAATTGCATGTAATAACATTACAAGTCAAAATAAATAGGACTTGTAATGTCGAATAAGTCAACTGCAGTTAGTTAGTGGCTGAGAGAATTTCTCAAGTTAGTTGGGATCCTCCCACCTTTTTCTAAAGGTTTCTCTCCTATAAATACTTGGGGGATCTATTGTAATTTTTGTCTTTTGGAAATGCAACAAAACTAGCTGCTAGTTTGTTTGTGCACTTTAAGACTTTTCAAGCTTAGATGTAAATTAGATTACAGTCAATTAAAAGAGGCAAATTGCTTTCAAACTTTGTGTTGATTCAAGGTGTTATGTGACGACATTTTTTGCATATTGATTGTGAGTTTTGTGGTGTTATACAAGAGGGATTCAAACTCAATTTTGCAGACTTTGAGCTGCTTATTGCATTTGAAGTTTTAAATTGGTTTTCAGATTTGATACTGTATACTTTGAGTTGTTTGTCATGTTTGAAGCTATTGTAGAATGCTCAAGCAAATGGGAAAACTTGCAGACTTTTTGCTGCTTTTATTTTCTCTGTTTGTGCATTAAAAGTGCATCATGTAGTTAGATTTTGAGCTGCTACATACTGTACTTGGTTACCAGAAAATCATCTAAAAAGGTTGATAAGAGAGTAAGTTTTCAAAGACTTTGTTCTTTCAATTTTTTTTCCCGTCCCAGAGGAGCAATGGGGGACTTTGTGCCTTTATGGAAACTTTGCTTGTTTATTTTCTTATTTCATAAATCATTTATGCTTTCAACTATGATTCTTTTCTGAAATAAGAGAAAATAATAAGTGTATTTTCTGAAAAAAGAGAACAAGACAGAGTTTCACCCAGATTTAGAATAGGTTTATAGTTAAAGTTTATTTCTGAATTGTTAAAACAAAAAGCAAAGGGGGAGCCTTCCCTTTGAAAATAGGAGAGTTTATCTCACACACTATGGCTGAAACCACAATTTTGCATATCCTCAAGGTATACAAAATTTTCATCCAACAATTTTTGGCGACTCCGCTGGGGATACGATACACATTCGAAAGCCTCACACTTTCTTTTGAAGTATACCGGTATTATTTTCATTGTAATTTATCAAGTTTTTCAAGATTTTAACAAGGACATGTAAACGGCTGCTCAAGGTCCTTGGGGAAATGCTTTTGGTCTATTGAATTTAGCTCTACCCCTACATGCTCTTCCTGAAGGCTCATGGAAGAACTTTCCCAAGTTTTTTGGTGATGGAAAACATCCTAATGAGCACATTGCTGCTTTCTACAGTGCTTGCAAAGTTCATGGTGTTGAATACGAAGATGTATCTATAATGTTGTTTGTGGAGACTCTCTAAGGTTTTGTTGCAGATTGGTTTTATCATCTGGCACCATGTACCATCACAAATTGGTCAACTCACATAGCCAAGTTTGAAGAAAGGTTCAAGCCTCCTGAAGACGCTCATGCTTTGTTGGCTCAGCTCACCCAGTTGAAGAAGGAATCTCCTGTGCCTATGTGCGAGTTCATTGCTCACTTCAACAAGCTAACATGAAGAATTCCAACTGTTGCTCAACCTACAACTGAGAGTTTGAAATGTTTCTTTGTAAATGCTCAAGTACCCGAGGTTGGTTTCCTATTAAGAAGAGCAGCTCCAACTACTCTCATAGTTGCACAAACCCTGGCGACAAAAATTGAACACGATCTCATTCTTGTTGGGCAGATAAGGATAAAACCAAGTGGTTCTTCTTCTTTGGATTCATTTTCCTCTAGCACAAGGATGAATCCCATGGTACAAAAGTTGGAAAATGAGTTTCTTTCTCTTAAAAGGCAACTAACTCAAGGTGTATTCTCTTCCCCTTATGAAGAAGACGTTTCAAGAAGGCCATATCTACCTGCTGCTCATAATTTTGTTGATGAGAGTCAAGGAAAGTTATTTTTTACACTAGAAGGGCTTGTCTGAGGAACCACCAACAAATACAGCAGTGGAGGATTATGATCTTGAACAAAGTGATCTTGCTGGTCTCTTCCAAGAGAAGGAAGTAGACATAGCTGGCGACTCTCAAATCTAGTTTATGCAGTTCCAGAAAGCTGTTGAACAAAAAGAAAAGACTATATCGAATATCATGAAGAATACACAACAAGAGGTTGAAGGCGACCTTTCCAAGGTGTTGATGAAGGAGGTTAATCATGTCATGGGATGTGAAAAGATAGTTTATGAAGATAAAAATGAGGTTCCTTTAGTTTGGTTTGATGAATTGCCCTCTTTTGTGGAGAAAGATGAAGAAAACCTACTCAAAGTAGCATCAATAACAATTTTAGAACATAAAGATAATTCTATTTTGGAGTTTGGAGGTTTTGATGAAAGTTGTCATGAAGAAAAGTTTAGCTCTCCTATTCAAAAGAGAAAAGAAGATATTGAAGAGGATACGTTTTGGGATGAGATGGAATTGTTTTGTTCAAGCTTTGATGCAAAACCAGTATCTCATAAGTTAAAAGATCTTGAGAAACTTGGGAAGGATGAAAATCAAGAGTCTATTTTCAAGGTGGAGGTTTCGATATTTTTTTAGGTCCTCAAGAAAGTTCTTCTAAGGATGAAATAGAACATGTTATGCATAAGAGATCTACCCCAAAACTTGATGAAGATCATTTCATGGGTACTATACAAGAGTTTTGTTCAAGTCTTGTTGTAGATTCTCTCCAATCAGAAGTTTATAAAAAACATACTAAGGAATGCAATGCAATCATGTTTTCATTTGAATCACATGAAGGAGATCTGTCCATTCAACATGAGGTTGGCGTGGTTGAAAAACTAGTTGTTCAAGTTGCAGCTAATAAGAAGAATTCAATTTTTGTACGATCAAGAGGATGTCCAATCATAATTTTTTCTTGGTTGGAAGTCGATGGGAAATCAAAGGTTCCACTTGTCCCTGAACATGAAGATATACTTCAAAAAGAAGCCAAAGAAGCAGTTGCAGTTGAGCAAGAGCAGCCTGACTTCAAAAATCTACTTTGGAGCAGTAGTACAAATGATTCAATTAAAGAGGAAGGTGAATTTGTTCATCTTTTCCAAGGTGTGTTGCATCAAGTTCTAATACCCTTGTTCATGCTTCATCTATACAAAGTTACCGCCAATAATGCAAGGTACCATAAGATGTTGCAGAATGGCATCTATTTTGCAGAACTAGTTAATGCTTTCTATTGAGAGGCTTCCATTTTTGGCTAGTTTCAATTAGGTAGGTTTTTATCTTTTCAATAAGTGCATTTGCAAGATTTTTTGTGTCATGTTTTCGTAGACTCGCTTTGTGTCAATCACGTCATCCTTCCTTTCATTTTGTGTATTTTTTGCTTGACTCCGTAAATCAATGGATACTGAGGCACTTGGAGATTCTAGATTCTACTACCTTCACTTTCGAAGGCAGTTCCCCAGTCAAAGCTAGTTGTTGTCCCTAATTTTTGACATGCAAAATCAGAGATAACCCATCAAAATTTTAACATTTTTAGGCCTCAAGGCATGTATTATGAGGTACAAAGGTTGGTAATTTCAATTTTTGGGTCTATAGTCCTTTTGGCTAACATTTTTCACTCACTCTTGTCCGTTTTCATGAAATTCTGAGTCATTTTTGTTGTGTTTTTGGTCAATTTCGGGTTTCTGGGGCATCACTAGAAGTAGGGGTTTTAGTTTCTTATTACAAGTGATAGGAACTTTTTTCCTTTATTACAAGTGAGTAATAGAAATTTTTTATTTAACTTACAAGTGATAGGAACCTTTTGTTCTAATTACAAGTTGTAGGAACTTTTGAGATAACTTAGAGGTTGTAGGAACTTTCAGCTCACTTAACAAGTTACTTTTTAAAAAGTTACTTGCAACATGTTATAAAATGTTTGATTTCACTTAAGTAACTTGTTATGAGCTCCAAAAGTTCCTATTTATCACTATTTTTAAAAAGTGAACTTGTAATTGACTCTAAAAAGTCCAATTTGAGTCTTTTCTCATAAGTTTGCTTGTTTGAGCTCCAAAAAGCCCGATTTTAACTTAAATCACTTACAAAGAGTATCTAAAATCCCGATTTGCAAGTAAAGGACATTTTAAAATTTATTTGTTATTTTGTTCACTTGTAATGAGACTTAAAAAAAAACTTGAAATGCTTGCAATGAAGTTTTATTTGTTATTTTGTTAACTTGTAATGAGCATCAAAAAACCCAAAATTAGTTTTGCAAGTGTTTTTGTGGATTTTTAACTTGCTCTTGCTCATATGTACCCCGATTGGAGAGATTTTTGGCATGGAGAACACTTGGAAAAGTCTACAACTTTATTAAATCCCCCATTTTTGCTCTACCATTGCCATGTTTTTGCAGATTTGAGTTTGCTCAAGGCGCCTAGGGTTTTTCTTCTTCATTTTGGCTTGTAAACTCTTGTTGCAGGTATGTTCTTTGTTTCTTTTTATTTTTCTAATTTTATTGCTTTAAATCTTTTGTTCCTGGGTTGCCTTTCTATGTCGATTGAGATTGCATATTTTAAAAAAACGTGTATGGCTGAAAATGCATTTTTCCACTTCATATGCCCTTCATTCATTTCTCTTTCATACACCATCATTATTCATTTTCCCATCATTCATAAAAACGTCTTTCTCTCTCTTTCATTTCACCTCATTCACATTTTTCCATGATCTCGTTACTATTTTATGCAAAAGAAAGAAAGAAAAATGATGCCCTTGGCTACAAATCGAGATTTTATAAACCAATTGCAAGTAGGAAGTTTTGGTCAAAAGTGCAAGTAGAAGTTTCAAAAATAAACTTGCAATGACCTCTCATTTTTCCTACCTTGCACTTTTTAACTTGTAATATGTTCCAAAAATCCTAATTACACATTGCACTTGTAGGTAGCCTTCCAAAACCCGAAATTGAGCTTTGGGCTCACTTTTGCAGCCCCTTTGGTTCATTTTCATTAATCCCGATTGCACACATGACCCACCAAAATAATATAAGGCATGGGCCTTATTTTTCATACAAATTCCAAGGCTAGAAAATGATGCAAAGGAAGAACAACAACATGATGAAGCCACACAAGGAGTTGAATAAGTGACATGATTGAGCATAGAATGCTTCCAAGACAGAGATGGAAGAATATTTCCAAACAATAGCATGAAGATCCACTCAAGGATGATGTAGTTTGAGCCATGTCTTCAGACACTTAGAATAGTTTCAATTATGCATTTGTAATTTAGTTTTGACAAATTACATGTTAAATGGAAAAATGTAATTACCCGTGATAGTATCACTTGCAAAGTTGTAATTTGTAATTGCATGTAATAAAATTACAAGTCAAAATAAATAGGACTTGTAATGTCGAATAAGTCAACTGCAGTTAGTTAGTGGCTGAGAGAATTTCTCAAGTTAGTTGGGATCCTCACACCTTTTTCTCAAGGTTTCTCTCCTATAAATACTTGGGGGATCTATTGTAAATTTTGTCTTTTGGAAATGCAAGAAAACTCTGCTAGTTTGTTTGTGCACTTTAAGACTTTGAGCTTAGATATAAATCAGATTACAGTCAATTAAAAGAGGCAAATTGCTTTCAATTTTTTTGTTGATTCAAGGTGTTATGTGACGACATTTTTTGCATATTGATTGTGAGTTTTGTGGTGTTATACAAGAGGGATTCAAACTCAATTTTGCAGACCTTGAGTTGCTTATTGCATTTGAAGTTTTAGATTGGTTTTTAGATTTGATACTGTAGACTTTGAGTTGTTTGTCATGTTTGAAGCTATTGTAGAATGCTCAAGCAAAGGGGAAAATTTGCAAACTTTGTGCTACTTTTATTTTCTATGTTTGTGCATTAAAAGTGCATCATGTAGTTAGATTTTTAGCTCCTACATATGTACTTGGTTACTAGAAAATCATCTAAAAAGGTTGATAAGAGAGTAAGTTGTCAAAGACTTTGTGCTTTCAATTTGTTTTCCCATCCTAGTGGAGCAACGAAGAACTTTGTGCCTTTATGGAAACTTTGCTTCTTTAGTTTTTTACTTCATAAATCATTTATGCTTTCAGCTATGATTCTTTTCTGAAATAAGAGAAAAGAATAAGTGTCTTTTCTGAAGAAAGAGAACAAGACAAAGTTTCACCCAGATTTAGAATAGATTTATAGTTAAAGTTTATTTCTGAATTGTTAAAACATAAAGCAAAGCGAGAGCCTTCCCTTTGAAAATAGGATAGTTTATCTCACACACTATGGCTAAAACCACAATTTTTTATATCCTCAAGGTATAAATTTTTTTCAACCAACAGAACTTAATCATGAACAACCACCAACTCCAAAATCCATGAAGAAGCTTTATGGAAAAGGTTACGAGCTTATGAAACAACTTGGCTATAGTGGAAAATGATGTGGTGTTAGAGAAAAAGGTATCCACAACCCTATTGAGCCTAACACGCAACAAATGACTCATGGTCTTGGTTATTGTCCTTTCATAGAAATCAACAAGCCTTCACTCAACATCAACACTATCACAAAACATCATTCTAAACCAACCTTAACAATAGTACATCTTGAGTTGATTGACACTACTAGTCTTAATCTTTCTCCTGAACCAAAAAAGATAAATAATTCTTCACTTAACACTAATGTCATCTAGCATAACACTAAATATTTGCATTCAATATATTTTCCCTCGTATTATAAGAGTGAGAAAAAATCTTGCAATCTAAAGAGCCTTGCATAGGTATGACATCTTGTAATAAGCAAGAGGTATCTTTGCCTCAAACCATAGACACACCTTCTCCCATTGATCAAGAGGGTATCTTGTTGAGACTCATCCAAGATGAATTGATCCCCCTTCCTCTAAGAACTCAAAAGAAATGTTATCACAAAAATTCCTTTTGTGCCTATCACATAATTCATGGTTATACTACTAATGAATGAAAGGTTTTGAGTAGTAAAATCCAACATCTTAAGGAATTTGGTAATATCTCTTATGTGGGGGAACCTACTTCCTCTAATTGATATTGATTTTCACTCTACCATGTATCTAATTAATCATTTTGGCTCACCCTTGTCTTGCACTAAGTGGGGGCAAGGGGTTTGATAGACTTGTCCTTGTATGTCACTTGCATTGCCTCTTTTGGCTAGCCATTAACCTTTCATGAACATATAAGAGCAAGCTTGGGATGTGGATGACATGCCTTAAGTTGGCTCGCATGCGACATACTACCTTTTTCATGATGTAGCTTATAGGAAACATATGACTCGGCACAGGGCTTTCCACATAAGCTCTCACATTCTTCCTCTTCTACTTTAAAGAAATTGCTCACAGTACTGGTGTTCACAACTGCTTTAAAGTTGGGGCATACATCACCACTCACATTTCATTGTACAATTTATTTCTTCTTGTGATGCGTCCTCTTCTTGGTGGTGTTATTGGGCTTGATTCCCTCCAAGAGTGTGATACTTCTTCAACACATCCTCTCTTGGAGATGTTAAGCATGATGCTCCCTAAGATGAGACCTTATACGAATTAAGAAAAATACCTTTGAAAATTCCTTAAACCATTTTTGCATTTACAATGTCTATGAGTGTCAAGCATAAAAAGTTTTTCTTACCTCATAGAGCTTGAAAAACATTTTCATTGTGGCGCCTTATTAAAGTTATCAGGAGGTATAACTTTGGTATAGTTGAGTGGGAAAGCCCATTCTGAGGCACGACTTTTCCCCATAGCCACCTTGTGGATTTCTCACCCCACGGACAACTAGAAGTTTCATGGCCCCAGAGTGAGTATGTTGTGGATTTCTCACCTAGTGGACATCCAAGAGTTTCATCACCCCAGAGTGAGTATGCATTTTCTTTCCAAACAAACAGCCTAGATCTTATCCACAACCTGTTGGAAAAATAGTCAAAGCTTGATCCACCTTTTTCATTTTCATCTTTCTCTTTTTCCTAGTTCTTTTCATTGCATGATCATGTATCTTGTTGTGTGTGTCCTTTTGCACTTATTTTGGCTTGAATTAGGATCTTAGATCCTGGGGGCTTGACTGCTCTGTTTATCTTTGTTATCCTAGACCATCTACATTAGTACACTTGGACCTCTCTTGAATGTGTACTTTAGTGTGAGTTTGAAGAAAGTTCATCCTCTCACTAAAGTGGGGGCTAAATGTACCATAGAAAAAAGGTAACTTGCTTGATTTGAGAATAATTGATGAAAAATTGGATTTAATGAGGCCGTGATCTAGTGTTGTGAGGTGTTTTTCACATCCACATTAGGTCTTGGACCCTTGCAAACTAAATAAAATGCATTTATTGACATCTTGTAAAGGTGTTGTGAAGTGTTGTGAAAGACTTTCACGCTTTTCTAGACAGATGGACCCATTCCCCCTTAATTCAACATTATAAAATGTATTTTCACATCAATCTAGAAGGCTTGTAAAATAAACTTAATTTTAATTTAGTGTTGTAATGTGTCTTACACATTCACTTTGGATTTTGTGCCTTCCTAGACTATGTGGACCTCATTTTAATGTTGTAAAGTGTATTTAATCACACTTTCACATTGAATTTTGTGTCCCAAGCCCTAATTGACCTTTACATCATCATTAATAGGCCCCTATGACCCCATATTGTGCATCCTGAGGCTTAATTTGATCAAATAACTGAGGGTGATCCCATAATAGTGGTTTACAATTTTTGGCCAAATTGGACACTGAAATTATTATTTTTAACTGAATCTTCACATTCGGGCACCTATAGCAGCTAAACTGTGAGGAATTTGAAGATGGTGCAAACTAGAGTCTCATCAAATTTTGTCTGTAGATTCTAAAAATATTTTTTTCAAAATTTTTGGAATCAAATTACACTTCTTTTTCCATGTCCCACGAAAATTGTTTTTTTTCAGAAAACAACATTTTTAAAAAGTGATGCACACCGTATAGGCATATAATTTTTTTCCATGAAGGATAAAATTCTAATTCTTTCAAATTTAGATTTGTAACTCTGATATCTAGTGCTTCCACTTGGTTAGATAGTTTTTATTGAATATTTTTTCCTTAATCAAGTTTCAAAGTCAAACAAATTACAATTCAGACATAGTGTGACCGTATAACATGTAACTTTTTTGTATATGTCAAAATTTTATTTTATTTTTTTGTTGGATCAAGGACTTCAATATCTGGTGCACTCATATTTTTCAATTTTTTTTTGATAATCTTCTATTTTTCCACATGTGAAGAAAAAAGAAATTCATTTTCGATGAAAAGCCTATGTTTAATAAAACTTAAAAAACAAATACATTACAAAACCAAAACATATTAAAATTATATTCATTGGATAGCTTGTTCTGAGGAATACCATAATCATTTGAAATGAATTTTAAATGAATTCATTTTATCCCCAAAAGCTAAATCAAAAGTGATTTTTATCAGCATTTTGATAGGTGTAAAGGAGACACATTTATAGGTATGGTTTAATACTAGCGAGGTTCTATCCAAGGGGGTTTGATCTAAGGTGATTTGATCAAAACCTCTTCAATTGGAATCCTTAAAATGGAACTTTTTAAGGCTTAAATCATTATATTTTCTAAAAATATGTGATTTTAGCTAAAATTCGTTCCTCTTAGGAATTGTAAACCACTATTATGACAGTACCCCTGACAAAGTCACCATATAAACCTAATTTCCTCATTCCCCAACATTCCAGCTATCAAAAGGGCCCCTCTAGGACTAATTCACCCATCTGGGTGAATGAGTCCCTGCCAGGTGGGACTAATTCACCTAAGGTGGTGAATCAGTCCTGTTTGGGTCATTTTTGAGTTTTTAGTGGGAGAAATTAGGTTTTAAGTTTATTTTTTCTCCATGTCTACCTTGGGGATCCAATTAATGGGAAAATAAGGTGAATTTCCTATAATTAAAAGTATCTAAACCCTAATTCACATCTCTTAATTAATTTCATATATCTTTCATCATTCATTCATCATTTATTTTCCATCTCAAGTCAAGTTAGGGTTTTAGCATTTTTCAAACATTTAAGGGCGGATTCTTCATGTTTTGTTGCAAAAATTCAAGATCAATCATCATGGAAAGGTATTAATATTTCCCATTGTTTTATGTTTCATTACTTTATTTCATCATTTTGGTTTAATTACCTAAAAGGGGTTTGACCAAGGCAAACCCCCATGCCCTAACATCCAACATTTCTCCTTCTCTTCTTTTGTGTTTGTAGATTTAGGAATCTTTAAGGCTTGGAAATAATTAATGATCAAGTTGAAATTTTTTTGAAGACATCTTCTTGTTGGCTAGGTCAAAATATCAACAAAAAGTCACTTTCAGTGCCAGAAATCAGACTTTCAGAGGTAGACATCTGTCAGGAATCGTAGAGCAGATTGAGGGATTTATTTTCCTCTTTTGGATTTTTAGAAATTCAAAAGTAGAATCATTCACCATTAGTGTTGAAGGAGTCCCATTTCCTGGCCTAAAAAGTGCTCTTTGTAGTTTTGGATACCCATTCGTCTAAAACGGGTTTTGGGACAGTTTATCAGAACTAGGAATAATTCGCCCAAAATGGCGAATGAGTCCCTGTAGGCCAAATTTCCAACATTAGAAGCATTTTAGAATTCATTTCCAGTGTCCAGCAAGTTCTCAAGTGCGCACTTTCAATTTCATCCATTTATGTTCAGTTTTGTTCACATTTCTAGGTGTTTTTGCATATCATAATGTGTTTTCAAACAACTTGCATTTCAATAGTTTTGTATTAATAATAAAAATATTTTATATATTCTCTACATTTAGGACATTAAATTTAGACACATTTCCATCATAATTTTATTAATTTTAATGAACCACCAATATTTTTGGGTCTATCTCTTTCCTTTAGGTGAAAAAACCTAATAGAGTAAGAGAGTCCTAACACATAAAAAATCTATGGTTCAAAGAGAACTACAAACTGAAACAGTCCCAAATGAACAGTAACCAATCAAAGCCTTCAATTGCATAGGTTATGGTATTGAATTTTATATCCAATTGATCAACCACGTGGTTGATAGTATGATGTATGTCCTTGAAGCATTGATAATTGGATTTGTTCAAACATCCCTCAATATAACGAAGAATTATCCAAGCAAGTTCAGTCTAAGCCAACTTGCAATTCTGAACAAGAATCATGGAGGCTTAGTGTATGACATATCCAACCTAAGGCACGACACAGAGTTAATGTATTTTTTTGTGACTAGTATCATAAGGGTATTATTTCAAGTGCTAGGAGGTGAAATTTGCTACTTTGTACACTGTAAATTTTTGAAATTACGATGGATCTACATTGCATTAGGACAATCCTAGATTCCATAAATGGATCTTAGTCAACTAATTGGATGATTGCATATTCTTCAGCATAAGTTGGACAATACTATAAAAAGGTCAATTTACGTAGTGCTATGAATACATGGAAATTAAAATAAAAATTAACACCAAAGTTTTGATTTTAAAAGAATGGTGTTGTTTAATAGGAGTTTATGAATTTATAAAACCATTTTTAATACTGTGGATGCCTCTTAATCTCACTCTTGATGGTAGATGATTTTTCATGGAAGGCCTCTTGAAATTTCTTACCCTTAAAATCTAAAGAAGGATTAAAAACTTGATTTTGGTTTTGTTGATCCACTCAGCTGCCCTTAATCAGACTTGATGGTAGATGAATTGCAATGAAGGCTCTGCTCATTTAATTTCATACCCATAATATTAGGGTAGGGTTAGAAATTTGATTTTTGTTATTTATGCCAAAGGAAATGCTTTCTCATGGTAGGAGTTATGGTTTTAAACAAAATTCTATTGCTTAGTTGTCTAGAGTGTTTTGTTAAACTTGGACCCACTAGGACTTCTTGTGTGTATATTGGGTTGTTGTATGTCTGAGCCATGGGTGCTCTTTGTGATGAGCTCTTGAGTAGGTTTTTTATTACAAGTCAGACGTGGCTCATTTTCCTAACCTCCTCCATGGGGTAGACTTTGGTGTTCAAGGTTCCTATTCTGGGTTTGATATGGTTACACTTTAGTCTTTGGGGTTTCAACTTTTGGTTTGATATGGTTACACTTCAGTGTTTGGGGTACTACTCTGGGTTTGATATGGTTATTGATTACCCAGTTTAATGGTCAAAGTTAAAATTTGGTCAATAAAAATAAAGATAATTATGTATCTTTTTTAGTTGGGATGAGATATGAAATTGCTTTTAAACTATCTGACCATTCAAAAGTGTGATATTTAAATGAAATGATTTCACACTAATATTAAACTTGGACCCATAGGAAACTTGATCGTAAGAACTCCACTGGGCTGCCCTCTTTATAACAAGCAACTTTTTTGAAGGCCTCTTATTATAATTTGGGTGGGGTTCATTTCCAGCTTGCAATCATTCTAATTAACATGGTTTTTGAAAAACATTGTGTGTTACTATCAAAGCATAATAGTAAATCTAGATTGTCGTGGTGTTCCAATACAATGTGGTTTGGAATTCCATGGAAAACCATAGACAATGCAATGAACTATTTTTATGTATGATTGATTATATATGGGTTACCATTGTGTTTTTGCAGACATATACTCAGCTCATAGTGTATTTTCCAACTTGCAATCATAATATGCATGTATATGCTTGTTGGAAAACATTAGGCATTTACTATCAAAGCATAATAGTAAATATGGATTGTCATGGAATTGCAACACCACGGTGATTGGAATGCCATGAAAATCCATAGACAAGGAAATGAATTGTTTCTGTGTATGATTGCCTATCTATGGGTTGCCAATATGTTTTGGCAGACATATACTCACCTGACATTGTGTTTTCCAACTTGCAACCATATTGTGCATGTATATGCTTGTTGGAAAACATTGGGTGTTTACTATCAAATCATAATCGTAAATATGGATTGTCATGGGATTGCAACACCATGGTGATTGGAATTCCATGAGAATCCATAGACAAGGAAATGAATTGTTTTTGTGTATGATTGCTTATCTATGGGTTTCCACTATGTTTTGGTAGACATATATTCACCTCACATTGTGTTTTCCAACTTGTAATCATATTGTGCATGCATATCCTTGTTGGAAAATATTGGGTGTTTACTATCAAAGCATAATAGTAAATATGGATTGGCATGGCATTGCAACACCATGGTGATTGGAATGTGATGACAAGCCATAGACTAGGCAATGAACTATTTATGTGTATGATTGCTTATCTATGGGTACCCACATAGTGTTTTGGAAAACATATACTCACCTGACATTGTGTTTTCAAACTTGCAATCATATTGTGCATGTATATGATTGTTGGAAAACATTGGGTGTTTACTATCAAAGCATAATAGTAAATATGGATTGTCATGAAATTGAAATACCATGGTGATTGGAATGCCATGACAAGCCATAGAATAGGAAATGAACTATTTATGTGTATGATTGCTTATCTATGGGTACCCACATAGTTTTTTGGAAGACATATACTCACCTCACACTATGTTTTCTAACTTGCAATCATATTGTGCATGTATATGCTTGTTGGAAAATATTGTGTGTTTACTATCAAAGCATAATAGTAAATATGGATTGTCATGGCATTGCAACACCATGGTGATTGGAATCCCATGAGAAGCCATAAACTAGGCAATGAACTTTTTTTATTGGTTGTCTATGACTTGTCATGGAATTCCAAGACAATGGTGTTGGAATGCAATGACAATCCATATTTAGAATTATGCTTTGATACATTTTTTCAACAATCCATATTTACTATTTTGGAAGCCATGACAATCCATATTTACTATTATGCTTTGATAGATTTTTTGCAAGCATGTGTAGCTTGTTCAAAAGAACCTATTTTAGGCTTTTAACCATAGCAGCAAGGTAGTGAACTGTTTGATAGATTGATTTTTTAGAAATGTATGAAAAATGCCATAGCATAGTGAACTATTTCATAAAATTCCTCACAGAAACGTGGTCTCATGGTGATGGAATTCCATGAAAATCCATATTGTAGTTGTTGTAATATGGATTTTCATGGGATTCCTTCACCACGAGACTACATTTCTGTGAGGCATTATATCAAACAGTTTAGTATGCTACCACATTTTTCATAGATGTCTACCAAAGCATTCTATGAAATAGTTCACTGCCTTGCTGCTATGGCTGAAAGCCTAAAATAGGTACTTTTGAACAAGCTACGATACTTGCAAAAAATCTATCAAAGCATAATAGTAAGCAACAACATAGACATGGCAGTGAACAATTTGATAAAATTCCTAAAAGAAATGTGGTCATGTGGTGATGGAATTCCATGACAATCCATATTGCTACCTTGCTACTATATGGATTGTTGTGGCATTCCATCACCATGAAAGCATATTTCTTTGAGGCATTTTATGGAACAGTTCACTACCTTGTCTATGCTACCACAGTTTTCATACATGTCTACCAAAGTATTTAATCAAACAGTTGAGTGCTTTGTTGCTATGGCTAAAGGCCTAAAATAGGTGCTTTTGAACAAGCTACACATGCTTGCAAAAATTCTATCAAAGCATGATAGTAAAATATTGAACATAGTAAACCTATAATTAATGAAAGTCCAAAAATTCAATCACATGAACTCAATCAGGTACCCCTCAAAAGAAAGTTTAATTACACTCAAGCATAATGAACCTTTGTAGATGGGAGTAAACCTATTATAAAATTTTCATAATGAACCTCATATATGGTTTAATAAAAAACTTGCAAGCAATGAAAGAACACAAAACAACTTTAAACAAACTCAATGGGCTTCAAAACATGTAATTGATCTTTAACCTTTGATTCTGGCCATATACCTTTGATGCATGATATTATGCTTTTGAAATTGGTTTAGATCCTTGTAGAACCATGAAGATCTCATCAACAAACACCAATCATGTCTTTATGCCAAAAACCTATCCACTGAATACCTTTCAGTCACAACATGAAAATGTATTAGCCATCAAGAATAAAATGTGAATGATGAATGTGAAATGAGTACTTGATCAATACCTCTAACTTTTTCATGAAAAACTCTATCAAACTTATGCAACAACTATTAATACCTTTTGCACCAACACCATGTGAACAAGTAATGAGTGAACAACAAGGACTTTGACATGAATATCAACAACCACTTTGGTTGTAGATCACCAAATGAACTAATAATCTCTTTGAAACCAATCTATGAGAACACAACGAAGCAACTCACTCTACATGTAGCTGGCATGAAACACATTTTTCATTACCAATTCCATTTACCTTTGACAACAATGAAAAAAAACATCAGTATAGATATGTCTAAAAAATGTTGAAGTATACATAAGGCATGTGGTCTGTTTGAAGTATACAAGTAGAACACAACATTGTAACTCATATGTTTGTCAGTCACAACAACTGAGAACAATTTCATAACACTTTTCAAGCAAGAAGATACAAATTTTAGACTTTTATATGAACATGTTAACACTTGAAATGTTTAAACACCAATTGTAAGCCTCAATTGTGTCTAAGAGCTAGAAGATAATGCATGCATGAAATGAAAAAAACTCACATTAACATGGACTCTTGATATGGTTTTTTCCATCAATCTTTGATTGCATAACCTTGATATTTCCTTGATATTGTTCTTCATAAGGTATGGTGTCAATGTTGTTATGATAGATGAAGGTATGTTTGAGATGTAGATAGATTTAATGATGTGCAAGATTTAGAAATATGAATGACCTAGGTGGGTGCAATGAAGAAAGGAATGTGAAACATTGATTAGATGCAAGCAAAGCATATAAATGGATTATGAAAAGTATTCGATATGGGAGGAAAGGATATGAAAGGATGGATATGGAAATGAATGGAATGCAAAGGCTATGAAGTGATCATTTTTGAGTTGTAGATAGAAAATGATATGCAAGATTTAGAAATACGAATGACCTAGGTGGATCCAAAGAAAAAATGAATGCAATGCATTGATGTGATGGAAGGATAGAATATAAATGTCTTATGAAATGTATTCGATGTGGGAGGAAAGGATATGAAAGGATGGAAATGGAAATGAATGGAATGGAAAGGTTATGAAGTGATCATTTGTTTCATCATAGATTGGAACAAATCCCCCTTTGTTATTAGTTTTTCTTTTTGGAATCATCATAGGACAAACTGACTTGATACACACACATAAGAAAGACTCATGCCCCTTTCCTCATTCTCCTTCATACACAACAAGGTGTAGAGATCCTTGAGCTTCCTCATAATGTGACAAGAAAAGAAAATATATAAAAAGATAATGATACTGATGGAGACAAGAGACAAGAGTTAAGATAAAGCACAACCTATCATGCATGTAATATGAATATGATAAATATGCAAGATCATGATAATGAAAAAATGCAAATGCTAATGCATATGATAAGGACCAGTGCAAAAAGTAGTTGTAGGATGAAAAAAAAGTGGGTTGTGACTCAGTAAAGCACAATTTTTTAGTATGTTAAAGAGTTTATGGTTTGTTTAAATTCATTTCTCATAACAATGATAACATAATGATAAATAAAAATTTAATTGATAATGATAAACAAGATCCTATTCGTTAGTCAAGTTGAAAACCAAAGGAGATATGGATGGATAAGGATCAATGATATGGGTTAATGACAGGACATGTAAGGATACATCCTATATGGAGGATGAAGATAGATGGATCAAGATATGGAATGCTATGGGTTGAGGGAACCAATGACAAGGGAACCCAAAATGTTTGATCTTATACAAAGGAGAAATAGAGGACCTATGGAGGACACCAAAGATGAAATTTCAAAGTAATAACATTCCCCATGGTAATCTCGAGGTATGACAAGCTATAACGACATGACATGGATATGGAAGATAAATGGACATCAAAGGAAACATGAGATGGATGACAAGGGATATGGAGGATGGAATACACACATGGTATAAAGTATGCATTAGATTATTTTCTTTCTATTTTTCCCCAATACTTTATGCAAGATCAAAGGAAGGTGGATGGATAAAATGGACAACATGGAATATAAATGAAGGAATATGATGGCTAAGTGAAAATTGGATAATCAATAATCTATCGTATGAATGGAAAAGTCTTGCCCTCAAGTGTACAAGCAAGGGTACATGGATGGATGTGAAAGATAGTGGATATGAATGGCCATGGACATGGAAGCTGATGAAGGCATATGGATATGAATGGAGGACTCAAGTGTCTCTTTGCGGAAGATAGTACCCCACTGACTAAATTTTTCTTATAGACCATGGCTAATATGTTCCCACTTAAAGATGGTAGGAAAATTGGTAAAGATAATGGAATGGATAGGGGTAGGAAGAAGGGGGTTAAGGGTTCATGCATATGATTGGATTAAAGCTATGGAATGAGGGATGAATCTTGGATGGAAGTATGGAATGGAGCTGTTATGAGGGAATGTGGGAAAAAACAACATTGGTAGACACCTTGAAGGGTGGTGAAAGTTGAAGGATTGAGAGTGGGTTGGGATAATAAACTTGGGCCTATAAGGATGGAAAATGGATTTGGAGGACAAATCATGGAGGAATGGATGATGGTGGAATAATGGAGTCTTCTGGATTAGCAAACTGTAGGGATACCAATTTTTATTTTTTATTTGAATGAATGGATTTTTTTGCTTTCATTGGAACCCACATTGTTTTCACTTTTTATTTTTCTTTATAGCGTTTTCATTTTTTCTTAATAGGCACCTTCCATTTTCTTGGAAGTGTTTTTCTTTTGATTTTGGAGCATATTTTTCTTTATTTTGGCATGTCATTTTAGTGATACATGATGATATTTAGGTTTTTGTGTATTCTTCGATTTATGCATTTCTTGTTTGGTATCCCAATTGCTTGGATAGGCCATAGAGGGATTTTATGAAATGAGAGGATTTTTAAGTGGAAGGTGTTGGAAGAAATTCAAGGGTATGTGCCTTTTTTGTTCTTGAAAGGGCACGTAAGAATATGCATTAGGAACATATGGGCCCATGATGGATGGAAGGGTTGATGGATAGGGTCCAACAATAGATGGTGAAGTTGATGGAGGAGGTGGATGTATTGATATAAAGGGAGGCATTTTGTGTTTGAAAGAGCTACCAACATCTTAAGAAGGAGGTATGTAGTCAAGGTCATAAGAATATATGTGTTTTAATATTCGGGTGTTTAGGTAAATGGAACTCATGAAAGCGTATGGTATTGTAGGATAATACTAGTTTTTATAAAGGTGGATGAATTGAGCTTATATGTTTGTGGTTCATGAATTGGATCTTTCAAAAGTTTAGGATTATCATGTGATGTGACATAAATTCTTATACATTGGGGGTATTCACTTTATTCAACAAATGGAAAGCTTTTTTGAATGAATTTATACACTATGATTATGGTATGGAGTTGATAGACTTGGATCATGAGATGGTATGGTGTCATGACATGGAATGGAATGATGAGATGTAATAGGATCATGAGAGGGAGTACTTTGATCTTCACATAAAGGGGGATCTATGATGTCATGCTTTTGATCAATGAGCTCAAGTGTGTGACATGGTTGAATTTCTATAGGTGCTATGAAGGTGGAAAAACATGAAATGGATGAGTTGGATAAGCATGGGATAGATGAGGTGAAAGTGGGTGGAACTAGAAGAATATGACTACCATTTTGTGAAATAGGATTTTGCATCGAGTAATGTATTCCTTACAGGGTGACTTTTGGTGTTCCTTTGGTGAAATACGATGCATAGCTGTTGGTTTAACATGGAAGACATTTTGGTTTCCCTTGTCAATGGAGGAAAAGGATGATATGGATTGTGACATGAGTTGGGTATAAGTTTCAATGGTAGGTGTGTGGTTTTTCTCGCTTGATTAAGATTTAGATCTTGAATACCCCATCCCACTACAGAAGATCATACACACCTCCAAGCATATATATATTCTAATCAATGATGGTCTTCAAACATATCGTTGGATGTTCAATAAATGTGCAAACACAAATAATCAATATGACAGTGAAATGGCTTGTTGTAATCAGCACTTTCTGCTCTATGCACTATAACAATGTATTTAAGTCCACCATATTGTAGGCTGGAAAACATAGTGGGTTGTATGTTGTATATCATGCAGTGCTTTCCAACTTGCAATTATACATAGAGAGTATGGTTCTAATCAAACTCTTATGTTTTTTAGACATGAAGAATTTAATGAAAGTCACCTAAAAAAAATATAACTCTTCGATGGACTAAAATTTGGGTTTCAAAATCATGATATGATGGTAAATCAAAATGTACTAAATAATTGTAGGTTGGAAAACACAATGTGGGATATTAGTATATACTTTTATGAATCTTGCATTGCCTTTTGATGGGTAGCAAGTTGAGGAACAAATGTATTGTGATGTTCATATGTTGTTAACACTTCAAGCTTGCAGATTTGTACCCTTTTGTCCTCCTCACTTGTTACAAACAAGAAAGCTCCCACTTCAAATAGGACATCTACATATAGGAGTAACTATTATCCCTTTAAAAAAAATCCAAGCCTATACAATTCACCTCCTTGCTAGTCACTTTAGCCAATAGGAAGACCACTTGGTTGAAAAATGTCCCCTTTGCAACATTTGAATTGCTACAAACTCATGCACTACAAAATAAAAATTGCATAGCTAGTTCAATTTCATCTTCATATGCAACAAGAGATAGTGGTAGCCTTGCATTTCCATTGCTAAAAAATTTGGCTAGTGATTCTTGAGTTGTGGAGGAAATGGTATGGGCTTGGATTTTTTTTAAAGGGATAATCGTTACTCCTGTATGTAGATGTCCTATTTGAAGTGGGAGCTTTCTTGTATGTTCCATATCCACTACCGTATTGCTAAAATTCCCTCCTCCACCAACCTCCAATACAACTATTGTTGTGGCATCTTAAAATTTTATTAGTTGTGCAACAACACCTTTGAATTTTGACCTATCAATTGTGCAACAATAATACCTTTCACTTTTGACCTTTATCAGTTTTGCAACAACACCTTTGAATTTTGAGCACTCAGTTGTGCAAAAAAACCTTCCATTGTTGTCTTTGTTTTATCAAATTCCTATGTTTTAGATTGCAACTCTCTGCAAACAACATTAAGCTCCTCTTCTTTTCACCATGTCAACTTGTTCTTGTATTTTAATTCCTTTTCTAAGTGGTTAATTTTAGTCTTTGATTTTTCTGATCCACTTTGAGCATTTCCAACTATTGTTTTTGTAATGTATTTATGATTAGAGTATGCAGATATTTCTTTTCACAAGCTCATTAGGGATATTGTATGCCTTTTCAGATAAGACTTTCATGCCTCCACCCAACTGATTCTCTTTTTCTTCACTTAGATTTGGTATTTCCTTTTCCTTATCATCCATTTGCAATTGTATTTGTTCCATGGAATTGATAACTTCAAGAATGCTTGCCTTCATTTGTTCAACTCCACTTATAGCATCATCTCTCTCTTTCTTTGCTTGCACAATTTCATATGCAATAGAAAACCTTTCTAGTTAATCCACTTCTACATTGCCATTTTCCACTTGCACATACTGCACATGCTCCTTCCTCCACTTCTCATGAGCAGGAACAACCTCTTCAGTCAATACATTTTATATCTCGTTCATTTTGGTCTGCTTCTTTCCAAGTGCTTTTAGAGAATATTACTTTCTTCATTATACACTTTTCAGTACGTCCTCATTTTTTTTTTATTACTAGCATGTCACACAATTCTCATAACAAATATTTTTGGTATTTTGTTGAATTTCTTCCAAACAAAGGGATAGAGTTTTGAATGTATTGAATAATTTCATGTACCTTTTCTATTGCTTTTTTCTCAACTTTGAGAGTGTATTCATGATTGCATAATCAATATGTTTCTTTTAACAAGTTATTTACAACAAGTTTTTTTATGATTAAATAATTCATATGTTTCTTTTAACAAGTGTATTTATGATTACATAATTCGTATGTTTCAGATAATACTTTCATGTCTCAACCCAACTGATTCTCTTTTTCTGCACTTAGATCTAGTTTTACAATAGTGAGTGGGTTGCAGTTTTCATAACACCCTATGTTTTCCAATTTGTAGTTTTACAAAATAGTATTCATGTAACTAAGATATTTTGTTTTCATAAATGTATTACAATATTTATTTATTTTGTCAGGTAGTGGATGAATAAGTAGTTGCAAGTAAATAACAGTTTTTTTCTAAATGCATGTAGCACTATTTGTTATTGAATCTTTTCCCCTTTTTTTGACAGTACAACTAAAAATGTTGAACTCAAGGATTCACATCAGGCAGGTTCCCTGTGATGATTAGGAAGACAATGGCAGTCCATTTAGTATAGAGAGGATGCATTCTTCTTTCAAATTCAATTTCCAGATGGTGGAGGATACGATTTGTAAGATCAGTAGATTTCTAAAGCCCACTAAACCTGCACTCCCCTATTTGGAGGCCGATGTAGCATGCAAGTTCCTGTCAAACTCCATGGAATTGCTCACAAATCATCCTTTGGTTCATATTCTATGTGAAAAATATGTGTGGAAACATGTGGTAAATCACGTACAGTTTGAGGAAGCATTTGAAAGATATGATGTTGATCATGGTGTCTACCTCATTGGTAGAATCTTCTCACATTTGTTGCTTCAATCATCCTTAGATATGAGGTGTCTACAAGAAACATTTAGCAGCAGCCTATAGTAGCAGGGTGCTCATTTTTTCAACCAAGCAATGTGATTGCATGGTCATGTTGTTGAGGAACACATCAAAGCGGACATACGGGGGATGTATCATGCCCTTTGCACACTACTAGACCACCCTACACTAGTTATGACAAATGATGAAAAGGTTATTTAGTGACTTGGAATAGGATGCCCATGCCGTTCAAATCAAGGCACAAATGTAAAGACAAAAATGTAAAGAGTGAATCTGATTAGGATCTCCAAAGACTTGTAAAATGAAAAATGGAAACTTCAAATTTTATTTTGTATTACTCTTTTGAAACACTATAGTTGAATGAATGATATTTTGTATCTCTCTTTATTAGTGTTTATTAGTGTATTTTTGACCACTCTTTATTACTATTTATTATTATTTAATACATGAATACTATTTTTTAAAACTACAAATTGTAAAACATAGGGTGTTGTAAAAACAACAACCCACTCATTGATGTATAACCAGATCTACTGTTTTGAAACACTACTGTAGAATGAAAGATATTTTGTATTACTCTTTATTAGTTTTTATTAATGTATTTTGTATTACTCTTATTAATTTATTATTTTTTATTATTTTATTTGAATATGGAAATTTAAAACTCAATCCCTTTGCCTGCAAGAAATTTGACAGAATCCCAAAAATATTTGTTATGAGAATTGTATGACATGCTAGTAATAAAAAAAATGAGGACATACTAGAAAGTGTGTAATGAAAAAAGGAATCTGCTCTAAAAACACTTGGAAAAAAGAAAGCAAAAGCGAATGTGATAGATAATGTATTGATTGAAGAGGTTGTTCCTGCTCATGAGAAGTGGAGGAAGGAGCATGTGTAGTATGTGCAAGGGGGAAATGGCAATGCATACGTGGATTAACTCGGAAGGTTTTCTATTGCATATGAATTTGTGCAAGTAAAGAAAGAGAGAGATCATGATATAAGTGGAGTTGAACAAATGAAGGCAAGCATTCTTGAGGTTAGCAATTCCATGGAACAAATACAATTGGAAATGGATGATAAGGAAAAGGAAATACCAGATCTAAGTGCAGAAAAAGAGAATTAGTTGGGTGGAGGCATGAAAGTATTATCCAAAAAGGTAGAAAATTTTCCTAACAAGCTTATGAAAAGAAACATTTTCATACTCTATGTAAACAAGGGTTTTGGTACCCTAATGTTCTCTTTCACTTCTAGGGTTTTTCACCTAAAAGGAGAGAAATGGGCCAAAACCGACTATGTTCACAATCAACATTAATGTAATATGGATGAAATATTCCTAGATGAGATGATCTAAATGTAGAAGATTGATGAAATAGATCACTAATTTAACGCAAAATAACAAACGCAAATTCCTAGAAAACACATTGTGATATGCAAAAACACCTAGAAATGTAAACAAAACTAAACAAAAAACTATGAAATAGAAAGTGTGCACCTGGGAACTTGTTGGAGATTGGAAATGACTTTTGAAATGTTGCTGATGTTGAAACTTTGGCTTACAGGGAATCATTCGCCATTCTGGGCGAATAAGTCCTAGATTTGGGAAACTGTTCTGAAGCCTGTTTCAGACAAATCAGTATCCAAAACTATAGAAAGCCTTTTTCAAGCTTGATAGTGGGACTCATTTGAAACTAATGGAAAATCATTCCAATTTTGAATTTATCAAAATCCAAAAGTGGAAACTGAAGCCCTCAATCTGCACTCTGGTTCTTGATGGGTGTTTGCCTCTGAAAGTCTGATTTCCGGCACTGTAGGTGAATTTTTGTTGATATTTTGACCTTGCAAGGAAGAAGATGACTCCAATAAGTCTTCAACCTATTCTTCAATGACTCTCAAGTCTTCAAGATGCCTAAATCTACAAAGACACAAGAAGAGAAGGAGAAATGTTGGATGTTAGGTCATGGGGTTTTGCCTTGGTCAAACCCCTTTTTAGGTAATTAAACCAAAATGAAGAAAGAATGTAATGAAGCATGAAACAATGGAGTTAGTACCTTTCCATGGTGATTGATCTTGAATTTATACAACAAGAGATGAAGAATCTACCATTGAATGTCTGAAAGATGATCTTGAATGACTTGGAATGTTAAAACCCTAGCTTGCTTGAGAAGAATAATGAATGATGGGTGAAGAATGAATGAATTGGTTATGATTTAGGGTTTAGATACTTGTATTTATAGGAAATTCACCTTATTTTTCCATTAATCGGATCCCTAAGGCTGACATGAAAGAAAAATAAACTTAAACTCCAAAATTTCCCGCTCAAACCCCGAAAATGGCTCAAATGGGACTCATTCGCCATCAAGGGAAAATGGGTCCCACCTAGATGGGAATGATTCACCCCTAATGGTGACTGGGTCCCACAAGGGCCATTTTGCTAGCTGGAATGCTAGGAAGTAAGAGAATCAGGTTTATATTGTGACTTTGTCAGTTATTTCATCAAATTATGCCTTGAGATGCATAATATGGGGCCATAGGAGCCTATCAATGATGATGTAAAGGTAAATTAGGGCTTGGGATACCAATTTCAATGTGAAAGTGTGATTAAATACACTTTACAACACTAAAATGAAGTCCACATAGCCTAGAAAGGTACAACATCCAATGTGAATGTGTAAAACACATTACAATGCTAGATTAGAGTTAATTTTAATTCACAAGTCTTCTAGATTGATGTGAAGATGCAATTAAGTATATTTTACAATATTGAATTTAGGGGAAAATAGGTACATTTTACAAGAAGAGAAGGAGAAATTTTGGATGTTAGGGCATGGGGGTTTTCCTTGGTCAAACCCCTTTTTAGGTAATTAAACCAAAATGAAGAAAGAATGTAATTAAGCATGAAACAATGGAGTTAGTACCTTGCCATGGTGATTGATCTTGAATTTCTGTAACAAAAAAAGAAGAATCTTCCCTTGAATGTTTGAAAGATGATCTTGAATGACTTGCAATGTTAAAACCCTAGCTTGCTTGAGAAGAATAATGAATGATGGGTGAAGAATGAATGAATTGGTTATGATTTAGGTTTTAGATACTTGTATTTATCAAAAATTCACCTTATTTGTTCGTTAATTAGATCCCTAAGGCCGACATGAAAGAAAAATAAACTGAAACTCCAAAATTTCCCACTCAAACCCCAAAAATGTTTAAAATGGGACTCATTTTCCATCAAGGGTGAATGGGTCCCACCTGGATGGGACTGATTTTCCCCTAATGGCGAATGGGTCCCATAGGGACCATTTTGCTAGTTGGAATGCCAGGGAGTAAGGAAATTAGGTTTATATGGTGACTTTATCAGTTATTTCATCAAATTATGCCTCAAGATGCACAATATGGGGCCATAGGAGCCTATCAATGATGATGTAAAGGTCAACTAGGGCTTGGGACACAAAGTTCAATGTGAAAGTGTGATTAGATACACTTTACAAAACTAAAATGAAGTCCACATAGCCTAGAAAGGTACAACATCCAATGTGAATGTGTAAAACACATTACATCACTAGATTAATTCAGAAGTCTTCTAGATTAATATGAAGATGCAATTAAATACATTTTACAATATTTAATTAAGGGGAAAATAGGTCCATTAGTCTAGAAAAGTGTGAAAGTCTTTTACAACACTTTACAACACCTTTACAAGACATCAATGAATGCATTTGCAAGGGTCCAAGACCTGGTATGGATGTGTAAAAAACCTCACAACAACAAATCAAGGTCTCATTAAGTCCAATTTATCATCAATTATTCCAAAATCAAGCAAGCAAAAAGGGATACTTTTTTTTGTGTCCACAGTTATCCCCCAATTTAGTGAGAGGATGACCTTGCTTCAAAATCACACTAAAGTAGAAATTCAAGAAGGATGCAATTGTTCCGATGTGGATGGTCTAGGATAATAAAGATGAAGGAAGCGATCAAGCTCCCAGGATCTAAGATCCTAATTCAAATTGATATGAGTGCAAAAAGGACATGCAAGGGTGAATGATTTGAAACAATGTAAGATACACGATCATGCACTGTCAAGAACTAGAAGGAAAAATAAAAATGAGGTGGATCAAAGATGTGCTCACTCTGGGGCCACAAAAATCTAGGTCATTCATGGGGTGAGTTGTCCTGAAGAAATAATTTGAAAATATAAAGGTGGATTGAGCTTCGACCGTTTTTCCAACATATTGTGGATTAGATCTAGGCTATTTGTTCAGAAATAAAATGCATACTCACTTTGGGGTGACGAAACTCTTGGCTATCCACTGGGTGAGAAAGCCCAAGTATACTCACTCTGAGGCCATAAAACTTCTGACTGTTCGTGGCTTGGGAAATCCACAAGGTGGCTATGGGGAAAAGTCATGCCTTAGAATGGGCTTCCTACTCAACCATACCAAAGTTATACCTCCTGATAACTTTAATAAGGTGCCACAAAGGAAAATTTTTTTGAGCTCTATGAGGTAAGCAAAACTTCGTATGCTTGACACTCATAGACAAACATGATGGCACCATAGGCATGCAAACTATGTTATGCAAGGTGGCCATATAACAATTGTTGTCAATGAAAAAATAGTGTAAGGTATGCACTCAAAGGGATTTTTCTTAGTTCGTGCAAGGTCTCATCTTAGGGGACATTGTGCCTAATGTTTCCAAGAGAGGACAAGTCAAAGAAATATCATGCTCTCGGAGGAAATCAATCTCGATGAATTCACCAAGAAAGTATGCATCACAAGAAGAAAGAAATTACACAATGAAATGTGAAGAGTGTTGGTGTATTCCCCCACTTTAAAGCGGTTTCTAACATGATTATTGTGAGCAATTTCTTTAAAGTAGAAGGAGAAGAAGAAGACATGAGAGCTTACTCAGAAAGCCCTATGCCAAGTCATATGTTTCCTATAATCTATGTCATGAAAAGGAGTAGCATGTCACGTGTGAGCCAACTTAAGGCATGTTGTTCACATCTCGAGCTTGCTCTTATATGTTTCATGAAAAGTTAATGACTAGTCAAAAGAGGCAACGAAAAATGACATACAAGGACAAGGATACCTAACCTAGGTTGCCCCACTTAGTGAAAGACATAGGTGAGCCAAAGTGATTAATGAGATGCTGGCTAGAGTGAAAATCAGTATCAATTAGAGGAATTAGATTCCCCCACATAAGGAAGAACACCAAACTCCTTAAAATGTTGAACTTTACTACTTAAAGCCTTACATTCATTAGTGGAATGACCATGAACTTTGTGATAGGTGCAAAATGAAGTATTGTAATAGAATTTATTTTGAGTTATTGGAGGAAGAGTGATCAAGTGATCTTGGAGAAGTCTTGACAAGATACCCTTTTGATCAATGGTAGAAGGTGTTCCTATAGTTTGTGACAAAGATATGCCTTTCTTAGATGTACAAGATGTCATACCTACGTAAGAATGTTTAAGATTGTGAGATTTTGGGATCTCTTGTAGAGGAGGGTGTAAAATTTAACAAATTCAATTCATGAGTGTTTTGTGAGATGACATTGACATTAAATGAGGAGTTTGTTGTTTGTTTCATGTGTTGTAAATGAGAACCATCAAGACCACTAGTGTCTATTAGTTCAAGATGCTTTACAGTTAAAGTTGGATTAGAAGAATGTTGTGAGAGAGTGTTGATGTTGAGTGAAGGCTTGGAAATTTCTATCAAAGGACAATAACCAAGACCATGAGTTGTTTGTTGTGTGATAGGATCGATAGGGTTGCAAATACCTTGTTTGTGAGCACCACATCCTTTTCCACTATATCTTAGTTGTTTCATGAGTTCATAACCTTTTCCATAAGTTTTTTCATTTCCTTTGGATGAGGTTGTTGGTCATTGTTGTTTCTGCCAAAGGTTGTTGTGTAATTGGTCATGTTTTGGTCTAAAGTGGTTGAGGTAGATGCTTTTGAAGGATCATCTGAGTTTTTTGTTGACATGACTACTTTTGTGTTTCCTGTATTTGAATCTTGGTTTATGATCTTGTACTCTCCCATGAATGTTGGTGTGAAGTCTAAGGAACCCCAATCATTGCTTAATAGTTTTGAGTGTTGTTCTTTGTTTTGTTGTTGTACGGGTTCCATATGTGTATTTGATGTTGATGTGTTTAAGGGATTTTGTGTGTTTTTCTCAAGTTGTAAGACACTATAAGGCTCAGGGTTGGCATCAAGGGTGTATACTTTGTTGTTGTGTATGTATTTCAGTTTTTGATGAAGAGTGGAAGGCACACCATTCATTGCATGAATCCACAGTCTACCCAAGATAAGATTACATGAATTTTCATGAGGCATAACATGGATTGGTGTATTCAATGGGGCCACTCCAACTTGCAGAGGTATAATGATCACCCTGAGCAGTTTCTTTTTAAAATTTTCAAATCCCTTAAAGAATCAGGTTGAATGGTCGATTGATCAATGCCAAGCCTATCCAGAAGGCTCACACTACATGCATTAAGGGTAGGACCAGTATCTACAAGAGTTCTCTTTATCCCTGTGGTATTGTATTGAGATATTATCATGAATGCATCACTTTTTTTTTCACATCCAAAGAGGGGAGTTCACTTTCGTGGAAAACAATGTCAGTGTTGTGTCCTGGAATAATGGTTGTGTTGTTAGACGATTGTGCATTAGAAGGGATAGGAACTTGTTGTAAGGCCATTTAAAGTATAATGTGATAGGTAGGTGAACTCTGAAGAAGGTCCCAAAGGGATATCTTCGTGGGAGTGCTCTTAAGTTGTTTGACAAGATCATACTCCCCAAAACGAGGAGTAGGAGGCAATGTAGAATTAGGAAAAGGTAAGGAAGTTGGGGTTGGTTGCGATGGTTGGGGATTGTTTCTAGTGTTATATGTATGAGCAACGATATTATGAATTAGTTGTTTTGATACATTATTCTGAGGTGGGTAAAGGGTAAACTCGGGTTTAGGCAGAGTTGGAGGTTTATGTGACGGTGGGTAAAGGATGAGTTCAAGTTGGTTTGGAGTTTGTTGTTTGTGTAAAGGTGGGTAGATAATGAGAGGCTTCTTAGGATGTCCCATGGGGTATGTTTGAGGACCATTGATTGAGGGGGATCCAATGGAAACTTGTACATTCATAACCTCAATGGTCTTGGTTTGATTTATCACTAATAAAGGGAAATTGAGAATCACCTTGTTATCTAAGGAAGGCACGCTAGTATTGTTGTCATTTTATAGCACCATGATATTCTCCCTAGAAGGATAGTTTTTAGGACAAATATGAATCAATGTTCTTGACATTCATGGATTGGTTCTTCTAAAATGACTGCATCACAAGTAGGGGAATGATCAATGGTTGAATTCGTTTGATTATTGATAGTGGGGAGATTACAAGAAGACTATTTGTGATTGTCAAGTTTCTATAAGGTCTCATTCGCTTGTTCCATATTATCTGCCCTAATAGGAGAGCTTGTAATATATTCACCAATAGCTTCATCACAAGTAGGGGAGGCATCAAGAGAAGGACCACTATGATTTTTAAATAGATTGTACCAAATGGTAGGAGCATTAGGGAAGGGAGGGTCAACATTCTGATGACTCTTAATAGGTATATCTTCTAATACCAATTTATCCTTGTGGCATCAAGGAGGGATATTAGGAGAATGACAATGTTGATGGTCATGGTTATGGAGAATAGGTAAGGTGATATTTAGAAATGTTTCTATGATCTCATGTTCTTGATGTCTAATATCTTCTAAAGGGGCATGAGGAGATGGACAATCAAGACCCTTAATGCTTGTCTCTTCATTCACCAAGATACCTTCATCACTAATAGGAGAGCTATCAGGAGAAGAACAAGTATGATTGTTATGATTATCTACATTACCATTATCACCAATGGGAAATGTAATAATAAGGATTGTGTCAATGGTCTGATCATGTTTCTTAAAGACCTCATTGTTGTAATCAAAATTGAACTCATAAGAGGGAATGTTGTATTTATGCAATCCATTTTTAATGAAATCAAAGCCACATCTTTTGAAAGTAAACATGCTATCATAGAAAAATAAAGAAAGTGCAATACAATGACTTAAAATGGAATGTTGAGATGCAATTTTCAGATGCGAAACAAGGTAATTTTCTAATTACATTAGGCAACAATCTGAAAGAAAATGCAAATGTGAAATGGAGCAATACATGAAATGAGCTAATTTAATCTAGATTTAGTGAAATGTATGTTACAGAAACTCAACCAACTTATACAGATAGGTAATGGCAGCAAGCAAAAGCTCAAAAATAGGGTTTTCAACTCTATAAAAGGCAGTTCAGGGGTGAAAAGGGACTGATTCGCCCAAGGTGGCAAATGAGTCCCAGTAGGGATTTTTTTCAAATTTTTTAGATTTTGCGATGGATTTTGATGGTCTTTGTACTATATAGTGTATAACTAAGATGGGAATGCAAAATTTTAGATATTTTTAATGATTTAAGATGCAAAAATGCAACCTATATGCACTTTCACTAATGCAAAATTTGAAGTTCCCTGGAATACAACTTAACTAATGCAAAATGCAATTTAAGCTAATTCTAGGATGATGGTGGAATCTAAATTAGAAAATAAGGTATTCAAAAAGTAGGTTCACCAAAATGTAAACACAGGTTTTGGTACCCTAATGTTTTCTTTCACTTCTAGGGTTTTTCATCTAAAAGGAGAGAAATGGGCCAAAACTGGCTATGTTCACACTCAAGATTAATGTAATATGGATGAAATATGCCTAGATGAGATGATATAAATGTAGAAGATTGATGAAATAGATAACTAATTGAATGCAAACTAAGAAACACAAATTGGTGGAAAACACATTGTGATATGCAAAAAAACCTAGAAATGTAAACAAAACTAAACAAAAAACTGTGAAACAAAAAGTGCGCACTTGGGAACTTTTTGGTGACTGGAAATGACTTTTGAAATGCTGTTGATGCTGAAAATTTGGCTTATAGGAACTCATTCACCATTCTGGGCGAATTAGTCCCAGATTTGGGAAACTGTTCCATAACCCGTTTCGGACAAATGGGTATCCAAAACTATAGAAAACCTTTTTCAGGCCTAGTAGTGGGACCTACTTACCACTAATGATGAATCATTCCACTTTTAAATTTTTGAAAATACAATAGTGGAAACTGAAGCCCTCGGTCTACACTTCAGTTCCTGATAGGTGTCCACCTCTAAAAGTCTGACTTCTGGCACTATAGGTGACTTTTTGTTGATATTTTGATCTTGCAAGGAAGAAGATGACTCCAATAAGTCTTTAACCTATTCTTCAATGACCATCAAGTCTTCAAGATGCCTAAATCTACAAAGACACAAGAAGAGAAGGGGAAATGTTGGATGTTAGGGCATGGGGTTTTTCCTTGGTCAAACCCATTTTTAGGTAATTAAACCAAAATGAAGAAAGAATGTAATGAAGCATGAAAAAATGGAGTTAGTACCTTTCCATGGTGATTGATCTTGAATTTCTACAACAAAAGATGAAGAATCTACCATTGAATGTCTGAAAGATGATCTTGAATGACTTGGAATGTTAAAACCCTAGCTTGCTTGAGAAGACTAATGAATGATGGGTGAAGAATGAATGAATTGGTTATAATTTAGGGTTTAGATACTTGTATTTATAGGAAATTCACCTTATTTTTCCATTAATCGGATCCCTAAGGCTGACATGAAAGAAAAATAAACTTAAACTACAAAATTTCACGCTCAAACCCCGAAAATGGCTCAAATGGGACTCATTCGCCATCAAGGGAAAATGGGTCCCACCTAGATGGGAATGATTCACCCCTAATGGTGAATGGGTCCCACAAGGGCCATTTTGCTAGCTGGAATGCTAGGAAGTAAGAGAATCAGGTTTATATGGTGACTTTGTCAGTTATTTCATCAGATTATGCCTCGGGATGCACAATATGGGGCCATAGGAGCCTATTGATGATGATGTAAAGGTAAATTAGGGCTTGGGACACAAATTTCAATGTGAAAGTGTGATTAAATACACTTTACAACACTAAAATGAAGTCCACATAGCCTAGAAAGGTACAACATCCAATGTGAATGTGTAAAACACATTACAACACTAGATTAGAGTTAATTTTAATTCACAAGTCTTCTAGATTGATGTGAAGATGCAATTAAGTACATTTGAAAATATTGAATTAAGGGGAAAATAGGTGCATTAGTCTAAAAAATTGTGAAAGTCTTTTACAACACCTTTACAAGACATCAATGAATGCATTTGCAAGGGTCCAAGACCTAGTATGGATGTGTAAAACAACTCACAACACCAAATCAAGGCCTCATTAAGTCCAATTTATCATCAATTATTCCCAAATCAAGTAAGAAAAATGGGATAATTTTTCCGTGTCCACTCTCTAATCATAAAGAAATTGCAGAAATAATAGTTGGAAATGCTGAAAGCGGAGTAGAACAATAGAAGACTAAAATTAACCACTTAGAAAAAGAATTAAAACACAAGAAGAATTTGCCATGGTGAATAGAAGAGGAGCTTAATGTTGTTAGGAGAGAGTTGCAATCTAAAACACAAGAATTTAATAAAACAAAGACAACAATGGAAGGTGTTGTTGCACAATTGATAGGTCAAAAGTTAAAGGTGTTGTTGCACAATCGATAAAGGTCAAAAGTGAAAGGTGTTGCACAATTGATAGGTCAAAAGTCAAAGGTGTTGTTGCACAACTAATAAAAGTTTAAGATGCCACAACAATAGCTATATTGTAGGTTGGTGGAGGAGGGAATTTTTGTAATGTGGGAGTGGATACAGAACAAACAGGAAAGCTCCCACTTCAAATAGGACATCTACATATAGGAGTAAAGATTATCCCTTTAAACAAATTCCAAGCCCATACCATTTCCTTCACAACTCAACAATTACCAATCAAATTATTGAGTAATGGAAATGCAAGGATACCACTATCTCTTGCTACATATGAAGATGAAATTGAATGAGCTATTCAATTTTTATTACAAAGGCATGAGTTTGCAACAATTTAGATGTTGCAAAGGGGACATGTTTCAGCCAAGTGGTCTTCCTATTGGTGGAAGTGATTGGAGAGGAGGTGAATTTCATGGGCTTGGATTTTGTTTAAAGGTATAATCACTACTCCTGTATGTAGATGTCCTATTTGAAGTGGGAGCTTTCCTATCTATTATGTATCCACTACCGCATTATACAAATTCCCTCCTCAACCAACCTCCAATGTAGCTATTGATGTGGCATCTCAAACTTGTATATGTTGTGCAATGACACCTTTGAATTTTTACATATCAAAATGCTTTGTTGGACCATTATAGGTAAGGTGAACATTTCCTGCAACTATTTTCTGCATTTGCAAGACCATTATAGGTAAGTCAAACTATTTTGAACTTCAATAAATTGTTTTGTTATAGTGTGCATAACAAAAAGTGGTCATTGAACAAGAATTGAGAAGTGAGTCACAACCCTATGTGTTTTCCACCATGCAACTATTATGTGCATTTTGTGTTCCAAACATATGAACAAATATTGAAATGGAATGTTTACTGAAAGTAAGGGTTTTTATTAAATATGAAGGTGAACGTCAAAACATTGTTTTCTTACAATATGCATAAAAGAAAGTGCTCATTGAACAAGAATTCAAAAGTGAGTCACAACCCTGTGTGTTTTCCATCCAAAAACAAATATGTGCATCTTGAGTTCCAAACATATGAACAAATATTGAAATGGATTTTTTGTTGAAAGTAAGGGTTGTTAAAAAATATGAAGCTCAACTTCAATACATTTTTTTGTTATAGTCTGTATAACAGAAAGTGATCATTGCATGTGCTTACATTTGTAAGTAAGTTTGACATAAATAATAAGACTTGAGGTGGCATTTCCTACCATTATTTGATGGAATTTTACATTGTTTATAATGAAATTTTGCATGGCAACAAAAAGTGTCATGAAATATGCAAGAACATAGTCTTAATATTTTTTTAATTAAGAGGGGTAAACACTTTTGACCCAGAGCTATGAACTAGTGAGGTCACAAATAGGGGACCTCATCCCCAATATAAATTGTCAAAAACTACACCCCAAAGGGATTGGAGCCTTGATGGAAAGATTAATAATATAACTTAAAAATCGCACCATGCCACTATTGGCAGAAGACAATAGTCTTCAAACATACCAAAGTACTATAATTCCAAATGATAATTGACCAATAATTACATGAAAAAGATAATGTAATTCCACACCATAATTTTTCAATAATTACATGATCAAAGATAATATAATTCCACACCATAATTGTTCAATAATTACATGATCAAAGACTGAATGGAAAATGAATATTGTTAGCCTCTCTCATCCTCTCCTACAGTGCCTTTTATGTGCAATTGAGGAGATTGTCAAATAAAATATTATAGGCTTCTTTGGGTCCTTGCACTAATAGTGGGGTGATTCCACTTGCACGAGGGTTTGGGGTAGCCTCTACTTCGACCATTGCACTTTCAACACCTTTAGCCTGTAAGAAACCCATGAATATAAATGACTACGTTCAACACTTAACGTACGAATATAAAGAAAAGGTAGCATCAAATCTAAGCATAGAGAAAGAGAATCAATAGCGGGAGAGATGAAAGTCTTATATGAAAACACAAAAAAAATTCATAACACATTTATATATACATAATCAAATAATTTATATGTACCTATGGAGGAGAAATACTATTGAAAATAGAGGAGAAGGAAAAGGAAAAATTAGACAAAGTAAGAAATGTCGCAAATATTCCAAGCCCGATTTTTTCACTTCTTTGATAGAAATTGAAGGAAATTGAGAAATTGAGCAGGCTAGTGTCAAGAATCAATAAAATCAGGCTTGCATCTTATTTGTGACATTTCTTGAGTAGGCTAGTGTCAAGAATTAATAAAATCAGGCCTTGATTTTATTAGTGACGTTTCTTCACACCTGCCACTTCCTTGTTCATCCTTGCGTTGTAACATGAAGAATGTTAACATCACATCAAATTCAAATGCATGCAACAAATTCATTCAAATTATGGAAATACATGTTCAAAATAGATTTCAAAATTACCCTTTCTTCCACTTTCTTCCTCTAAAAGAACCAAAGACAATATGTTTTCCAATATACTAACAAAATCAACATATTAGTAACATAAACAAAATTTTCTAAGTGAAATCACAAAGACATTCTAAAATCTGAGCAACAATCGACTGCAACAACACATATTACAGGCAACCACGAATGCATACTTTAAAAGGGAAAGTGCAAGAAAGCAGGAGTTTCCTATTTCTCAAAGATTTTTTCCCAGGAAAACGATCTCCTCCCCAGACACCCTTTCTTCTTGCTACCCTATTGAGGCACATTTTCTTGTCCCAAATGGACACTAAATTACTCGCGCCCACCACTTCCTTGTCCATCATTTCCCTCTAATGCTAGGAATGTAAATGTCACATTAAATTCAAATACATGTAACCAATTCATTCAAAATATCAAAATACACGTTAAAAAGTAGATTTCAATATTACCCTTTCTCTTTCTTTCTTCCACTTTCCCTTTCCAATAATGCATCTGTGGTTGCCTATAATAAGTAAAATAGTTGCAAGTGTTACATGACAGTTAAAGTTCCAAAATTTATTGCACCATTTGTTGTAAGCAAGCATATAGTTTTATCATAAGAAAGAAAATTTTAAGGTGGACTTCCTTACATTCTTGGTGCGTAGGAAACAAAAACTTTTGACAAGAAAATAACTGATAGGGAATAGTGTGTTTTCCAACACTGCAAATAATGTGATCATTTATTTTTCTTGCAATTAGATGAAGATAGTGAAATGCCAATTTTGCTGTTACAAATAGCATTTAATACAGTTATTGATTTGAAAGTATCCATGATGATGAAAATAGTCAACCTCAAATGATTTAAATGTCAACCTTTTTCTTTCATTTATAAGCAAGCTACCATAAACAATAATACTTCAGGTGGCATTGCCTACCAGTATATTTCATATTAGCATAAATAGAATGCGCATTATAAACACAACCAAATGATTATTACATCATAGTCTGCATAATAGAAAATGGTCATTGAACAAGAATTGAGAAGTGAGTCACAACCCTGTGTATTTTCCATCCTGCAACTATTATGTGCATTTTGTGTTCCAAACATATGAACAGATATTGAAATGGAATATTTTCTAAAAGTAAGGGTTGTTATAAGATATGAAGGTAAAATTTAAAACATTGTTTTGTTAGAGTCTGCATAACAAAAGGTGCTCATTGAACAAGAATTCAGAAGTGAGTCACAACCCTGTGTGTTTTCCATCTTGCAACTATTATGTGCATTTTCTGTTCCAAATGTATGACGATATTGAAATGAAATGTTTGTTGAAAGTAAGGGTTGTTGAATTCATTCATACTGTCAATATAATTTCCAGTGGGGATACATAAAAGTATCCAAAATCAACTGAGGTGTCACCAACTAATTGGGTTCTCACTGTGTAAGTAGCCAAAACATTTTCATTACATTCATACTGTCTATGTGTAATTGCAGGTTCAAAAATATTAGGTGTTATGAAACTTGCAACCCAAATACTATTTTCAAACCCTTTACAAGTAACAATACAATTGGTTACTCACCCCTCAGGTGAATTTAGATAGTCTTATATATCTGTGACCTGCAACTCCCTGCAAAATGAGAAAACCCAGAACATAGAGTGTTTTCCAAGAACAGTACTTGTTACAATGTAAAATACATGTCTTAATCACAATGCCCTTCCCTCCCACAGTGAATGGATAGCTTCTCACACAAGGAAAAAAAATATTGGCATAATTTGATGTGATGGGACACCTCCTCACTTTCCTCACCTTGATGTTTCCTCCCGTCTGCCAATTTCATCACTTTTATCATCCGTCTTGGCGCGCCCTGTGGTATGGATCTCCTCATGTTATGTATGTTTCTATGTATGTTTTTATGCATTTTTGGATTTACATAGGTGCATTTTTTTGGGAGATTAGATGTGTCCATACAGGGTTTTACAACATTGTGTGGGTTGAAGGTTTCATAAATCATGCACTCACATCCCACTGTGTTTTCCAACCTGTAATCATACATAATTTTAATGGTTGTTGGAAAACACTAGGTGTTTAAAAATGGTGCCTTTCATTCCATTCCTATGGTCTAAATAACAAAATATTTTCAAGATGAATATTCATAATGTTGTGTAAAATTCTAGGTTGCAAAACACTGGTTTTTTGAAATTTGCAACCCACATAATGTTTTAAAACCATTTACAAGTGACAAACCAATTGGTTACAAACCCCTCACCTCAATTCCATTGATTTTTCATCTCCCCCACCTGCTCTCCAACCTTTCGCTTTCAACCTGCATAATGAGAAAACCCACAACATAGAGTGTTTTCCAATAATGGTACTTCTTACATATTAAGACACGTGTCTTAATGGGAGAAGCTAACTCATAGACAAAAGGCACCTCTATATGTAACATGATATTGTACCCCACATCCCCCATCCCATGCACTAGAAAAAAGGCACCAACGAAAAGACTTGATAGACAGTTAGCCACGTGTCATCACATGTTTGTCACTAGAAAAGGATGTGCAACCCCAACAGGAAATTCAAAAATATAGACAAAATGCACCTAAACATTTTCATTTTGTAGTTTTTTGGGTGGGCAGAGGCACGAGCGACATAATGGAGTTGCAGGCGACCGAACCAGAGAATTTTTTTTTCATTTTTTATGTACATAGGTGTGTTTTGTATACATTTTTCCTATGTCTAGAGAGCTAAAAGTCACCATTTGTGACATTTCATTTTGCAGTTTGGTGGGGAGCATAGGTGACGTAGTGGAGGCCAAACGAGAGAAAAACATTTGACAGGCACAATGGCTAGCCAACATGTATGTATATATGGCATTGTATATGCCATTTTTCCATTTTATAGGAACTGTGAAGCATGGTTGTTAAATGGGTTTCTATGAAGCATTGAACAACAGTTAAATGGGTTTTCTGAAAAGCATTGAATGACTATTAGTTAAAGAAAAATGGTTTTCATTGATGGAAAAATAAAATATTTTTTTTGCATGTAGGGTTTTCATATCAAATGCATAACTATTTTTGTTTATGTAGAATAAAAAAATTCAATTGGAAATTCTTTGCATTCACCACAATAAGCATATCATCTATAAAAATATAATAACTTCTTAATGCAGAATACATTTTGGAAGTTTAACTGACCAGTACACTTGCAATTCAAGTTATGACAACTAGAATCACCTGTATTTAGTGGAGAAGCTTCGAGTTTCCTAAAGCATCCTTCTTAATCCACCTACCCTTGTTTTCTTCAATTTGTTCCCTCAAATATATCAACCAAATGGAAGGAAGAAAAGTGTCAGCAATAGATTAAATTGGAAAATTAAAGACATTTGGTGCTACAAAGAATTATTTTTATTCTAAATTTCACCAATATACAATTTATATGTTGTGGTGAGTGAAAAATTTCAGCTTGCACAGACAAACATATTAAACTGTACAATGGGAATTTAATTTCCAATTTAACCTATCGCTAACACTAGTAATATATATCAACAATTATATCTGCCATTTTTCCATTCTATAGGAATTGTGAAGCACTGAACATTCATTCAGATATATAAAAAACTCATCTCTCCTAACATATGAAACAGGCCATAACTTGCAATAATCAATAAGGCCATAGAAGACAGACAAGAAGGATATCATGTACCACTATCAAACTTTTGTTTATATCCCATGTATCTCAATGAACATCTAAATGACATATCGGTATCATAACCATTATTCAATGATATTGTAAATTAAACCATTACTTGTACAGATGACTAAAAAATACAAATCATTGCAAGAACAAAGGTTAACAAGTCAACAAAATCCTTGTTGATCACCTTGATTGACCAAAAAATAGTAGCTAATATGCTGACAAAACACACCTATGTACATGCAACAATTAATAAAAATGTACACAAAAACATACATAGAAACATACATAATATGAAAGAAGGAAAAATAGGATGTTAGTGCAGAGAAGAGAATCAATTGGATGGAGACATGAGAGTCTTATGTGAAAAGGTAGAATTTTTTTGTAAAAAACTTATTAAAAAAAAAAAACATCTGCATTCTCTAATAAAAAAGAAACTCTCAAAGCTGAGAACAATATTTGGGTTACATGTTTCATAACACATATTGTTTTCCAACATGCAAGTATATATAGACAACATGCTTCTAATGAAAACCTTAAATTTTGTAGACAGTAAGAATGCACTAAAGTTCATTCACCTTCACAATTTATAACAACTCTTGCAAAAAAAAATTGAAATTCAATTTTGTCATATGATTTAAAAATAAATGCACAATATAATTTGCAAGTTGGAAAATACAATGTGGTTTTCCATTTACCTCATTCTATACATTGAAAGTTACGTGGTTGAGAGCACAGGCAGGAATGTCTTGAAAAGCTTTTGTTAATTAGGCAACAGGAATGCAATGAAAGGTAACATTTTATAAACACCCATTGTTTTCCAACAACCATTAAAATTCTCAATGATTGCAGGTTGGAAAACACCGTGGGAGGTGAGTGCATGATTTATGAAACCTTCAACCCACACAATGTTGTAAAACCCTCTACAAAAACAACTAATCTCCAGGAAAAAACACACCTATGTACATACAAAAATGCATAAAAACACACATAACAACATACATGGAAACATACATAATATGAAGAGCAGATGTAGTGTGGGACCCGCCAAATAGATGATAGAAGTGACAAAACCAGCAAACGAAAGGAAACGTCATGACAAGGAAAGCGAGGAGGTGTCCTGTCACATCAAATTATGTCAATGGTTCTTTTCCTTGTGTGAGAAGCTATTCGTTCATTGCGGAGGGAAGGGCATTGATTTGATTAAGACATGCATTTTAGATTGTAACAATTATTGTTCTTGGAAAACACTCAGTGTTCTGGGTTTTCTCATTCTGTAGGTTGAAAGTGAATCATTGGAGAGAAAGGGGCGTTGAAGGGGGGAGATGACCAAGCGAGTTGAGGTGAGGGGTTTCTAACCAACTGTATGTACATAGTTGTATCAACTCAATTTTCCTGAATTACCAATTGGGATGTTACGTGTAGAGGGTTTTACAACACTGTGTGGGTTGCAGATTTCTTAAAACTGAGTGTTTTCCAATCTCATTACATTCTTACTATCTAATTCACAAAAGGCTCTCAAGGCAATCACAAAACATACCAAATTGAGGTGAGGGGTGAGTAACCAATTATGTTGTTACTTGTAAAGGGTTTTAAAACATTATGTGGGTTGTATATTTTGAAAAACCAATGTTTTCAACCTAGAATTTTACAAAACAGTATGAATCCAATTTAGACAGTACAAACAATGTGAGAGTTGTCATTTTCAGATCTTTTTTTCTGGCGCAAGAATTGGAGGAAAAATGAAATGTGCATTTTCAGTTTGGAGAAAGAAGGGGGAAAACACTTTGAATTTCATGTCTACACATTGAAAGCTGAAGGTTGGAGTGCACATGTAGGAGTTGGAGGAGAAAACCAATGTTTTGAAACCCAAAATTTAACAAAATTTTATGAATTTAATTTAGATAGTAAAAATTATGTTTATATTTCTTAATATGATCCAAATATACATGCATAGTATGATTGAAGGTTGGAAAACACAGTGGGAGGTGAGGTGACAACATGATTTATGAAACCTCCAACACACAAAATGTTGTCAAACCCTCTACACAATGAGGCCAAATACCTTACTGGCTATTTAGAAAATGGTTCCTATCACCACACTCCTATGGTATAAATAACACAAAGGTTTTCAATACATACATACTTTTTTGGAAAATTATAGGATGCAAAACAATGTGTTTTACAAAACCTACAGCCCACCTAATGTTTCAAAGCCATTTAGACACTAGTATTTGAGGGACGTTTAGGTGTATTTTTTCTATTGCTTTATGTGAATGCCTGCAAGTCCATTTTGTCACCCAGGCGCCCATCCCCAAAAAAATAACAAATGATTTATGTGGAAAATGGGAAAATCAAATATGGAAAATGGTGACGTTTAGGGAATTTTGTCTAGATTTTTGACTTTCTTGCCAGCTTTGCATCCTTTTTTGGTGATCGACACATGACAACATGTAGCTAACTCTCCATCAAGTCTTTTCACCAGTGTATTTTGTCCACCACGTGGGATGGGGAATGGGGGTTATGATATAATGTTACATACATAGGTTCCTTTTGTCTACAATTTAGCTTCTCCCCTAACAATATACTATACCAGTATTAAAGGCCGATTCATATAATATACCAATATTTGAGGGAATAACTGAGAGGAGATAGTGTGTTTTCCAACTTTACAAATAATGCAAGCATTTTATTTAAACACAACAATGGAAGGTGTGATTTTGAAGACATTCATATTGTTTTGTAACATTCCATGTTGCAAAACCGTACGTGTTAAGAAGAAAGCAACCCACTGTGAGACAACCCCTTACATTTAAACAAGGAGATTCAAATAACTGAAAATCCACATTGTGTTTTCCAAAATACAATAATTTTTTGCACTGCTTTTTTCAATCATCTGGAATTTAAACAAAACAATGGAAGGTGTCATTTTGAAGATATTCATACCATTTTGTAAAACTCCATGTTGCAAAACTCTAGGGGTTAAGAAGCAAGCAACCCACTATGAGACAACCCTTTACATTTAAACTGAGAGAAGACAGTGTGTTTTCCAACATTGCAAATAATGCGAGCATTTTATTTGTTCCAATTAGATGAAGAAAGTTAAATGCCATTTTGACTGAAGCAAAGAGTTGTTCAAAATTAGAATGTAAATGGGAAAATAAAAGATTTTGTTTGCATGTACATTTTTGGGCTTTCTTTCCATTAGAGGGTTCTCATTTTAAAAACCCTCCAGCTCATTATTTTTTGAAATCTGCAACCCACATAATGTTTTTTGAAAACCCATCTTCACAACACAAAAACCCACATTTTAATTCCACTAATCTTCTCATCAATAAAAACCCATCTTCACAATGAACACCCAAAAGGAAAAATTTAAATGCCAACACAAAAAACCTCTGTATTCCAAATGCAAACCCCTTTATTTTCTTGTCAATAAAAACCCATCTTCCCAGCCAATAGTCATCAAATCTTTTGACTCAAATTTCAAAACCCTCGAAAAAAAATCATAAACAACTATGTTGAAAACCCTACATGCAAACAAAACATTTTATTTTCATTTCACATAAAACCCATTTAACAGTTCTGCTTTATAGTTCATTCCTTCACAAGAAACCCATTTAACAACCATTCTTCACAGTCCCTACAGAAGGAAAATGGCATATACAATGGTGGATACATACCTGTTGGCACTATTCTTGTCAAATGTGTTTGTTTGATGGAAATAAAAATGGCTTAGCTCCTACAACTCCATCTTCCTCGTCCCTGTGTCCCTCCCCACCTAGCAAAATGAAAAAATGAAAATGTGGAAAATGGCATGTTTAGGTGTGTTTTGTCTAGCTTTTTGAATTTCCTATCGGGTCACGCGTCCTTTTTTGGCGAGGACACCTGACGGCATGTGGCTAACCATCGGTCAAGTCTTTCTGTCGATGCCTTTTTTCCACCACATTGCATGGGATATGGGGGGTATGATATCATGTTACATACATGGGTGCTTTTTGTCTATGAGTTAGCTTTTTCTGTCATTTTCCCCTCATCCTCCAAAGTGACCTAACCATGGTGAATCATGTAATAACCCTCCTGTTCGCTAGTTGGACTCATTATTTTCTATGCTTTGATTTGATACTTTGATACTATGATGGTACTGTTATTGTTTGGTTTGGTTAGTAGACTTTGTTGTTTATGCTTATACATTTGAGGACATGGTTATTGATATGATATTATGGTTGGTGATATTAGTTTGATTTCAGTAACATTGTGATGCATTAATTTAGTAATTTATGTTATGATGTGATTTTTTAGTTTAGAAATGTACTCTCATCATTTGTATTATACTTGTTAGAATAGATGTGATGAAAGGACAGGGTAGCATCACTCGTTCGCAAGTGCTCTGCTATGCTACAATTCCTTCTCACAATGTAATGCTTTGATTATATATATATATACATGTATACGACTTTGTTTGGATGCAGGGATTGCAGGTACAAAGTCTCGATTCCACCTGCTTCGGCAGGATAGGGCGAGCACCAATAACCCAATGGTATAATGTTGAAACAGAGATGACTAGGAAGTCACCCTGTCCCATGTTGTCAAACCATCCCAATTGAATGGTATTGTGTGTCATTGTGTTGTCATTTCAGTAATTTGTTACTGTGGTTTGTGTAGTGTCTTGTTCGTATGTATTGTACATTGGTAATTCTATAAGTTGTGATTTATTTAATTAAATGGTGGTAATAATTGTTTATTATAATGTTAAATTAATTTGTATTTAAATATTTAAAAGTTTTATTTTAAAAGTCATGTGTTTTAGTTAAATGTTAATTAAATATTAAATTGTGTTTTGTTAATTTAATTAAATTACCTTGTTGAAGATAATTATAAAATAAATAAATTAAATTATGTGCATAGCAAGTAAAGCTTGCAAAAGGAAATTTTAAACAAAAAGTATTGATAAAAGGAAACATAAATAAAAGAATAGAAAAGAAAAAAAAGGACGAATGAGAATCAAGTATTGGCTAAAAAACTAGAATAAAATTAGATAGTTTCTTTATATTGGATTTTTTTTTAGATTTTTCGAAAAGGAAAGAGGTATATTTTATTTAATTGCATAATTGTGAGTTTTCATTCACGGGAAGATTGGGATAGAAGTTGCACAAAATATTTGTTTTGTATGGTTGAATCTTCTGAAGTTTTTGGGAAGTGTTGGGGAAAATTGGTTTCATTTTACTTTCATCATTCTGGGAAGATTCTTTGGAATTAAAAAAAATTAAATTAGAAGCTGAACAAGGAAAGCTGGAGACGAAATTCTGAAGAAGGAACGAAAAGCTGTTTGAAAAGACTATTGGAATCAAACAAGCTTCATCAAGAATCAGCATCACAGGACTCCAGGTTCCCTTCTCTACCTTTGATTTCTCTGAATCTGCAAAAGAAATAAAAATTATGGTTTGAATGAATTTGTGTTTGCAAAAGAAAAATCTATCTGAGATTTAGTTATCAATCTGTGAATATGTTTTGTATAATTTTGTATAAGTGTGTCATCTTGTGAAAGATAATTCGTTGGGGAAATTTAGGAATTTTTGTATCTCAAACCAGAAAGAAAAGCTATCGATCTTTAGTTAAAAAAATTACCCAATTTTATTGTAGCATTTTGCTATGGAAAAGATGAATCTTTTTATTTCTTTTAACAGATTTGAAATATTTTTCCTATATATATATATATATCTTAAATATATATATATATTGTTTTGTGTGTTACACATAAATGAGTGTACTCTGTGTTTATATATATATGTGTGTGTGTGTGTGTATACACCATGTATATATATATATATTTCTATTGATATATATTTATAAATTGGTTTTTATGTATTTTTTTTCTTGGTTCGTATTTTCCTGAGGCCGAATTTTTGGACCAGTCGGCACCTAGTTTTTATGGCGAAATATTTTATTAAAAAAAAATTAAGGAAAAGTTGTTTTTTGGGAGTTTAGGGAAGGGACGGCCATAGCCGTACCCACCTCCCCGTACCCCCCTGCTGTGGCAGGACTGCCATAGTAGTCTTACAGACTGCTGCATGTAGTACCCATGGCCGACGGCCTTGGTATAATTGGTGAGTGTTTCCTTTATATATATATATATGGTGTATTTATTTAAATATTTCAATTAAATATTTCAATTGATATTTACATTGTGTATTATATTTAAAAATATCTCAATTAAATATTTCAATTGATATTTACATTGTGTATTATATTTAATATCTCAATTAATGATTTATATATATATAGGGCATTATTTTATTATTTATTATGTTGAATAAATAATTTTAAACAGAAATTAGCCTTATCCCTGGTTATATTTAGACTCATATAGAGATGGATATACTTTCTTGTATTTGGAAATTTTAATTTTAATTATTTTTGTAATGATCAGAAAATTGGGGAAATTAATTTAATTGATTAATTGGGAATGAATTAAATTTAATGGTGCAATCTTGCAAAATTAGTTTGAGTTTTCTTTTTCGTTATGGTTATTGTTTAGTGTTGTCCATGTGGGAACCCTGTTGACTTACAAACCCTTGTCCCAGAGGCATGTTTTATATCCTTGGATGTTTATTCTTGTACTATTGTGATCAGAATGTTACATGATTTTAAGCTTTATGATTTGGAAGGGTTGTACGAGATTGTGGTTATTGTGATTATGAGTTGTTGTGAGATGGGATTGCCTCGCATGTCTTGTCTTGTGTTATATGCCTTATAATTGATGGTACAACCCTTGCCTGATTTTGGTTTCTGTTAGGGGTCTTAGGGAGAGTGGCTCTTCGTGGGGGCCGGTGCCTCAAAAGGAGGAAGAGCTCAGGATAACCCACGTATGAGTAGTATAACAAGTGATAACCTAAAAAAATAGAATTTCGGGGTTGGGTAGCAAAACACACAAGATAATAAATATTGGATTCCTCATCTATGCATTAGGGCTATCATAGACTAATGATAGATTGAGAAGGCTGTGGTCAGCAAAGTCGTAACTTCACCCCCACAAGAGGTTATCGGCTCCGCATGATCTACACTATGGTGTTGGCGCCTCACGTAGGAGGAAGGGCCAGGAGATCCATAGATGGGTGTCGGTGCCTCAAGTTGGAGGAAGGGCTAGGATATCCCATGAGAGCTATGCGATGACACTCTCCACTAGACACTTGTTTTCCTTGTTGTTTATTGCCTCTAGAAATGTATTTTGGATGTTGTATCAGTTCTTCTAGATTTGTACTCTTATTGTTGATTCAGATTCTTTGGAAAGTGATTTATGAATGTTCTTTGGTGACTTGTTCAATGGTTATTGCCTTGGTTAATTGTGATGACTTTCATGGATTTATCTTATTATATTGTCTTTTGGATGTTGTGGATTTGTCATCGTAACTCTTGATGTTGTATTTGAGTTTTCATACTATGTTGTTCTTTGGAGTCGGTTTGGAATTCGTGGTTGTGATCTCTTCCTTGTCATCTCTGAGCACGGGGGTGAGTTATTTATAACTCACATGGTTGGATGGAACGTGCTCCACAACCGTTGGGTTCCCCATCAACATTCTTTATTCGCAACATTCCTTCAGTTGGAGGTTGTTCCAGTGGATCACTTGTAATTCTAATATTATTGTACTTTGTATCATCCCACATGTATGGGAAATGTATTGTAACTCATTATTGAGAACATGTAATCTTATATTTAAACGGTGATGTAATAGTTAGGATCTTTTGTAATGTTATTGTAAATGACTCATTATGGTTGTAATATGTGTTGTAGTGATACTTTCACTCTTGGTTTATGGATGTACTTTTATTAATGCTTATTGTAATATAATTGGTTAAGTTCTTTAATAAATTATCTTTTACTTTTGTTTTAAGTTGTTTACGATGCTACCTCGCATGCCCCAAAGAATGTAACGTTAAGATGTTAATGTGCAATGTAAATGTATTTAATGTGTAATTGCATGTTTACCTTATGTTATTAAATAAAAAAAAATGTTTACAATGTTTGTTCTCTGGGGTTTGCACGACGGGAATTACAAATCAATTGGTCAGAAGAGTAAGGATCAAAAGAAACTCTAATTTCCCATTGAAATCTTGATTAAATACTATTATAAAACAAGCTCTAATATAGATCCACTTTACCTGCATATAACATCCTTTAACACAAGGATACCTAAACTCTTGGTCTACTCAAGTAGAGGGAATGGTAAGTGTGTTAAATTAATTTTTTTTGTGAATTGTCATTGTTTCTCATTGTCAAGATCAATTAAGATATATAGTTCTTCTAAGTTTGGTAGTTAAAAAGGTTTGATTTCAAGTGAGATCATTTAAAACTATTCAATTTCACTAGCAAATCAAAGGTCTATTGACTAGATGACAATGCTGACTTATATATTGTTGTTGGATGTCTTCCTATCTTTATATATATTTCATTGTAAGTTAAAAATTCAAATTATTTGACTTATCAAATTCACAAATAATATATGCATAATTTATTATGACTTATACATCATGTGTGATAAAACAAATATCAATTTTTTGAAATAAATAGGTATAAATATTGATTGAGGAAATATGTGTATTATTGTATTAATAATTTTATATTTATTTTATTTTATCTTTTAAATATTTATATTGGTATATTTATAAACTATTATAATTAGTATAATAATATTATATAAATATAATTATCCCAATCTAGAAGTTTTACATAACATGTTTTATAATTATCTTCATATATGCATTAAAAAAATACAACACAATAAATATTTATTTACTGGCAATCACACCTTGTTGTGCAATGGGTATGCTAAAGAGGTGTGGAAGGTCAATCAAGGGAAGATTTGGTATATTTATTGCATACATTTGTGTAGTACATGAGGTCAATTGGTAGGAAATTTAGCAAATACTCTTGTTTATGCAATAAAGGTCTCAATGGAGAAGTGATAGTTTCAAATCAACTATGCATCCACTTACACAAGGATCCAAACACAACTGAAAAAACCTCTGAATCATGAAGATAATCATAATCCATTAGCAATGGGATCATGTTATGTTTGAAATAGGGAGAGAGGGAGAGAGAGGGAGAGATAGAGGGGGGGAGAGCGAGAGTGAGATAGGGGCAAGGAGATAGAGATAGAGAGAAAGATATAGATAGAGACAAAGATAGAGATGGAGAAGGAGAGGGAGAGATATGAAGTAAAGGGAGATAGAGATAGAGACAAAAATGGAAGTAGAGAAGGAGGAGAGGGAGATATAAAGAGAGAGGAGAGAAGGATATAAAAAGATGGTGGAGTTAAATATATAGAGAGGGAGATAATTAGAAAGGAAGAGATACAAAGATAAAGATAGATATATAAAGTGGTAGAGAGAGGGGGGCTATAGGGGTAGAGAGATGGAGAAATAATGATAGAGAGATAGAAGGATAGATGCAAGAAGAAAATGGAGAGATAAAGAGAGGAAAAGAGATAGATACAGAGGTCTAGGAATATGGAGAGATAGAGAGAGGGAGACATGTCTAGAGATAGAGGGGTAGAGAGGAAGATATAGGTAAATATGAAGATATATCAAGAGAGGAAGAGGAAGACAAGTAGATAGAGATATATAGATAGACCTAGAGGGAGAGATAAAGATAGAGAGAGATAGGGAGATAGTGATAAAGAGATAAATATATAAATAAAGAAGAGGGAGATAAAGATGAAGAGATAGAGATATAAAGGGAGAGGGAGAGGGAGAGGGAGAGGGAGAGATGGAGAGAGGAAAACAAAGCTTGAGAGATACATAAACAAAGAGAATTAGCTATAGAAAAATAAATATGGAGAAAGGGAGAGAGAAATATGAGCAATAGAGGGAGAGAAAAAGAAAAAGATATATACATGTGGGTATGTGCAAGATCATCATGGAAAAAATAGGCCCTTAAGTGGCAAAAAATTCAAAAAAATCAGAGTTAGGCAACTAGACATAAAAATTTGAATAAGTTATCTATATTATTTGAAAAATATGTAACAATAGAATTTTTAGAAAATTGAATTTAGTTTCTAAACTACTAGGTTTGTTTATATATATATATATTTGGTGAAAATTTGAAATTTCAATGCAGTAGTACTTAAATTTTTGGGAAAAAATAAGTAGGTGTCTGTCTAACCACCCTAACCACAATAAAATGATAATATTTTTTTATAATATTTTAGATATAAGTAGAGGACTCATGTACCGATGAGATACAGTTTTTTAATTTTATTTTTCCAAGTAAATAATTAATTATGAATTTTTTATTACAAATTTTAAAAAATATAAAAACTCATATGTCTGACCACCTTAACTTAGTCAAAACTTCATGAAATTCATTTTTTTTTAGTCCTTTAGTATTTGAAGCATAGAATGTGACACATGTTTTGGATTCAAAAAATGTGATATTGTTTGAAAGCTATAGATGTGTTTCAATCAGCCTATCAATCAAGACTTTAGTTGTAATTTGAATAGAAAATGAATAATAATTAATTATTAAATTCAAAATAAAGAATAATTTACATTGGCGTAAAGCTGAGAATCTCCTTTAAAAATCCTTTTTGTTTCATCAATTTTGGGTAAAAAAAAAGTTGTTAGCCACATACCCATCATATTGCCACTTTTTGGCTCATCATGATCTTGCACATACCTGTGTGTGTGTGGGGGAGGGAAGATAAATAGAAAGATATGGGAAGAGAAAGGTAGAGGGGTAGAGATAGAGAGATAGAGACAAGTAATAGAGAGGGGGAGAGAGAGAGAGAAAGGGAGGATAGATAGAGAGATAGAGATAGACATAGGGAGGGAGAAACAAGAATTGTGTGTGTGAGTGAGAGAGATATAGAGATAGAGAAAGAGATGGATAAATATGGTTTGTGTGTGTTATGAGAGATAGATATAGAGGGAGAGAGATATATAAATAAGAGATAGAGGGAGTGAGATGGAGAGAAATAGTGAGAGGATAAAGGAAAAGTAGAGAGATGTATAATGAGGGAATGATAGTGAGAGGGAGAGAGAGGGAGAGATAAGGATAGAAAAAGGGAGAGATAAAGAGAAATATAGTGGGAAATATGGAGAAGAGAGAGAGATGGAGGGAGAGGTAAGGAGTTAAAGATGGGGGAGAGATAGAGAGAGGAAGATGAATATGAAGATGGATAAGATCTTTCACATATTTTGTACACACATTTCTTGGTGAATATGGCTTCTAGGGGGAACTTTAATATGTTCCAACAAAGGTATAAATGGAGAAGTGATAGCTTCAAATAAAATATGCAACCACTTATAGGATCCAAACATGACTAAATAAAAATTATGAATCAAGAAGATAATTAGAATCCATTATAAATGGGCTCATGTTATGTTTGTAATAGGGAAAGGGAGAAAGAGGAAGATATGGGGATAAAAAGATGGAGATATAGAGGAGGGAAGAGGAAGAGGGGGGATAAGGAGATAGAGATAGAGAGGAAGATAGAGATGGAGATGGAGAGGAACATTTATTTTAAAAGAAAAATTATCATTGGATCCCATTGTGCATTAAATAACAAAAATTTAGATTATAGAGCATAGGGATTTATTGCATGATGAAGTGACACTCAATGATATTTGAAAGGCCAATAAATTCCATTTGTATATAATCATATTTTTTTATATTTTCATAAGCATACCCTTTGAAAAGTTATCTCGACTCCACTTTTATATGATAGGGAGTTGGAGTTATCTTTTCAAGTGGACCTAGTCTATCTTTTAGATGCCTAAATAATTTATGTCTATCTTTTAGAAAGTTAGTTGTATCTAAATAGTGAGAATGATGATTTTTTTGTATAATATCATTTATCAAAGTTTAATTTTTTGGTAAGATTGATCTTTATTCAACCCTTGAATAATTTTGATTAGTTGGATCATTTACTTGTGATAGTTTAACCAAATGATAAATTCTAATTTAGATATACACTCCCTCGTAATATTATAATCTAACATACAAAAATAATTTTTTTTACATATAAAATAAATTATATTTATCTATATATACCATTAGTTTTCCTTTGATTGAGTAGATCAATTGTTTTAATTTTTTATTTTTATTTTGGGCGAATTGCCACCAGAGAGGGTGGCTCTCATCAATTATTTCTGAAATAACAAAGCTACAAAGATTTAAATACAAACACATCAGAGCAATGATGCCTACACCGAGCTCCTCCATTCTCCTAAACTGAAACATTTCCAGAGCAACTCTATTATCTGTCACATGAACCAGAAAAACCTAGAGATTCTTAACAGTTATTGTTTTCTCAAACATGTTGATGACCATTTGCAGCCTTGGTTATGTCTAATCTTGCATACACTCAGCCGCACATATTTCTTCCAAGCCAGACCAAGTGTTAGTATTCACTGAAAAAATTGCATGTTCATTTTGTTCTATCCCAAATTTTGAGAGGAGATATGCTGCTGAATTCGCCTGTCTGAACACATGTGATAAAGTAAATTATTTTATTTTGCTGAGCTCCTTATGTATGGCCTCAATCCAAGTCATTAGTTTCCAGATGGGAGCATAGTTGGCAGATACTAATCTCACCATAATCTGAGAATCACCTTTGAAGTCCACATTCTGCCATCCTTTCGAAGCACAAAATTTAACACCTTCAAGCAGCGCCAAGCACTCGGCTTCATTATTCGTTCCCCAAGGAAATTTGAATGAAGTAGCCCCAACTACTACCCCATCATCATTTCAAATGACAAAGCCAGCCCCCAAAAGGCCAGGATTGCCCCTGGAGGCCCCATCAAAGTTGAGTTTCAGGCAGCCTCTTGGTGGCAAAAACCACTTCGAATTATTCCTGCCACCTTTACAGCTATGCAGATTACAATTCTGAGACTTTAACATGCTCCACGCCTTGGCCATTCTGCCTTGAATATTACACCATCTTAGGCCGAAGATTTGCCTTTGAAGATTCTCGCGTTTCTCTCGCGCCACACCTGCCAGACCACCATTGCCAGAATTTCTGACTAGAGTCCACCAAACGCTGCACCTTTGTACATATTTGGCCATGAATCAAAAAGATCTTTTAAGGAATTTGAAAGGGGCCCGTGCCATTCAAGTTTTGCATAGAAATAACGCCAACAAGATTGTGCGAATTCGCACTGTAACAAGAGGTGTTGGGCATCCTCTGAGTTTTGTTTGCAGAGAATGCACCAATGTGGTCCGTAGATACCCATACATTCTAGCCTGTCGCCCGTCAGCACTCATTCATGTAATGCAACCCAAGTGAAGGCACCCGCCTTTGGGAGAACTTTCTTCCCCCAACAAAGCCATTTCGGCCATGCAAGTGACAAGGCTTCATTCTTTATAATCTTATGACCCGTCCTAACGGAATAAGCGCCAGTTTTGGAGGCACACCAATGAATGGAATCTGGGAAGTCCGAAAGGAGGATCCGCCTATTTAATAATTCTTCCATCAGCGAAGCTTGCAAATGGTCTTGCAAAAAATTGAACTGCTTCCATTCCCACTACCAAGTCCCATTTTCCACCCTAGTTGTGATGTAGTCACGTAAATGATCACCATAAATAGCTTTTGAGGGGGCTACCGCCTCCTCCAAAGATCAATTGTTTTAATTTAGTTAAAATATTAATTTTAAAAAATAAAAATATTCAAAAATTAAATAATTAAAATTACACTAAAAATTAAAGAGTTTCAAAGATTTTGTAATAAAGGTAAAATTATGATTTATACTATGAGTTATATGTCCATCCTTTGTTTCCTTAAAAATAATTATAATTTAAAAAGGAATGCAAGAAGATGTAGATATATGATCTCAAAATTGTTTATTTTTTAAATAGTGATTTTATCTCTTCATCACCCTAGTGAAGTAATCATTTATATCTTGATCCTCTACATGTTCTTGTATTGATTTCATGGATTTTTTTCCTCTATATTAAAACTTATGCATTAGCAATAAAATATATAAGTTTAACAATATTATTAAATTGAACCATTTATAATTAATATAGATAGAAACTAGATATATATTCATAATATATTTATTAGTAATTATAAAACACAATTACATTAATTCTAGAATTTTGTTTTTAAAAATTAAGCAATTGAAACAATACTCTAAAATAAAGAATTTAAATGCTTTCCAATGAAAGTAAAAGTATGATTTATACAAAAATCTAGATTTTTGTTTTTTGTTTCTTTAAAAGCAATTGTAACTTAAAAAAGAATGTAAGAGTATTTATCTTCATATTATTTCTTATACTATGCATGTTCATGGGATTCCATATATTTTTTTCTACTAAATTTATGCATTAGCAATTAAAAAAAAAATAGCAACAATTTCAAGTTGAACAATTTGTAATCAATCTAAATAGAAATAGATATAGTAACCATAATATATTTATTGAAAATTTAACAAAAATATATTATTATATTAATTTTAGAGCAAGAAAATTCTAAAAATTGAATAATTAAAACAAAACTAATGATTTGTAATGAAAGTAAAATATGATTTATACAATAAGCCATATGCTTATCCTTTGTTTCATTAGGAAAAATATAAATTGAAAAAATGGGAGGATATGTAGAGATTTGATTTCTATTTTTTTTTTTAACTTTTTAAAGTAGTGATATTATCTTTTTATTCATTAGAAAGGAATACAATTTATATTTTATTTCTAATTAATAAGGTTTTTTATTGGTATTAGCTATTTTTTCTATGGTCAGATCTTTCTTAATGGTCTTGCATCATTCTAACACATTCTGAACCATTGATAACAAAAGTCAACCAGTTGGGTTCATATAAGGAATGTCTTGAGCGTACAAAAATGCTCATAAATATAGTCTTATGTTATATGATTTATTTTAGAATTATTTCATTTGGTGAAGAGTTGTTTTATTTTATTTTTATTTTATTTACATTGTTAATTTTATTTTATGTTTAGTTGAAAATTATTTTTATTTTCTTAAAATCTATTTTATTTTATTTAGTAAATAATTTTTATTTCTTATAAGTTACTCTAGAACTATTTTATTTACTTAAAATATGTTTAATTTTATTCACTTAAAAATTTAAATTTATTTTATAACTTATTAACAATTATATTATTTTAGTTAATTAGAGAGATTTTATAAACATTTTAAATAAACTATTTACTACTATATTTACAAAGTAAATAATTATTTTTATAGAGTTATTAATTTTTTTTATGTGAATATAAATTATATTTGTTTTGTACTTTTATCAATTTGGTATGTCAACATAATAAAATAATAAAATATTTTCTTAATAAATAAAAATAAATTTTAGGTAACCCCATTAATGGGGGTCAGGGGGTTGATCCTTTTGCTACTTCAAGGAATGACATATAGTGGAAAGAACTAAAGGAAGGATAGGTAAAAGTCAACTTTGATGGGGCAACGAAGGGTAATCTAGGGGAAATTGAACTCGATTGTGTGATTAGGGGTCATTGGGACTTGATTTTGGTGGAGAAATCGGTCCATTTGGGAATAAGAACCAATAATGAGTCTAAGTTTAGGGTGGCCCTAATTAGTCTCCGAAGTACTATTCAGGGTGAAATCAATAAAATTCATTTAAAGGATAACTCATTATTAACCATAAATGTGATAAGGCGAGGGTGGATGCCAAATTTGAAGCTCTAGAAATGATTCAATCCCATAATACACATATTGAGCACCTTGGAAGATTTGAAAGTTTCCCACATATATAGGGAAGGAAATGGCATGGTTGATTTAGGCCAAAAAGGCCATGGTGACCAGGAATAATGAACCAACTCCAAGTTGGCACTTAGGAAAGGAGCCAAGTTGGAAAGGGGAAGTACTAGAGGACAAAGGTAATCATTCAACATTGAAGGGTGGGTAGTAAATGATGTCAAAAGGAGAAATTGCCCCACAGAAGTGTGTAATCATTTGTACATAAAGGTGGACCCTCTTAATTCAGACCATAGTTGATAGGTGTGCTTCAAAGGAGAGAATAGAAGGTGCTCAATGAGATGGACACATTGATTCATTTGGAGGGAAAGGGTAGGCATATGCCATTCTTAGGTGACTTTACTAAAAAATGCCTAGGTTGTGTGTTTAATTCATGGAATGGGTTAATCATGCATGCTTGTTAGAAATATCAAATAGATTGAATAACCCAAGGAGCTTTTTAAGAGAAAATAAAAGCTACATAAACTGGAAAAATATAAGAAGCCAAACCAAGAATTCAAGAGATTATGCAATGTCGATGTGACAAAATTGCATTAAGAGCTTCCAAGCTGAAAATATACAAAGAAAAGATGTATGAATAATGATTGCATGCATCAAGGTGTATGTATGCCAAAGTATGCAACAATGCAAGAGAATGAATGGATTAGATGCAAATACAAGATAGGTAGTGAGTTTATATAGAACTTAGGAGAGGAGGTAGGTGGAAAATCCAACCAATAGGAATCAACCATAAAAAATGGAGATGGACCACCGAAAGTGGAGATTCCCACCAAAAGTGGAAAGTATGGACCACCAAAAGTGGAGGATGCCACCAAAAGTGGAAAGTGGTTCCACCATTTAAGGAAGGGGACACCTCATACTTATCTCCTAGTAATAAACTCACTTTATTATCCTAAGAAAGCTTAATTAAGTGTAGGAAAAACTGAGAACTAAGGGAAAATAAATTAACCCACTAGGAAAATAAAAACCTACACCAACAATGCCATCAAGATCATTTTAGGGCTGAAATTATTGAAGACTGACCATAGGTACCACATCACTATAGACATTTTGGCCATTTTTTTAGCATCTCTATTAAATACGAGAGAGTTAAAGGTGGAGGCAAAGGCATTGTGTCAAAAAATGGTCCAAAATAAATTTCTAGGAGGATTGGAGGATGTTCTAGAGAACATCAAACTTGAGAGGGGATTCTCCCTCCCAAAAGACTACTACCTCATTGAAAGGAGAGGACAACCACCTGAATTATTCCCCCTCATATTTTTAGAAGATCTAGTGGTTCTTTCGAAGCACAATAACATTATTACAAAGGGAATTTTATTCCTTAAGTGCATTATGAGGTTGGCCCTAGAAGGGGAATTAAGTTGGTTGTAAGAATTCATTCAAGAAGATAGATTGGTGGATGTAGAAGGGTCAATGAACTGGGATATAGTCAATGTAATGGATGAGATGGTGGTGAAAGGTGGCATGTTGGTGGTAGGCTCCAGTGGCAGGGGTTTGAACTGAATTCTAGTGGTGAGGTGTAAGGTTTGGGAAAATAAAATGTAACCCAAATTTGTATACATAATTTTAATAGTGCTATAGGGGTAGGTAAGTATGTAGCTCCATTTTGTTTAGTTGGATCTCCTTTCAGGTGGTCTATTTATACACACCTGCTATATGTAATGTTTATATTTTTACTAGTTAACACAATGGGTGCAACCCCTTAGTTTCTTTGAATTGATATAAAAATTAACTTTTAAGTACATTCAAATGGTTCTTGAGATAAAATAAACCATGCAAATAAAAAAATTAATTTGATATAAATATTTTCCTTAAAATAAAATGAAGACAAGCAAAAACATATTTATTAGACAATGACAAGATGAATATGAAGATGAAGAAAATATTGAAGGTAAACAAAATGTAAGATATAGCAATACAAAATCACAATTCCTTCACCTTGAATCTTTTCTCACTACTTTATTTCCTCTTTGATGTTGATAGTATGTGGATTGCTCAGTACTTTAGCATAACCTTGGTATGATTGCAAGATAAAAGATAAAAATAGTAGAATAAGGGTATGATATCTTGATAAAAGTAATGATAAGAGGATTTGATGATGGATGAAAGCCTCTACATACAGATTCTTGAAGAGGAAAAATCAATGGCTAGGAATAATACATGATGGATGGCTAAGATTGATTGAGGATTAGGGCTTGGATCAAAGATGTAATTATATGACAAGTGGCACATGAGGGATAGGATCTAGGTTTAAGATTAGGATAAGGAAAAAAATACTTATGAGAATGGCTAGGATTAAAAGTTTTAAATGAGACTAGTGGATAATATGAAAAGTTGGTTTGACTTTTCGAAGGTGTCTAGGTTCAATGAATCTAGACAAGGAGTTAGTTTGACATGCGAAGGGGAAACTTGTCACATGAGGATAATTTTAAATTATGATTCATGTGAACAAGATTAAGGGTTAGGATTAAATGGACACAAATAAAGGGTGAAAGGGGAATTAATAGAATAAATCAAATATTTATTTAATTACTAAAATTACGTGAAGGGAAAATAATTAAATAAATGATAAATATTTATTTAATTAAATGATTAAGATAAAGAAAGGAAAGGATGGGAATACTTAAATATTTATTTAATTAATGGGCTAAGGATAGGCTATGTGGTTGGGTATGGTTAGATTTTAGGTGTCTACATAATATAGTGTGGGTGGGGAATAGAAAATAAATTTGATTGAGTCATGAAAGGAAATGCACCTAGAAAACCTATATTGAACTCAAAATCTATGATACTGCTTCAAATATATGTGGATGCTGTCAAATTCTACAACATAACATTAGCATTCTTTGGATGATAAATTTGATAATATGAATTTTCAAGGATTGTGTTTTATGAAAATGATGGGTGAAAGGAATAATTTATACATTTTTTAGAAGAAGAATTGATGGATGATATTTGATCTTATATCACATAGACTATGGAGTCAATATAGATAGGTGGAAATCATGGAGGAGTTGAGAATTATTTTTGTTTTAATTAAAATAATGGTTATTAATCAACTAATTTGATGAGTGAATTGAAAGAAGTTAACTATTTGCATGTAATAGTTAATTGAGGAAATGAAGTATTTGAGTGTTTGGATGAAAGAATTTATTGATTGAATAAGCGATAGGAATAATTACATGCAAGTGATTTGCATGGATTAATGAAATAAATAGACTAAGGGGTAAGTGCAATCTGTGACACAAAAAAGGCTCTTAAGATGCCACTCTTTTTTTTTCTGAAATCAGAATAATCTGGTTTGCACGAGAAAATGAAGATAGTTACACTCAAAATTTTAAGATGTATCAAGAACAAGAGTTGAAGTGCTCTGAGTCTAGTTTATAAGATACTAATTATTTTTAAAATTAATGAAGATTAAGGGTCTCAAAAGGGGTGGGGGGGGAAACAGGTCTTGTTTTTATCAAAAAAATAGCATAGCGTCTAAGGGCCCCCCCTTTTTTATTATTTTTTTTTTAGAATTTTAAAAATTTGAATGGTGAGAAATTAGCTAACACCATGTAGTTTATCCCCATTATTTCTGCTAAATTTTTAATGAATATATAATATTTTATGAATTTTTGAAGTGGTCACTTCCTAAAAAGCTAAAATTTGAGTGTGCTCCCCTCTAATTTTTTTGAAAACTAATCAAAAATTGAATTTTTTTCATCACGTGTAGAATGGATTCTAGTTTTAAAAAAATATTTTTTTTCACGATTCAATGAATGAGTAAAAATCTATCCTAAAACTAGCACATGTTCATTTTTGACAAAAAATGAAGGCAATAACACTTGAGAAGTTATGGATGCCAACCTTAACTTAATCAAAATGTAAAAAAAATTATATATTTAGATAGCTAAGAGAGAGCCTAACATCATGTTTTTATATAAATGTGCATTGAAAGATGTGCAAATGTGATGGTGAGCATGACCAAAAATGTGTGAAATTTTGTTATTCTTTCAAAAAATCATGTCTTTTGCATGAAATGGTTGTCCAAACCTTTGGGTTGGATGCCCAATGCAAAATCCAACCCATTGGGTTGGTATTTCCCAATGCAACCCATTTGGAGAGCACCAAGTTTGGCACTTTCCAAATTTCATTGATGACTTTTGGAATGCATTTTTCTAAAATCTTTCATTTTCTCTTTCTCTCTAATATCTATCTCCCTCCCTTACTCCCTCTTTCCCTCTCAACATTTCTCTATATCCCCTCCCTCTCCTTCTATCTCTATATATATATATATATCTCTCTACTCTCTATATCACCTCTCTCTATCCCTACCTATCCCTCCCTCCCTCTCTCTCCCCTCTTTCTCTCACTCTCTACTTCCCTCCCATGCTCCTTCCCTCTCTATACTCTATCTCGCCATTCTCTCTCTCCTTCCCTCTCTAGTTCTCTCTATCTCACCTCTCTCCTTCCCTCCCTCCGTCTCTAATTTTCTCAATCTCCCCTCTCTCTCCTTCCCTTTCTACTTCTCTTTATCTCACCTCTCTTTCTCCTCCCTCTCTCTCCCTCTCTCTCTTTCTTTCACCCACCTTTTCTCTCTAATTTTGGCTATCTAACCTATCCCTCTATACCTCTTTCTCTCTCCCCCTTCGATCCCTCTCAATTTCTCCACCTTCCTCCTTACCTCTCTACTCTCTTTCTTTATATCTCACCTCTCTCTCCCTACCTGTCCCTCCCTCCTCTCTCTTATCTCTCTCACCTCTCTCTCTCTCCCTACCTAACTCTTCCTCCCTCTCACCTTCCCTCTATACTTCTCTTTATCTCCTCCTCCCTCTATCTACCTACCTCTCTATTTTTGTCTCACCTCTCTCTCCATCCCTACCTCTCCCTCTATCTCTCCTTTCATATCTACTTCTCTCTACCTATTTGTCCCTCTATACCTATTTCTCTCTCCCTCCTTGCCTCCTCTCTCTCAATATCTCCACCATTTTCCCTCTCTACTTCTATCTCTATCACCTCTCTCTATCTATCTCCTTCCCTCTCTACTCTCTCTATCTCTTTCCTTCCCTCTCTACTCTCTCTATCTCTCCCTCCCTCCCCCTTTTTCTTTCTCTCCACTCTCCCTCTCCATCTTTCTATCTCTCATCGCCCTCTCTCTACCTACCTCTCTCTCTCCTATCTATCTCAATTATCCATCTTTAACTATCCCTCCCTCCTCTCTCTCTTCCTTCCACCAAACTTCACTCTCTACATATCTCTATCTTACTTACACCTATATACCTCTTTCTCTCTCCCTCTCTCAATCTCTCTACCTTCATCCTTACATCTCTACTTCTCTCTATCACCTCTCTCTCTTCCTCCTTACCTCTTCTTCCCTCTCTCATCCCCTCTCTACTTCTCTCTATCTCCCCATCCCTCTCCTTACCTACCTCTCTCTCTATTGATCTCTCTCACCTCTCTCTCTAAATCCTTATCTCTCCCTCTATCCCTACCTCTCCTTCCCTCTCTACTTCTCTATATCTCCCCTCCCTCTCTCTACCCACCTCTCTCTCTCTCCATCCCTACCTCTCCCTCCATCTCTCCTTCCCTCTCTACTTCTCTCTACCTACCTATCCCTCTATACCTCATTTCATCTCTCTCCTTCTCTTCCTCCTTCCCTCTCTCAAACAATCCACCTTCCTCCTCTCTCTAACTTCCCCCTCCCTTCCCCTCTACTCTTTCTCTATCTCAATTCTCTCTACCTACATATTTATCCCTCCTTCATCTTTCTATCTCTCATCTCACTATCTCTCCCCTCTCCCTCTCTACCTACCCATTCTCTCTCCTCTCCCTATCTCTACTCTCTATCTCAACTCTCTCTACCTCTCCTTCCCTATCTACTTCTCTTTATCTCCCCCTCCCTCTATCTACCTACTTATCCCTCTATATCTCATTCTTTCTCCCTCCCTCCCTCCTCTCTCAATCTCTTACATTTCCTCCTCTCTCTGCTCTCTCTTCTCCTCCCCTCTCTCTCCTTCCATCTATTATCTCTCTATCTCAACTCTCTCCCTACTTATCTGTTCCTCCTCTCCCCCCTCTTTCTATCTCTCATCTCCCTCTCTCTCGTCTCCCTATCTACCCCTATCCCGCTTGTCTCTCTCTCTCTCTCTCTCTCTCTCTCTCTCTCTCTCTCTCTCTCTCTCCCTCTCTCTCTATTTCAACGCTCTCTCTACCTACCTATCCCTCTATACATCATTCTTTATTTCTCCCTCCCTCCCTCCTTCCCTCTCTACTTCTCTCTATCACATCTCTCTATTGCCTCTCCTTATCACCTCTATCTATCTCTCACCTTCCCTCTCTACTCTCTCTATCTCAACTCTCTTTCTCCCTACCTTTCCCTCTCTCTCTCCATATCTCTCTCCTTCCCTCCCTACTCTCTATCTCAACTCTCCCTAACTTTCCCTTGCTCTCTCTATCTATATATCTCTTTATCTCTCCCTCCCTCTCCCATCTTTCTATCTCCCCCCTCTCTCTATTTCTATCTCTTCTCACCCTCTCTCTACCTGCCTTTCTCTCTCTGTTTATCAGCTATTCATCTTTTACCTATCCCTCCTTCCTCTCTCTCTTCCACCAACCTCCTCTCTCTACTTCTCTCTATCTAGCCTACCCCTATATGCCTCTTTCTCCATCCTTCCCTCCTTCCTTCCCTCTCTCTCTCCCACCCTCTCTCTCTTCCACCCTCTCTCTCTTCCACCAACCTTGTTGTCTACTTCTCTCTACCTACCTATCCCTCTATACATCTTTCTTTCTCCCTCCCTCCCTCTATCCCTCTCTCTATCCCACCCTCTCTCTCTTCCACCAACCTTTGATCTCTACTTCTCTCTACCTACCTGTCCCTCTATACGTATTTCTTTCTCCCTCCCTCCTTCCCTCTCTCAATCTCTCCACCTTCTTCCCCCTCTAATTATCTCTTTATCACAAGTGAGAGATAGAGGTGATAGAGATATGTGATACAAATAAGTAGAGAGGTAAAGAGGGAGAGAGGGTGAAGGGAGGAGATAGAGAGTGGGGAGGGAGAGAGAAAATTGTGAGATAAAGGGAATTAGAGAGGAAATGATAGAGAAAGAGGGGAGAGAGAGGGAGAGCATGAGAGAAAAAGAGGGGGAGGGAAGGAGAGATAAGGGAGGGATGGAGAGGTAGGGAGAGAGAGAGGTGAGATAAAGATACTAGATAGGGAAGGAGAGAGAGATGATAGAGAGATGTGATAGAGAAAAGTAAAGAGTGGAGGGAGGGAGAGAGAAAGAGGTATATAGGGATAGGTTAGATAGAGAGAAGTAAAGAGGGAAGGTGGGTGGGAGGAGGAAGAGAGACAAAGATATAGATACAGACAGAGAGATAGGGGGAGATAGATAAAATTAGACATAGAAAAAGGGATGGAGGAGGAGAGAGAGGTGAGATAGAGAGAACTAGAGAGAGAAAGAGAGAAGTAGAGAGAGATAGAGAGAAGTAGAGATGGAAGGAGAGTGAGAGATAAACAAGGGGAGGGAGGGAGGGAGAGAGAGAGGAGGAGTGAGTGAAAGAGAAATAGGGGGAGGTAGAGGGGGAGTGAGAGGGAGAGAGGTGAGATAGAGAGCTCGTAGTGAAGGAGAGAGAGAGAGAGATGGAAGGAGGGAGATAGAGAGAGGTGATAGAGAGAGGTGATAGAGAGATGTGATAGAGAGATGTGATAGAGAGATAAGTAGAGAGGGAAGGAGGAAGGTGGATAAATTGAGAGGTAAGAAGGGATGGAGGGAGAGAGAAAGAGGTATATATGGATAGATTAGATAGAGATAAGTAGAGAGGGAAGGTGGGTGGGAGGGAGGAAGAGAGAGAGACATGTAGAAGGAGGGAGAGGACAGATAGAGAGTACAAATGAAAAGAGGTAGAGAGGGAAATATAGGTGAGTTACAAAGTGATGAAGGGAGAGGTAGGTAAAGAGAGGGAGAGGGCAGATACATATAGGTAGAGAGGGAAGGAGATGTAGAGTGAGGAGAGATAGAGAGAAGTAGAGAGGGGAGGGAGGGATAGGTAGGGAGAAGATAGAGGTGAGAGTGTGTGTGTGTGTGTGTGTGTGAGAGAGAGAGGTAAAGGGAGGGAGATGAGAGATAGAGAGTAGAAAGGGAAAGAGGTAGGGAGGAGACATAGTTGAGATATAGAGTGATGGAGGGAGAGGTGGGTAAAGAGAGGGAGAGGGAGATAAAGATAAATAGAGAGGGAAGGAGATGTAGAGAGAGATGATAGATAGAGAGAAGTAGAGAGTGGAGGAATGGAGTGAAAGGAAACGAGGAGATAGAGGTGAGTGTGTGAGAGAGGGAGAGAGAGTGATAGGAGAGAAAATGAGGGGAGATAGGAAGGGCAGAGAGAGAAAGAGAGTAGAGAGGGAAGGGGGAGAGATAGAGAGGGAAGGAGAGAGTAAGAGAGAAAGAGGAGGGAGAGAGAGAGGTAGAGAGAGTGGTAGGTAGTGGAGGGAGAGGTAGGTAGAGAGGAAAGGAGAGAGGGAGGGATAGGAGGGAGAGAGGGAAGGAGGGAGAGTGATATGGAGAGAGAGTGGTGAAATAGAGAGTAGAGAGGTAACACTAGTACAAAAATAGAAATAAATGACAAAGAAAACTACTAAAAATTGGCCATGTGATTAGTAGTTTAGTCATGTGACCATTAGTAGTTTATGTTGGAAAAATGAAGAAGATTGACTATCTCTACAGTTTTGTGTTGTCATTGATGTCACCATGCTATGATTACAAGTTTAAGGTTGTGCCTGATTTGGTATTTTGGTCCGGTACCTGAACCGGTATTCGAGCTACTCTCTCTGGTATTCTAGTCTACACTCCTCCGCAATTGACAATTATTGCTTACAGTTTTGAGAAATTGCTTATGATTGTTGAAGGAATACATGTTTAGAATATTACGTGTTCTGGTGTTCGTACAACGTTGTGGCAACCAACATAATGTTTATTTCTTTTTTCATTGAAGTCTATTCCTAGCCGACTTCTTGGGGGTAATTATGATACGGTGAATTAATTTTGCTACGCAGATATATGTGCAACCTATTGTAGGTCTATGATGACATAATGTAGCATGCTAGAGGTTTGAATTATTCTCTTGGAAATATTTTGTGAATGATTGGGGCCGACGGTTGGTATTTTTGGTAAATATGAAGTGCATCTAATTAGGCCGACCTAATTGATGCTTGTGGATAGATCATGTATATATATGTGAATGTTGAACAGGTTTTATGATGGAAGTAGTTAGAGTGTTATTTATGAGGTAATAGAAAATACGAAAGTGAGCGAATATAATGAAGTGAGTTAAGTCAGTGTATTGAGCATCACCAAAATTGTATCAGCATTGGTTAGGTGCATTATTCTCAGTTCATTTTGGCTATAAAGCCCTTTTTGTTTTGTAAATTGTTTGTAGGCAGTGAGCCTCCCTATAAAAAATGAGCTTTTGTATCTAGATAGTGAGTCCTTTCTAGGTAGTGAACCCTTGGCAGTGAGCCTTATATTTTTCAGTTCTAGAATTACTTTATATTGTGAGTTAATCCTCACTGTGGTTTTTCCCTTATTGGGTTTTCCATGTAAAATCTGGTGTTCAGTGTGCTATTTTACTTTTTGTTTTTTGTATCTCATTCTTATGCTTAATAACATAACAATTTGATTGTGGAATTGATATGTGTTGAAGTTCTAAGTTGGAATTTTGTGACAACTGATTCACCCCCCCCTCTTAGTTGTCTTGCATCTTTTAACAATTTATTGCCAATCATTTATAACATGACCAGATTTATGATTAAACCAATTTTAGTCATTTATTGGTTGTTTTGATTGATCAATTTGGTAGTATATTTAATGGTTAATTTAGTCACTTATTGTTGTTAACTAGTCATTTATTTAGTCATGGTAGTCATTTATTTAGTCATGGTAGTTGTTTATTTATTCATGGTAGTTGTTTATTTATTCATGGTAGTCATTTATTTAGTCATAGTAGTCATTTTATTTAGTCATAGTAGTAATTTATTTAGTCATTGTAGTCATTTATTTAGTCATTTATGAACTAATACTTTCATATGTGCATGTAAACTGTGTTTGGAGAATGTTGTTACAATTATTAGTCTATGAAATTGTAAACCAAGAGAAAAATTTGTTGTGTTTGAAAGATATAAAACTTTAAAAATATTATGCTATGCTAGAAACAATCATAAAACTTCAATAAATTTTCTCAAAGGATTGAAATAGTGTTGGAAAATAATTCACTTCTATTCAAACTGTATATAAAATATGTTACAAAGAACTGTATATATAGAGCTTTGAAGACAATCTTTGTAGTATGCAAACTTCTAATTTATTATACTTTTAAAATTGAAAAAAACTAAAACTAAAGCTAAAAATCCATCTATGTGAATGCATGTCTTCAATGATTCCACTGTTGCACATGGGGTGGGCTATAAATGCATCTAGTAAGGCACTAGTATTGCATTTTCTCCTTTCCCTATACCTGTCCACAATCAAAAAATAAACATATTACATCATTTTATTGGATGGTTGATTAAATTTGATTAGATTCCTCTTCTAAATTTTCCCATTTTATACTCCAATAATAAAATTTCTCAGTGTGAGCAAAATATTGCTATCCTATGATAAGAAAACATGACAAAAAGAAATTTGCAAAGGAAGTTTCTAACATTGGCAAAGGAAAGCTCAATCACAATACATAACAATACACAATTGCTTCAGATAGAATAGTCATTACATTTGTATAGTGTATAATCTAAGCCAATCAAATTGCAACACTGCAAGATATAATGTTGCGTTACTTGGTTTTTTTAATTCTTTTCCCCTGTACTATTTTCTGAGACATAAGATTTTGTGTTATCATGGGTAGGAAAAGAAAGGATTTTAAGAATACCATAGTTGTAAATGTATTATAATACCATATTTTATCATGGGAATGAGATTTAAAGATGTTGTATACAATAGAGCCCTGTGGTATATTATAACAGAACATGGTAAAAATTTGCTTCTGCAATTTAAAGATGAATTTAGATTCAAGGTTGACCTTCCTGAATTGAATTATTTAGATTTTCCATTGTTTTGACAATTGTGCTAAATCATGGAGGAAGGCGAATACATATAAATAAGACTTGGGTGTGATTGTAAAACACCAAAAAGAGTAGGAAATATCAAGTTCTGACTATTAAGGAGTTAAAAAATGGTGCAACTCATTTTTATGCTAAGTAGCAGGTATATGACTAGCTATGTAGATGGAAAACATGCAAACACATGGCATACTACAATCAAGATTTAAATAAGTTTATATAGTATGCTATGAGTGATTGAGACTATAGGATCAAATCTATTTTGTGTACTATGCAAGGAAACCTAATACTAAACACAATGAAATTAAGAGAAAAAAAAAAGGGATTTAACATATAACATACGGTATGCCTTTCAATGTGTAATGTGGAAAATTGGACATCGATGTCCTTTTCCACCTCACATATATCAACCTCTGCGCCCTAAAAAAACTTCCGCCATTTTTCTACATATCCCATTTTATGCACTGCCATTTAACCCTAATTCAGAGGCCTACTCACAACAAAACAACCCCAAGACTTGTGTTATAGATAAGGATTAAAGATGTAAATGTACCCAATATACCAACAGGTAATTCAAATTGACCAACTAAGAACTAGAAGCATTTGAATATTTGATGACCTTATACTAGTCAATCAATCTTTGCTTAAAAACCTCAAAGATTAGGTCTTGGGTGTAACCTAATATTCTAGAACCTCACAAAATAAAATTGTGTTCTGAAAAAAATCCCCAAGATTAGGTCTTGGGTGTGGCCAAGCCTAAGAAAATATGAAAGATAAAAACATAAAGATTAGGTGATGGATGTGGTCTAATTTTGTTTAAAAATCAATACAGTACTTGAAGAAAAACTCAGTGATCAAGTCTTAGCTATTACTGAAATTCAAAAAAACAACACAAGATGCGATGAAACTCATAACCCAATTTTTTTTATCCTTGACCATCCTTGTAAAAGAGCCTGTAAATTGGACTAGTGGGTGTTTCCTTCACTTCTCTGCTTTGACAAGATGCAGCCTGAAAATAAGGTTTCAACGAGGGTTTTAGAGTATGCTTATTAAAATGAAAAAATCTTATAATGAGCACATTTAGGTTTTTAAAATTACCCATTTTTTGTAGTAATTTTTTGTTGCTTTCCCCATCACTCTTGGTCTCGGCTCCTTCAAACTCTTCATCGCTGGCATGACTCCTTCAATGGTTGAATATACTCCATAGGAGCGGGGACAAAGGCTCGTAACAAACCAAGGACAAAATAAAACTATGGCATATCCCCACTTCTCCAGCTGTAGCGCTATTGGTTTTGGCTCCTCCAAACTCTTTTTTGCACTCTGGTTTGACTCCTCCAAACTCTTCCTTGCACTCTAGTTTGGCTCTTCCAAACTCCTTCGTCGACGCACAACTAGGGTTTATGCCAAGAATGAGGTGGGCTATTAGAGTTTTTTTCACTTAAATTTATTTTTCCCACTTCATTTTATTTTTCCTATTTCACTTTATTTTGAAATGTAATCCAAAATAAATATATTAGAATACATAATGTCGTATATTATAATATTATATTATTATTAAATATTATATAATAATATAATATTATAATATTAATAATATATTATATTATATTACAATATAATATATTATAATACAATATAATAATATTATAATATAATATAATAATATTATATTATATTATATTATATTGTAATTTAATATAATATACTATAAATGTATTATACTATTATATTATTATATAATATTAAATACATTATAATATAAATATAATATTATATAATTTAATATATATTATATAATATATATATTATATTATATTATATATATTATATTATATAATATATATATTATATTATATAATATCATATTATATTGTATTGTAATATAATATATTATTATTATATTATATTATAATGCAATCCACTCCCTCAATTCAATTTTTTTTTTTAATTATCCACTTTAATATCATATTGTCTAATTTTTATTTGTGTGATTGACCACAATTGGATTGTTTAAATCATATTTTATTAGTGAAATAGACCACAATTTCTCTTTGATACATTTGACATGCTAACAGAATAGGAAAATCAAATTGGCTTCAAATCATAGTTAAAATCATTAATGATTCATTAACATAGTGAGTAATAAAAGTTAAAGAATGTAAATGTTAAATTTTTTTATAAAATATGTGAAGGCCTTAAGACTGCACCGAGAGACAATTCCTTCCATGCAATAGATATTTTTGGTGCACCAAGCAACCTAGGTGGCCAAATGGCCCGCTTAGGTAGGGGTCCCATGAGGGGGGCTTAAGCTCTATGGATTATGATTAAATTCAAAAGAAAAAAGAATAGAGTAATAGTCATTTATTTAGTCATTTTTATTTTTCTGGCCAATTATTTAGTTGTGATTTTACTGACCAAATTAGTCATTTATTTAGTCATTTAAACTTGTGAATTGCAAAAAAAAGTAGAATTTAGTCATTTTTAGTCACATTGTCATTTATTTGCCAAATTCTACTAGTGTAGGGAGAGAATGAGAAAGAGAGATAAAGAGAGAGATGGAGGTTTGAGGGAGGGAGAGGTAGAAAGGGATATGTGAGATAGAGAGAGGGAAGGATGGAAAGAGAGTGGTAGGTAGTGGAGGGAGAGTTAGGTAGATAGGGAAGGAGAGAGGGAGGGATAGGAGAGAGAGAGAATGAGGGAGAGTGAGATGGAGAGAAAGTGGTGAGATAGAGAGTAGAGAGGTAAGGAGAGAATGAGAAAGAGAGATAAAGAGAGAGAGGGAGGCTAGAGGGAGGGAGAGGTAGAAAGGGATATGTGAGATAGAGAGAGGGAAGGAGGGAAAGTGGGATAGAGAGAGAATGGTGATTTAGAGAGGATAGAGTGAGAGGTAAGGAGGGAAAGTGGGAGAGAGAGAATGGTTATTTAGAGAGGAGGGAGTGAGAGGTAGGGATATAGATAATGGTGAGATAAAGAGAATGAGAGAGAGAGAGAGAGAAAGAAAGGGATGGAGAGATAGAGAGAGAGGTAGGTAGAGGAAGGGAGAGGAGAGATAAAGAGTAGAGAGGGAAAGAGGTAGGGGAGGAGACATAGGTGAGATAGAGAGGGATGGAGAGAGAGAGTGATGGAGGGAGAGGTAGGTACAGAGAGGGAAAGAGAGAGGAGAGATAAAGAGTAGAGGGAGGGAGGGAGATAGAGGTGTGTATGTGTGTGAGTGAGAGAGAATGGTGAGATAGAGAAAAGGAGCAATTGACTCCTTTTGACTCCTTTTTTCAAGAATTTTTTTTATTTGGGCTAATTTTTTGTGCTCTACATGGTGGTGCAATTAGATTTGGGTTTTGGTGTCTAAAATTTCTAAAATTTGTAGATTCTCATAGGTGTTGTTGCTTCGTCCTCATTTTGGAAACTTTAGGAGCTCATATCTTGCTCCTACAGTAACATTTTTGTGTGCAATTTTTTTTTTAAATGCATAATTTTTAGTGTACTTTTCAATGGTATGATCATATTGATCTCATTTTTTACCAAAAAAATTATTTAATTTTGTGGCCTATTTTGGCATCTGTAAGCTCTAAGATCAAGTCTAGCTTGTTGTTTTTGGCAAGTGATAATTGTAATCGCACAAGTATAAAGTGCCAAATCATATATTGCTTGGGGGGTTTCATGATTAGGTAATTTAGGGGGGAAATATTTTTCCCTTTTTGGCTTATGTCTCTAGATTGGTCTATTGTGTGACTAATTTGAGGAGCCTAATATGGGTATAAAAATTCATCCTACGTAATAAGATTAAATTGATGGAACTTTAAGTCTTGGTGAGATGGAATCCTAACACATTGTAGGTGGCTTAATATTTTCCCATATCTTTATGGACTAGTTCCTAAACCTTCATCAACATGGAAGAGGGTTGTGTGGGAATTTAAAACATAACATATCTTAGGAGTAATTGGTTGTAGTTGTGATATTCATAAACAAATGGCCAGTGTTGGTATTAAGATTCCTCATGACCTTATGACCAAAATTTGGGAGATGTATGGAGACACAAATGCACCTCCATTCCTAGAGGATCTTGTTGCAGATTGTCTTGTTCCACTTGTAGAGTTTTGACCTATTGATGATAAAATAGCTGAAACACCTGTTGATTGGGAAAGTTATAGCGATCTTGATGACACAGAACTGTATCCTTCTCTTCCTACAAAGACATCTATTGAGACTTCAGTTTCTATGGCTCCTAATCCAAATTTAGAGGGTTCATCTTCTTCTATGAGTCAACATCTTGAGGCTAAGGACTCTTGTAATCCAACATTGGAAGATTCATCTACTATTGCACCTGGGGATTCTTGCGACTCAACAATTTTAGCTCCTTGTGATTCAATGCAACAGGACATACATCATCCTCATTGTCTTTCAGATTTGGATACTTATGATGGCTTCTTGACAGGTATTTCAGACTTGTTTGTGGAGTCTCATATTGCATTTTTGGGAGACATCATTGATTAAATTCATATTATCTTTGATGTAGATGATCCTTCTTCAATTGTTGCAAGGGAAAACCTTGACCCTCTTTTTCAATCTCTACATGATCATTCTTCACAGTTTGGCATGAGTGTGGATACTTTTGGACAATATTTGGAGGAGGATTCTTTGTCTTTAGAGGGGATATATTTATCTTTGGATCATGTTCTACATTCATCTCTATTAGATTTTGGATCAACATCTTCAACAATGTGGCCAAGAACGCCTATTTCGAGTGTGTTAGCTTTCGACATTGACATGGAGACACTTGAGCATGCTTCAGAGACATCATCCACCATCCATATTCCTAACATCCTACATACATTCATGGTTTTTTTTCTTCCTAAGTGGAGGAACATTGTTTGATGCTTTTGGATCATCTTCAACATTCAATGTCAAGCTTCTACCATCATTGGAGGAGACTCAACATTGGGGGGGGCTACATTATCTCTCTTCTTCTTCTCTCTTATGGGGGGTATTTTTTCCTCACATGGGGTTTTTTCCTTCTCATTCTTTACTGAGAGCATTTATTTTTTGTATTTCATCTCTCATTTGAGGAGGAGTTTTTCCCACTGGGTTTTCTCCTTTTCTCCATTTGTGAGAGATTTCTTTTGCATTTGTACATGGGTACCTAACATGGCCTAGTAGCCAGGACCCACCATTGCATCTTTTTGTCATTTACATAATAATATTCTGCTCCTTAAGTTGCACTTAACGGAGGTTTTGGTGTAAATAAAGTCTTGTACCTAGTTATTTCATTACTAGGGGACTTATTTACATGTTAATTTTACTTAGGTCCTAGGAAGGAATCTTTATAGAAGGCGTTAGTTTTTATTAGTTGTTATCTTATCTTTTGAATTGTTTCACATGTGACCTAACTAATTGTGATAAGTTGTCTCATGTCATATGATTAAGACACTTATCATAATCCTATGACATCTTGTATCTCACCTTGGCTATATAACCAAGGGGTCTCTACTACATTGTACATCACATCACATTGAATCATAATTGATGAGAATATATTTTATTCTTTTCATATTCAGATATACTCTCTTTTTTCTTTCCATTTGGCCTCAAAATCTTGGTAGGCTATCTCCATAGCCAATTCTAACAAGAATAAGGAGAATCTAGAGAAACCTCATCCTCATATTCTAAAGATTCAAAGTACTCCAAAGAATCAAATTCATGAATAATATCATTGCCATATGGTATCTTCTCTAAAATATGAAGAGGCATGAGACAATATGAAATATGATCACCTAGGAATTGTTGGCTATCAAGATATCCATATATCTCCCAAGTTTTAGTACAGAGAGCATGACGAAACCCAAAATGAATAAGAGCATTCAAAATGTCAGAATCAACATGCATAGAAATAAATCATAAGGAATTATTCCTTTTGTAATTCCAAGAAAATTTCTTACTATCATTACCTGGAGAGGGAACAAGACCATACAAATTTGGTAACAAATGAAGCCAATGGAGATGCTTTATGATGTCATCTCTCCATTATTTATAGCTTCCTCTTTTCAAGATGAACATAGAAGGATGAAATGAAAAACACATGATTAACTATGATATATCTCTAAAATTACAAATACATTAACCTTCAACATTAATTGGAAACCCCCAAACATGATGAATACTTCAAATGAAGCCTTCCCAAAAGAAAAAACTTCTCTAGGTGTCAAGATGTTGAAGTAATTAGTCACAATGGAATATTTAAAAATAATGAATAAAATATATCTAGGATTGGATCTATAGAATATGCATAGAAATAAAAATAGAGCTCCTAAATACCTTTTCAATGTCACAAGAATCATGAAAAATGGAGATCCAAAAAAAATTATGAGCTTAGAGGTCCAAATGGGAAATCTAAACTTAGAAAAAAATAAAAAACACCTATAGAAAAATTTGGAAAAAATAGCTACACCATTGTAACATATGGGTTCCAAATAAACATCATATAAATAATATTAATAAGAAACAATCACAAGTACATAAGTATAGGAGAAATAACTCTATACAATCCATGACCTCATATGACATATCATTCATACATAAACATAAGTATTTGAAATAACATGATATAGTAGTTGGCATAGGTAGTTTGTCACCAACAAGTCATAATAATACAATAAGAGTACACACAATGTACACATACATCAGAATCAACAATAGTATAATCCACTAATCATCCGAAATTTAATAAATATACAATCTAAAAGTATATATACAAATAATAATTCAATAATAATGTGGAGATACAAATAATAAAGTCTCTGACCACCATTGACCCTCACAACCATCTACAATTCAAGAGACAAGAACATGGTATAGGCACTTTTTCCGCCCAACCATGAAGCTTAAACTTCCCCAAAGAGTCCTTCCTTACTTAAAAAACCACTGACCCTGCATGAGATGCTTAGCAAAAATAAATTGATGAACAATATGGAATCTGGTACATGCAGGTAATATATCTACATGCATTTTTTTTATACAAGAACATGTTACGATTTATATTAGGATATGACAAAGAGTAAATATATATAATAAATCCATCTATTTCAATTGTCTAAGTCGCTTGGCCAAGAATATAGTCATATACAACTAATACAAGTATAACTAGAAAAATCAATGTCTACACTCTTGTTAACCCATATTTGACATCCATATCGGTAGGTAAACTTTCCACAAACACTCTTGAATAAAATAACATGCATAATAATCATAGAAAATAACACTCTTTATCATGTCATACAAATGATTATATTAACATCTTTCATTAATTCAATTATTTCATGCATTAAAATGGTAATATATATCAACAAAATGCAATTCCTTTTTGACATGAAATAAGACCTTTTGACCTACAATTTTAAATATTGAATTGTAACTCATTTATTTACAAGCAACTAGTTTTATCATGCATTGATATTTTAATGTCTTCTCTTTATTTCTTCCAAGTTAGGTTTCATGCATTACTAATTCCATTTCCATGCAATATCTAATGTAAGTGCATGCTATTCTCACTCACATGTAGTAATGACTAATTTAACTATCTTACATATTTAACCATAAAAAATGAATTTTCAATATATGCAATTTAAAAATCAGAGTCATAACAAATAAATATTTATTTCATACATTCAGTTCAACAGTTTAAAGGTGGAATCATATATCCTCTCTAGTGAACATTTTAAAATTAGGGAGATTTAGACCAAGTATGTAAACCCTTAGACAAATTACTATCAATAGCAACACCATATACCATCCATACACTATCATGCTCATATTTCCAACAATCCCCCCTTTGTCATTGATGGCGACATACTCTTCCAAACTACTCCCCCTTTGAGATCAAGGGAAAAGGGTACCAAAAGGATACTTCTCTTCTATACTCAACACACTTCTCCAAAAATCTCCCCCTTAGTGAAATATTTACATCAAAGTGGCTCCCCATAACAATTTTATCCATAAAAAATGACAAAACTTGTACCACAAAACCATCAACTACTTTTTCATGTGTACATTGAAATCAAAAAATTATATATACAGAGGAAAAATGTACAACTTAACTAGTAGAGGGTAAAATACCCTTATCAGACACCTTCGGTTTGGTAAGGTGTGCCTCCCAATCTTTGTTTGCTACCTCCCAATCCTTCTTAGCAAAGGACATCACTGACTCTCAAATTGAATATGGAGGTCTTCTCCTTCTTCTAGAGAATCGGGAACTAGATTCATTTGCACCACCTTCTCAGCATTAGCTAAAAATCCAGTTGAATATGTAAGCTTTGCACTCGCCAAATCTCTGAGTTGATTGTATTGCATTATGATTTTATATTCTTATTCCTCTAGTAGAAATAATTGACCGTGTATATTTTTAATGATTGATCTTTTTGCTCCATCTACATCATTTACCAAATTATATGCACCTGAGGCTTGATAAATTTGTAACTCAATAGATTCCATTTGATATTTGGTGCTCCTTATAGAGATTTTCCATTTCAAACATAACTAAAACAAAAATTTAGCTTCTTCTAAATATTTATGAACATCCCTTAGGTTGTCTTGTAGCTTACCACGTGTAGTACCACATTTGTTAGAAACTTTTGCAAATTCTTATCATTGAATTTCTTTTCCATTTCCTTCTCAATATTTTCTTGTAAACCAGAAGAATAATCCTTAAAAGAATCAATGCAATAATTTTAATTGTTGCACACCAAATAAAGAATTATCAATAGTTATTCTGGGAATATCTTCCTGCAACATCTTCGTTGCTTCATATACCAACTCTACACTCTTTTGGTGAGTTTGTAGAATTTCCTTCCTTGTAAAGGAATGGAAAACATCACCAAGCTACAATTTGTGCAAAGGTGAAATCTTATCTAGGTCCACCTGAACTTGTTGCATGGGAATCTGCAAGAGTTGTGTAAAAATGATCGATTCAAACTATAATTGTATGTCCAATAGATCTTTCAATGAATCTCTAGACGCTTTAGAGGATTCACTGCCAATTTTTGCACTTTCTTCTTACTTTTTCTCATTCTTCTCCTTTTCTCCACTGTAGACATCAAAAAATTGTCCTCTTACAATACCTTGTCACAACATTGCATCATTTAGACACCTTGTAGTATGTTTTGCCACTAGGTACTCATGTCATCACCTAATTAGTTAAATAAATCTTATTTATTTGACTAATTTCATTTATTCCCTTCCTATGCATAATTCATCAATTCCTCTAATGTTAATTAAATATTTTATATTATTTAATTAATTAAATCATTTCCATCATTCCTCTAATGTTAATTAAATAATTTATATTATTTAATTAATTAAATCATTTCTATTAATTCTTCTAATGTTAATTAAATAATTTATATTATTTAATTGATGAAATCATAAATCCAACATTAATTAAATAAATCAAATATTTATTTAATTAATAAAATCTTAAAAATATCTTCTCGCTTTCTTTCCAAAACTGAACTTGTGTGCATCTAATTAATTTATTTAATTAGATAATTCATCAATTATCCTTCTCATCTTTTTTAGGATTTATTTCCTTTAAAAGAGAATCAAAATCTTTCTATCTTTTAAAAATCTTATCTCATCTCATTGTATTTCCTCTTTTGTCAAAAATCAAATCCTTATCAATCTTATCAAATCTTATCTCTGTCCACATTGAAAATTTATAAATCTAACCTTTCACAGGCCATTTAGATCACATTCTTCAGACATCCTTATGCTATCAAAATCATTATTCTATCTTCCATCCATCGCCATCAATCATCTTCATCAAGTCGTTATGCTGCAGAATTGAGCAATCAACCTTCAAAATCTTGCATCCTTATGCAGGTGGAGAAGAGCCATGGAGATCAATCAAATCTAGTTTGAAAATCGGTTTGCATATCTTTTTATTTTTATTTTTATTTTCATTCTAGTTTGTGTTTCATGGTGCTTGATAGGATTTAATTAGTTTATTGTTTTTGAAGCATTAAACCTTATTGATTTATTTCCCTATCTACATTTTCGCACCCACCGTGGGGCCTTGCCCCATTTTTAATATTTATATGTAGGTTTTCTGACAGGATTTCGTGTTCTGGAATTCAGATTTTTGACAAAAAATCTTGTTTTAGCACATCTGAGGGTTTCTATAGTGCATATGAGAGTTTATGTAGTGCATACAAGGCTTTTAATGGTGCTTTTATAGGTTTTATTGGTTTTGTTTTACAAATCTGTCAGTTTTTGGATAAAAACCCCAGATTTTAAATATTTCTTCATATCTTCTACATAGCTGTGAATTTTTCTACAATATTTTTACAGAGTCTTGTACATTAGCTCAAGAGGCTACAGTAAAATAATTGAGGGTTGATCATCATTTTGTAGGAGTTATCATAATTCTATATTTTTTTCATAAAATTGGTTCTTTGGACGCAAATCGGTGAATTTTTTAGAAATTTTTATATTTTTAGAAATATCTTTAAATTCTAATGGGGGTCTATGTTTTACAATTTAATTTAAAAGTCAAATACAATGCAAAAAAATATGATCTTCATTTTCTATATGGTTTTCACAAAGCCATGTTTCTAAGAGCAAAACAAGGAATTTTTCTGACTTCTTTACATTTCTGGAAAGCTCTCAGAAAATTAGCTAGGATCTCTTCTTTGATTTTTCATTTTTCAGATCAATAAAATCATCAAATAATGAAATCTAATTCGGCTATGTCAAAAACATGTATCTGAAATTGCAATTTTCTGATGAGCTTCTTTTTTTTTTTTTACTTTGGCTGCATTATAATATTTTTTTTGATCTTGTAGGTGATTATAAGGAGCTATAGTAGCAGCAATATCACTCACAACAACAATTTGGAAAGCGAAAATAACCAGGTGAACTTGTTTAATCTTTCACCTCTTAATCATTGTTTGTCACACATTTGGATTTGGGCTCTTAAAATGAATCTTGTTTTCAATCACATATCAAAAATCAAGGCTGAAATTAACCATTGTCTTCCATCACATCTTGATTTGGGATCTTTAAAAAAGGAAAAAGTGTTTGAACTGTTCTACACACATTTCATTTCTAATCTAAGGGAAATTAATCATTGTGAGTGTGAATCAAGTGTGTGTGTGATCACAAACACCTCACTTGGTTTGCTTTTGTCAAACCCTTCATAGGAGGCCTGCTAGGGGATTTCATCACCCCTGGGGATGACCTCAATTGAAGTGTGAATCAAAAGACACACTTATTTGGAAGTTGAAATCTTGTCACTCTAAGCTAAGCCTCAAAGAACTTTATACCTTTGGGAAGTGAAGGTGAAGGGTGGGTTACCCCTTTCTCCCAGCTTATTGGTAGGATTTTTCTTTCAATTCATCCTTAGTCAACCTTGTGTAGACTAGCTTGAGACCTAATTAGCCATACCCCACTTGACTAGTCATAGGGCTTGTTGTGTATTCAAGTGTTTGCTTAATCATAACATCTAATCTTCAAAGACAAATTTATCATTGTGTTTGGTGTGTGTGTTCATGCATTTACCTGTGAAATATTTTGTTTGATAGTGCCCAAGTCAAACTTCCAATAAAAACTTGCCACATCATCCAAATCATACAATCTTGTCATTCCATATCATATCCTAATCATCATCATCTCTTTATTCCAATCAACAACATTTTACACAATGAAAACATTGGAAGATCTAACACAAGATGTTGTTAACATGGTTGACATAGCTAAAACAATTCAAACACCTTTGCCCCAACAAATCATTCATGAAGTCCATGACATAATACAAAAATTTCAAGCACACAAGTCACCTCAAATCCAACACCTCCTAGATCACACCCAATACCTCATGGCCACTTGTCAAATACAACAACCACCACATCATCCCCTATCCATTTATTATCACCCTTCCACCTCATACCAATCTAATCCATCCACTTCTTCATATGTCAGTACCACATCAACCGATCAATCCACATTGCGACAAACACATGTGAATTTAAGTCCACCTGGACAACAAAATCAAGAGCCTTTAAGTTCTAATGCAACCATTCACAAGGGGAACACTGATCTAGGTTATGTACTCTCAAAGTATATCATACCACTATACAGTAAAAATAAAAATCCTAAGCCAACACCTTCCACCCCTACACCTCTAAAGGATGTTACCCAAGGGCTACAAGCAAGGAATCAACTATCGCCATGTCATTCAACACATATACTTGAACATACAAAAGAGTCCTCAAATTCCATACCAAGTCCTTCAAGTCAACTGTGTCATCCACAACCCCTTGAGCCAATTCAAGAGTCTTTTGTCGTAATTCCAAGTCACCCTCTTTCATGCTCCTATGTTGTTGACCATCAAGAACATGTCAAGTCTCTCCATGATAAATTCCCTTCCACTTCCATTCAAGAAACCCAAGAGTTATATCAAGAATCTACTCCCAAGCATGTGGAAACATCAAGCCCTAGTCCTAATCAAGATCAAATCATTTTCATCCAACCTATCCATAATCTATATCATTTTTATGATCAGGATGATATCCATAATGATGAAGAGCCTATCCATGAGCAACTTGATCCTATACCCATCCATGAGAAAGATATTCCAAATTCACCTCCACCTAGTCCTATCCATGATCTATCAACATCCACTTCCCTTGATGAGACACATGCCTCCCAAGCCAACATAGAAGATCAAACAAACACCTTGGATCTAAGTGAACACAATTCTAATCAAGATCCTAATGATCCTCCATCACCCACTATCGACCCCATTGCAAGTCCTCCATCATATCCTATTGGTCTTTCCACCCTCATTCATGAATGTTCCTCCTTAGAACAACAACAACCATTATCTTCCCTTGCTTCATTTTCTCCGTCCAATAAGGAACTTGTGTCTAGTGTTCCACCTAAACCTAGTCCCATTATCCATTGCACACTCCAAAACATGAACCACCAAGGTAAAGTTCTAGACCTTCATGAACAAGATGTTTTGGAGCCCATCCATGTCAAAGTCCCTCCACGCTCTTATGACCTTGGACCTACACCCCAAGGACAACAACCTAAAGATGTTGGTACTTCCTCCATGCATCCTAAGTCCACTTTCCATCATAAAGCCTATCGTATCCCTAAAACATATGTTGTGATCCCCCCTCCATCATCCTACAAATGTCAAAAGCATGTGACCATACACTTTCCACCATCAACTTTGCCACCATTGCTTCCAACTCCTAATATCCCTCCATCCACTTTACCACCACTTCTCCCAACACCTAATATCCCTACCATTCAATCCTTTTATCCATTTATCCATAAATTCCCTAACATACCTAATCATGACCAACAAATGCACACATTGTATAAACATGAAGCTTCCACTCATTCTACCATAACCATGGGATTCAAAAGCAAGAATTTCAATGCCTCTACCTATAAAGTCAAAAATCCTAAGGGTTCTCATGCCTTAGGACATCAATACAAAAAGTCAAAGAAAAATACATCTAAAAAGCTATATAAGCCCATACCTCCAAAAGTAAAGGCCAAAACTAAATTGGTTTGGGTACCTAAGAAAAAAGAAAGCAAGTTAAATTAGGCATCTACATCACAAAATCCCCAACCATCCACTTCCACCCTACTTTCTCATTCCATTCAAAAGTCTCAAATTCCTAAGTCCCACAAGCCAAATAAAAATCATAAAAATACTAAGTCTATGTGCCCATGTACCAAAAACACATCATCCACCACCTCCTAAGAAAACATCTCCATTGTTTCCTACACCCTATCCACATCAAAAGCTTCCACGTTTATCATAGTGTGTGCAACCATTGGTCATGGTTCCCTTCCATTTCACAACAATTCCACATACCTCCATCTCCCCATCCTTCAACTACTATCCTACATATCTTCCCAATCACCTCCCTATGGTCCATGCTTTTGCATAAACCTTTCATCCATCCTTTTTTACAAGTCCTATTCAATCCACATCATCATCCACTATTCCCCATCCATTCTTGTATAAGCCTTTCATAATCTACCATCTACCTACTCCATTTCCATTTCACGTCATGCCTTACCAACATCTATGAGCATAATGACATTTGACATGGTCCATGCAATGACATTCATCTCTAGTGGGACTACCACCTTTCATGGAACTAGAAACTTGAGTCCCTCCTATCCATATTCCCCTTCCCCTATCCAAAAAGACAAAAAAGAAAAAGAAAAAAAGAAAAAAAAGGTAAAGAGAAATCCCTTCGTCCAACGGTGAAAACTTGGTAAACAGGTGCCCTGGATAAGTACCATGATGAAAACCTAACAAATAGGCATCATGTGTAGGTTGATCTTCTATGCCACTTACACTTGGGGGCACAATGTCTTATCTATCCAACCTATCATTCATGTCATATCATTTCCATCCTACCTACCATCTTTAGCCACCCTACATACCTATCATATTAAAGTCCACTTATCCACCATTCTCCTTTTGATCTTGATGAAGACACAGGGGAAAAATGTTTAAACATGCTTTGGATATCTCTTGACATACCCCATCCTTCTAAATAAGCCTATCATTATCCTATTGTCATAAGCTTTGTCTTGAAAAATCCTAAGTATTGTACCTAGAATGGGGCATGTTATTCCTATGCAACATAGTCTTTGGAGATCACATCCTTGCTCTCTTATCATCCATACATCCATACCATCCATCCATATATCATGAGCCTTTTTCCCATCACCCACCCCTTCATCCACCAATCTCACTTATCTCCTTGAACCTAGACTTGGTTTTCCCCTTGTCATTGGTCTCTAGCACAAAGGCTACTCAAATTTTCATCCTTTGACACATCAAAACATCTCAAAAGTCCAAAAAAATAAAAACATTTCAAAACTCCAAAAAAATCAAAACATTTCAAAAGTCCAAAAAAATCAAAACATTTCAAATAGCCAAAAAAATCATAAAATGTCAAAAGTCCAAAAAAATCAAATAACTAACAAAAATCCAAGCAATAATCCAAATGCAATTCAGTTTTTAATCCATACCAATCAAGTTGATCAATCTTGTCAAATTATCCAATCACATCCTTTGGTCTTGATCCTAATCTTGTCGTAAACCAAATCAACCAATCAATCAATCAATTATCATCATCCTTGTGTTGCTCTAGGGATATATTGCTTCCCAACAATGACAACACTATCATCATCATCATCAATCAATCAATCAATCAATGATTTACGGCTTGACAAGGGAAATATCTTGTTTGTTTTTGTATCATTTATGCATGCTTGCTTGCTTGTTTGTGTGTGTTATCATTTTATCTTGCATTTGTATCAAATCCGTATCTTTCTAGCTAATATTCATATCTTGTGTGTGTTGGAATATCTTTTTACATTATCCTTTGCATCTCAGGTCACATAATACCTTTTGTGCATTAGGACTTTAATGATCTAAGTTTACTTCCTCATACGTCTAGACAAGGTTGTATTACGCTGGGGCACGAGACACATCGTCACCTTGGTCCTTATATCTTGGTGCATAATGTCTAGTGCTATATCAAACATCATGGTTGCTCACCTTCATTGCAACATAACGTATCATTCATCTTCTTCATCCACTTTCTATCTTGCATCATTCATCTTATCCCTCCCTTTATCATTTCATTTTGAGAGCCTACCCATGTTTGTTCAACCCGCCTATCCTCTCGAGGGGCATCATCATTCCATCATCATCCTATCTTTATATCATTAACCATTTTCCTCTATCCATACCTTAACTTCTTTGAAATGATGTTACTCAACACAAATCTCATCATCTCGAACATCATCTCAAAGAGGGGCAAAATGTAGACATAAAAAAATTGTCCTCTTACGATACCTTGTCACAACATTGCATCATTTAGACACCTTGTAATATGTTTTGCCACTAGGTACCCATGTCATCACCTAATTAGTTAAATAAATCTTATTTATTTGACTAATTTCATTTATTCCCTTCCTATGCATAATTCATCAATTCCTCTAATGTTAATTAAATATTTTATATTATTTAATTAATTAAATCATTTCTATTAATTCTTCTAATGTTAATTAAATAATTTATATTATTTAATTGATGAAATCATAAATCTAGCATTAATTAAATAAATCAAATATTTATTTAATTAATAAAATCTTAAAAATATCTTCTCACTTTTTTTCCAAAACTGAACTCATGTGCATCTAATTAATTTATTTAATTAGATAATTCATCAATTATCCTTCTCATCTTTTTTAGGATTTATTTCCTTTAAAAGAGAATCAAAATCTTTCTATCTTTTCACATCATATCTTATCTTGTTTTAATTCATTTAAAACAATAAATCAAAATCTTTCTATCTCTTAAAAATCTTATCTCATCTCATTGTATTTCCTCTTTTGTCAAAAATCAAATCCTTATCAATCTTATCAAATCTTATCTCTGTCCACATTGAAAATCTATAAATCTAACCTTTCATAGGCCATTTAGATCACATTCTTTAGACATCCTTATGCTGTCAAAATCATTCTTCTATCTTCCATCCATCGCCATCTATCATCTTCATCAAGTCGTTATGCTGCAGAATTGAGCAACCAGCATTCTTCCAACAATCAACCTTCTTGCATCCTTATGCAGGTGGAGAAGAGCCATGGAGATCAATCGAATCTAGTTTAAAAATTGGTTTGCATATCTTTTGTTTATTATTTTTATATTCATTCTAGTTTGTGTTTCATGGTGCTTGATAGGATTTAATTAGTTTATTATTTTTGAAGCATTAAACCTTATTGATTTATTTCCCTATCTACATCCACTACCAAAACATTCTTCAGTATTCTTCTCTACTTATGGAGGAGGCAAAGTGTCTTCTTTTTGTGCCTCAAGATTCTTTGGGACACCTTGCGGGTGAGTGTAAGATCATGGGGGTCCAAAAAGTGGTGATATGACACAAAAGTTGCTGATGATTTTTTTTATCCAAATTTGATGAAATGAAAGGGTTTATTGAGAAAATTATCAACTTTCCACCAATGTAAGATATGCCTTATTTGGAATTAAATAGATAATTATTATTGATTTTCTACATACATTCTAACTAAAGTCTTGATTGATAGGTTGATTGAAAAACATCTATAATTCTTAAACAATTTCACATTTTTTGAATCTAAAAGATGTGACACATTTTATCCTGCCCATACTACAGGATTAAAAAAAAAAAAAATCATAATTTTTTGACCAAGTGGTGGTCAGACAAACACGTTTTAATATTTTTAAAAGGTTCTAATAAAAAATTCATAACTAATTATTTACTTGAAAAAAAATTACCAAAAAAACTGTGGCACATTTGGGCATGTGTCCTCTACTTATATTGAAAGTTTCAAAAAATAATATTGTTTTTTACATGTACTTAGGTTGGTTAGACATACACCTGTTTTTTATTTTTTCCTTAAAATTTAGTACTACTGCATTGAAATTTCAAAATTTCACCAAATAGACTTACTTTTTTCTAAAAAGGGACTATTATCTTAGAAAATAGATTCAATTTTCTACAAATTTTGTTCTTACATATTCTTAAAATTATGTTAATAACATTCAAATTTTTACGTCAAGTTTCCTAACTTTGTTTTTCTGAAATTTTATTGCCACTTAAGGGCCTAGTTTGGACCTCATGATCCTACACTACCATTTGCATGTCTTCTTTTTTCTGCTCAACATCTTTCTCCATATTTTGAGGGGGAAAATTCTATTCAACTTGAGGTTCATCCTTCTCTGGAACATTCTGCTTATCATATTCCTTCTCTTAAACAACATTCTCCACAACTGAAGGGGTATTATCTATCACCATATCTTCCTATCCAAGCTCATGCTCGTGTTGTTTTGCAGTAGACTCATTGCTTTCCAAAAGGGGGTTGATATCCTACATTTGATCTTCATTTTTTGGAGAGGCTCCCAAACTTTTAGCAAGATCTTCATCTATCTGCAATGTTTCCTTAACCTCTCAATGGCTTCCTTATCTCTACACATAAGATTGCCTACTCTTTATTTTGTCTCAAATCTTTTTCTAGACAACTTAAATAGCTTGCGTCTATCCTCATGAGACAATGATGAAACAATCTTCTACAAGGAAAATGCATTCATCTTAGCATCTTCATCAATAAATTCTTGTCTTCTAGAACTTAACACACCTTTCAGATCATTAGGTAATTGATTCCCAACCTCACCAAGGATGGTATTTGTAAGATGGGGTTAAATTAGTTCTAGCCTAGATAAAGTGGTAGCCAATACTTCTAAGCTACAAACCACATCTAAACAAGAGAATACAAACAATGAGATAAATAAACTAAATGCATTTAAATTAAAAAAAATCCCATTGCAATTGATTCCTTCTCTTGTCTCTCTTATTTCTCCTTTTGCAAACTTTTCCCTCAAATTTGAAGTTTTACTTGTGCAAATACTTGTAAATAGTAAGTATAAAGTTGGAGAAAAAAGGTTGTTAAGGAAAAAATGGGAGAGGAAGGCTATTTTTATAGACAATCATTCAAATGGACGGCCGAGATCGATCATCTAGAAAGATTCCAAGATCGATGGATTAGGATTCATGAGAGGGAGGTTACAAAACGAATGGTCAAGATCGAGTTTCTAGAAAAATGTGAAGATCAACAGTCAAGAATTGATGCACCAAAATAATGTTATTCATGGGGGAGCTATGATGCCAACAACTATGACAAAGATCAATGAACAAGGCATCTTTAACCAAAAGGGAGGCATAAATAATTCATTTGAATTATTTATTTAGGAAAAAAAGAAAATGGAGGAAATGGACAAGTGGAGGATGAATAATTCATTCAAATTATTTACTTGAGAAAAAGAGGAAATAGATGAGTGGAGATTCAATTAAAATAATTTGCATAATTATTTTAATTAAATGAGAGGAAATGTGAAAAGAGGTATTAAATAATTAAATTGATTTAATTATTTAATACAAGACACATGGAAAATTAAATAATTTTGACAATTATTTAATAATGGATGAATTAAAAGAGGGAGTGAATAGTCAAATAATTAATAATAATTATATAGACAAAATATGGCAAGCAAATAATTAAATAAATATTAATTTATTTAATTATTGAAGAAAGGGGGATATTAGCAACACAATTAATTTATTTAATTGATCAAGATAAAAAATGGTTTAGAAAGTGAATTAATTAAATAATTAAAATTATTTAATTAACAGAGGAATGTGGTTAGGGATAATTACAAAGACCAAGAAAAATGATGCTCGTAGACTCAAGACATTTTTCAATGTCTACATTTTTCCCCTCTTTCACATAATGTAGTTCATCACGTTGTGTCAAAGAAATTTAGTCAAGAGGTGCCCCAGGATGCCCTAGTGAAATCAAGGTACAAGTATGCCCCTCGGGAAAATTTGAAAAAAATTCAAAAAAAGTTTTAAAAAATTCAAAAATTGTCTTGATAAGATAAACGGATGGCTAGGAATCTGATGGTGAAGAAAAAATTGAGTTCTGAGAATGATGAAGGGGTCAAATTCAAGATCAAAGGCATCAAAAGGTGTGCCCAATAGACAAGCCCAGTGCCAAACCCTAATTTTGAACCTATAAATGGGCCAAACCACAATAGTGGTTTACAAATTTTATGAGGAAGGAAATTTCTTTTTTCTTCTTTTCCCCAAACTCAACGGGTTTAGTCGAACTCAATGGTTTAGTCAAACATGGGTTTGACCAAACCCCCTCAAATAAGACAAAAAAAAAATGAACTTGTCATTGTCATTTTCGCTTTTTTCTGCTATCCCTGTGCTCTGTGCGTGCGACGAACGACGAACGTGATCTACAAATGGCGAACAAACTCGACTTCATCTCTTCGGCGAATGCAAACTCAACTTCCTCTCTCCAAATTTCATCAACCCAACTTGCATATAGAGCACTAGGTTTGTCAAATTCAAATTTCGTAGAGTGAAAAATGCATTTGTTTGTTAAATTTCGAAACCCTAAATGCAAAAAATTTCAAATTTGTTGAATTGAAACTGCATTTGTTTGAAATTTTCTAAAGCCTTTTCAAACATACACTATTTCTATGATACATTTCTACTCTGTCAAAAAATTAACATGCCCTGTCTATGCTTCCACATTTTGCATACATTTCTACCAAGGCACCTCCAATTTATTTGAGGCATTATATCAAACAGTTCATTAACAAATTTATTTGAGGCATTATATCAAACAATTCATGGTAATTTTTGGAGTATGATAGAAATAGTGTTTCCATTGTATGCACCCTATATCAAACAATTCATTAACAAATTTATTTGAGGCATTATATCAAACAGTTCATGGTAATTTTTGATGGAGTATGATAGAAATATTGTTTCCATTGTATGCACCCTATATCAAACAGTTCATTAACAAATTTATTTGAGGCATTATATCAAAAACACTATTGGAAATTTATTTGAGGCATTATATCAAATAGTTCATTAACAAATTTATTTGAGAAATTATATCAAACAATTCATGATATAAAGTTTAGGGTACATACAATGGAAACTTGGATAAAATTCTTCATATTTTTCCTTTGAGTCTTATGACATTACTCCAAAAATGGTTGGTGAACTAAATGTATGAATCAAAGAATAAATTTAGAGGAAAGAAACTAGATTGTTTGAATGAAATGTATAATAAAATAGTTCTATTAGGATTAGAAGGAATGAAGGTATTATTACATTTTCTAGTATTAGGAAAATATAAAAAATATATCCACTTTACTATATATATATATATATATATATATATATTTAAAACTATTCTTCATATATCCATGTTAAAACTATTAAAAATTAAATTACATAAATCAATTTTAAATTTGTACAAAGAAATAAATGACTTTGACTAAGAGCGAATATTTAAAATATAGCTATCCTCTTTGCAAAATCCAATTTGATTTGAGATATTTATGGACAAAAAATATGGATGAGCATGAGGTAAGTAAGAAAGAATAACCTTAATTTATATCTTCCCTCATCAAATAATTTCATGTTTAAAGAGTTTCTTAAGGCATATCCAATTATGAAAAACTATTATATACTTGTTATAACTATATTAAAGTATATCATGAATAAATTGAAAGGATAAAGAGTAAATCACTAAAAACACATACATAAATCATAGAAGTAAATTGATTAATATAAGGAGATTCAAGTGGTTGGATAATTTTTTCCAAGGAGTGGAAGAGGTTAAAAAGGAACCATCAAATAAATATAATATTGATGCAGGAGCATCCAGTGGTGTAAGGGCAATCTTGCATCACCCAAAAATAGTTAAATTTCAAGTTTCTCAGTTTTTAGATGTTTTTACATTTTTGGATACCCTTTTCGTCATAATGAAATTCCCAATTTACGGTTTTTATTTTCTATTCCTGGGTTGAAAGATATTGCAGTTTTAGTTTCCCGATTTGCACCTGAAAATCTTCCGAGTTATATTTGAGGCACTTAGAGTTCCCTAAACTTTCTGAAATCAGCATAGCCAATTTTGAAGCACATTATTGACTTCGAGACCTTTCCAACGGTTCAAACGGTTTGTGAATTGGAGTCCTGGATCAAAAGTTATGGCCCCGGGAAGTTGGCGCACTTTCTAGAAGATACAATTGCAAATGTTCTTTTGAAATTTGAACTTCAAGTTGTAATTTTTCGGCGCCAAACTGCCTAAACTCAAATTTGAATGTTGTTTTGGCTCTAAACTAAAGAGGAGCTCTATTTATGGGCGAGTTTCTAATTTTTGGGTAACTTTTTGGGGACAAGCTCGCATATTGCGAAAGGGTGATTCTGTAGCTTTTTGTAACTTGCATGTGTTGTAGAACTTGGGGATTTGAGATCCTCTGCATGTAAGAAGCTCCATTTTCTAAATAATAAAATTATTCTCTTGTTTTTGGGTTATTTTCTAAGTCTCGGGCTACACCCTCATCAAGTGGTATCAGAGCGGGTTTTCTTGAGCGTGTGGACAGATCGTCGATCGTGAGGCAATTCACACCAGGACCATGGTTGTAGGTCGAGATCAAGAAAGATGCCTCCAAGAGTGATGCCTGGTAGGCATGGTGGTGTTAGAGGTGGTCAAGGCGGCATAAATGTTGGTGGAAGAGATGCACTGGCAACCCTCCAGAGATAGATTGACGCGTTACAAGAGTAGTTGAGAAGAGGGTTAAACCCGAGGGAGGAAAGTGAGGATGAAGGAGAGGAAGAAGGTTCAAATGTAGATGAGGAAGAAGAAGCAATTGATCAAGACCAAATGCGGCTAATAAGGGCCATTTCGAAGATCGGGAAAAGACCCAGAGTAGAAGTCCCCAGTTATTCTAGAAGTCTGAATCCGGAAGAGTTGATCGACTGGATCAACGAGCTAGAAGAATATTTTGAGTATGAGGAAATAGAGGACCCAAATTGGGTTAAGTTTGCGAAAATGAAGTTGAAGGGCCATGCCAGTATTTGGTGGAAAGAGGTCCAGTTGGAAGGAAATCGAAGAGGAAAAGGAAATATCACCAGATGGGATCGCATGGTAGAGAAACTGAAAAAGCAGTTCATACCAGTGGACTACGAGTTAGATCTGTTGAAGAAATTGCAAGGGTTGAAGCAAGGAAGTAGATCTTTGAAAGAATATACTGAAGATTTTCACAAGATAATCATCAGGACGGGTCACACAGAGGCCAATAGGGAGAAGGTAGCCTGATATCTTAATGGGTTATGACCGAGCATTTAGGAGGAGTTAAGCCTAGTCAGAATGACCACCATTGAGGATGTGTATCAGTTTTCTCTGAAGGTGGAAGAGAAGCTGAAAAAAAGACTTGATGGTAAGGAAAAAGGACGAGGAGGTCAAAGTGGAAGGGGTAGTGGAAGACCTTCAGGAAGCCGAAATGATGATGAAAATAAAAGTGAAGATGTGGGTACCAACCGAAGCCAAAGGAATGACAACTTCTACTGCCCTCATGATCAAAATAGTGGTGATCAAAGAGGTAGAGGACGAGGGAGATATGGACAAGGATCTGGAAGAGGTGGTTTCAAAGGAACATGTTTCCAATGTGGTGAAGAAGGGCATCGAGCCTATGAATGTCCACAACACCAAGGAAGGGCGGACAAAAGGCCAGAAGGTCATGGAAGGGTTCTGCATGTAGATGAGGAGGCCCAATCTAAACATTCAGATGATGTTGAAAGGGGAGAAGCCCTAGTGATTAGGAGAGCCCTGGTGACTGAGGAAAAGGAACCAGAACAGAGGAAGAATCTTTTTCACACAAGGTGCAAGTGTGAAGGAAAATGTGATGATGTCATTATTGACAGTGGGAGCACCGATAATCTGGTGTCAGAAGAGATGATCACAAATTTGAAGCTGAAGAGGGAAAGGCACCCGCATCCGTATCGGATTGCGTAGTTGCAGAAAGACCACAAAGTTTTTGTCAATGAGCAATGCCTAGTAAAGTTCAAGATCAGGAGCTACCATGATGAGGTACTCTGTGATATCATCCCCATGGATGCATGTCACATTTTGTTGGGGAGGCCGTGGCAGTTCGATAGGTGAGCTATACATGATGGCCATGCAACACTTTATTCCTTGACAGTTGATGTCTGGCTTACAAGTTGAAACCCTCAAGGAGACCAAGAAAAGGTATGCAAAAGAGTGCTAGAATTTGTTATGTAGATGGAAGAAAAATTTAGAAGGTAAGAAGCATGAGCTGGTGTGTTATGCATCGATTCCTAGAGTGAGTAAGAGGATAGTGGTAGTTCCGTACAGTTTCCGATGTTGATGAGTCAGGATATTGTTCATAATGTTCCGTTCCTAAGGGTTTACCACCAATAAGGAAGATCACCATCAGATTGACTTGATTCCTAGAGCCAGTTTTCCAAATAAGGCAGCTCATAGAATGACTCCAGCAGAAAATGAGGAGTTGAACAGACAAGTTCAAGAGTTGTTGAGAAAGGGTTTGATACGAGCGAGTTTGAGTCCATGTGCAGTACCTGTAGTACTAGCACCAAAGAAGGATGGGGAGTGGAGGATGTGTACATATTCTCGAGACATAAACAAGATAACAATCAAGTACATATTTCCTCTGCCAAGGATGGATGACCTGATGGACTATTTGAATAGAGCTCAGTACTTCACAAAGATTGATCTAAAGAGTGGATATCACCAGATCCGGATTCGAGAGGGAGATGAATGGAAGACTGACTTCAAGACCAAAGAGGGCCTATACGAGTGGTTAGTCATGCCTTTTGGGCTAACCAATGCACCGAGCACATTCATGCGGCTCATGAACGAGGTACTAAAAGAATTTCTGGGAAGTTTTGTTATTGTGTATTTAGATGATATTTTGATTTCTCAAGAAGACATTGGATGAGTATCCGATGGCATATTCAGAGCCTTGCAGTTAAGAGAAGAGAAACCATTGATTAATTTGAAGAAGTGCAATTTTGTGAAGAGGAAGCTAGTGTACTTGGGGTTTGTTGTCTCAGCAGAAGGTCTCAAGATGGACCCAGAGAAGGTGAAGGCTATTCTAGAATGGCCTACCCCAAGAACTACTACCGAGGTGAGATCTTTCCATGGTTTGGCTAGTTTTTATAGAAAGTTTATTAGAAACTTTAGTAGTATTTGTGGACCCCTGACTGAAATAATGAGAGGGGATAGAAAAGAATTCAAGTGGAGCAGTGGAGCGGCAAAAAGTTTTGAATTGTTGAAGCAGAAGGTGAAAAGCAACCTGTTCTAGCCCTCCTAGATTTCAACATGGTGTTTTAGGTGGATTGTGATGCCAGTGGTTGTGCCATTGGAGCAGTGTTGAGCCAAGAAGGTAAGCCCATTGCCTATTTCAGTGAAAAGTTAAATGATGCCAAGAGAAAGTATTCTATATATGATCAGGAATTTTATGCAATAGTTCAAGCATTAAAGAAATGGAGACATTATTTGTTGCCGAAATAATTTGTTCTATATACTGATCATCAATCCTTGCAGTACCTAAATATTTAAGGAAAATTAAATCAGAGGCATACGAAATGGGTAGAGTTTTTTAAGTGTGAAGTTATACCTTTATTTTGAAACATGGGAATGGGAAGTCAAATAGGGTTGCAGATGCCTTAAGTAGGAGGCATACATTGATGACAAAGATGCAGATTGAAGTGGTTGGGTTTAATGAACTTAAGACACTATACGTAGAAGATCCTAATTTCGCAGAGGCTTGGAAAGTTTGCAAGGAACCTATTACAGTGGACAGGACAAGGTGGCTGGATTTCATAATCTAGGATGGCATGTTATTTAAGGGAAGTCAATTGTGTATCCCGAGGAGTTCCATGACAGAGAACCTGATAGCGGGTAGCTTTACGTAGAGGAATGGCAGGACATTTTGGTCTTACAAGACCATTGCCATTATCGCTGAGCATATTGTTGGCCCCGCCTTGTCAGCTGTGTGGTGACGTGAAGAAGTTTTTACAAAGCTGTAGGGTATGTCAAATGGCTAAAGGAGTGAGCCAGAATACAGGCTTATATCAGCCCTTACCTATACCAGAGAGGCGCCATAGGAGGATATAAGTATGGACTTTGTTCTTGGTTTGCCAAGGACACAACGATGGAATGATTCAGTCTTTGTGGTGGTTGATAGGTTTTCGAAGATGGCACATTTCATTCCATGTCAGAAGACCCATGATGCAGTCCACATTGCTGACTTGTTCTTCAAAGAGGTGTGAGGCTACATGGTCTGCCAAAGAGTATTGTTTCAGATCGTGACACCAAATTTGTGGGGTACTTTTGGAGGACCTTGTGGAAGAAGCTGAAGACAGAGTTGAAGTTCAGTTCTGCACACCATCCACAAATAGATGGACAGAAAGAGGTTGTTAACAGGAGTCTGGGTAACTTACTGAGATGTTTGGTAGGAGATAAACCCAAGTGATGGGACTTGATCTTACCCTAGGTAGAATTTTCTTACAACAATTATGTCAACAGAAGCACTAGTAGATCACCATTCTAGATTGTGTATGGAGGTAGCCCCAGAACAGCTCCAGAATTGAGGAAGATGGACCAAGAGAAGAAAATAAGTGTTGAAGCTGAAGATTTTGTAGAACACATTAAGGATATACATTAGAAGGTAAGAGAACATATTAACAAGATGAATATGCAGTATAAGGCTAAGGCAGATTAGAAGAGGAGGTATAAGGAGTTTTAGATTTGTGATGAAGTGATGGTCCACTTGAGGAAAGAAAGGTTTCTAGTGGGAACATATAACAAACTGAAGATGAAGAAGTTCGGTCCTTGTAAAATTTTGAAGAGGCATGATTCAGGGAATGCATATGAGGTAGAGTTGCTGAATGGATTCAACATTTCCCCTGTGTTCAACATTTCAAATTTGACAGAGTATCATGAAGGTGGCACATAGGAAGTACCAATGATGGAACAGTGTGGGATTCCAGCACCTACTTCAAAAAAGGAGGAGATTGAAGAAATCCTGGATAGTCGTGTGGGAAGGAGTACTAGGAACATGCAATATGAAGAATATCTAGTGAAATGGAAATGAAGGCCTGTTGAAGATTCATCCTGGTTTCCTAAGATAGAGGTCGACCATTTGGGTTTTCCTCCACCATCTGAGACGTGACGGGGTCACTTCTCAAATTATCTTGGGTGTCTGATGTAGGAGCATCTAGTGGTGTAAGGGCAATCTTGCATCACCCAAAAATAGTTAAATTTCAAGTTTCTCGGTTTTTAGATGTTTTTATATTTTTGGATACCCTTTTTGTCATAATGAAATTCCCAATTTATGATTTTTATTTTCTATTCCTGGGTTAAAAGATATTACAGTTTTAGTTTCCCAGATTTGCACCTGAAAATCTTCTGCATTAGATTTGAGGCACTTAGAGTTTCCAGAATGGCCCTGAAACTTTCCAAAATTGGCATAGCCAATTTTGAGCGCGTTATTGACTTCGAGACCTTTCCAACGGTTCAAACGGTTTATGAATCGGAGTCCCGGATCAAAAGTTATGGCCCCGGGAAGTTGGCGTACTTTCTAGCAGATACAATTGCAAATGTTCTTTTGAAATTTGAAAGTTTCAAGTTGTAATTTTTCGGCGCCAAACCGCCTAAACTCAAATTTGAATGTTTTTTTGGCTCCAAACTAAAGAGGAGCTCTATTTATGGGCGAGTTTCTAATTTTTTGGTAACTTTTTGGGGACAAGCTCGCATATTGCGAAAGGGTGATTCTGTAGCTTTCTGTAACTTGCATGTGTTGTAAAACTTGGGGATTTGAGATCCTCTACATGTAAGAAGCTTCATTTTTTGAATAATAAAATTATTCTCTTGTTTGTGGGTTATTTTCTAAGTCTCGGGCTGCACCCTCATCAAATATTTTAAATACTTTAAAAGAAAAATGCATTTCTCCTTGCTCTAAATTCAAATGGTATTCCTTCTAAGATGATAATAATTGAAAAAGAAGAAAATAATCATTATGAAGATCAAGTACCTTTGAGAAGTTTTAAGAGATCAAATAAAATATTCAACAACAAAAGAAAAAGGAGAAAATAGTTAATGCTAAAGAAACAACTACAACCAAGCTACTATGTTAATAAATTCTCCTCCTATGTAGTCTTCATTTCCCTATAAATTGTGGCCTCCTTGTACAAATTAGCTATTGATCACCATAGTGAAACAAATTTAACATTTTGAAATGGTTAAACATTATTATTATTTTTATTTATATAAGTATAATTATTATGGGTTCATTTCTCCTCTCCTACTCTTCCTAATAAGGTTCTATTTTACAAGCCTCATATAAATGTTAGGGTTCTAACTTCTAAAAATTGAATAGTGTCAACTTAATCTCTTTAGACAATGCTCCCATATTATTAATGGGGCCAACTTTTTATCAATCAAACTTGGCTATGTTTACATTGAATAAGAATTTGATACCTTTACCTTGACACTTGAACTAAGATATCTTGGCTCTAATTTTAGTCCTTTTATCTAAAAATTATTGGTGACATATCAGTTCATGTTTAGTTTTAATCATTTATTATTGCAATTAATTATTACAAGGAGATTTTCGAAGCTTGTATTCCATCCCCACCATTTTTATTCTAAATATTTGACATTTTCTTTCAACTTAAAGTCTAAATTTTATCCTCAATGCTATACATATTTTTCTAGGATAACACATATTCATTATATTTCACTAAATATGTTCATGTATAGAAGAAAAACCTTCAATATATCTTTAAGATAACTTTGATACCATCAAGATAATCCCACCTTTCATTGCATTAATATCAAGGTTAACTAACCCTTCCTCTTTACAGGCTTTTCAATTAGAGTGTCCTCTAGTAAAAATAGAAACATTAATAGTGTGGTTATCAAAGAGTGTCTAGGGATGCACACATCACTATTATTAATAAAATATAATATTGTAAGAAATGTTTATGGAAGAAATAACTATCTAATAAAGAATATAATGTATTAGTACATATCTAACTATTACATATTTTAAATAAATCCCCTTTAAAATCTATCTTATTGCCATTTAATGAGTCAACTAGGTTAAAAATTATTCCCCCAAAATTCACCACCTCTACAACAAAACTTGATTTCATCTAATTTATCTTATTTATTCTCAAATCATATTAAAATCTCTACCTTAAACTCTAAGAAATATTTGGTAACTTATTTATTTTATCTTCATTTAGAAAGGGGTGTGAAGGGGATTTAGAACCTTTTAAAGTTTCTTTCAAAATAACTAGGAAGATTTTATTCATTGCCTTTCTTGTTGCTTTTAGGATTAGTGTTATGAATTTTGTGCCTTCATTCTTAAAAATTCTTATATCAACTCATTTAGCATTTCCATGATCTTTTTATATGGGAAAGGTCAACATACAATGAGGTAGAACTTTCCATTTTTTTTATTCCTTAATTAGGTCTTTCTAGGGAAACTTTTATTCTTTTCGAACACCTTACAAAAATATGATAAATTGTGTGATTATTTTTCTTCTACTCTATAAATTTTGATGTGCTTGGATATATAATTGAGATGATTCACTCATAATGTAATGATAAAAATTTAGTATATATGAAATAAATAAGAATATTATTTTATTTTAACTAAAGAAATTGTGTGTACTCTATCTTGAAAATTACTAATTAATTTTGAATTATATACTTATAATTTAAAATAAGAGCATCCTTTGTAACATGGAATATAGATAGGTTAATTTTAATGAAATAAAATATGTTTTTATATTAAGAAAAAATTACAAATATATGGAACTCATACATTGAGAAATTGACTAAGATGTAACTTTGTATGAGAATTAAGATGCTCGAATAATTTATATACCTTCTTTCAATAATTCACATTAGAAATTAATACTTGGCTCATATTGTATACCCACCTCCCAATGGTCTTGGAATGTATGCATTTAGATGGATAAGGATTTCAAACGGCTCATGGTACTTGTGGACCCCTCAAAGGCATGATATATAACACATGAACTTTATTTATGAAATTTGGTCTTTAGTTGTTGGCTTCTAGTATGAATGTTATCTATAAGGTGGAATTCTTAGTTGAGACTCTCAATTTTCCATTGTTGGTTTCTAGTGTGATTATACAATATGCTCACCAAATTGTATTAATTTCTAATGTTAATTATTCAAAGAAGGTTTTCTTTCATAAGAAGAGACCTATGTTCACATATTCCAAGGCATGTTATTATCCACAATGCATGACACTTCTTCACATCTCTACCAAGTTCTAAATAGATACATATCTGCCATTTCCATGGAGGAGATTGGTAATTTAAAAAGAAAATATCATGCCATTTCTTTCTTAAGAAGTCATGTTTGCATTCATGATTTGCAACTTCCATCTTCATCCAAAAAGAAATTTTGTTATCGTTATGTGCCTGATATTAAAAAATCAAAACCTTCATTTGAGCATGATCACCAACACAAAGGTAAATGAGTGGAAACAAAAGAAATCTCGATTAATGGATTTCATCATGCTGGTGGAAAATATGCATCTTTTTTAAAGTGGCTTCCTAGCTTATCAGTCTTATGTTTAGTAAGGTTTTGTAATCTCCACTGTGTTATGTATTCGGGTCACGGGTATATCTAGTATGATGTCTTCTTTTGGGTATTTTGGGTGCATAAGAGAATGCGCATATGTACTGATGTATTCAACCAATGTGCATTTGTAACATTGTAATCATACAATTGGTCATTTGTACTAGGACCTCACTGGTCTTTTTGATATTTTGTAAAATTTGTTACTCAGACTGCAACTGGGGGTTTTCTTGCTGGTTCTTTCCCGCCAGTATGCCCGCTTGAACTAGCTATATGTAAAATATTATATATAAATAAAATTATAAGTGGTCTCCTACTTTTTCAAAAGAAAAAAAGTTCTTGTAAATGTCCACATCTTTTTCCTTGACACAGTTACTATTTCTTAAAAGATTTCTTATGATTTTTCATAATGTTGGTCAATACTTTACTACAAATATTCTATATTCATGCTCTTAAATGTCATAAGAATATGTCATAAGAGGGTTTCATCTTATAAATCTATAATAATATTATATGCATTTAGAACATCTTAGACACCTCCCTTGAAGCATTCAACAAATGACAAATAACTACCAACACAAAGTGAGATGCCTCATTTCCTAATATGAGGAAAAAATAATAAATCAAAATATTAGGATGCAAGGTTGACCCACCTTTCCCAATACTTGGCTAAGTTTATCATCTATTGAGGAGTGGATCCCAACAACAATTGTGCTTAGTGCTTACTACTAATCCAAGGAATACCTATTCATTTTTCTTTATTGTATGCCCAATGACTCCTCATCTCAAGTTAAATTGTGGGAATGGATTTTATGCCCTCCCTATGACTAAATGGCTACAAGGAGGTGAATATGATATGGTGGAAAAACCAAGATACAAGTTGGTTTAGTTCTCATAAACTCTCTAAAAAATAATTGAATTCCTACATCCTAACTAGAAATACCATGAGGGGTTTAGATCCCATTTTAGACAAAAAATATTCTTATACTCATCGCTAGTTCACTTGGACCAACTAAAGAGATGGTGAACTAATGGAAACTTAGTTGTATTGATAGATTAAAACTTAGTTATTTCTCTTTCCATTGTCCCCTCTCCACAAAACACCCTTATTTAAGTAGATTCTATTAAACCTATCTCACATATCACCTCCCAATTCTTTAAACTTTTCAAACTTCTTATTCCTCATACCTAATAATCTATCCTTCAAGCTCAACACTTACCACCTCAATCAAATTGATCACCTTGCTTCCCTAATATCCCTTTGGTTGATGTTTGTAGACCTCATCAAAATGGTAAGTGGATACAATTGTGGAATGATGCAATTAAATCTATTGCACTATCTTACTATGATCTTACAATAAAAATATGGCTAGAAAGAGATTTAGAATGGAAAAAAAATATGGATCCAAATAGAAAGAAAAAACTTGTTTTTGCTTTAGCACTTACTAATAAATTTTCTACAATGAGTGGTTGCTTCCCTTGAAATAAAACTTAGAAGATTTGAACTTAATTGTGGTAGAGGATCTCAATTAAGAGATAGGATACATTGGATGAAAGGATATAAGGGATACAAATTATTTTTTAGTTATCTCAAACATATTTACATTCTCGAGAGTGGATAATATCTATCGTTGATCAAGAGAGGTAGTTTCATGACAAATCTAATGATATTAAATCCATTTTCCTCCAACATTACAAATAATTTTTAATTGATCTAGTTGAAGGAGATCCACGTCAAGATATAGTGAAAAATTATGGGCATAACAATTATATATTTTTTAACATATATAGAATGTATGGTTGGATTAGTGAGATATCTATAACAAGTATGCAATATGAAGTCAAACTTTATTAAATTTGATTCTTAATAAATTAGTTTTAACAATTCAATTTATAGCTTTATGCAATCTATAAGTTTAAATAGTTTGATGGTATCTAAACTTTATACATATAAAAATATGATAAATGTTTGATTATTTTGCTTTCCAATCTATAATTTTTTTATGTTCTTGGCTATATAATTGAGATTATTCACTCATATTGTAATGATAAAATTCATCGTCATATGGAGGATTTTATATTATCTTCCATTAAATTCATCATCTTTATGAGATTCTTATGGAATATTGATATTCTAGTGTGAATTCTTAATTTTAGACATATCTTAACTAGATAAATTTAGGTTCAATGAAGGAAATAGAACTTTTTTTTCACTTACATAATCCTATTTTGAAGTTCATTTATGTTAACAACTATTAGATTAAATATTTTTATCCCCAATTATTTTCAAATAATTTTATACTAATCTTTGTATTCTTATTCTTTCTTTCATCATTTCATTTAAAATTTGAACCATTAAGGATGTTATGTTATAGATTATAGTTGTCTTCCAATTCTTTTTAAATTTTTAATAGTATGAAAATATTATTGATGAGTAGATGAATTATTACAACTATTTTAGATTTGTAAATTCCCTTTATCTAGATATATTATTTACCAAAGTCTCATTGCTCTTTTAGGTGTACTATATATATATATAACATGGAAAATGCAGATCATGTTCCATCTGCACCAGATTCTTTGTTTGCAAATACCAGTAATGAGATTAAAAAATTGAGAGATTTATTAGCACAGGGTGCAAACCCGGGGATATATAGTGAACCATGCATGTTAATATTGCATAGTCTAGAAAAACTAAAAGATGAACTTGAGAGGACTAGTGCATATTCCCTAGATAGAGTGGTTGTTATTCTTTCCCGCATGTGGAAAGAAGTACATGGTGACATTCCCCTTAAACAAATACAGGATAGTGTCACCAAAGAAATGGTAAAAGCCACTTGTTTTCCATTTTATCAAAATGTGCGTAAGGTTAGGGGATACCGAGTCACTAGATGTGTCGATCATGCTATGGCCTCATTGATTTAACAATGATTTCTCATAGCACATGGTCTATACCCAAAAAATGACCAAATACCATTATATTTTGTTCAATAGTTGTATGTTGAGGTCCATTTGGGCCTCAAAGTCCACCATATGTTGGTCAGGGGCATGGCAGGATTGCCGATAGGCCCACCTATCATCGAGCAGATAGAACACCCCCAGTATTTAGGGTATTGGTTGGTGAGAGGTCTCCTGCTCTCACCCCAGCTCTAGCCCCCATAGTAGATGAGATTGTCGTTGCTTCCCAAAAGGAAGCAATTGACACTGTAGGTGACATTGCAGCTACCACCACTAGGATATTTGATGATTGTGTATGTCAGTATTTGATGTCCAGACATTCCTGATCCACACCATTTTCAGCACAGTGGACCACCATGGATCCTTTTATAGTGGTCGACATCCCTACTCCTACACAGCTTGATGCACTTATAGGAGATATGGCACGCATGACTCTGCATTATTTGGCTGAGGACTTGTTGGAGGCATATGCCAACATTGGATCAAACAATGGGATCGATATAGAGCATGTTAGAGATCATTTGAGATGTAGAGGTTTTTTAGTTCCAAGATCCCATCACTGTTAGCCAAGCACTAGTGCACATCAGGATCCACCTACAGTTCATTCGGCAGCTGCACAAACTATGGGTTTTATTGATATGTTGATTGGTTTTTGTAAGGCCCCATCTTGCATGTGATTAGTAAAGCTCTAATCTATTTTATGTGTTCCTAAATAAATGGTAAGATGTATTGTGGATGAAAAATAGTGTGATTATTTGATAATATTCTTGCTTATCATTCTGACATTTTATTTATTCTACCATGAAAGATATTGGAATCATAAATTGTAAATATGAGTTGGAATTGTAAATGAAATGGTTGCAAAATTAAATCTTATTTCAACTATAAGATTAATGTGATATATGATTGTTGCTTATGGTTTCAATGATAACGTGCGGGAAAGGAAGAGCTAGTATGAGAAGGGAAGACCATTGAGTAGATCAAAAGGCATCTTCTTGTGGTGGTGAATTTGACCCCCCTTTCAAGGCTTAAAAGGAAATAGAGTTAACAAGTTGATAGAGTAAGGTGGTAAGGGTTGATATAAAAATATGATTTATATTTTGGGTTGAGAGGGTATTTATTTGTGTTCCAAGTGAGTTTTAAGTTGAGGGAAAAGGTTTAGAAACCATTATCCAAGTTGAAATTCGGATAGATATTTAAATGGGTCTTTAAAGAGGGTTGTTGGTCAATTTCCTTGGTTGGGGTGCAAAAATAGACCCTCTAGGGTCTATACCATAGTGGTAGGGGTCAAGTAGGCATACAATAGTGCCCTTAGGACATGATTTGACCCCTGAAAAGTCCTCATTATGGAGTGACGATTTTTGAAGAGAGGATGTAATGGAAATATGGAGGGGATGTCCAAGTGCATGTTTCTTCTTGAATAGGGAAAAGACTCTCATTGATGGAGGTAGGTACACTTCACACCTCCCCATTCAAGGGTTGTAAGTTGAAATTTCTATATATCTTAGAGAGGAAGGAAGAGTTGGGTGTTACCCACTTCTCCTCTTGGAGAACTTTAGTGGAGATGGTAGCAAGAATGAGAAAAGGAGAGAAGTCCACCTCTTGGGAAAGTAGTGAAGTTTTGACTAGAAGAGGAAGGATGGATAAAAGAGCTCATCACTTCACGTAAAAGAAAAGAGATAAGTTCTTTCCATTTACTTGTTTATTGTAAGAAGGTGTCATAGTGTATAGATCATGGCTGAAAAATAGAAAGTAGAGAACCTAGATGCATGAAATTTGTGCTATGTAGTTTATTCCTTTGTAAAAATGAGAAAGGACTCCATTTATAATCGTGGAGCTAAGATAATTTCTTGCTCGGGGGTATGGCTAGAGCCCACGAGGCTCCATGATGCCATTACGGTAGGGTGGAGAGCAAGCCTTGATTTGTAATGTGTCCTTAATTGTATTTCCTTCAATTTGTTTGAAATATGAAATAACTAGTATTTTGCATAAAATGAAAGAATGGAAAAAGATAGGTAAACTTCAGTGCATTTTAATTAAATAAGGAAATTGTGCATTCTTATGAAGGAGGAATCTTCTATGGATCTGTTCTCTAATGTGAAGAAAAATTAAAAAAGAGAAGAAAGAAAACTATGTTTTTTTTTACCTCAAAACCTCTATGATATTGAGAGAACAAAGAATGGCTGAAATAACATAACATTCTTGCATAAGATTATTCTAGGATAGTTAACTATTATAGAAATGATCTTGTTTAAATGACACTCTGCTCAAATTACCATTGGATTAAGTGGGCCTTGAATGGACCCATGTTTTTCCTTTCTTTAGAAATGAGTGGGCGTAAGTTAATTTGTGGTTATGTGGTAGTAGTAATGCAACTCAAGTTATGGTTGAGAAAAAAAAAGAAATAAAGAAATAAAGGAAACTGTGTGCATGACCAACTCCACCCTGTGCATCTAAGTATTCTACGAAAATCAAAGCAACCAAAATAAAATAAATATATAAGAGAGAATTTAAATGTTATTCTAGTATTTGTTAGGATAAAAGTAAAACTGATGAGAGGGAGAGAGGGTGACTGTGAGAGGGCCAACCCCCACACATAGTCTGCCCCATGAATGGTCACAGCTATGAGTAATCTCCCAACATAGACCTAGGGTGTTTATAATCCAAGCAAAGCTTTTATTTCATATTTTGTTATTGTTGATATGCACTTCAAACGAAGCTAATGGAGGCAACCTCTTATGCCAACATAGAAAATAATAGTAAGCTAACTCAATATTGACTAATGGATGCTGAGTGTATTGCTCCCATCCAAACTTTTACCACATTTCCTCCTTGTGCATGAGTGTTGCTCATGGGGAATACAATGATGTTTTTGGATCGGGTAAAAGAGATAGATTCATGGGATGGGTCGCACCCTTCACTCTATACCCATTGCGATTTCCATTTAAAATAATAGAAACCAAACAAAAAATTGAATTCCAAATGGATTAGCAAATAAAATAAGATATTATTTTGGTGTCTATCATAATAAACAACGCAGAGCAAAAACTGTGTTTACAAAGAGCATAAATTATAAACGCGATTCGAGAGATAACAGTGGCCGAGTATAAGGAGGATGAAGCTATATCTACCTTACCCCTCAGGTTATCCCCTTTCTTTCTCACTCAAAAACATACCATCTGAGCAACTCTACTTCTAGTTTTGCAGGACGATAGAACATAAGGGATAAGTCACACCGTACAAAGAAAGACAAAAATAAATAAATAAAATTATATATATATATATTCAAAACAACAAAAGTGGTTGGCCTCTTTGTCTTTGTAACCACATCCCACCTCACTGGCGCATGAATGAAGCTAGCAAAATTACTTGACCTAAGTTGGTCAAATGTTAATATCATTGGCTATGTCAAACACTATTAAAATTCAGCAGCTCTTAACTAAACTCACTGCCATAATTAATTTTGAATCAATGTAGAGTGTAATTTACTACCAAGAGTTAGAGAGCCAAGGAGATGATGTATCTCAAACTGCAGGACAACAGTATGAACTGTTTAGCTCTCTACAAACGTATTTGTCACGCCATATTCAATTTTCCCAACAAATAAAGTCTAATATCTGGAGAGGCAGTAAATCACGGTGAATGGTGGTTAATGAATGTATAGAGTTGTGTCTATTGAGGGAAATGATAATCTATTAGTAACTGGTTGCATAGTTATGAGATAAGACAATCAATAACACACACTTTCAATATTTGAGGGGGACTGTGGGAGATCTTATCCCATGTCTTGGGTTGCGGGGTCACCAACTACTAACTGCGTGGTAGGGGTGAGTAAATGTTCGCTTAGCATCATTGTAAAATAAAAATAAAATTAGGTGCAGCGCTTGAGTAGGGTTTGCCTCCTTGTTCAGTCTGCATGAAAGTACACAGTCAACATGGAATTGAATTGAGCCATAAGACCTTTTGGCATGAAGAGAACAACCAGAACATAGTGGTCTTGATCTCAGGCAAAGATTTTTTTTGTGGTAATGAGCTAAGATAATGAAGGTTCAGTGAGACGTTTATTTTGATTGATTGAAACGTGGTGCCTATATAGAAGTACCACTCTGATAATAATAATCACCAACGTTTAAAAACATAATAATAATATCAATAAGAAATTTAAAAGCTTTGTTTCCCACTAGAGCGATGATCCCTCTACTCGCCTCACCTTTGTTCATGAGATCAACTATTCAGAAATACCAAGGCATTTATGCCAGCATGATCAAAATCAAAATCATCAATTTCGTGATGGGCTGTTAAAAATAATCAATTGTTACTTTTAATG